>CM076583.1:1210239602-1210913565 GCA_034641835.2 Pinus albicaulis
AGTAGGGTTTCAATATTAGGAATTGTTTGGTTTATAATGGTGATTTGAATCTGTGATAAAGGGGAATAAAATTTAAATTTAGGGTATTGGGAGATTTATTGATAAATATTTTGGTTGTTAAAATAAACGTTGGGGAATTTTATTGGTGAGAGGATCTCCTCAAGATATCACATAATTTTTTCTTTGAGATGGGACCTTCCTTAGAAAACCTCCATAAAATTCTAGAAAAAGTTCTAGATGAAATAGAAGAAACATGGGGGCCTTTCGTAGAAATACCACTTTAGACCAAAATAACATACATTTCTCGAAAAGAGTCTATGCCATTCTACAACAAAAGCACCCATCAGAATTAAAGGGAGGACAAGGAAGAGGGGTTAAGCTCTTCACACTTGGATCCGAGCTACAACGAAAGAAGTCAGTCATAAACCTTCGTAAGTTGGAGAAATTTGACGTTTTTCTATCCTTGTTGGGGCATCTAGAATAGAAGAAACTTAGTTGGCCTCTCAACCCATCTATGCTTGCATTAATGTAACCCAAACTTCGGGAAAAACCTTGTGAAGAGGTCAGGCTCACAGTTGCTTCTTGTCTTAGCATGGTCATAGCTCTACATCACTACTACTACCCTATAATAATGATCTCATGACAGATATGTTGCAACTCATAGTAGAAGCCCTTCAGGGTTTGAATAACATCATGCTTCCTACTTTTCAGAAGTTGTGTAAAATTTTAAAATTGATGCCAATAGTTAAACTTTGGTACCTTTATGCTAATTTGGAATGTGATGACTTAATATTTCAGGTACTATAAAGCTTTTACACCAACATTACATCATCTCATCGAGACTATGTAAAAAAAAATCATGCACAAGATTGTGTCTCTATTCTTATAAGTAGATGTTGAACTTTGTAAAATACTAAGATCCAAATTGTTGACCTTTTGGAGGAATGAACCACAGGAATCACCAACTCCCTATGATCTAGTCGAGAAATTGGTCAGGCAAAACATAAAATTGCTTAGAAGGGTGCTCACTAGGAAGGAGTAGAGAAGGATTGATGGAGGAACCAAGAAAAAAATATGCAACAAGAATGAAATAAGAAGGAGAGGACTATGCTTTTTTTGCAAGAGACCTTGGGCCCGTAACCATTCATGTCTAGGTGATAAGGAGGTAGAAAGGAAAGAACAATTAGAGACTTCTTCAGATCATGTAGATTCATCCATAGTTGGTTTCACTAGTTTTTATAATAGAACCTATGAAGGATCCAATCAGTCAAGTACAGGTGGTTAGCAACAACCCCATGTTTTTCAGAGATACTTGTAGGACAAGTCGATGATAATCAATGAGCTTGACAAAGTACACAGGGAAAGGAAGGAGGTAATTCCTCCTGATAATGTGGTAGTTGATTCTATATATATACAAGAGAACATCCATAAAGATTATTGGAAATCAGGTGTAGATAAAATTCCACCAATACATCCTTGTTTGACAACTAGAGAGGGTGGAAAACTTATCCCCATATGTGGAGAAGGCCAGGAAGAAGAAATTCAAGGAGAATCAGATGAGGAGCCAGTAATAATAAAATGACATGATGAGCATGATCATGCAAGGAAACATAACAAATATAGTATGCAAGATGAACCATTTATGCAGATTCACTCACAGGTTCAAGTTGAAGTTGTGGTCATGGGGCATCTAGTGAAGATAGATACAAAGACATTCAACAGGGAACTAGAATTTCCATTAGAGGAATTTTGAGAAAGGATCATGCATTTCAAGATAGATCTTATGATGTTGAAGTAGAGAGTATGGACAGTCTGGGACATTGTCTTACAAGAGAATAGAAAATTTGAGGAGCTCATAGGGGTATGTGTTGAATCAAAGACTCAAGTCCCTCACAAGGAAGCAAGAGGAGTATAGTTAGGAGTTCCAGGACAAACCTCTACAGGAGTACATAGATAAGGCTTGCTAAACTGCCAACCCACCTTTATACATTGGGAAGAGTTATCTAAATGCATCATGATGGGTGATTATGTGGAGTAGCATGAGTTGAGCATCGAGCAACATCAACATAGTATATTTGTAGATATTCATCCTTCACAAGGCATGGATTGGCGAGATATTATGAGTTGGTACCCTATTGATGGGTTGATTGCTAGGAGGATACTCATAGCCAAGGGAGTATTGTAACTTGGGCCCTTTGGCATGGGTAGTGATGGAGGGTTGAGATGGTACCATAACCCATAGGTCCCAGGACATAGGTGGCACTAGGATCCAAGAGAATCTATTGGGGGCAAGATTGGTCAAAAGATTTTTTGGGATCTAAATGAATCTATCGAGGGAATGATCGATAGGAGGATTGTTTGGAATCCAAGTATCAGAGGATCCATTCAAGATCATTTAGCATGGAGGTATGGAATAACACACTGGTTTGTATGGGGTCCTGTTATCAATGCTTCTATTGAGGATATCAATGAATTTCTTTAGGGCAACTAATATTTTGGGGGGGGGAGGATTTGTAATATTATCATTTTTTGGATATGGTCAAAATGGATGAAATCTACCCATGTTATTTATTGTGGTATTTTCCCATGGTACCTCCCCTTGGTATTTTCCTTTATTTTTGGAGAGAAATAATAAAATAAATATTCTAGTGAATCCATCAAGCTTATAAAAGGGGATAGGAGCTAGGAATTAGATCATTCCGGGTTTATCTATCTTATTATTTTTTCTTGAGAAATTAGTATGGGAAGATCTAGTCTGATCCCCGGGACGAAAACCCCACGGGTGTGATTTTTTTGGTGGATCCATCTACGGTCCATGATTGTGCTTCATTATTTTGTTTTCTCTTTTAATGAGCAGTCATGCATGCCACTGCAGGGGCTCCGATATTTTTTTATGGCCATGTACTCGTTTCTTTAGTTAATAATATAAATAAAGGCTACATTTCCATATCTCGTTGTGTTTAGTGTTTTGATTGCAAGTATCTTTAACTAGAACACTAAAGTGTGTTAGATTTGTCAAAATTTTAAGCTTTGGGTTATTACAAACTCATGTGCGAAACCCCATTGACAAATGTCGAAGTCCATCCTCTACATGGAATGCCTTGCTAGCACTAAAGAAAACATAAATGGGTTGGCCACTATATTCCACAATAATAGTGGAGTCGTCGTGCTTGGAAACTGTGTATGTGACCATGTAGGTGCCATCGTCATGGTTCTTGAAAAGGGTTTCATGTTCCTATTCCTCACCCTATGGCCACCTGAATTCGAACCTTGATCTCGTGACCACCTTGAGGAAGGTGTCACCCATTGAAATCCTTGTTGAGGACCGAAAAAACACCTAAATCTCTTTTTTAGTAGGATTTGTGACATGACCTCAATTTAAAATGAAATATTATTTTCATCATAATTAATTGCCTTTAAAAAATCTCTTGTGTAGTAATGTGGGTACAGTTCTCACTCAGCATGATCATTCAATGGCCTACAATAATGAGACACTATTATATGTCATATATAAGTACCCACCTATGACAAAGAAATATATTCGTTTGTATAGCCCTATATCTAGTGGAAGAATTGTACTCTTAGGAAGGATACAGTCATCCATACTTATCGCAAGCCTCTATAGTTCAGCCATACACAAGGAAAATTGCATAATGGTAACCATCAAAAGTGGTCCGCATACTTGCAAAAATTTCATCACAACATTGAATATCAAACATAAAGCACCAATCTCACCATTGTCTGTCTTTAAGTTGAACTCCAATTGCAACACTAACCATTGTGCTTTGCTCCTATTGACACGAGGACTTCAAATGGGCCCAAATCTATGATAGAAATCTTGACTTCACTCTTATACTATTGAGATTCCAAATTGTTTAAAGAATGATACAAAATAATGAGAATAAAAAAAATGTTACAAGTACATAAAAGATAATCTGGATCACTTGTGGTTATCAAAGTCTACAAAAAATTCATTGAATAAATCATCATGAAATGACCCACCAAATTATGAACCTAAATCTTCCATTGAAAATAGATTAGAGTGTGTTACATTTTTCAGCTCCATGGTATTTTAGAAGTGAAGCTCATTTTAGATGAATTTTAGGGTTGTATGAGCTCTAATTAAACATGCATTCACTTTGAAAGTCTCTATCAAATGCAAGGCCCTTGTAATCCATTTTTAGAATTTTGAAGTAAGTTGGAGAATATTTGTGAAATATGCTCATTAATATTTTTCAAATTGAAAATTCTAAAATTAAATGTTTTTCCATAACTATGCTTCAATGAGGTTACCATTCTTTTCTTTAATGATAGAAGTGAATTTTACTGTGCAACTAGATGTTTAATTCTGGATTTCTCAAGCCATGACTCTAAAAAATTGGGCTAACTTTTTGTAAGAATATATGGCTAGCTCTACTAAAATTTCACCATCACTTAGATAGGGTGAGATAGAATAAAAATATATCATGTGTTCAAATAATGAAGATGGGTGTAGATTAGAGGAACATGTAGAACAATTTATTTTGGAATATGTGTATGAAATAAATAGGAAATAATAATAATTATAGGTTACCATAATCATAATTATGGAATTGCATTATGCAATTCTCATGCTTTTGGTGTTGAAAGAAGATACATTACACATGCAAGGAATATATAAATATTGATATTTATAGAAAATTTAATTTATATAAATTATTGATATTGAGTGAGGAAGGATTATTTCTGCATTGATTTCGTGAGTTTTAGTACCGAAAAGGATGGTATTGCAAGAAATTGGAAGTACAAAAGAAAAATCCCTCTTGTTATTTATTGTGTTCAAGTTCTATTAGAACAAATTATTATCCTGAAAGGATTCATCACAGAGTACTAATAGTGTTGAAATTGGAACAACTTGTTAAGTGAGGTAATTCGAGCAGATTGGAAGAGAAACTTAGTGTTGACCTGCCAATGTCAAATTGAAGGATAATCTCTTGCAGCTAATAAGTTCCTATCACAATCGATGCCTCTGGATCCTCGCATGCATCAAAAAAGCTAGACACAATGCATTCTCAATGTAATCCTGCTCCATGGAGTTAGCTCCAATAATCCTCTAAGTAACGTTGCCTAGCAAAACTGTTGGAATTTCTGAATATTCCAACATGGTATCAGAGCTAGTCCAAGATCTTTGAAGTTTGTCAAAGAATCTGAAGGAAGAAGAAGGAGTTTGTTGCAGCTTTTTACCAGTAGTTTGAAGGCTTAGCAAAGTCTCTAGGTATTTGCAAAAACAGAGTTTTTGTTTTGTGTTTAAGAAGTGTAGTCCAGAGAAGTCTTTTTTTGAAGATAGAGTTTAACTCTCAAGTAGAGAGAAGGTTTTTTTAAGAACATAGTCAATTTTTTTGGCATATTTTAGTAAGCTAGCTATGGCAGGAGCCAACACAAGCACGAGTATGGGAAGTACTCAACTCCCACAGTTCAATGGGAAGAACTATGACTATTGGGTAATCACAATGAGAGCCCTATTTGCCTCTCAAGATTTATGGGAACTAATTGAAGATGGTTTGGAAGAACCAACAAATGAGCAAGCATATAATGCCTTAACACAGGCAGAGAAGAATTTTTTGAAGAGTAATAGGAAGAAGGACTCAAAAGCCCTCTTCTATCTCTATCAGGTAGTGCATGAAAGTATATTCCCAAGGATTGTAGCAGCAAAGAGGTCCAAGGATGCATGAGATACCCTCCAAAAAACCTACCAAGGTATGGAGAAAGTAAATACAACAAAGCTTCAATTAATGAGAAGAGATTTTGAAGTTATTTGCATGAAAGAGTCCGATACAATAGACTCATTCTTTACTCTACTGATTGGGTTGGTTACCCAAATGAGATCTCATAGAGAGACAGTAGAAGAAATAAGAATAGTGGAGAATGTGTTGAGGATCTTACCCTCATGGTTTTATTTGATAGTCACAACCATTGAAGAGACAAAGGATCTCTCAAAGTTTACAGTTGATGAGCTTCATGCATCATTGATGACACATGAACAAAGATTGAACAGAACAACAAACTCATCTTTGGAGCATCCCTTCAAGACGCAAATGTCCTTTGGAAGAGGAAAAGGTCAAGGGAGAGGAAAAGGAAGAGGTAGGAGCCAAAACAGAGGAGGAAGAAACAGGCCTACAAATACAAATGGAAGGGGCAGCAATCAAAATCCTAACCAAGGCAAAGGCAGTAGCCAGCAAGGAGGAAAAAATTAAGCACATGGACAAAGGTATGATAAATCTCATGTCCAATGTCATTACTGTAAGAAGTATGGCCATTATACCAATGAATGTAGGAAGAAACAGAGTGACATGGGTAATAGACCCAGTGCTAATTTTACTAAAGAAAATATCAGTGAAGAAAAATTATTTTTAGCATGTAATTTGGCTGAAGAAAAGAATGAAGATATATATGGTTTCTAGATTCAGGATGTAGCAACCATATGACTGGAAACATTTGAATATTTTCCATGTTAGATGAAAATGTAAAGTCTCAATTAACATTGGGGATAGACAATAAAGTCTCTGTCATGGGAAAAGGCAGAGTAAGTGTTTTGACAATGAAGGGAGAAAGAAAAACCATATCAGATGTTTATTATGTGCCTGGTATGAAGTGTAACCTTTTGAGAATTGGACATCTCATTCAAAACGACTACAATGTTTTCTTTGAAGATGATGTATGCACCATCTTGGATAAACCACCAAGCAAGCAATGCATTGCACAAGTGAAGATGACAAGGAATAGAATGTTCCCTCTCAAAATGAGAGAATATTTGAAGAAAGGAGCTGTAATGACAAAAGTGACACAAGAGACTTTACAAAGAGAATAAAAATATGAAAACTGGTTATGGAATTTGAGATTTGGACATCTCAACTTTGGAGGTCTGAATTTGTTGCATAGAAAAATAATGGTAAAAGGATTACCACTGATTGAGAAACCAGACAGGCTATGTGAAGGCTGCATCTTGGGCAAACAACATGGAGAAAACTTTCCATCAGGAAAGAGCATAAGGGAAAAGGAACCCTTAGAAATTGTCCATTCAGATTTGTGTGTACCAATGCAAACACCATCATTAGCAGAAAACCACTATATGCTGACCTTCATTAATGATTACACAAGAAAAACATGGGTTTACTTCTTGAAAGAGAAGAGTGAAGTGTTTGAGAAGTTCTGCCACTTTAAGGCTCTTGTTGAGAATCAAAGTGGGCAACACATAAAGGTCTTAAGAATAGACAGAGGAGGAGAATACATCTCCAAAGAATTTCTGCATTTTTGGAAAGAAAATGGGATAAACAAACAATTTACAACAAGGTATACACCACAGCAAAATGGAGTTGCTGAAAGGAAAAACAGAACCATCATGGATATGGTAAGAAGCATGTTGAAGACAAAACATTTGCCAAATGAATATTGGGTTGAAGCTCTACATTGTGGAGCACATATTTTGAGTAGATGCCCAACCAAAGTTGTAATGAATAGAGTTCTGGAAGAAGCATGGAGTGGCATAAAACAAGGTGTCATCCACATGAAATTTTTTGGTTATCTAGCTTATGCACACATTCCAAATCAGCTAAGGAAGAAGTTGGACAGTAAGGGGGAGAAGTGCATATTTATTGGATACAATGAAGAATCCAAGGCATCCAAGAATTATTTTATAAGCAAAGATGTACAGTTCATTGAGGAAGAAGCTTGAGATGGAAGCATAGAGAAAACAGTGAATGTGAAAAGTTGTTTGTCTCATGATGAAGATGAGGAATAAATGGCTGAAGGACATCCCTCATTAGCAGCACCACCTCCACCAACACAAGGACAACAAGGGACACCACAAGCAGGTATGAGAACACCTTTGAGAAGTGATGACAGTACTTCTCCAAGAACATCACAAGGAGCATATTTGAAGGCTTCTACAAGCACAAGTTCAGCAAGAGAAAGGGGAACCAAATTTAGAAGTATGAATGAAATTTATGAGAAAGAGGCAGCAAATGAAGGTATGAACTCTTTATTTGCATTTTATTGTCATGTAGATGATCCTATTCATTTTGAAGAAGCTGTGAAAGATAATCAATGGATAAATGGTATGGATGAAGAGATAAATGCCATAGAGAAAAATAAGACATGGGAATTAGTTGATCTCTCAAAATGCAAAGAATTTTTTGGAGTGAAATGGGTCTACATGACCAAAAGCAATGTCGAAGGCAAGATTGAAAGGCACAAAGCCAGACTTGTTGTCGAAGGCTACAAGCAGCAACAAGGAAGAGATTATGAGGAAACTTTTGCACCAGTTGCAAGGATGGAAACAGTGAGAGCAGTGATGTCCATAGCAGCACAACACAAGTGGAAAGTTTACCAAATGGATGTGAAATCAGCATTCCTAAATGGAGTATTGATGGAAGAGGTTTATGTTTAACAACCTTTGGGCTATGAGAAAGAAGGCCAAGAGCACAAGGTATGCAGATTGAAGAAAGCTTTGTATGGGCTGAAACAATCACCAAGAGCATGGTACAGTAGGATAGATGCCTATCTACTGGAAAATGGATTTGAAAAGTATGAAGGAGAACCCACATTATACATCAAAGAGAAAGAGGGTAAGATGCTCATTGTTATTTTTTATGTTGATGATGTGATATTCACAGATAATGATGCTTACCTCATTGAGAATTTTAAAACAATCATGAAAGATGAATTTGAAATGACTAACATGGAATTACTGAGATACTTCTTAGGAATAGAAGTAGAGCAAAATGAAAATAAAATTTTTATTTCTCAAACAAATTATGTTAAAGAAGTTTTGGAAAGGTTTAACATGTAGGATTGCAATGCAAAAATTACTCCTACAATGATAGGATTGAAATTGAGAAAAGAAGACAGTAGCAAGGATTTTGATCCAAGTTTGTATAAGAGCATAGTTGCCAGCCTCATGTATTTGACTGCAACTAGGCCGGATATTATGCGTGTTGTGAGTTTAATCTCTAGATTCATGGAAAGGCCAAAGGAGACACATTGGCAAGAAGCAAAAGGAATTCTGAGGTATGTGAAAGGAACAAAGAGGTATGGAATTCTATACACACCTTCAGAAAATTTTAAATTGATTAGATATACTGACAGTGATTGGGTTGGAAGTATAGATGATGGGAAAAGCACCTCTGGATATGTCTTTCATATGGGATCAGGAGCCATTTCATGGGCTTCTAAGAAAAAACCAATTGTGGCTTTATCAACAATAGAGGCAGAGTATGTGGAAGCTACAACAGTAGCATGTCAAGAAGTTTGGATGAGAAGAATGCTGAGAATTTTGTGTCATGAATAGGTAAAAGACACACCAATTTATTGTGATAATAGCTCAAGAATAGCATTGTCAAAGAATTTAGTGTTTCATAAGAGAAAGAAACACATTGATGCCAAGTATCACTCCATCAGAGAGCTAGTGAGCAATGGTGAAATTGTTTTGCGACATTGCAGAACAAAAGAGCAATTTGCTGATATTTTGACAAAACCATTGAGGCAGAAAAGTTTTGAATATCTCATAAAATGTCTGGGAATGCAAGATAGCAACAATTGTAATTAAGGGGGAGTGTTGGAAATTAATTCCAACTGTAATCTGAACAGGTGGACGAAAATTTATTTTTTATGATATTTTTTTGAAGGACAGAAGCCGCAAAGTCGTGATTCATTTTTGCACTCTACCGTGCATTAAATTTTCTGGGTTAAAATCCCTGCAAGAGCCGAATTTGTTTACAAAGGGCACATCCCTTTTGATTTTGTAAATTGTGATCTACATCACGTTACCTCCCACCGCCTAACTGCATTTAAAAGGCATGATAAGACAAAAGTTCTTTTTAATTTTAAATGTTTTAGGTCATAATATGTTTACAATATAAATATGTAATAGACAACAGTAGTTTTAGGTTAAATGAAGCTACATGTATGCAGAGTAGAGACTGTGTGTTAAAGAAAGAGAAAGTGTGTTAAAGAAAGAGAAAGCTTGAAGCACTGTGTTTTGTAGCAGCAGAGCAAACTCTATGTGTTGTCACAAATTGAACTGGGTGTTGCCGCAACTGAATTTGTGCATTGCCACAATAGAACACTGGGTGTTGCCACAATAGGAAACTGTGTGAAAGCAACAAATGAAAAACAAAGTGAAGAGCAATGATAGAAGTGAATTTTACTATGCCACTAGATGTTTAATTCTGGATTTCTCAAGCCATGACTCTAACAAGTTGGGCTAATTTGTTGTAAGTATATATGGCTAACTCTACTAAAATTTCACCATCACCTAGATAGGGTGAGATAGATGTTGGAATTTCTGAATATTCCAAACACACAGGAGAATAGAAATTCCCCTCCTTTCAACACAGAGAAATACAAACAAAATTTTCTTGCTAGTAGATAGAGGTTGCACAAAAAAAACTTCTATTTCATTAAAAATAAAAATCAGTTACAGTCTAATAACTTTCCACTGCTGGGAGATTACAAAAGATGAAACTGCATCACACGCAGTGTCCAAATCACTCTTCTCTGTCTTTCAAAAGGAAATCACACTGTGCTCTGCACTTCTGCCTCTGCTGGCTTTTCTTCAACTTCCGCACTGCTGTGCATTCACTCGTTCTCTACAAAAAAAAATTACACTCTGTCTCCTTTTTCTTTTTATACACACTGTTGTGTAAAAAAAAATTACACAGTAAATAAAAATTATATTCACGGCCCTTTTTGTTTGTTTTGGCTTTCGGGCCTTCTAAAATTTCCAGAACATAACATTTAAAAATAAAACATTACATATATATATTATAAATGTTAAAAACATTTATTATATATGTTAACCATAGTAAAAATAACTTTTACCGAAGGTCTTTTAAAAACTTCATGAAACTTTACAGATTTCAACCATAAATCAAACTTTTTTGCAAATGCTATTCGCGTTCCAAAAATTGAATGCTGACGTAGGCCCAATGTGTGACGCGAATTCCAAATTAAATTCTCCCTATAAAAATTCGGGTCCGAATTTTGGTAATGCAATCGACCCAACAAAGCTGCGCGATCCAATATATTTTCTCCACATGGCCCTTTCAATCTGGCGGTAAATTTCCTCTGGTGTAAAATTTGTTTGGTGAAGGTTTTAATGTGGTTGCTGCTGCAGATAAGATGCATCTCTTCCACTGCTCCTGCAATTAATTCGCGGCTGTCTAAATTCCCATCAAACTTAACTTCGCCGACGTTCAATCTTTTCTCATTAACTCGCTGTCCTACAGACTTCTCTGTGCAGTTGGAAATTAAATTCCAACACTCCCCCTTAATTTCAACTGCTGGGTTATCAGTCATACCCAGACATTTCCTTAAAAACTCAAAACTCTTCTGTCCCAATGGCTTGGTCAGAATATCAGCGAACTGCTCCTAAGTTCTGCAATGTTTTAAAATTATTTCTCCATTGTTCACTAACTCCCTGATGTAGTGAAACTTGGCATCAATGTGTTTTATTCTTTTATGGAACACATAATTCTTTGACAATGCAATAGCTGAGCTATTGTCACAATAAATCACTGTGCCTTTTATCTGTTCTTGGCACAAACTTCTCAACATTCTCCTCATCCAAACCGCCTGACACGCTGCTACTATAGCTGCCACATACTCTGCCTCTGCTGTAGACAATGCTACAATTGGCTGTTTCTTAGAAGCCCATGAAATGGCTCCTGAACCCATGTGAAAAACATAACCGGAAGTGCTCTTTCGATCATCTACACTTCCAGCCCAATCACTGTCAGTGTATCCAACTAATTTTGAATTTTCTGAAGCAGTATATAAAATACCAAATCTTTTGGTTCCTTTAACATACCTCAGAATCCTCTTTGTTGCTTGCCAATGTAATTCTTTTAGCTTCTCCATAAATCTGGAAATTAAACTAACAGCATGCATAATATCTAGTCTAGTTGCAGTCAAATACATGAGGCTGCCAACTATGCTTTTATATAAACTTGGATCAAACTCCTTGCTGTTGTCATCCTTACTCATCTTCAATCCCATTACTGTGGGAGTAATTGCAGCTTTGCACTCTTGCATATTAAATCTTTCTAAAACTTGATTCACATATTTTGCTTGAGATATAAAAATTCCTTTTTCATTTTTTTCTACTTCTATTCCCAAGAAGTATCTCAACAAACCCATGTCAATCATTTCAAATTCCTCTTTCATGGTTGTTTTAAAATTTTCAACAAGGTAATCATCATTGCCAGTGAATATTACATCATTAACATATAACACAACAATGAGCATTCTACCATCCTTTTCTTTGATGTACAATGTGCGTTCTCCATCACATTTCTCAAACCCGTTTTCCAGTAGGTAGGAGTCTATCCTACTGTACCATGCTCTTGGTGCTTGCTTCAGACCATAAAGAGCTTTCTTCAATTTGCAGACCTTATGCTCTTGGCCTTTCTTCTCATATCCGAGAGGTTGTTCCACATATACCTCTTCCATTAAAAATCCATTTAAAAATGTAGATTTTACATCTATCTGGTATAGTTTCCATTTGTTTTGTGCGGCTATTGACATCACTGCTCTTACTGTCTCCATTCTTGCAACTGGTGCAAAATTTTCTTCATAATCAATTACATGCTTCTACTTATATCCCTTGACAACAAGTCTGGCCTTGTGTCTTTCTATTTTTCCTTCACCATTGCTCTTGGTCTTATAGACCCATTTAACTCCAATAACTTCTTTACCTTCTGGGAGATCAACCAACTCCCATATTTTGTTCTTCTCTATGGCATTAATTTCATCATCCATAGCTTCTATCCGTTTTCTATCTTTAATATCATATTCAAAATGAATAGGATCATCAACTTGACAATACAGAGCAAATAAGGAATTCATACCTTCATTTGCTGCTCCTTGCTCATAGATTTCTCTAATGCTTCTGAATTTTGTTCCACTTTCACTTGGTGTAGTCGTGCTTGATGAAGCACTGAATTCTGCTCCGTGTGGTGTGCTCGGTGATGCACTCCCGCTTCTTCTCAAGGGTGTTCTCCTTGCTACTTGAGGTGTCCCTTGTTGTCCTTGTGTTGGTGGAGGTTGTGATACGGATGGGTTGCCAATTTCAACCACATCTCCCTCATCTTCATCATGAGATAAACAACTTTTAACGTTGACTGTTTTCTCAATGCTTCCATCCCATGCTTCTTCTTCAATGAATTGCACATCTCTGCTTATCACAAACTTCTTTGTGGATGGGTTATACAATCTGTATCCTTTGGAATATTCACAATATCCAAGGAAAATGCACTTCTCCCCCTTACTATTCAACTTCTTTCTCAACTTGTCTGGAATATGTGCATATGCCACACATCCAAAAACTCTCATGTGGGTGACTCCCTCTTTTCTGCCACTCCACGCTTCTTTTGGAACTTTGTTCATCACAGCTTTTGTAGGGCATCTATTTAAAATATATGCAGCACAGTTTGCTTCTTCTGCCCAATACTCATTCAGTAAATGCTTTGCCTTCAGCATGCTTCTAACCATCTCCATTATGGTTCGATTCTTCCTTTCAGCAACTCCATTCTGTTGCGGTGTGTACCTTGTGGTAAACTGCTTGTGTATGCCGTTCTCTCTATAAAAACACAGAAACTCTTTTGATATGTATTCTCCTCTGTCGGTTCTGAGAAATTTTATATACAATCTGCTCTGTTTCTCTACAAGAGCTTTAAAATGGCAAAATTTCTGAAAAAATTCACACTTATATTTTAGAAAATAAACCCACACTTTTCTTGTGAAATCATCTATGAAGGTCAGCATGTAGTTGCTGCCTGAAACTGATGCTGTTTGCATCGGCCCACATAAATCTGAGTGGATGATTTCTAAGGGTGCTTTCGCCCTTATGCTTTTTCCTGAAGGAAAATTTTCTCTGTGTTGCTTTCCCAAGATGCAGCCTTCACATAGGCTGTCATGCTTCTCAATCAATGGTAAACCTCTCACCATTCCTTTTCTGTGCAGCAAATTTAATCCTCCGAAATTGAGATGTCCAAATCTCAGGTGCCATAACCAATTTTCATCTTTTTCTTCCTTCTGGAAGGCTTCTTCTGTTACAGTTGCTATGCTCTTTCCTTTTCCCTTCAAGTCAATGTTAAGCTTGAGCGGAAACATTCTATTGCTGGTCATTTGAATTTCAACAATAATTTTCTTGCCTGGAGGTATATCTTTTATTGTGCACACATCATCTTTGAAAATTACATTGTAACCTTTGTTTATGAGTTGCCCAACGCTCAAAAGATCACATTTCAGACCTGGAACATAATATACATCAGGGACAAATTTCTGCTCACCATTTCTTGCTCTAATAGTAACTAACTTTGCCTTTTCCTTTGACAGAGATCTTAATATGAGTCCCTGTGGTCACTTCAGATTTTATTTCTTCATCTAGATTGGCAAACATTGCTCTCTTCCCATTCATGTGATTACTACAACCTGAATCTAAGAACCAGACATTATCTTCTCAGTCTTGTGCTACATTACAAGCTAGCAGCACATTACTCAGATTCTTTTCTTCTTTTGCTACATTAACATTCTGCCTATTTTTCATGTCATTTTTCTTCTTTCTACACTCACTGGCATAGTTCCCATATTTCTTGCAATAATAACATTGGACATTGGATTTGTCATACCTTTGTCCATGAGCATGTTGGTGTTGGTGTCCACCTTGCTGGCTGTTGCATTGGCCGTGGCTCTGATTTTGACTGTTGCTCCTTCTATGTGATTGTGAAGCGTTGTTCCTTCCACCTTTGTTCTGGCTTCTGCCTCTTCCTCTTCCTTTGCCTTGACCTCTTCCTCTTCCTGAAGGCATCTGGGTCTTGAAGGCGTGCTCTAGAGATGAGTGTTCATCTATGCTCAATCTCTGTTCATGAGTTATCAACGAGGCATGAAGTTCATCCACTGTGAACTGTGAGAGATCTTTGGTCTCTTCTATGGTGGTTACTATAACATCAAACTTTGAGGGCAAGCTCCTCAAAAGTTTCTCCACAATTCTTCTTTCTTCAAGAGTTTCTCCATGGGGTCTTATCTGATTTACAATCTCAATCACATGTGTAAAAATTGTGTCTACATTATTTGACTCTTTCATGCAAAGAGTTTCAAAATCTCTTCTCAGCAACTGAAGTTTTGCTGTCTTAACTTTCTCCATACCTTAATAGGCTACTTTCAGAGTTTCCCATGCCTCCTTGGATCTCTTAGCTGCTGCTATCCTTGGAAACACGCTCTCATTTATTGCCTGATACAAATAGAAGAGGGCTTTAGCATCATTCTTTCTATTATTCTTCAATAAATCCTTCTCTGCTTGAGTTAAGGCATTAAAAGCCTGCTCATCAATTGGTTCTGTAAAACCATCTTCTACAAGTTCCCATAGGTCTTGTGAAACAAACAGGACTCTCATGGTAATGGCCCAATAATCATAGTTCTTTCCATTAAACTGTGGAAGCTGAACATTTCCAATGCTCACTCCAGTGCTTGGTCCAGCCATTGCTCTTAAACTGAACACAACTCTGTTATATTTGAGAAATACCTAAACTTTGACCTCTGTTGAGATTTTACATTGCTGGAGAAAACACTGCAACAAGTCTTCTTCTTCTTCAGCTTCTTTGAAACCTTCAAAGAGCCTGAACTAGCTCTGATACCATGTTGGAATCTCTGAATATTCCAAACACACAGGAGAATAGAAATTCCCCTCCTTTCAACACAAAGAAATACAAACAAAATTTTCTTGCTGGTAGACAGAGGTTGCACAAAAAAAACTTCTATTTCATTAAAAATAAAAATCAGTTATAGTCTAATAACTTTCCACTACTGGGAGATTACAAAAGATGAAACTGCATCACACGCAGTGTCCAAATCACTCTTCTCTGTCTTTCAAAAGGAAATCACACTGTGCTCTGCACTTCTACCTCTGCTGGCTTTTCTTCAACTTCCGCACTGCTGTGCATTCACTCGTTCTCTACAAAAAAAAAATACACTCTGTCTCCTTTTTCTTTTTATACACACTGTTGTGTAAAAAAAAATTACACAGTAAATAAAAATTATATTCACGACCCTTTTTGTTTGTTTTGGCTTTCGGGCCTTCTAAAATTTCCAGAACATAACATTTAAAAATAAAACATTACATATATATATATATCATAAATGTTAAAAACATTTATAATATATGTTAACCTTAATAAAAATAACTTTTACCAAAGGTCTTTTAAAAACTTCATGAAACTTTACAAATTTCAACCATAAATCAAACTCTTTTGCAAATGCTCTTCGCGTTCCAAAAATTGAATGTTGACGTAGGCCCAATGTGTGACGCGAATTCCAAATTAAATTCTCCCTATAAAAATTGGGGTCCGAATTTTGGTAATGTAATCGACCCAACAAAACTGCGCGATCCAATATATTTTCTCCACATGGCCCTTTCAAAATTTCCTCTGGTGTTAAATTTGTTTGGTGAAGGTTTTAATGTTGTTGTTGCTGCAGATAAGATGCAGCTCTTCCACCGCTCCTGCAATTAATTTGCGGCTGTCTAAATTCCCATCAAACTTAACTTCGCCGCCGTTCAATCTTTTCTCATTAACTCGTTGTCCTGTAGACTTCTTTGGGCAGTTGGAAATTAAAATTCCAACAATAGAATAAAAATATATCATGTATTCAAATAATGAAGATGGGTGTAGATTGGAAGAACATAAAGAACACATTTTTTTTTGGAATATGTGTATGAAATAAATAAAAAATAATAATAATTAGAGGTTACCATAATCATAATTATGGAATTGCATTATGCAATGCTCATGCTTTTGCTGTTGAAAGAAGAGACAGTACACACGCGACGAATATATAAATATTGATATTTATAGAAAATTTAATTTATATAAGTTATTGATATTGAGTGACGAAGGATTATTTCTGCATTGATTTCGTGAATGTTAGTACCGAAAAGGATGGTATTGCAGGAACTTGGAAGTACAAAAGCGAAATCCCTCTTGTTATTTAGTGTGTTCAGGTTCTGTTAGAACAACTTATTATCTTGAATGGATTCATCACAGAGTACTAGTAGTGTTGAAATTGGCACAACTTGTTAAGTGAGGTAATTGGAGCAGATTGGAAGAGAAACCTAGTGTTGACCTGCCAATGTCAAATTGAAGGATAATCTCTTGCAGCTGATACGTTCCGATCACAATCGATGCCTCTGGATCCTCGCCTGCATCAACAAAAGCTAGACACAATGCATTCTCAATGTAATCCCGCTCCATGGAGTTAGCTCCAACAATCCTCCAAGTAACGTTGCCTGGCAAAACAAGGTCGATCGTAGGCACGTTGGGCCCTGGTTCAGTGCTTCCAACAAAATGGGGTTGCCCCGTCCCTCGTGAATCGAAACACACAGCATTGTCCAAGGGCGGAGGATAGGGTTCCACTAAGTCAACGCGCTTGATATTCATTTCGCTTGCAATCTGCGTGTAGACGGCCACGAGGGAGTTGTAGATGGGGGTCGCCAGTTGCGTGTAGCGCACCACGGTGCTCAGCTTCGTGCCACCGCGTCCCGTGGTGCCGATTCGCAGCTTCCCGGCGTCGATCGGTACGTCAACGCCGCTGACTCTGATTCCCTGAACACCGATATAGAAGCCGTGAGTGGAGGCGTGGGTCGAATTGGGGATTTTGATGGGGTTCTTGATCAGGGGAGTGTGGATGAGGTGGCGGGTGAAGTCTGTAGGTTTTCCGCCTTTTATCGGGGAGAATAGGAGCGGAGCGTCTCCAAAGGAGAGATACCCATATAAAGAATTTTCCAGTGGCAAACACATGGTAAACTTGGGACTAAAACGCCCTGCCGCTGACAGCTGAGCTGGCAGTGCCAACGTGGACGAACTCATCCCGGCGACGCCATCCATCCCGGGAAGCAAATCGGAGGGATCTTTTTGTTTGGCACAGGAGAAGGGCAAACGATGCACAGGGTATTTCTGCCCGTTCCAGTGGAGAAGCGCCGCCACGTCCTGCCCGAGTTCGTCTCGTAGATCGGACTCGCCTGGTTCGGGCACGGAGCAGCTGTGGTTGTTGCACCCTGGACCGCTAGTGCCAAAGCAGGTATAGCAGGCCGAATACTCGTATGACTTGCACAGACGCGTACTGCAGCCTACAGGGCCGTAAGTGGATGATACATAGCTATTGTTGTAGCATCTTACCCACGTGTAGTCTTGTTCGATATCTAGGAATAGTTGCAGGACCCGCATAGGGGTTCGCTGCGCCATCTGTACTGTGTAGAGCAGCATACCGTCATATTCTTGGACACGTGTAACTAGAAACCTCGAGTGCTTCCGCGATGCATTTGCAGGCAAATGAGAGAAGCAAACCAATACAGCGGTAATAAGGAGGAGACAGAGCCTGAGCGAAGGCATTGCGTTGATGAAAGCTTAGAGTAGTAAGTAGAAATGCTAATATGTTGCGCAATAAATAGGCAGAGGTCGGTGTAGGATTCGATCCATGCCTGTTCGGACGTCATCGAGATGAAGCCGTCACTATTGACTTCAAACGCTGCAGCTGTGTCGGTGAATGGAAGAATGCGAGATTGAAACACCATTTGCTGACGTTCGATTCTAACCGGTACAGAACTCCTAAGGGCCAAACCGGGGGCGAATTTAGGGCAGAAAAAGCATCCGGAAGAGCGGAGGGTTTTCGGCCCTTATATTCGCTGCCACTTGCTTTATGTAATTGCCCAAGAAACTTCCTTTAAACGCCCTTGTAATGGCAGGAGGAGGCTACTTGTATTATCTGGGGAAGCGGGATTCCAGCAATCTGGGGAAGCGGGATTCCAGCAAATCAAGACACCTTACCGATTGGATTAGATATCGTGCAGTTCTGATGATTGACCATGAGAAGGGCACGTCTTCCACGTCACTTTTATCGCCATTTGCACATGCCCGATAAGCGGCTTGCAAGCGAAACTCCTATTTATTTACTTGCCCTGCCTAGATTTCCAAACAGTTCCCATCAATTCCGCTATTGATTCCGCAGGTTTCATTATTTCTCGCGTGAGGATATTTTTTTATTGGAGTCGTCTAACGAGCCGGAGGAATTGCCTGTCAAAATTGGCCGGAATTCGGGCCAAAAAAATTTAAAAAATCTTGCAGAAACAGTGTTTGAATCCTGATTTTGACATTGGAAATGGATTCAGCACCATCAAAAACCTGTAGGACACCCAAAATATTAAACTTTGATAGTTATAACATGGATTTAGAAAAATTCCTGCCAGATTTTCTGAAAATCTTATCGGAATTTTCATGATTTTCAGAGCGACTCCTCTGACTAGTTAGACTACGTTTTTGTTTTATCTTATCTTAATTGTTTTTGTTTTAGAAACACGTTTGAATTTTTTATTCAATTTGAAGAGTGAAGTGATGTCAAGCTTTTAGAAATAAGAATTTTAAAGTTGTTTAAGGAGTTGCTTATAAAAGAAAGCTGTTATGGCGCTTGCTGTTATGAAGAATAAGCTCTTTATCATTTGTGATTTAATATGTTATCACTTAATATCTATGACAAATTAATAAATTTGGATAACATATATTGGTATAACCATATTTATTAATATAGTTGACATCTTAATTGTTTTTGTTTTAGAAACACGTTAGAATTTTTTATTCAATTTGAAGAGTGAAGTGATGTCAAGCTTTTAGAAATGAGAATTTTAAAGTTGTTTAAGGAGTTGCTTATAAAAGAAAGCTGTTATGGCGCTTGCTGTTATGGAGAATAAGCTCTTTATCATTTGTGATTTAATATGTTATCACTTAATATCTATAACAAATTAATAAATTTGGATAACATATATATTGGTATAACTATATTTATTAATATAGTTGATATAAATCGATAGAGATATATAATGCATATATACAGTTATATTAGTAGATGTGATTAATATAAACACATCAATATTTATTAATCATCTTAATAATTATTAGATATATAATGTTTATTAATAACTAATCCCACACACATAATTATATCTATATCTATATCTATATATAATAATAATATCAGTGATAATACTAATTTATCCCTCACCATTATCTTGATGATTAGTATACATTTATTAACCTATAAATATAACTATCAATATCTTTTACACATAATAGTATATTTATGAACAATTCCAACATAACAATATTAAACTATAATATTAAATTAATTATTATAAGTCCTATTATTATAAAATCCAACATTATAGACCTTAAGATTAATATTATATCCCTAACATTAACATTATAAACCTTACAATAAATATTTTAAACAATATGATTAATATTATAAATAGCATGATTAATATTATAAAACTTAATATTAAAAACTCAACATTTCATATTGTGATACTAAATACAATATTATAAACCCAAAATTAAAAACTGCAACATCACAAATCCAAGAGATTAATATTATAAACCTAGGGGGAATTATATCCTTATAAACTTAAGGGAAAATAAACACAAGGGAAAAAGATTAAACCATAATATTAATAATAATAAACCCAAGTGATTAATATTATAAACCTAAATTAAATGGAAAAACACTAAACCCTAGGATTAAAATGCTATATTATTAATAAGAAAAATGGGATATATCATGATATTAAACTTTAATATTAAATTTAATAATATGAACCCTAACACCATCAAAGCCAATATTATAAGTCCTAATATTAATATTAGAAACCCTAAGGTTATAAACCTTAAGAATTATAAACTCTAATAATAAACCCTAGCTATTAATGATATAAACGAAACCCTAAGAGTAATATCATAATAATTTGTATTATAAACCCAAGAGATTTAAATTAAACCCTAGGATTAATATTATAAACCTTATGAATGATATTATACCCTAGGAATATGAACCCTTAGATTAATAAACCCAAAGGATTGATATCATAAAAGTAAAGAACTAATAAACCCAAGGGATTAAAACCCATGAGAATAATATTAAACACAAGGAATTAATACTAAAAACCCGAAGGATATACACTCAAAAGTAAAGATTATAATCCCTAAAATAAAAATTAAACACTAAGATTAATATTATAAACCTTAGGATCAATATTATAAACCTATTTGATTAATAAACTCAAAGGATTAATATTAAAAAAACCAAGGGAATAAAATTAAAGTTTAAGATTAATATTAAACTCTAAAATTAATATTATAAACCATAGGCTTAATATTAAACTCTAGGAATATAAACCCTATGATTAATATTAGAAAATCTAGGAACAATATTATAAACTCAATGGATTACGAAACCCATTGGATTAATATTAAAAATCCAAGTGAACATAAACCTAAGGGAATAAAATTACACCCTAGGATTAATATCAAACCTTAGGAATATAAACCATAACATTAACATCATGAACCTTAGGATTAATATTATAAACCCAAGAGATTAATACTATAAATTCAAGGAATTAACAAACCTAAGGGATTAATATTATAAAATAAATGAATTATAAACCAGGGGGAATAATAATTTTAATCCCAAGGGATTGATATTATAAACCTAAGGGATCGATAAAACTAAAGGATTAATATTAAAAATCCAAGGGATTCATAAGCATAATGGATTCATATTAAACCCTAAGAAGAATATTATAAACTCTAATACTACAAATTATAAAGCTAATATTACACTTTAATATTATAAACTAAATACTAAAAGGCCCTAATATTATAAAGCTTGTATTACACCAATGTTTTGTAATGTAAGAATGCAACATTGAATAAATTACAATGTAATGTAACATTGTGATAATTATTGTTAGACTTATTTTCATATTGAGACAATGTTTGTCACAATGTGATGTTGGATACATATTTGTACCATTCCAATGTTACAGTATTAAATGGTTGATATTATAAAACCAAGGGACTAATGAACCCAAGGGATTAATATTAAAAACACAAGTGAGTATAAACCCAAGAAAATAATATTAAACCCAAGGGATTAATATTATTAATATTATAAACCCAAGGGATATAGACCCTAAGATAAATATTACAAACACTAAAATAAAAATTATACCCTAATATTCATATAATGAACCTTATGATTACTATTATAGACTCACTTGAGATTAATATTAAAAGCTCAAGGTATTATAAACCCAAGGGATTAATATTGTAAACACGAGGCTTAATATTAAATCCTAGGAATATAAACCTTATGATTAGTATTATAAACCCAAGGAATTTATATTATAAACCTAATGGATTATAAACCAAAGGCATCTATATAAAACCCTATGATTAATATTATAAACCCTATCAATAATATTATACCATAGGAATATGGACCCTTAGATTAATAAAGTTAAGCGATTGATATTATAAACCCAATTCATTAATAAAAACAACGAATTAATACTCAAAATATAAAAAACATAAAGGATTAATATTGTAGACCCAGGTATATAAACCCTAAGATAAATATTATAAACTCTAAAACAAACATGTTTGACCATGGTTGATTTTCATATTGAGATACAGTTTGTCACAATGCAACGTTTGACCATGGTTGACCATGATTGATTTTCATATTGAGATAATATTTCTCACAATGTGACATTGGACCATGGTTTATCATGATTGACCATGGGTCACCATGGTATAATATTAAAAACCCAAGGGAATAACATTAAACCCTAGTTTGAATATTAAACCCTAGAAATATAAACCTTGAAATTAATACACTTAGGGGATTAATATTGTAAACACCCAGATTAATATTAAACCCTAAGAATATAAACCCTATGATTAATATTATAAACCTAATGGATTATAAACCCAATGGATCTATATTAAACCCTATGATGAATATTATAAACCTTATCAATAATATTATACCTAGGATTATGAATCCTTAAACTAATAAAGCTAAAGGATCGTTATTATAAACCCAAGATACTAATAAAAACAATGGATTAATACTAGAAACATAAAAAACCCAAAGGAGTAATATTGTAAACACAATGTATATAAACCATAAGATAAATATTATAAACCCTAAAACAATCATGGTTGACCATGTTTGATTTTCATATTGAGAAAATATTTATCACAATGTGACGTTGGGCCATGGTTGACCATGATTGACCATGGTTGATTTTCATACTGAAATTATTTGTCACAATTTGACGTTGGACCATGGTTGGCCATGGATGACTATGGTTGTGACAATGTGACATTGGACCATGAGACAATCTTTGTTACAATGTAACCATGGCTATTAATGATCACTTACCATGATTAACCATGGTTGATTTTCATATTGAGACAAAATTTGTCAAAATGCGACGTTGGACCATGGTTGCTATTACAGTTCAACAAAGGTTGATGATGGTTGATTTTGATATGAAGAATTATTTATTTATTTATTTATTTTCAGAATGTGACGTTTGACCATGGTTGACCATGATTAACCATGGTTGATTTTCATATTGAAACAAGATTTGTCACAGTGCAACATTTGAACATGGTTGGTCATGATTGATTTTCATATTGAGAGAATATTTCTCACAATGTAATGTTGGACCATGGTTTACCATGATTAACCATGGCTCACCATGGTCTAATATTAAAACCCAAGGTAATAATATTAAACCCTAGGAATATAAACCTTGAAATTAATAAACCCAGGGGATTAATATTGTAAACACTATGATTAATATTAAACCCTAGGAATATGAACCTTATGATTAATATTATAAACCTAATGGATTATAAACCCAAGGAATCTATATTAAACCCTAGGATGAATATTATTAACCTTATCAATAATATTATACCCTAGGAATATGAACCCTTGGACAAATAAAGCCAAAGGATTGGAATTATAAACCGAGGGCACTAATAAAAACAACAGATTAATACTAAAAACACAAAAAACCCAAAGGATTAATATTGGAAACCCAAGGTATATAAAACATAAGATAAATATTATAAACCCTAAAACAAACATGGTTGACCCCGTCTGATTTTCATGTGGAGATAATATTTGTCACAATGTGATGTTGGACCATCGTTGATTTTCATATCGACGATATTTTTAACAATGTGACGTTGGACCATGGTTGACCATGGTTGACCATGGTTGGCAATGGATGACCACGATTGTTACAATGTGACGTTGGACCATAAGACAATCTTTGTCACAATGTAACCATGGCTATTGACTATCATTGGCCATGATTAACCATGGTTGATTTTCATATTGAGACAATATTTATTACAATGCAACATCGGACCACGGTTGATAATGGTCGACGATAGTTGACGATGGTTTATTTTGATATTGGGACAATTTTTGTCACAATGTGACGTTGGACCATGGTTGATTTTCATATTGACCATTATTGACCATGGATAGCCATGATTGACCATGATTAATTTTTAGTTTGAGATAATATTTGTCACAATGTGTTTGACCATGGTTAACCATGGTTCACTATGACTGAAGATGGTTGACCATGGTTGATTTTCATATTGAGACAATATTTGTTATAATGTGGCATTGGACCATGGTTTGCCGTGAATGACAACGATGGTTGAACATGGTTGAAATTCATATCAAGATAATCTTTGTCACAATGTGACATTGGACCATGGTTAACAATGGTTGAACATGATTATAGACCCAAGATATTTATATTTATACAAACCCATCGATAATAATCATGTTCACAGTTCTCTCAAATCAGTTAAGGATCCTATTGACCCTAGGGATGGGAAATGTGTCTACATCATTCCTTGTTCTTGTGGGACTCCCTACATTGGTGAAACGGGACGGTCTATAAATCAAAGAATTTGTGAGCATGTTACTGACATTAAACATGGAAGATCCCGCTTGTCTGCCCTAGTTGAACATGTAGAAAAGACTAACCATCATATCTGCATCAAAGAGGCTAAGGTCATCACTAAGATCAACCATTTCCATCATTGGAAGCTTAGAGAGGCCTTAGAAATTGAAAAAAGGCTCGTTAATCTCAATAGAGATGATGGTTGGATCATCAGCAGGTGTTGGATACCTGCCTTCTATTCATGATTTTTTTTTTTTTTTTTTTAAACCCTTCCCTGCTTATTGTTCCTTTATATTTTTATTTTATTTATTTATTTTTATTTTTATTTTATTTCATTTCATTTCATTTATTTATTCATTTATTATTAGTATTATTGATTTATTTTTTAATTTTAATTTTAATTTTATTTATTTTTATTTTAATTTTATATATTTAATTAGTTATTTGTTTATTTAAAAAAAAAATTATTTTTTGTTTTTATTTTTATTTATTTATTTATTTAATTTTTAGGTCATTATTGATTTTTATTTAGACCTCGCGCTTGGATAAATAAATAAAATTTATAATTGGTTAATTAAATTAAGCAAATAAAATATGAAATTTACATTTTTATTTACTAAATAATTATTTAATACGTTATTGATTAATTTGAATAAACTAATCAAATATTTTAATAATAAAAATGAAGCTAGCCATTACTAATAAAAAAAATAAAAAAATAAAATATATATATATATATATATATATATATATATATATATATATATATATATATATATATATATATATTTTTTTTTTTTCAAAAAAAGTCAAACTAGCCGTTTTCCTAATGGCTGGTTTAGCCTTCTCTACATCTATTTAAACTTAATGTCCTGATATGATCTCTCACCTAGTCCTGATGATGAACCACACTGGTTGGTTTGAAACGCGTCGACAATGTTCCATTGCATGTGATTATTGCCGAAAGATTTTTTACAAATTATATGATGGATCACATAAGCATAGATTCCAAAAATTATAAACCCTATCAGAGAAAATTTTAAGGATGGAAAATAATTTTGAAGTTTAAAAAATTGGCGAATCTCAGTAGTCGCTAATGTGAAAATTATAAAATGTTTGTTGATGTATTTGTAAAATTATTCAAATTTATAATGATATTATATATATTGTTCATATAATGTTGGCGATTTTTATATTGTAAAATTTGGGCGAATCACTTTTATAAAAAAATGTAAATTGACGAATCATTTTTTTGGAAAAACCATGGAAAATTAGCCCACCTGCGAATATTAGTCCCTAAAATTTTCCATGAACCCTATGAATAATATTATACCCTAGGAATACGAACCCTTAGATTAATTAACCCAAGGAATTGATATTGTAAACCCAAGATATATAAATCCTATGGTAAATATTATAAAACCTAAAAAAAACATGGTTGACCATGTTTGATTTTCATATTGACAATATTTGTTATAATGTGATGTTGGACCATGGTTGACCATGGTTGGCCATGGATGACCATGGTTGTGACAATGTAACATTAGACCATGAGACAATCTTTGTCATAATGTAACCATGGCTATTGACAATCATTGACTATGATTAACCATGGTTGATTTTCATATTGAGACAATGTTTGTCACAATGCGACATTGGACCATGGTTGATAATGGTTGATGATGGTTGACGATGGTTGATTGTGGCTGATTTTGATATTGAGACAATTTTTGTCACAATGTGGCATTGGACCATGGTTAAACATGATTGACCATGGTTGATTTTCATATTGACCATGATTGATCATGATTAATTTTTATTTTGAGACAATCTTTGTTACAATGCGAAATTTGACCATGGTTGACCATGGTTGACCATGGCTCACTATGATTGATGGTTGACCATGGTTAATTTTCATATTGAGACAATATTTCTTATAATGTGGCATTGGACCATGGTTTACCATGAATGACCATGGTGGATGATGGTTGTGATGGTTGAACATGGTTGGTTTCCATATGGAGACAATATTTTAACAATGTGACATTGGACCATGGTTCAACATGACTATAAACCTAAGGGATTTATATTAAACCCTAAGTTTAATATTATAAACCCTATGAATAATATTATTCCCTAGGAATATGAACCCTTAGATCAATAAACCCAAGGGATTGATATTATAAACCTAAGGGACTAATAAACGCAATGGATTAATACTAAAAATCTAAGGGATTATAAACCCAAGGGAATAATATTAAAACTAAGGGTTTAATATTATAGACCCAAGGTATATAAAACCTAAGATAAATATTATCAACCATAACATAAACATGGTTGACTATGGTTGATTTTCATATTGATACAATATTTTTCATAATGCGACGTTGGACTATGATTGACCATGATTGATTTTGATATTGAGACAAGCTTTGTTACAATGCAACGTTGGACCATGGTTGATTTTCATATTCAGAAAATCTTTCTCACAATGCAATGTTGGACCATGGTTGTCATAATGTGATGTTGGACCAATAGACAATCTTCATTGCAATGTGACCATGATTATTGACCATGGTTGACCATGGATTATTTTCATATTCAGACAATCTTTGTCATAATGCGATGTTGGACCATGGTTGACCATGATTAACCATGGTTGACCATGGTCAACGATGGTTAACCATGGTCGAAAATGTTTGACCATGGTTTATTTACATATTGAGACAATATTTATCACAATGTGACATTGAACCATTGTTGACCATGATTGACCATGGTTTATTTTCATATTGACCATGATTGACCATGGTTGACCAAGATTGATTTTCATATTGAGACAGAATTTGTCACAATGCAACGTTTAAATAAATATTATAAACCTTAAAATAAACATGGTTGACCATCATTAACCATGGTTGATTTTCATATTGACGCAATCTTTGTCATAATCTGACGTTGGACCATGGTTGACCATCATTAATTTTCATATTGTTACAATATTTGTCATAATGTGGCGTTGGACCATGGTTGATTTTCATATTGAAACAATCTTTGTCATAATGTGACATTGGACGATGGTTGATCATGGTAATTTTATTTAATGTTATTAATATTAACAATTAATGTTAAGAAAATAACGACCTTAGTCGGATTGGGAAGTTGAACTCTTGCAGCGGAGGAAAGATGAATTCTAGGGTTTGCGACTGCGTCTCACCTCCCGCTGCTGTCAAATTCTGGTTTGGCCCTGAAGCTCTTGGCAACTAGAGACCATGATTGACATCATTTTTATAAGAGGCTCTCTATGAAAGTGTTGCGATGGAAATACTTTGGAGAAGGACCAAAATTCTTCAGGTTTTATGTCAACTAAAATAAGCTCAAGTTCTTTAGCTAAAGCCAAGGCAGAGGTTCTTTGTAATTTGCAGGTCGAAGGGGTTTCTACTTGTTGGATTGGGATAGATCTCTACCCCGGGGTGATGACGAAGACAAACAAAATATTCTGCTTATTGGTTGCCAAAGAGAAAGGCTTTGGACGCTCATGCTCTCCCATGCACGTCTTTGGTTATTCGCTCCACTGCATGACCCATGGGCTTAAATGCCAAGGCGATCACTTCAGGGTAAACCCACGAAGATGGGTTGCAATTTTGTGAGAATGGGGGGCGAAAAAAGTCATTTTCCCAACAGTTTGGCTGAAGATTTATAAAATTTCTACCGAACTGTCTTAGAGTTCAGTCGAACTTTTGAAATTAGTTCAACCGAACTCATTCTGCCGTTTACATTGGCAATGTATTGACAGAGTGTGAAAACAGATTTTTGGTCTGATATGAGAAAACCGGCAACTAAATTTTGGCCGAAGTATTTGTTCGGCCTAACTATTAAAATAATACGATTGAACTTTAGTTTATAAATACACCAGCCTGGAAATGTAGATGGGTTTCGGGCTTATTACCATTGTTTTTTTTTTTTGCTTGGGTCACATACGCTTGCTGTTGCAGGGTCGCAGTTGCTTGCCTTTGCTGTTGTCACTTGCTGTTACTTAGGTCACAGTTTCTTGTTGTTGCAGGGTCGCAGTAGCAGGGTCATAGGCGCAGGCTAGTGTTGGTTTTCTGTGTTGTTTTCATCGTGGATTTTTTTTATTGTTGGTTTTCTATTTTGTTTTCGTTGTGAAATTATTTTTATTTTTATTTTATAGTTTTGTTTTTTTTTTGCAAGTAATTTTTAATATGTGACGTCCTCGGCCTCCTGCTTCTCTTCTCGTTGCAACCTCAACATCTTCTTCTCATTGCGGCCTTGACCACGACGTCTCCAAATTTCTAGGTTCCTACGTCTCTAAATTTTAATATGCTTAGGATTTAATTCCATGGGAATTATATGTTTCTATAATTTATTCTATGTATTCTATAATTTAATAATAAATTTAGTTACCTCTAAATCTCGTGTACTGCCCAATTGGGTGCTCCCTTGGCCCACAAGTTAAATAAGAATCACTGAAAGCTCATTGCTTCATGAAACTTCACTAGTTTAAAAATATCGAAATATGGATAACCTGACTACCGTGGGGGTAGAGCCTCTATTTTGGGTAGTTTTTTATCTGTAATAAAGCTCATTATTCTTCTTGGATGAACGATTATATAAATAATTTGAAATTTGAAGAATTTTATTGATATATTCAAAAATATTTTCAAAAGATACGATTTACTATCAAAATAGGTTCAATACCTCAAAACTCAAGAGACTGTTAGGATATGAAAATAAACATAAAAGGAAAAAAATTACAAAAGAGACTCTTAGGACACACAAATCAACAGAAAAGGAAAAAACTACAAAATTGGTTAAGTATTGAGGTCCATACACTTTCTCCTATAAGGCAACGTTTGTCCTTTGAGATCTACACAGTAAGGAGAGACATAAAGAAAAATATGCATGTTCAAGATTTCACACGCAGTTTTTCTAGACGAGCGATTAATCCTCATTACAGTTCATCAGTTTTAAGCTAGGGAAAAAAATGTTAAACTAGAATGTGAACGTCTTTTTCGAAAACACCCCTGTGAATAATTAATTTAATATATTTTTGTAACCTCACATTTTCAAAAATACCTATCGTTGAATATTTACAAATAAGTAGGCATTATCCAACTCACAGAAATAAGGCCATTTGTATAAACCTCCCTCCTATCTCCCTATTTGTTTCCAGAATATTATTACCCCATGGGGGCTGAGTCTCTCTTTTGGGTAGTTATTGATCCGTATGCAATATGGTGCTTCGGTTAAGAGTGTCTATCTTCCCCCAGTAGAGAAAGATTCCTGTGCTAAGGTTAGTTGAGAAGTTTTGTTGTCTGTTCTATGAAACGGTTTACCAGCCATCAAGGGTTGCCTAGAAAGGACCAACATTTCACCAGTGACCCGCAACCATATTCTATATGTTTTATATTTAAAGGATTGAATTTCTCACTTCTACATTTCATAAATTGCGCTCTTCCACAGAGCTTTAGGTTTGAACAAGTGCTCTTATCTCCTACTGCTTCTCTTTCCAGGCAAACTAACCTAGATATGCTTTAGGATTGCCTCTATCAGTAGGCCCAACAAAAGAGAAAGCCGCCAGTAGCAAGCTAGTTCTTCAATCTTCACAAATTTCCAATTCAGTAATAAATCAAGCCATATCAGAGTTTGTAAAAAAGGGTTATTCATTATGAAATCACAGTGATTAGTATCCAAACCATTTCAACTTCTAGTTACATATAATACTAGTGATTACAAAGCTTGTAATTAGTGTAATGTTTTTGTTACTGGTTTGCTTATACTAGTCTGTTACCCTTCATCCTAGTCGATACCTTTTGGAATTTGAAATAGTCGGTTACTCTTAAGAAATACCTTTTGGAATTCGATTGCTTGAATATAGAATTCTATTATTTTTGAGGTCATCTATTTCATTTTAAAAATATTTTTCAATTGTTTTTTAGGTCATTTGTCTCATTTTAAAAATATATTTCAATTATTTTTGAGGTCATCTATCTTATTTAAAATATTTTTCAAATTTTCAATTTGTTGTGGGTGCAAAATGTGTGGGGGAATTCAATTTCTTGAAAAGAGAATTCTATTGTTTTTGAGGTCAAATGTTTCATTTTAAAAACATTTTTCAATTTTTTTTGAGGTCATCTGTCTCATTTTTAAAATATATTTCAATTGTTTTTTAGATCATTTGTCTTATTTAAAATATTTTTCAAAATTGCAATTTTCTGTGGGTGCAAAATGTGTGGGTGTTGATGGTATTTTAATTCATTTACACAATGTGTACCCAATTGCAAGAAAATAATTGAGACAAATGACCTATTCAATAACTAATAATTTTCTCCCAAAAAATTCACGGACTCAGGAGGAATAACCGAGACTCTTTGAATCATCCTAACCAAGATCACACCAAATGAGCCCAACTCTGTTGTAGGTTGAGCTTAATTTGATTTTAGAATTTTGAAATACTGATAGGAATTTTTATTTTTATTTTTTTATTTTTATCCGATTCTAAAATATTCTTGCTTAAAACTTTGAAATTCTCTTTAAATTGTAGGTTTAATTTAACTCAGATTGTAAATTTCAGAAATACCTTTTGGAATTCAATTGATTGAACAGAGAATTCTATTGTTTTTTAGGTCATCTGTCTCATTTTAAAAATCATTTTCAATTGTTTTTGAGGTCATCTGTCTAATTTTTAAAATATATTTCAATTGTTTTTGAGGTCATTTGTCTCATTTTTAAAATATTTTTCAAATTTGCAATTTGTTCTGGGTGCAAAATGTGTGGGTGTTGATGGTATTCAGGATAAATTTCTTTAAATCTTATTTTTTCCCATCTTTTTTTTGGATTTTGTCTCCAAATTGTTTCTAATTAATTATAACACCCTCAAATATAATTTAACTAGCTAATGAACCTTAAAATTCTTGCATCAATTTGAATCATCCTAACAAAGAGCTAATGTGTTAAAAACTAGCACAAAATAGAGTAATCACATAAAACAAAAACAACAAACAAATAATGGATATTATGTGTCTAGATTGACATGGAGTGTTTTGTGATGTAATGGATATTAATAATCTAGATTCACATGGCTATATTTTATTAGTGTACCTAAATTTACACGTTCCATGATGCTTCTAATCTTGTAAAATTTTAAAAGTGGAGTGTTTTATGATGTAATGGATATTAATAATCTAGATTGACATGGCTATATTTTATTAATGTACCTAAATTTACACCTTCCATGACGCTTCTAATCTTGTAAAATGTTAAAAGTGGAGTGTTTTATGATGTAATGGATCTTAATAATCTAGATTGACATGGCTATATTTTATTAATGTACCTAAATTTACACTTTCCATGGTGCTTCTAATATTGTAAAATGTTAAAAGTATAGTATTTTATGATGTAATGGATATAAATAATCTAGATTGACATGGCTACAGTGATATGATGATAGTTTAGGTTGATTTTCAAGTTGTAAAATTCTTGTACATATCAAGGATGAATGATAGTACAAGCCAAAAATGACATTATTATAAATTATTAAACAATTTGATAAGTGCTAAATCATACTTCTTATTAAGGACATATAACTAATTTGTAAGTTGAAAATTCTTTCTTAATGTTCTTAGCCTATTTATAGATGTCAAAGTAAAGGTTTCTAGATGTGATTTCTCCCATAAAATTCAAGGCAAACTAAATGGAAAACAAAGTTATAAGGAAAATTAAACTAAATTCTAAGGAAAACCCTATACATGTCATTTCTCCCACAAACTCATAAAGGTGTGACTTTTGATATAACTTCATCAACCACTACCACTAGCTGTTTTATGAAGTGCATAAAATAATTTTGTAAACCATGCACATGTCATTTCTCCCACAAACTCATAAAGGTGTGACTTTTGACATAACTTAATCAACTACTACCACTAGTTGTTTAAGTAAGTGCGAACCACTATCACTTTAAGTCAAACTGTGTAAATGTTTCATTTCTCTCATACATGTGTCATTTCTATGTCATTTCTCTAACATTTCTATTTCATTTCTCCCATAAATTATAAGGAAATCCCATTTCTCCCATATACTATAAGGCGAAATTTAAGGAAAAATATGTACATGTCATTTCAATCTTAAACTCTAGGCAAGGAAAATTGTAAGGCATGTCATTTCTAGATCTGATTTCTCTCATACTCTTTAAGGCAAACCATGGACATGCCATTTCTCCCAAAAAGTAAAGGCTTTCTCCCATAAATTCAAGGAGAACTTCAAGGCCTAAAAACTGAACTTAAAGTGGCTGAACTTCCATAGGATTTTGAACTTCCATAGGATTCTAGTCTGTCTATTGAGTGTTAACTTCTACAAGTTCTAGAGGAAGAGTCTGTAAAGGGCCATGTAGCTTCTAGATCTCATCTTTTCTAAAAGGTGACATATCCAATAAATTCCCCTAAATTCAATCTCTGGAACAAATCTAAATAGAAGTTCTTCATTTTAATATCCATAAACCACAACCACTTTAAGGAAAATCGTGTACATGTATCATTTCTCTCATACATGTGTCATTTCTCCCTTAAACTCTTAAGGAAAACTTAAAAGAATGTGTCATTGGCTTTTTCCCATTAACTTTAAAGCATGTGTTATTTCTCAAGGCTTTCTCCCCTTAATTCAAGGCAAACTTTAAGGCCTAAAAACTCAAACTAAAGTAGCCGAACTTCCATAGGATATGATCTCCCAAACTCAAATCTTTCTCCCATTAATTCGAGGCAAACTTTAAGGCCTAAAAACTAAACCTAAAGTGGCTGAAATTCCATAGGATTTTAGTCTATCTATTGAGTGTTAACTTCTACAAGTTCTAAAGTGTTGTGAAACCAACTCCAAAAATAGAAGAACAGAGATATCAACGTCTTAGAAATCAGCCACTTCGAGGGGGCAACCTCCAATACATTACATAAATGAATAACTATTGGATGATACAAATGAAAAAACCTCCTTTCTATATATAGGAGCCCATGGGGTCACAATGTAATCGTAGCCTACCTAACAATAATAATTTAAGGGCACAATAATAACAATATGGGGGTTGCACTAACAACAGAAAGGGACTATACTAGTAATATAGGGACCTAACATGCCCCTCTCCTTCAAAAAAAGTGTTGTCCTCAACGCTTGAGTAGCTCCGGGTGCTTCTGTATAAAATTCTCATCCTCCCATGTAGAATCTTCAGTGGGTAAGTTATTCCATTTGATGAGATACTCTGAAATTGATCGATTCCGTAGCTGTCGAGTTCTTGTTTCCATGACTGCTTCAGGTTCCAATATGATTTTTCCTTCCTCATCAAGTTCTGGCAATATTGTTTGAACTGGAAGATTTTCACCTATAACCTTCTTTAAGCATGAAACATGGAAAACTAGATGCACTCACGAAGAAGCAGGAAGCTCCAATTTGTATGCCATAGTACCAATCTTTTGCAACACCTTGTAAGGACCATGGTACTTTGGCGATAATTTATTATCCTTCTTAGCTTGCTTGAGGGACATTTGTTTGTATGGTTGTAGCCGTAAAAATACCCAATCTCCTACATCAAAACTTCTCTCGCTACGATGTTGATTTGCCTGTTGTTTCATTCGATTTTGTGCCAAATTTAGGTTATCATTTAAGAGTTGGAGAACTTCTTGTTGATGCTCGATGTGATCTTCCACTGCTTGAACCTTCGAATTTTCCCTTAAAGATGATGTGATCGATGGTGGATGATATCCATAAAGTGCCATAAATGGGGTCATTTTTGCTGCAGTATGGAAGCAAGTGTTATACCACCATTCAGCGAGAGGTAACCACTTGACCCATTGTGTTTGTTTATCAGATACAGAACAACGAAGATATCCTTCCAAACATGTATTCACTATCTCTGTTTGACCATCAGATTGAGTATGATTGTTGAACCCTTAGTTAAACTGAGAGGGGCGGTGAATCAGTTTAACACATACATGGAATTTTAAAACTTTTCCCTTAAAAATTATTTACACCTTCATTTCATGATCAACTTTATATGTGAGCAATCTTAATTTGTGAGCAGCAAGTGTCAAGCAGATTTTTTAATGTAAAATCAGTCTTAATATGCGAGCAACAAGTATTAAGTAGATTAGATAAACCACATCAACACATAGACATCATGCACAAAGACACCAGATATAAGTGGAAACGCATAAAGGGAGAAACCCACATCTTATTATTGTTGTGATGCAAAGGCAAGCTCCAACATTCTCTCACCACTGATTTTCTGTAGGCACCGACCTACAGGAGGCTCCTACCTCAATTCTGCAAGCTACAACTTGCAAGGAAGCACCAACTCCCATCTATTTTCTGCAGGCACCAACCTACAAGAGGCTCCAACCTCAGTCAGCCCACATCTATCAAGCTACAACTTGATAGGGAAGCTCCAACTTCCTTACGTTTTCAAAAGAAACCACTTACTGATTTACCTTGGATATCGGCTCTGTTCTGTAGCATCTCTTCTGTTGTCCATCAGTCCTCATATCAGCCCTACATCATGTCTGCTCAGCTCCTCCTTCTTCTTGTCTCACTGCTTCATTTCTGCATTCTCTAACTTTTCAATGCATCTAGTTCTGCTCCTCCTTTTTCTTATCTTTTCTGCCTCAATCTTCGAAACCACCATTCTCTTCTCACTCTCTCTAACCTCTTGCAACTTTATTTATTTTCTTCAACTCTCTTCAATGCTGCTTTTCACTCTCTTCTTGTCAAAATCTCACTCTGTTTCGTCAACCTTCTCCCCTTGGATATTACCCTGTTTTATACAAAATAGCTTCATGGTTGTATGGTTGTTTGTATTCTACTGGGAATTCGAAATGGACAGCCATGTCTCTTTGCCTTCTGCCTTCTCATCTCTTTTATTCGCTCATTCAGAAAATATAACAGTAGGTGCTTATTTTAATATTACAGTGGGATATTTGTTCTCTTCCAGAGACTTGCCAATGCATCACAAACAATAAAAATCAATTAAAACATTTACATTCAAATTACAATGCGAACTCCAGCTCAACTCATTTAGTCTTTTGGCTCGCTGCGCGTTTGTCTTTTCTTTGACTATGTCTGTCTTTTCTATGACTGTATTTTATCTCTTTTCAGCTCTGTTTGCGCTTCTGCCCTTTGCTGTGGTGTAACTGTTGCATACGTGTAACTATGCCTTTTATATCAGTGTATTTTATATAAATATGTAACAGCTGGCAATAAGTCTGGGCAAAGTCCAGCCCTTTACACACAGCAAGTGTCTTGTTGATGTGGCGAGTTCCGCAAGCGGAACATACAAACACCACAGCAATCGTTGTATGTTAACAATCGCAATTTCAATTTGAATGTATTGACATTCCAATGCTTATGTTAATACATAACAAATGCCCTTTCCGGCCCACTTGCCACGCTTTCCGATGCGATATATTACTCCTCGACTTTTTCCGATTGCGATTGATCGCAATCGCAATCTTTTAATATATTGCTCCGATGTTCTGATGCGATTAGGCCATATTTCAAATACATATTGATCACAGTTTATAAGCCCATCGGGTTCGGGCTTCAATCGAAATCACAACTTTTAGTTGCATGTGATCCGCTGCTCCACTTTAACTCCGATGTGATTGACCACTGTTCAATGGAACTCAAAACATATATCAATCGTGATTTATAAACCCATCGGTTCCGGACTTCCAATCGCAATCGCAAACCTTTTGTTGCATGTTCCGATGCCCTGCTTAAATCCGATGCGATTGGGAAGGGTCCCACCTTATATTACTTCGTTTATTTATTTATAAAGCGCTCCACTTATATATATTTATGCTTTGACCTTTGTTTATATGATGCGCGGCACATATATGTAATGTGCTGCATATATGCTCCAGCGTGGGTAGCGATTCCCGGAATGAAATATATATATATATATACTTGCCGCTTGGGTTACGATTCTGGGAATAATGTTTATGTATCCTCCGGCTGGGTAATGATTCTCGGAATTTACTGCTCTGCCTCTGCCTTTGCCTCTCTGTTCACTATTTCATCTCTTCCTCTGTATTTTCTCTCTCTGCCTCTCTTTTTACTGCCCTGTCTCTGTTCTTCGCTGTGCCTCTGCTCATTATTAGTTTCTTCGACCACTCCATGGTTTCCTTGCCAATTAAGCAATGCTCCAACTCATCCCTAAGAAATTCAATTACCTTCATTTGGTACTGATCTTGTCCATCAACCGAATTCGGATTAAAACATCACAGCATCCAATTGACTCAGCCTTTGGCCTCTAATTAAACACAATTAATTTTGGATCGACCTTCCTTTCACACATATTAAGTCTGTACTGTATTAAACTTCAGATTTGCTATTAAATGGCCCTCTTCTAATGTCCTCACTACTCTGCAGCACCACCTCATATGTCTCCTACTGCCTTTGTTCCTTCTATGTTGCCTTTCTGCCTCTTTGCTTCTTTGCTATCTCTGTTGCTCTCTTTACTGCTTCTGCTACTTGTCTTATGCTCTCTCTACTGCCTCTACTTCTTGTCTGCTTCTTTGCTGCCTCTGCTACCTTTTTTTTTTTTTTTTTTGCTTCTATCTCTTCTTCTTGTCTAATTCTGCTCCTTGCTTCTTCAAATGGCCCTGTCTCTGCTTCTCTTTTGCTACTTCGCTGCTTCTATGCTGCTCTCTTTTCCTTGTTGCTATTTCAAGTGTTCCTCCTTTGCCATCTCCTTTGCCATCAATGACAACATTTCCAACAATCTCCCCCTTTGGAATTGATGGCAATACACTTCCTCTGCTTGCCTTTAAAAATCCCCTTTTTGCTTTTCCTCCCCCTTTGACATCAGTGGCAAAGGGTTGCTCATTTCCTAGTGTGCATTCTATCTGTTCATTTCTTCTCTCTGAGATGCGTTTAGGCCTTCTTCTTCTGACTTTGTACCATGCTGCTCTAAACTTGTGTACAGGATTTATTGAGAGAACACTTTGTGGATTATTGGAATTAAATATATACTGTAAATTGATACAATCCAAAGCACAATCTCCTTTCACTAGTATAAGGCTAAAAGTGAGGATAATGACACTTCATAGAACACATTGTACCAGCTTTATCTAATCAGCGATGTATAATTGGATCAAAAGCTAAAATATTGAGAAGGCTTCAAATATAATTTTGTCTCTGTCTGATATAGTGAGCTAATATATTTCTGTTGATGAAGATTGTAGATGAAATATGTCTTTTCCTGCAATACTCATCTGCAGTACCACACCTGTTCAATTATGATAATGATGCCAATATGTCTTTTATTGCTATGGTACACCTTTCCTGCATGTTGGTGATGATATGAGCTACGATGTTGATAATGATATTATACATAATAGCTGCAGGTCCTTGTTACTGATGTGATCAATGAATTAACTATAATTTGATCTAAGAGATCAAATGCCTTTACTGCTTTCATAATGTACTTTCAAAAACAAACCGTTGAGACTAGATACAGTCAGTGTATTAGTCAGTCTCACTTATCAATCATGCACTTTCCTTTATGACATAAGGGGGTATGTATGTCAATAATCAATCTCTCTTTAAAGATGAATTACTAGCAAATCCTTTGTGCTGAAGTAGTAAGAAAAACTTTTGAGCTTTAGCTGGTAGTCACAGCTAGTCCTTTACTCTTCAGACACTTTGACTGTTCTATCATAATGAACTTGATGCACTTTTGCTATAATCCTTTGATCCTGAGGACCTATACCAAATTTCTGCTCCACTGATAACACTTAGTACTCTATTGATAGTCATGCTGTGTGTACCTAAATACCAATTGATGCTTCTTTTGATAAATCATGCATAGATTTCACTTCAGCTTCTTTTCTGGATTTTGGCTTGACTAGATTTGTCTTTTCTGCTGCTATTTCTCTCTCTTTCATTCTTGTAGGCTCTCTTCTTCATTGCAGTTGTATAAATGTGGTACATATAACTGTCTTATAATATCACTGCCAGGAAATTTCAATACTTTTAATTTCTGCAGTGGCAACCTTTACATGCTGAATCTTTGTCAATACACTTGTAAGGATTCGGGTCAACCTTCGACCTTTTTAATAAAAACTTGGATTTTAATTACGGAACAACCAATGCTAACCTTCAAAGATCTGGGTCCTTTGTGTATAAACCACTCCATATAAATATATACATATATATATACGCCTTGTATTTTAACCATTTGCACAAGAAACTATGATGTATTCAATTCACGGGCCCACATATATTTGATAGACTTCACACCTTTAATTCATTTAAATGCCAGCGCCCTTTGAAGATATAAACCCGCATATGGATGCATTATATAAGATTTGATATTTTATGTATATGTATCAGCACATATATATGTTTTGGGCCTTGGGAATTTTAAATATATCTCGAATTTTAACTCAATTGACCCGCTTGTAACATACCTTTGGCTCTGGGCCCACATATACGATTGGTGGAAATTCAATGGAATACATATGCCCGTACCTTTGGTTAAACTCCGTGCCACTTCTGAACATGATCGCCGTTCAATAAACATTCCTCCAGATCAACGGCTTGTGTCAATATCGCACGGGGTCCTCAACCAAAGATTAATGCGCGATGGCACACAATGAGAGTGGTTTTCCATATTCGCTCAGGGACACGTGTCAGATCCTCTATGGAATCGCTGCAATTTCATGAATATCGCTTGCCCATCGAAAGTGGTGCGATAAAAACCAGAAACCTGCTTTTACTGTTCACTCTTCGTGGTTCCTCTCCTTCGCTCAAGGTTCCATCCGCCTTTATTATTTATGAGTTCCGCTCACTCTTCAATGTATTATTATAATTAGACTCCAGGTTCCGTTACTCCCACTCCAGACCAGAACAATGTGTTTAGTTACAAATAGGGCTCTGACTTAAATCTACATCGGACTTCTTCATAATGAGGGTTAAACATACAGATGATGACAAGTGTAATCTCAATTGCGCCTCCCTTCTGGGATCATAACGTCGTTTCTTTCACAATTCCCTCTTTCTTATGCAGAGCGCACACATAGTCACTCATTCACAGAGAGTATGGTTCATTAGTCTTCTGAGGGGAACAGGAAATTTGCACAAACTGATCCTACAAGGTTCTTCACCACAGAATTTCCACACAATCACTCGAATTTCCATACCCTGCTTATTGGACTCGGCTCAATTACATAGGATCATTCATCAAGAACTCATGTGTTACGGGACTTTAACTCGTCAAATGCCTTTTTCTCCTTCTTTCCTTTGTAGCTATTGTGAATTTCAGATGGTCTTATTCCTCCATAGATCTCTGTTAAGAGGAACTTCCTTTCCCCTTACTAACCTCATAGGCATTATCATTCAAGGAGCTCTTCTTAAACTACTTTCATGGGGTCTATATATGAACTACTCTCCCCACAGGGATGTTGCTTCATATACATCCTTTGTTTGGATATTTGTTTTGTTTTCCAGGGAAGTAGCTCCCCTTGAGACTATGATGTTTTCATTAATTTATGGAGATAATAGGACCCCCCTTCCTCTTTTCCTTCCATACTTTATTGGAGTTCATCATAATTTCTGCACTTTTAGATTCACATTTTTGTTTGATTTTATTTGTTTCCATCATCTGTCTAGAGTTCTTTAATATATATGGCAGTTTACAGTCCTTTGCTTTGTGGCCAAGCTTGAGGCATACATAACATCTTATTTTGTCAAAGTACATTTGAGTTGATGTATAATACTTTTTTCCCCTTCTTGAATACATTTTACATTCAACAGATTTATGTCCAAAATTATTGCATGCATAACAGTAGCCATGGAAATCATTTGTGTACCTGGTGAAAGATTGTCCTTTCCATTTGCTTGCTTGAGGGATTCTTTTCTTTTGCTGCATCCTTTGCTGGTTATCATTGATTCTCTTTGTCTTACAATGTGCTACACCATGTCCTGGTTTGTGGCAGGAAAAACACGTAATACTTCCCATAGGAGGAAAGAACCTTCTTTGACATCTTCCAAATTTATTCAATTCATCTTCAGGAGCATATGAGCCTTTGCTTGACTCATTGTTTCCTCATTCTGTTTTCTGGCATTTGCCTTGATTAAATTTGTTTCCTTACAAATCTTGTTCTTACAAGCTTCTTCTTCTTCTATATAGGAATTCTTGAGAAATTTCCTTCTTGTCTTTTACAGCTTTCACGAAAATGACATTCTTGTTATCTTCAACCTTGGACTTACTGGTTTCACCTTCATATCCTATCCCAGTCTTTATGAGAGGTGACCTTTGTGCATTTAGAATCTGGTCCAACTGTCCAGAGCCTTTAATTAGAGGTGTATTCATTAATAGTTCTCTTTGGGCTTTTTCTAATTTCTTTCTAAGCCACACTACTTCTTCTTCCAATTTTTCACATTCAAGACTTTTCTCTCTCATTTGTTCCAGCAAAGTGTCTTCTACTTTCTTTGCTTCTTCAAGCTGTGTCTTTAGGCCAATAATTTCTTTCCTATATTCATATTCTCTCTCATCACATATTTGCACCACTGTCTTAAGGTCTTTGTTTTCATTTTTCAATTTTTCTATTTTAGTGAAAGAAGTGTCAAGTTTGGATTTTTCTTCAGCTGCAATTTCTTCATGGTTCTTATCTCCATTCACACTAGCAGGTACTTCATTTGATTGAATATTTTCCTGTTGACATGAATTTTTCTTCTTCTTGATTATCTTATCCTTCTTATCAGTGCAGTCCTTAGTGTTTACTCCATGCATGAAGTGCAATCTATCCCAGATTTATTTTTCAGAGGTTAAATCCATTATCAACTCAAGGTCCTTGTTATGAAGATTGTTATATATCACACATTTTTCCTTGGCATTCCTCTATTGTTCTTTCACCGTGGGTGAGTCTTTGCAGTAACCATCACACAAAAGCTTCCATACCTCAGGTTCATAGGCCATTAAACCTGTTTTAACCTTATCTCTCCATTCAGTAAAGTTTGTTGTATTTAACACAGGTGCACTTTGATAGTCCATGACTCAACCATATCTCCTTTAAGCTATTAAGCTTACACCAAAGGAACTTGGCTCTGATACCAATTGTTGAACCTTTAGTTAAACTGAGAGGGGGGGTGAATAAGTTTAACACATACATGGACTTTTAAAACTTTTCCCTTAAAACTTATTTACACCTTCATTTCATGATCAACTTAATATGCGAGAAATCTTAATTAGTGAGCAGCAAGTATCAAGCAGATTTGTTAATGTAACAACAGTCTTAATATTTGAGTAACAAGTATTAAGCAGATTAGATAAACCACATCAACACATAGACATCATGCACAAATACACCAGATATAAGTGGAAACCCATAAAGGGAGAAAACCACGTCTTATTATTGTTGTGATGCAAAGGCAAGCTCCAACTCCCTCTCACCACTGATTTTCTGTAGGCACCAACCTACAGGAGGCTCCTACCTCAATTCTGCAAGCTACAACTTGCAAGGAAGCTCCAACTCCCATCAATTTTCTGCGGGCACCAACCTACAGGAGGCTCCAACCTCAGTCAGCTACAACTGACATCTATCAAGCTACAACTTGATAGGGAAGCTCCAACTTCCTTACTCTTTCAAAAGAAAAACACTTGCTGATTTACCTTGGATATCAGCTCTGTTCTGTACCTTCTCTTCTGCTATTCATCAGTCCTCATATCAGCCCTACATCATCTCTGCTTAGCCTCTCTTTTTTCTCTGCCTCACTTCTTCATTTATGCATTCTCTAACTTTTCACTGCATCTCGTTCTGCTCCTCCTTCTTTATCTTCTCTGCCTCAATATTCCAAACCCTGCATTCTCTCTTCTCACTCTCTCTAACCTCTTGCAGCTTTCTTATTTTCTTCAACTCTCTTCAATTCTACTGCACACTCTCTTCTTCTCTCACTCTGTTTTCGTCAACCTTCTCCCCTTGGATATTACCCTGTTTTATACAAAAATAGCTTCATGGCTATTTGTATTCTACTGGGAATTCGAAATGGACAGCCATGTCTCTTTGCTTGCTGCCTTCTCATCTCTTTTATTCGCTCATTCAGAAAATATAATGGTAGGTTCTTATTTTAATATTACAGTGGGATATTTTTTCTCTTCCGGAGACTTTCCAATGCATCACAAACAATAAAAATAAATTAAAACATTTACATTCAAATTACAATGCGAACTCCAGCTCAACTCATTTAGTCTTTTGGCTCGCTGCGCGTTTGTCTTTTCTTTGACTGTGTCTGTCTTTTCTGTGACTGTGTTTTATCTCTTTTCAACTCTCTTTGCTCTTCTGCCCTCTGCTGTGGTGTAACTGTTGCATAAGTGTAACTATCCCTTTTATATCAGTGTATTTTATATAAATATGTAACAGCTGGAAATAATTTTGGGTAAAGTCCAGCCCTTTACGCACAGCAAGTGTCTTTTTGATGTGGCGAGTTCCGCAAGCAGAACATACATACACCACAGCAATCGTTGTATGTTAACAATTGAAATTTTCATTTGAATGTATTGACATTCCAATGCTTATGTTAATACATAACAAATGCCCTTTCGGGCCCACTTGCCGCGCTTTCCGATGCAATATATTACTCCTCAACTTTTTCCGATTGCGATTGATCGCAATTGCAATTTCCATTTGAATCGCAATCGCAATATTTTAATATATTGCTCCAATGTTCTGATGCAATTAGGCCGGATCTCAAATACATATTGATCACAATTTATAAGCCCATCGGGTTCGGGCTTCAATTGCAATCGCAACTTTGGGAAGGGGAAGGGTCCCACCTTATATTACTTCATTTCTTTATTTATAAAGCGTTCCACTTATATATATTTATGCTTTGACCTTTGTTTATATGATACACTGCACATATATGTAATGTGCTACATATATACTCCAGCGTGTGTAGCGATTCCCGGAATGAGATTTATATATATATTTTGCTGCTTGGGTTATACGATTCTTGGAATAATGTTTATGTATCCTCCGACTGGGTAATGATTCTCGGAATGTATTGCTATGCCTCTGCCTCTGCCTCTCTGTTCACTATTTCATCTCTTCCTCTGTGTTTTCTGTCTCCACCTCTCTTTTTACTGCCCTGTCTCTGTTCTTTGCTGTGCCTCTTCTCATTATTAGTTTCTTCAAACACTTCATGGTTTCCTTGCCATTTAAGCAATGCTCCAACTCATCCCTAAGCAATTCAATTACCTTCATTTGGTACTGATCCTGTCCATCAACCGAATTCGGACATCACAGCATCCAATTGACTCAGCCTTTGGCCTCTAATTAAACACAATTAATTTTGGATTGACCTTCCTTTCACACATATTAAGTCTGTACTGTATTAAACTTCAGGCCCTTCCAATCTTCACTGTATTAATCTTCATATCTGGTATTAAATGGCCCTCTTCTAATGTCCTCACTACTCTACAGCACCACCTCATCTGTCTCCTGCTACCTTTGTTCCTTCTATGCTGCCTTTCTGCCTCTCTGCTTCTTTGCTATCTCTGTTTCTCTCTTTACTGCCTCTGCTACTTGTCTTATGCTCTCTGTGTTGCCTCTACTTCTTGTCTAGTTCTTTGCTGCCTCTGCTACCTTTTTTGCTTCTATCTCTTCTTCTTGTCTAATGCTGCTCCTTGCTTCTTCAAATGGCCCTGTCTCTACTTCTCTTTTGCTACTTCTCTACTTCTATGCTGCTCTCTTTTCCTTGTTGCTATTTCAGGTGTTCCTCCTTTGCCATCTCCTTTGCCATCAATGACAACATTTCCAACAGTCTCCCCCTTTGGCATTGATGGCAATACACTTCCTCTGCTTGCCTTTCAAAAGCCCCTTTTTGCTTTTCCTCCCCCTTTGACATCAATGGCAAAGGGTTGCTCATTTCCTAGTGTGCATTCTATCTATTCATTTCTTCTCTCTGAGATGTGTTTAGGCCTTCTTCTTCTGACTTTGTACCATGCTGCTCTAAACTTGTTTACAAGATTTGTTGAGAGAAAACTTTGCGGATTATTGGACTTGAATATATACTTTAAATTGATACAATCCAAAGCACAATCTCCTTTCACTAGTATAAGGCTAAAAGTGAGGATAATGACACTTCATAGAACACATTGTACCAGCTTTATCTAATCAGTGATGTATAATTGGATCAAAAGCTAAAATACTGAGAAGGATTCAAATATACTTCTGTCTCTGTCTGATATAGTGAGTTAATATATTTCTATTGAGGAAAATTGTAAATGAAATATGCCTTTTCCTGCAATACTCATCTGCAGTACCACACCTGTTCAATTATGATAATGATGCCAATATGTCTTTTATTGTTGTGGTACACCTTTCCTGTCTGTTGGTGATGATATGAGCTAGGATGCTGATAATGATATTACACATAATAGCTGCAGGTCCTTGTTACTGATGTGATCAATGAATTAACTAGAATTTGATCTAAGAGATAAAATGCCTTTACTGCTTGCATAATGTACTTTCAAAAACAAACCCTTGAGACTAGATACATTCAGTGTATTAGTCAGTCTCACTTATCAATCATGCACTTTCCTTTATGACATAAGGGGGTATGTATGTCAATAATCAATCTCTCTTTAAAGATGAATTACTAGAAAATCCTTTGTGCTGAAGTAGTAAAAAAAAACTTTTGAGCTTCAGCTGGTAGTCACATCTAGTCCTTTACTCTTCAGATACTTTGACTATTCTATCAGAATGAACATGATGCACTTTTGCTATAATCCTTTGATCCTGAGGACCTGTACCAAATTTCTGCTCCACTGATAACACTTAGTATTCTGTTGATAGTCATGCTGTGTGTACCTAAATACCAATTGATGCTTCTTTTGATAAATCATGCAGAGATTTCACTTCAGCTTCTTTTCTGGATTTTGGCTTGACTAGATTTGTCTTTTTTGCTGCTGTTTCTCTCTCTTTCGTTCTTGTAGGCTCTCTTCTTCATTGCAGTTGTATAACTGTGGTACATATAACTGTCTTTTAATATCACTGCCGGGAAATTTCAATACTTTTAATTTCTGCAGTGGCAACCTTTACATGCTGAATCTTTGTCAATACACTTGTAAGGATTCGGGTCAACCTTCGACCTTTTTAATAAAAACTTGGATTTTAATTACGGAACAACCAATGCTGACCTTCAAAGCTCTGGGTCCTTTTTGTATAAACCACTCCATATAAATATATACATATATATATATATATACACCTTATATTTTAACCATTTGCACGAGAAACTATGATGTATTCAATTCACGGGCCCACATATATTTGATAGACTTCACACCTTTAATTCATTTGAATGCCAACGCCCTTTGAAAATATAAACCCACATATGGATGCATTATATAAGATTTGATATTTTCTGTATATGTATAAGCACATATATATGTTTCGGACCTTGGGAATTTTAAATATATCTCGAGTTTTAATTCAATTGACCCGCTTGTAACATACCTTTGGCTCTGGGCCCACATATACGATTGGCGGAAATTCAATGGAATACATATGCCCATACCTTTGGTTAAACTCCGTGCAACTTCTGAACGCGATCGTCGTTCAATAAACCTTCCTCCAGATTGACGGCTTGTGTCAATATCGCACGGGGTCCTCAACCAAAGATTAATGCACGATGGCACGCAATGAGAGCGGTTTTCCATATTCGCTCAGGGACACGTGTCAAATCCTCTATGGAATCGCTGCAATTTCATGAATACCGCTTGCCTGTCAAAAGCGGTGCGATAAAAGCCACAAACTCGCTTTTAATGTTCACGCTTCGTGGTTCCTCTCCTTGGCTCAAGATTCCATCTGCCTTTATAATTTATGTGTTCCGCTCACTCTTCAATGTATTATTATAATTAGACTCCAGGTTCCGTTACTCCCACTCTAGACCAGAAAAATGTGTTTAGTTACAAATAGGGCTCTGACTTAAATCTGCATCGGACTTCTTCAGAATGAGGGTTAAACATACATATGATGACCAGTGTAATCTCAATTGCGCCTCCCTTCCGGGATCATAACTTCGTTGCTTTCACAATTCCCTCTTTCTTATGTAGAGTGCACACACAGTCACTCATTCACAGAGAGTATGGTTCATTAGTCTTCTGAGGGGAACAAGAAATTCGCACAAACCAATCCTACAAGGTTCTTCACCACAAAATTGCCACACAATCACTTGAATTTCCATACCCTGCTTATTGGACTCAGCTCAATTACATAGGATCATTCATCAAGAACTCATGTGTTCACACAAGATTTAACTCGTCAAATGCCTTTGTTCTCCTTCTAACAACTTTGCTAGCTACTGTGAATTTCAGATGGTCTTATTCCTCCATAGATCTCTGTTAGAGGAACTTCCTTTCCCTTACTAACCTCATAGTTGTTATCATTCCAAGGAGCTCTTCTTAGACTACTTTCATGGGGTCTATGTATGAACTACTCTCCCCCTGGGATGTTGCTTCATACTTGTCACTGTTTGGATAATTTTTTTGTTTTCTAGAGAAGCTCCCCCTGAGACTATGCTGGATTCATTATGTTATTGAGATGATAGGCTCCCCTTTTTTCTTTTCTTTCCATATTCTATTGGGGTTCATCATAATGTTTGTACTCCCTTTTGATTCATAGTTTTGTTTAATTGGATTGGACTTCATCATCTGTCTGGAGTTATTTAATATATATGGTAGTTTACAGTCCTTTTCTTTGTGACCAAGTTTGAGGCATACATAACATCTTATTTTGTCAAAGCACATTTGAGCTGATGTATCATGCTTTGTTCCCCTTCTTGAATACATTTTACAATCAACAATTTTATGTCCAAAATTATTGCATGCATAACAATAGCCATGGAAATGATTTGTGTACCTGGTGGAAGATTGTCCTTTCCATTTGCTTGCTTGAGGGATTCTTCTCTTTTGCTGCATCCTTTGATGGTTGGACTGGATTTTTTTAATCTTAAACCATGTTGCAGTATGTCTTTGTTTGTGGTAGGTGAAACATGTGATATTTTTCATAGGAGGAAAGAACCTCCTTTGACATCTTCCAAATTTATTCAATTCATCTTTAGGAGCATGTGAGCCTTTAGCAGCTGATTGTTTCACCCTCTCATTCTCTATTTTTTCATGTTGCTTCTTGATTCTGTTTGTTTCCTTACAAATATTGTTCTTGCAAGCTTCTTCTTCTATGGGAATTTGCTGAGCTGCTTCATTGTCTTTTACAGCTTTCACGAAAATGACATTCTTGTTATCTTCAACCTTGGACTTACTGGTTTCACCTTCATATCCTATCCCAGTCTTTATGAGAGGTGACCTTTGTGCATTTATAATCTGGTCCAACTGTCCAGAGCCTTTCATTAGAGGTGTATTCATTAATAGTTCTCTTTGGGCTTTTTCTAATTTCTTTCTAAGGCACACTACTTCTTCTTCCAATTTTTCACATTCAAGACTTTTCTCTCTCATTTGTTCCAACAGAGTGTCTTCTACTTTCTTTGCTTCTTCAAGCTATGTCTTTAGGCCAATAATTTCTTTCCTATCTTCATATTCTCTCTCATCACATATTTGCACCACTGTCTTAAGGTCTTTGTTTTCATTTTTCAATTTTTCTATTTCAGTCAAAGCAGTGTCAAGTTTGGCTTTTTGTTCAGCTGTAATTTCTTCATGGTTCTTATCTCCATTCACACTAGCAGGTACTTCATTTGATTGAATATTTTCCTGTTGACATGAATTTTTCTTCTTCTTGATTATCTTATCCTTCTTGTCAGTGCAGTCCTTAGTGTTTACTCCATGCATTAGGTGCAATTTATCCCAGATTTCTTTTGCAGAGGTTAAATCAATTATCAACTCAAGGTCCTCGTTATGAAGAATTTTATATATCACACATTTTGCCTTGGCATTCCTCTATTGTTCTTTCACCGTGGGTGAGTCTTTGCAGTAACCATCACACACAAGCTGCCATACCTCAGGTTCATAGGCCATTAAAACTGTTTTAACCTTATCTCTCCATTTAGGAAAGTTTGTTGTATTTAACACAGGTGCACTTTGATAGTCCATGACTCAACCAGATCTCCTTCAAGCTATTAAGCTTACACCAAAGGAACTTGGCTCTGATACCAATTGTTGAACCCTTAGTTAAACTGAGAGGGGGGGTGAATAAGTTTAACACATACATGGACTTTTAAAACTTTTCCCTTAAAACTTATTTACACCTTCATTTCATGATCAACTTAATATGTGAGAAATCTTAATTTCTGAGCAGCAAGTATCAAGCAGATTTGTTAATGTAACAGCAGTCTTAATATTTGAGTAACAAGTATTAAGCAGATTAAATAAACCACATCAACACATAGATATCATGCACAAAGACACCAGATATAAGTGGAAACCCATAAAGGGAGAAAACCACATCTTATTATCGTTGTGATGCAAAGGCAAGCTCCAACTCCCTCTCACCATTGATTTTCTGTAGGCACCAACCTATAGGAGGCTCCTACCTCAATTCTGCAAGCTACAACTTGCAAGGAAGCTTCAACTCCCATCAATTTTCTGCAGGCACCAACCTACAAGAGGCTTCAACCTCAGTCAGCTACAACTGACATCTATCAAGCTACAACTTGATAGGGAAGCTCCAACTTCCTTACTCTTTCAAAAGAAAAACACTTGCTGATTTACCTTGGATATCAGCTCTATTCTGTACCTTCTCTTCCGCTATTTATCAGTCCTCATATCAGCTCCGCATCATCTCTGCTCAGCCCCTCCTTCTTCTCTGCCTCACTTCTTCATTTCTGCATTCTCGAACTTTTCACTGCATCTCATTCTGCTCCTCCTTCTTTATCTTCTCTGCCTCAATATTCCAAACCCTACATTCTCTCTTCTCACTCTCTCTAACCTCTTGCAGCTTTCTTATTTTCTTCAACTCTCTTCAATTCTACTGCACACTCTCTTCTTATCTCACTCTGTTTTCATCAACCTTCTCCCCTTGGATATTACCCTGTTTTGTACAAAAATAGCTTCATGGCTATTTGTATTCTACTGGGAATTCGAAATGGACAGCCATGTCTCTTTTCCTTTTGCCTTCTCATCTCTTTTATTCGCTCATTCAGAAAATATATGGTAGGTTCTTATTTTAATATTACAGTGGGATATTTGTTCTCTTCGAGAGACTTGCCAATGCATCACAAACAATAAAAATCAATTAAAACATTTACATTCAAATTAATATGCGAACTCCAGCTCAACTCATTTAGTCTTTTGGCTCGCTGCGCGTTTGTCTTTTCTTTGACTGTATCTGTCTTTTCTTTGACTGTGTTTTATCTCTTTTCAGCTCTGTTTGCTCTTCTGCTCTCTGCTGTGGTGTAACTTTTGCATACATGTAACTATGCCTTTTATATCAGTGTATTTTATATAAATATGTAACAGCTGGCAATAAGTTTGGGCAAAGTCCAGCCCTTTACGCACAGCAAGTGTCTTGTTGATGTGGCGAGTTCCGCAAGCGGAACATACATACACCACAACAATCGTTGAATGTTAACAATCGCAATTTCCATTTGAATGTATTGACATTCCAATGCTTATGTTAATACATAACAAATGCCCTTTCGGGCCCACTTGCCACGCTTTCCGATGCGATATATTACTCCTCGAATTTTTCCGATTGCGATTGATCACAATCGCAATTTCCATTTGAATCGCAATCACAATATTTTAATATATTGCTCCAATGTTCTGATGTGATTAGTCCGGATCTCAAATACATATTGATCACAGTTTATAAGCCCATCAGGTCTAGGCTTCAATCGGAATCACAACTTTTAGTTGCATGTGATTCGCTACTCCACTTTAACTCCGATGCGATTGACCACTGTTCACCGGAACTCAAAACATATATCAATCGTGATTTATAAACCCATCGGGTCTGGACTTCCAATCGCAATCGCAAACCTTTTGTTGCATGTTCCAATGCCCTGCATAAATCCGATGCGATTAGGAAGGGTCCCACCTTATATTACTTCATTTCTTTATTTATAAAGCGTTCCACTTATATATATTTATGCTTTGACCTTTGTTTATATGATGCACTGCACATATATGTAATGTGCTGCATATATACTCCAGCGTGGGTAGTGATTCCCAGAATGAGATTTATATATATATTTTGCTGCTTTGGTTATACGATTCCTGGAATAATGTTTATGTATCCTCCGGCTGGGTAATGATTCTCGGAATTTACTGCTCTGCATCTGCCTCTGCCTCTCTTTTCACTATTTCATCTCTTCCTCTGTATTTTCTGTCTCCGCCTCTCTTTTTACTGCCCTCTTTCTGTTCTTTGCTGTGCCTCTGCTCATTATTAGTTTCTTCGAACACTTCATGGTTTCCTTGCCATTTAAGCAATGCTCCAACTCATCCCCAAGAAATTCAATTACCTTCATTTGGTACTGATCCTGTCCATCAACCGAATTCAGACATCACAATGTCCAATTGAATCAGCCTTTGGCCTCTAATTAAACACAATTAATTTTGGATTGAACTTCCTTTCACACATATTAAGTCTGTATTGTATTAAAATTCAGGCCCTTCCAATATTCATTGTATTAATCTTCAGATCTGCTATTAAATGGCCCTCTTCTAATGTCCTAACTACTCTGCAGCACCACCTAATCTGTCTCCTGCTGCCTTTGTTCCTTCTATGCTGCCTTTCTGCCTCTCTGCTTCTTCGCTATCTATGTTGCTCTCTTTACTACCTCTGCTACTTGTCTTATGCTCTCTCTGTTGCCTCTACTTCTTATCTACTTCTTTGCTGCCTCTGCTACCTTTTTTGCTTCTATCTCTTCTTCTTGTCTAATGCTGCTCCTTGCTTCTTCAAATGGCCCTGTCTCTACTTCTCTTTTGCTACTTCTCTACTTCTATGCTGCTCTCTTTTCCTTGTTGCTATTTTAGGTTTTCCTCCTTTTCCATATCCTTTGCCATCAATGACAACATTTCCAACAATGATAAGATGAGCTATGAGCTAGTTGAGTACCCAAATAAGAAAATATTTCCATCAAAACATTTCCTGTAAAAATGGGATCTCTGTCACTTACAATAATCTTCGGGTTTCCATGTAGCTTTTGAACTGTTTCCATAAATGCAGTAGCAATTATACTCGCTTTAAATGGATGAGATAATGCACAAAAGTGTGCATACTTGGTATGTATATCAACTACCACCATGATGACAGTCCTCCCTTTGGACTTAGGTAAACCTGTGATAAAATCCATTTAAATATCCTCCCAGCGTTGACTTGGAATGGATAAAGGTTGTATAAGACCCGGGGTCTTAATTGTCTCAGCTTTATTTTGCTGGAAAACCAAACATTCCGCCATAAACTTTTGAATATCATATTTACAGCCATCCCAAAAAAATTATTTCTTCACCCTGTGGTAAGTTTTTAAAAACACCGAGTGTCCTCCTAAAGGAGAAGTGTGCAATTCCAAAAGAATCTTTTGTTCTAGTTGGGAATTCTTGCAAATATATAAGCGATATTTGTACCATAAGGAATTATTTTTCTAACTAAATGTATTAGATGTACTAGTATCTTACTGCAACTTTTGAATGAGAGTCCACACTTTTTCGTCCTTCTTCCATTCATCCCTTGCTTCAGTTATCCAATCTGGTTGGATAATTGAAATGGAACAAAGAAATGCTTCCACCTCTTCATCCTTTCTTGAGGGTGCATCTGTAACGACATTTATCTTCCCTTTTTTGTAGACAATTTCAAAGTCATAACCCAACATCTTTGTGACCCATTTTTGCTGCTCTTCTGAAGATAGTCTTTGTTCCAAAAAGTGTTTACTATCATGATCAATTTTTACCTTGAAGTGTCTTCCCATTAGGGAAGGTCTCCATTTCTTTAGTGCATGTAGCATTGCCAACATTTCCTTATTTTAAATATCCTTTTACAAATACTTTCCTTTGATTGAACGACTTTAAAAATAAATGGGTCTTCCTTCTTATTTTAAAACAACACCAATTCCATTTCCTGAGGCATCACATTCCACAATAAATTTTTTTGTGAAGCCTGGCATAGCTAAGACTGGTGCTAGGCACATTAACTCTTTAAGATGTTCAAAGGCCTTAGTTGCTTCAGGAGTCCATGAAATGCATCTTTATTCAATAATGTTGTTAGAGGTGCTACTATTCTCCCACAATTCTTAACAAACTTGTGATAATAACCTGTTAACCCAAGAAATCCGCGCAACTTCTTTATGGTTTTGGGGACTTTCCATTCCTTAATGGATTTAATTTTGTTAGGTTCTACCTTAACACCCTCGTGAGATACAATATGACCAAGATATTCCACCTCTTGTACTCCAAATATACATTTGGATGTTTTTGCATATAATTGTTTCTCCTTCAATAGTTTGAGCACCCTCTCAACATGTTGAACATGATTCTTCCAAGACCTGTTGTAGATTGGTATATCATCAAAAACTACTAGCACAAATTTTCTAAGGAAGGGTTTGAAAATGGAATTCATCAACCCTTGAAATGTAGAAGGTGCATTGGTAAGGCCAAAAGGCATGAACAAAAATTCATAATGACCCTCATGAGTTCGAAATGTTGTTTTCAAAATATCTTCAGTCTTCATTCTAATTTGATGATATCTTGAATGAAGATCCAACTTGGTAAAATAAATTGCTCCATGTAACTCATCCAATAATTCATAAATCATAGGAATGAGAAATTTATCTTTAATAGTGAGCTTATTGAGCTCCCTATAATCTGGACATATGCGCCATGATCCATATTTCTTGTGCACCAATACTGCTGGAGCATAGAAAGAACTTTGACTAGGTTGAATTATACAAGCCTCTAACTTTTCTGCAATCATATGTTCAATTTCGCTCTTTTGGACATAAGGATATCTGTACGGCCTGATGTTTGGATGAACACTTCTTGGAATCAAATGAATAACATGATCATGAACACGAATAGGTGGGAGTCCTTTGGGAGTATCAAAAACCTTGGAATTATTGTCCAAGAATTTTTGGAGATTTGGAGAAATATATGATTTTGATGTTGGAACTTCTAGTGAGCATAATTGTGCAATTATGCCCTGTTTTTCTTTCTTCAGAAGCTTTGTCATGAAATTAAAGCTTATTATCTTTCCTGGCTTCCCTACGATACCTCGTAATTCGATTTCATTTGCTTCCGAAAAAATTTCAAGAAAATTTCTTGAAAATTAAAAGCTACCGTCCCCAAAGATTGTAACCATTGTAATCCTAGTACAACATTAGCACCTCCCATTGGGATGGAAAACATTGGTATATTCAATACATATTCCCCCATGGATAGATTGATATTATGGCATTTTCCAGAGAATTTATAGTTCCTCCATTTGCAACCATCACTTGACATTCTGGTGCTGGGTATAGGAAACAATTCAATTCCTTGGCTACCTTACAATGAATAAAATTATGGGTACTACCCGAATCAATCAACACAATTATTTTTATTCTTCTTGATATGTCCTTCTATCTTGAGAGTTTGAGGAGTGGTAATTCCTCCCAATGCATTACATGATATGGTCAGACTCATTTCGTCTTCTTCTAGGGTTTCTTCCTGGTGTATATCCTCTACTTTTGAATTTTCTTCTTCATTTTGTTCCTCCTCTTCATAATCTATGTAAAAATAATTTCTTCTCAGTGAACTTATGACCTTTATTGTATTTTCGATCACAATTGTAGCAAAGCCATTTTGCTATTTTTTCTTCCAATTTTTGTGGTGTCAACCTTGTAGGTTGTGGATGTCTAGGAGTAGCAACACTTCAATCTTTATAGATGTGAGTGGTAGGCTTCCTTGTCGCCATAATTTTACATTCAATTTTTCCTACCAACCTGAATGCCTTCTCCAATGAATCAGGTTCCCAGACGAGAACTTCATGTTGGATGTTATCCTTTAAAGTCCCTATGAAGACATAAATCATGTGTTCCTCTAGAATATTAGTTACCCTTATATTCAATTTTTGGAAGTCCTCAATGTGCTCCGCCACTGAGCCCTTTTGTTTTAGATTTATTAATAGGATAAATAAGTTGTTGCTCTTTCTATCCTCGTAATGTGCTATCATTTCCTCCATAAAAACTAACCAAGTAACATTTTTTTTACGGGAGAAAAGCCATCGATACCATACACATTTATTTTGTTCTAAATGTAAAGTTGCAATGCGTACCTTTTGTGTGTTTTGCACATGATTGAGATCAAAATATTGCTCCATCTGTAGTATCCATGTTATGGGATCCTTGCCATCAAAATTCCTCATATCCAACTTTGGAATATGGTGGTTCTTCAATCCAACATTAGAGTTTATGAAATCACGATTAACATTTTTTTTTTTCATCATGAGTTTCCTCTACTATCTTTTTGCCATTAGGAATCATTTCTTGTATCAACTTTGTCAAAATTCCCATGTCTGCGTTTAGATCATTCTTCATGTTTTCCATGTTGTCTTTCACTTTTTATTCCATGTCCTCCATCTTAGCTTCCACGCCATCCATCTTAGCTTCCATGTGTTTCTTCAAACCATCCATATTATTCATCAAACCATCCATATTCGCTTCCACACCTTTCTTAAAAACTTCCATTTCATTTTTTGTTGCTCTTTGCGAGAGGGAAATTTGGTGCACTTTCTCTTGTAATTTTGATAGATCATGTTGCAATTCTTCATCTTCACGAGTCATAATAGAGTATTCTGATGGCTTAATGGGCGTTGAATTCTTTTTAGGAGAGAGAGAGTTATGAATATTTTCCAATCTGATGCTCAGAGAGAGAGAGAGAGAGAGTTATGAAGATTTTCCCACGATCACCTCTTTGAGATGAAATTCGGTAGCCTGAAAAAGCCCTAACTTCCATAAACCATATCTCCAAAAAAAATTCGAACCAAACTCTGAAATTTTGCGACGATGTTCCTCAAGATTTCACCTTTGCACTCTAAACATTTCAGCTTCTAAACCTTTGTAGAAAAAAATTTATAGCGAACATTCCACCATGACCTGTTGGGAGCAATGAAACCCTAGAATCCAAAGCTCTGATACCAAATGTTGTGAAACCAACTCCAAAAATAGAAGAAAAGAGAGATCAACGGCTTAGAAATCAACCACTTTGAGGGGGAAACCTCCAGTACATTACATAAATGAAAAATTCTTGGATGATACAAATGAAAAACCCTCCTTTCTATATATAGGAGTCCATGGGGCCACAATGTATTCCTAGTCGACCTAACGATAATAATTTAAGGGCACAATAATAACAATATGGGGGTTACAGGGGTACAAAAATAACAATAAGGCAGTTTCACTAACAAAAAAAAGGGACTATACTAGTGATATAGGGACTAACATAAAGCCAGAGTCTGTAAAGAGTCAAGTAGCCTCTGGATCTCATCTTTTCTAAAAGGTGAAATATCTGGTAAATTCCCCTACATTCAATCTCTAGCACAGATCTAAATAGAATTTCTTCATTTTAATATCCATAACCCACTACCAGATCTAAATATAAGTTCTTCATTTTAATATCCATAAACCACTACCACTTTAAGGAAAACTGTGTACATGTGTCATTTATCCCATACATATGTCATTTCTCCCATAAACTCTTAGGAAAACTTTAAAGCATGTGGCATTGGATTTCTCCCACTAACTTTAAAGCATGTGTCATTTATCAAGACTTTCTCCCATTAATTCGAGAAAAACTTTAAGGGCTAAAAATCGAACCTAAATTAGTTGAAATTCCATAGGATAGGATCCCCCAAACTCAAGGCTTTCTCCCATTAATTCAAGACAAACTTTAAGGCCTAAGAACTGAACCTAGTTTGTTGGAACTTCCATTGGATTTTAGTTTTTTTGAACCTCCATAAGATTTTAGTTTGTTTGAATTTCCATTGTATTTTAGTCTGTCTGTTGAGTGTTAACTTCTAAAATTTCTAAATGCATAGTCTATAAAGGGCTAGGTAGCCTCTGGATCTCATATTTTCTGAAACGTGACATATATATTAAATGCCTCTACAGTCAATCTCTAGAACAGATCTAAATAGAAGTTCTTCATTTTAATATCCATGAACCACTACCACTTTAAGGCAAACCGTGTACATGTGTCATTTCTCCCATAAAATCTTAGGAAAACTTTAAAGCATGTGTCATTTCTCAAGGCTTTCTCCCATTAATTCAGGTCAAACTTTAAGGCCTAAAAAGTGAACCTAAAGTAGTTGAACTTCCATAGGATAGGATCCCCCAAACTCAAGGCTTTCTCCCATTAATTCAAGGAAAATTTTAAGGCCTAAAAACTGAACCTAAAGTAGTTGAACTTCCATAGGATAGGATCCCCCAAACTCAAGGCTTTCCCCCATTAATTCAAGGCAAACTTTAAGGCCTAAAAACTAAACCTAAAGTGGCTGAAAATCCATAGGATTTTAGTTTGTTTGTTGAGTCTTAACTTATACAAGTTCTAAAGGAGTCTGTAAAGGGCCATGTAGCCTCTGGATATCTTCCTTTATTAAGGCATGTCACTTCTAGATGTGATTTCTGCCATACATGTTAAGGAAAAATTTAAGGCAAACCATGCACGAACCATGTGCATGTGTCAAAATATCCCTTAAACTCTAGGAAATGTAATATTTAACACATCTCATTTTTAGATGTGAATTCTACCATAAAATTTAATTCAAACTTTAAGATAAACCATGCACATGTCATTTATATCATGCACAGGTGTCATTTCTCCCATGCATTTGCAATAAATGTTAATTTAATATATTTTTTTGAATTTATTTTTTTCAGGGATAAAAAAATACCCCACTAAATATGGTTGAAAAAATGACATTATGCATAGATGTTCCTTGGTATCCCAATCCAAGGAAAGCAATGATTTCATATGTGCTTTGCAATATTGGGACTAGCAAGGTCCTCCAAATGAAAATGAATATACTGGGAAGGAAAAAAAACAACGAGGCATATTACATTACATTTATAGAAGGACTGGGAATAACTAGGGAGTATGGATCAAATGGAATTTTTGTTTTCACCAATTCCGAACTTTTGTGCAACCAGATGAAAGGCATGTGCCAACTTAAGAAGGAGAGGCTAAAACAACTGCATGGAAAAGAAAAAAAATATTGTTAGCCGATTTCAAATTTTTAGTATAAGACATTGTACAAATGTTAATAAGATGTGTGCTGATCTATTACGTGGGGCAATTCCAATTCAGGATTCATATATCAAAGATGAATTAGAATTATACGAGGCAATGCCAATGCAAGATTCATCTCTCAAATATGAATTAGTTTTGAGACGCTCTTCTTCAGAAATTCAAGATTTATCTCTCAAAGATGAATTAGCGTTGAGACGCTCTCCTTCAAAATTTATTGATGGACATTGTAACATAACTTGGATATGTGTGTGTTTTGTACTTATAGATGTGTCTTTTTTAATGACCATGTTTCAATTATATAACAAGTGTGCTATCACCATGTAAAGCGCAATTTGGTGAACTTCACATTTGCAACAAGTGGTGAACTTCACATTTTTATAAAATTAAAATGTGAGGACTTCAACAATTTTTTGTTTAAATGGAGTTTCATGCTTCCTTTTTAATGACCTTGTGTTTTTTTAAATTATATACCAAGTGTGCTCCCACCATGTTTTCAATTATATACCAAGGGTGCTCCCACCATGTAAAGTGAAATTCGGTGAACTTAACATTTTTATAAAAAATTTGCTTAAATTGAGCTTCACACATCAATTAGTGCTTTGAAAGTTGTGTTTTACATAATTTGTGTACAGTAAATTACATTAATTTTTGAAATTCATTTTGAATTTATTTTAAATAGTAATTAAAAAAAATAATTGTAAATTTCCACTGTAGATGTATCTACAAATATATATGATGGAAGATGAAAGGCGAAGATCAACAAAATCCCATATCTCTACGAGAGAGGGGGATCAGGAATCGAGGGATGTTCATGGTATTTAGCTATAATCTTAAATATCCATACATATAGATACATGTGTGTACATAGTGAATTGATTTTTTATCAATTTTGTGAGTTAAATTAGTTGTTAATAAGTTTTATTTTTTATTTTTTTAGGAGGTAGGAGGACAAGGGTGTCTACTCCATCAATGGAGCATGGCTATGGTTCATTCAATCGGGGTATGATTTATGAAATTTAATCAGTGAATATGTACATGTATTTATATGTATGAATGTATTTTTGAATTGATTATAAATTCATATTTTTTTATGAAGCTTCCCTCTCATCTCGTGAGGTTGGTGGTGGTACAAATTCCCTTGGACGACCATCAATAGGTGCTAGAGAATTGCATGAAGGTGGTGATATATATTCCCCCAGAGGCGAATCAACGGATGGTCGTGTTGGTTCTCATCGAATCAATGGTCATTGAGGTTCTCAACAACGTCATTCTGGTTCTCAATAGTCTCAGGGTGGGTAAGATGCTAGCCAACCATATCGAGCTGGCCATCAATTTGAATATTATTTTCATTCAATTTGTACAAATTTGTTTACATGTGTTTTTTAATATAAATTTTTTTATATATTGATGCAGAGGCTGAAAATGCTGCTCCAAATTTTGCTCGAAAAAGACTTAGGAAAGAACGCGTCATTCAAGAAGAAGGTTATACACCAATCACGACTTATCTATTTGACATTTACGATATACCTTGGGAATCAAACATGCAGTGATGCACCTTACAAAGGTGTCAACACACTACAAGGAAAAGACCCTCTAGAGGAGGTTATAAATGAGGTTTTTAGTGTTATAAAATTAGCTAAAATTTTCAAAAAAACATTTGCTACAACAACCATTTATGGTTATGGAGGTTTTGGCAGAGCTTTTAATGGAATTTCAACACAACTAAAAAAACTGGGCGGCCGAAGGTTATTACAGATGTTTTTTTCATCAGTGCACCACAAAGGTGTCAATGCACCGGTGCCTATCATCTAGAAGGTGGCCGAGGGCAATCGAAGGTTCATGCACCATGCCATCAAGGTATAAAACCACATTGGGGCGTAGTGTTGGTAATACAACACATGGGCTCATTTGAATTGGTCTTGGGATTCGTGTGGTTCCCATAAGTCGTTTAAACACATCGGTATGTTGAGTTATAGAAACCCATCGGTGTGCAATATCCGACAAACACACCATTTGTTGTAATTCGTATTGGTATTTTTCACAGTGCCCATAGGTTGTACAAATGCCCCGATGCATAGAATCACATAAATGCATCGATGCACAGTATCTCACCAATGCACCGAGATTAAAAATGGGTATTACTATTTCTGCGGTGCATATAGGTCGTAGAAACACACTGGTGCACTGTATCATACAAACACACTGGTGTACAGTAACTGATATGCATCGGTGTTCATTTTGTATTTTTTAGAAACATCGACCTGTGACAGTGTAATTATTGTGATTTTTAAAAATTCATTATTCATCAAAAGTTGACACATCTTATAAAAGTATTCATATTAATTAAATTTTTATTAATGCATTTGAATGTGATGTTTGGATTAATTTGTTATATCATATCATAATTTTTGTGATTTTTAAAAATTCATTATTCATCAAAAGATGACACATATATTTTAGCAATATTCATATGAACTAAATTTTTATTAGTGTATTTGAATGTGATGTTTGGATTAATTTGTTATGTCATATCGTCAAATTTCACATATCTTAATTATAATATTTAATCATCCATAAATTTAATTAGTGGTGTTACATTTCACAGAGACAATGGAGAACACAATAGAATAAATTAAAACATATATATATCTATATATATATATATATATATATATATATATATATATATATATATATATATATATATATATATATATATATATATAAGACAGTCTTTGTCATACAAAAAGGGACAGTTATTGGTATCCATTTGTCTTTCAATTGGGATCATAAAATACAACGCCTTAATTTGATATCCATACATATTGATCGTCATTCTTCACTTGAACTACTGTCACTGCTAGAGCTACTTCCATGACTTGGGTTATTTTGAGGAATTTTTTGTTCATGGTGTTGATTGTTTTCTTGATATTCTTCACCTTCCATCTACAAACATAAAAATAAACTGTAATCAGTGTATCTACATTGGTGCGAATAATGAACATTGCAATATTAAATAATATACATCAATGTAAATCGAAAAGAAATGACATACCATAGCAACAATTGACTCATAAACTATACACATTATTTCAAAACCATGTACGATGCCATCTTTCAAAATTTCATTTGTTGGCGCAATTCCATACTTTATTTCCTGCAGGTTATATACCCCATAACAAATCATATATTTAATATAAAATATTTTTTTGCTCTATTAATTATAGACGAAGCTAAGTAAAACAAGATCGATATATGCTTACAAATTCCACAATTAATTTATGATATGCCAACGTATACTCACAACCCATATTTAACCCAATTCCAATCAATTCATTTGATGGTTCTTCTTTGTATGTTAGCACTTGTTTGAAGACATTCAATGATGATTTTTGTAAAACAACTTAAAAAAAACAAAAATGAAATCTAGTTAAGTTGTTATAAGGAAGTAACAATTACTCACTAACTTAGACATCAACCCTTTTCTTCCTTGTTGTCCTGTTTTATGCGCTAAATGGGTTCCACTTTCTTTTCTTTTTTGCAAGAAAATACTTGAAAATTAATATTTAATGCTAAATTGTTTATTTATTGTACCTAATGATTGAAAAATTAAATGATTATTTATTACATTTGAAGCACGTTCTTGTTGAGATGGCTCCTCCTGCGATGCAATTTTGTCCATTTCTTTGAACGTCTCCTTGTACACCTTTTTTCACATTCCTACTGGCATATTTCTGATATCAACTCATTCATTTTTGAATTTTTCATAATCTTCTTGAAAATGTAACATGAAAATAAACTATTTAATTTTTATATTGATATCTGAAAAGTAAATATAACAAAAGTGATATTTATAAATAATTCTAGACAAACATTTAAAGGAATATTATTTTTTCATTCATTATTTTTTGTTGTTGTACGTTTTTGCTATTAAAAGTCTGACATGCCTCATTGACCAACTCTCTGGAAAATCTTCCTGTAGTTTAGATAAAATTTGGTTCTTGGAATCATTGGATTGATTTTTGTATTGTAAGTGGAAAGAAAGTCTATACATTCATTCCACTAGATCCCTCAAACTTTTGGAAAAAAAATTCTCCCTTTCGTTAACCTCCAGCACCACTCTAGATGAGCTAAGGAGCAATTCATTCTAATTTGCATGTTCTATTTTTTTTCTTTCCTTAGAACAACATTCATTTTCTGATTTGTTGGCCCCTGTAGAACATTAAACATATTTGAATTAATATATTGTTTGACACATGTTATATAATAAATTTAAGTACATTATTAATGAAAATTAAAAAAAGATATTGGAGCGATAGTATTTTTTCATTCACCTGATTCATCCTTTTGCAATTTTTCCATCAAGCTTTTACGCTCTTTTGGTCCTAGATCAGAAATAATCTTATCAGGCTTTGTCATTTCGTGGCTCTACATGATACACAGTAAGCAATACATATTAGTTAAACTTACATATGGTTCAAATATATATTTTTTTGTAAAGAATTTACAAAGAACTTGTCTTTTTCGCTTTTCTTTATGTTTTATCAGTATTTTTGTTACTTGATCTCTTGTCAGCCATTTATTTACCAATAAGAAACCTGTATAATATCATTCATTGATATAATTTATAAAGAAATTTTCAACTTTTCAATTAAAAAAAAAAAATCAAGATATCGATGTGTCGTTCATGGTGTACGCACCACCGCCGGTGCATGGGTGTCTTATAAATGCACTGCACAAAAAGTATAATAGACCATACGGTGCTCTATGTCAACAAGAAGCAGCGATGCATTACATGTTAACCACTGTACCAACTAACACAGAGAAAATAATAAAAATATTCTAGTGTTAGCTTTTGTAGCATAAACGCCCCATGCAAACAAGGGACCACCATATGGTGCTCTCTGTCAACTAGGAGACCTGGTGCGGTGCATTATATGTTACATGGTGCACCGATTAAGACAATAAAACTTTTTTTTGTGAAACATCACATTCACGGTGCGCCATAATGAAATAACGCACCTGTGTCGTATTTTACATATGGCGCATTGATTAAAAAAAAATGTTTTTAGATTTTTATTCACAGTAATTTCATGGTGCGCTGGGATAATTCAACGCACCAGTGCACTAGGTTACGTAGGGAGCACCGATTAAAAAATAATAATAAAAAAAATCAAAAATTCATGCAAGGGCTGACATGGATTGGGATCCGACTATGCAAGTCGTTCTGTGGGTTGGATGTCTTAGGCCTATATATAGCAATACAAAAACCCGATAAGTCTAAAGTGAAAAGCCCTAATTCTGAAATCACAGAAATAGGGAGAGAAAGGGACGAAACAAAAATAATGTAGGGTTTAGGGTAAAAAAATTGCAGAAAAAAAGTATAAAAAACAATAAAATTAAATCACGAGATCATTTTAAATTCTATGTTACAGGGTTTGAATCACCAGAGGTTTGGAATTATGATTGTCTGAATACTTTTGCTCGAATGTATTTCACTGCTCCACAGTGCTCTCATGCTCTCTTGCTCCAGGTATGTCTCCTACAAATCTCTGACTGAAATTTTTTGCAAAATAGTGAAATAATGAAAAGTGTTTAGTATTTAAAGAATTGTTTTATGAAATTATATTTTCAAAAATATTTTGTTGCCCATTTTTCAACTTACCTCTTTTTTTTCACTTAAAGAAAATAAAGTTGCGCTTTTTTTATTTGGGGTTATTCGTTGTTGGTGTGTCACTTAATGTCACCACACCGATGCGTCCGTTTATACCATGACATCAGTGTGCATTAATGACAATACACTGGTGTGGTGATCTGTATATTAGCATAGATAATAAGAAGTCCATTTTTAATTCACCGAAATTACTTTTAGCTGTGTGCACCAAAATTTATTGTTGAATTTGTTCAAATGTAGGGAGAAAATATCATAATTATATCGAATGGAAAATCCTTCAAAATCCATCTCGTTCCATAATATTTCTCAAAGTCCATGACATATTTATCCCTATCCATCTCAAGACATAATATTTACTTCCGATTTTATTTACATTTTCATTAACTAATTGAATTTATGTTTTTTATCCATGTCAATCATGCAGAGCTTAATTAAATTTATAATGTATACAAATTTGGAGGTTCATGCAGATTCAAAATCAAGTTCAGATGCACAAAATATTCAAACATTAGCTCCAAAACGCTGGTAGCTCTTATCAGGAGTAGCATACCGCAAGGCACATTTGGTAGATGAAAATGGACAACTACTTCACCCCGCCAATTGTAACATTATTGCATATTCTAGCCACAATCCTGGACATTAATGATGGTAAAAATTATAATTGCTTGGTATATTGATTAATGTAATTATTTCAACGTCAAACCAATTAATCATGAAATATTTTCAACGTGGTTACTAATTGATATCATATATTTTGTAATAATCATGTTCAATTTTTTTTATTATTATTAGGATTCTAGTGATGATGAGATACCTACCTACCATCTTTTTTTGCACCCCATGACAATTTCAAATCGAGAGAAGACTAAATTAAGAGAAAAAATTGGAGAGGAACGATACCAAGAATGGTTGAAACAACCACCGATTGAATTCCCGCTACATCTAGATTCACCAATTAGGGATGACTATAGAAATAGTAGTTCTTCACAAGCTGGCAATGGAGGAAATCAAATAGAGGTTAGTATGGATGATTAATTAGGGGATACAACTACCACGGAGACAATTTTTTTAGATGCATTCCAAAACGATGATCAGCTAAGGGATGATGCTCATATCACTGACACTTTTTTCGAAAGCCTTAAATTTTCTTCCACCACCCCTCTCTTTGGACCTGGAGGTCGATTAAAGTCTACCCAGTTGGGGAAAACAACGTTACTGTAGAACTTGAAAGAAAACTTTGGCTTGTCAAATGCATGTTTCTCTGAAATTTTGGGGTAAGTTACCATAAAGTCCTTCCTTATATAAATTTGAGAAATATAATCAGCACAGTACAATGAGCATTACAAATGGTAAATTTTATTAACTTTAATAATTATATTGGCATTAATTTAAATTCATTAATATATTTTTCCTTGATCACCAACTACATGTTATTCAAAGATAAGGTTCTTTCGAGTGATAATGTCTTGCCCGTTAGCTGTGAAGAGGAAAAGAAATTTTTGAAAATCTTGGGTGTTGAGTACATATCATATCATGCATGTCCAAATGATTGTATTCTATATATAGGAGAATATGAAAACAAAGAGATATGTCTGAAATGTGAGCATGACAGGTATGCTAAATAAAAAAAGGGTAAATCACATACTTGTGTTGAGTTTTTAGTTAAAATGAGAGGGGGGCGTGAATCAATTTAACATATATTTGAGTTTTTTTAATTTTTCATCAACTTATTTACATCTTGCTTTTATAACCAACCTTAGTATATGAACAGTCTAAATATGTTGCAGCAAGTATTAAATTAATGTGACATCAAACTTATTATGACAGCAACAAACATTAAGCAGATTTAGTTAATCATCTTAGCACATAGATAACACAGATAGAGACAACAGATATAAGTGGAAACCCATAAAGGGAGAAAACCACATCTTATTATTGTTGTGATGCAAAGGAAAGCTCCAACTTCCTCTCACCACTGTTTTTCTGCAGGCACCAACCTACAGGAGGCTCCAACCTCAGTCAGCTACAACTGACAGCTATCAAGCTTCAACTTGATAGGGAAGCTCCAACTACCTCAATTTACCAAAAGAAATGTCTGTTGATTTACCTTAGATACCAGCTCTGTTCTGTAGCTTCTATTTTTTCTTCTCTCTTTCTTATATTTTCTGCCTCAATCTTCTGTACTCTACATTCTCCATCCTTACTCTCTCTCACCCCTTTATGCATATCAAGTTGATATTATATATAGATTTCATCACATGATTGTTTGTATTCCACAAGGAATTTGGAGTGAACAACCATGACTTTTTGGATTCTGCCTTCTCATTCCTTTGTCCAACTCAATAAAAATATGACAATATGTACAAATTTCAATGTTACAATGGGATTTTTCTTTTCCTTCGGATACTTGCCTTTGAATCACAAACAATATAAAAAAATTAAAACATCTACATTTTCAGTTGCAGTATATAAACTTCACTCAGCCCTTGGCTTGCTGGTTTTTTCCTTTCTGTTGCTGTCATGCAACTGTCCTGTATACCTCTGTTTACTGCAACTCTATGCATTTGTGCATGTACACCAGTCAAACCCACATTTTCATTCCTGTGCATATTCACATGTTCACTACAATTGTGTACCTACTGTATATATATCTAACTTATTTACAAATTCATGGCCCAAATAACTTCACAATATGGAAATCTTTACATGTGGAAGCTTTTGTTATTTCATGGTTCAAACCATAGTCAATTTCATTTCTCCAACTCTTAATTGAAGGCTAACTTCTCTTTCTGAATTTTCGAATCCATTATTCGAATCCTGCATGAACTTGGGCTCTCACACATGATTATCTGAATACATAGATATATTCGATCACAGCACTATCAACTCACATTAAACTTTCTTTATGCATTTAAAAATGCATCCCAAAAATTGCCTCCAATACAAATCCACAATCTGGCAACCTACAATGTTTAGTTCCTCAAATGGCAATTTAAATACTGTGCGGAACCTACTTCTTCAAAGGGTTATAAAAACCCTAATGTATATATTGTGCTCCTTTATCAAACCTTCATTTATGAGTGTGCTTTATTATCTTTGACTTTGATAAAACTTACCAAAGTATCAACATACACTATGGTTGGCCAGACATTCATACTGCCATCGTAACTTTAACACTCTATACCTTGGTCAAAACCCGGCATATCACACCATACCTTATTTCTTGATCTTCGGTCAATATTCATAGCCATTAGTTCCAACGGTTTGCGGACTTCACCATCACTCTGAATGTATTATATAACTTTACATAAAGCCAAATTGTGACTCTATGGTCCGGCGACATATATTATATCAGATATCGGTCTTCGCAGCTATATATATTATATATATTATATATTCGCAATAGTAAAGATTTGCTTTATAATATAATATATATACCAACATATGTATACTCTCAGAATCGAGTGTCATAAACATTAATATGAAACCCACTCACAGCGATCCAAATCATATGATTATTCGACCATACGTAAACTCAGACTTTGGTTATACTACCGGTCACAAAGTATGTTAACGATTGGGTCCCAGTAATAGATTCTTACCTCTTCAATCGACGACTGCAAACTTTACTGCATACCATTCGATGATCCAACGATCATCGCAAAACCAAAGTGCACGTCGTTTAATTCTTCGAGTTCACGCAATGGAGCGGGTCCCAACGCTTAACTACCCTTCTCATCCTATAGTTGTAGGCTTATCACGCACTCATCCAATGATCCTACGACAATCGCACGAGTTAGATGCACGGGATTTAACTCACGACGAGAGCGGGTTCTCCAAACCACTTAAGACTACGTGTCAACCTCTGGCATTGATTGCGTTCGAATTGAGAATATATCTTATCGTACAAAAGCGGTGCGATGAAAACTGTCTGGTGTTCCAAACCCACTGTCACTGTTCATACCTCGTGGTTCCATGGTTCTTAAAGGTTCTGCATCATCTCTTTTAGCATGGTTTCTCTGTGTAATATATCCTCACACATAGTTCATCACTCTTTTATTCGCGCACAGGGTTAAGCAATAGATTTTGTCTCTCATCGACCATTTCTTAAATGGTCATGCTTCCAATATTCCAAACTGGGTTGAGGGCATGATTTAATCGAAATTCATGGCATATCCACACATAATTCTTCATGCATAGTTTATTCCAGGTCTACTCTAATTTTAACCTCTCCAACATTCACCTGCAAACTGTATTAAACCCCTAATACATAAATAAACCTCTGTATTAAGCTCCTTTAGGCCCTTCCAAACTTCACTGCTCTGTCTCTCCAGTTCTGCTATTAAATGGCCCTCTTCTACTGTCCTCACTACTATGCATGTTTCGGGGATTTAACACCCTAGAGGTTGGTTGGGATTCAACCTCCACAGAGCAGGGGTGCACTACTTAACAGAGACTCACACGATCATGCACATTCATAAAAACGAAATCGAGTATAATGAGAGGTTTACCCGTTGGTCCTACGTTTGAAGTAGATCCACGTGGAGTTCAAACTCCCTGCAACCGTCCTTCCTCCTTCACCTGAAATACAAGAAGAAACCAGCACAAAGGACAAGTTGTACAGTATATTTCTACTCTATATGTTAGTGAGATTCATATAAAACATTAAATAAATCATCATGAATGCATGTATAACAAATATTCTTCATACATTAAAGCATACACTAACACGTTTACTTCGGGAACAGCATGATACTTCTGTATTATAAAAATAGTACGTACAAAAGTAAGTGGAGAGATCACCTGATCCTTCCAAGGCCTTCGCAGACCGTCGTCCGGATCCGTCCAGCCCTTGCCTCGCTAAGACTCCTTCCAAATGAGTGCATACGAGATAACATATAAAGGGATGTGTATCTCAAGGAAACAAGGGTTTCCTGAAATGAACTGGGAAAGTGCAGGAGGCACGGGGAATCAGACTTGGATAGGGAACCAACAAAGTATAATAATAATAATTCTCTCTCCCCCTTAGGCCATACATATGAGGTATTTTTATAGTCCCTCCAAGTAGTTTCAGCAGTTGGAAACAGTTGGCCACGGGCTGGGGTGGTTGAACTACCTGAGTAACCATCAACCCAGCGCGAAATTAGGGATTTTTATATATATTTTTTAATCATTAAAATGGCATATGCGGAAAAGTCTAGCTGTACTCGCGTATACACGCGGAAAAACACGGGCATAGTCGCGTATGAAGGATTTTCCACTGTTTTTAAGTGAATTTGTCCAAGTCTGTAGGAATGGGTGCCCATAAAGCCATGTAGCAATCATGAATCATGTCAAGGTGAGAAATGATGCTATAGCAGATGCCCCCTAATATATGAGGTCAGAAGGGGTACATGATGGCCGAAATGTATTATGCACATAGAAAGAACTTCGCAAGGACAAGAGAGGACTTCACCAGATTTCAGCCTGCCAAAAACCAATGAAAGAAACCAGAGAGTCAACACATGCTGAGGCAGGCATACCCATGCTCAGTCAATAATACATCATATAGATAGAAAGTACTGAATAGATCCAACATGTATACAAGTATAACTGAACTGAAAGTACATAGTGAATCATCTGAGCAGGGCCCGGAAATACAAGTCTGTATCAATGTCCAAGTATCACATATAAAAAGCTGATCAAAGATAGTGCAACTGGATGTCTGATCAAGTAACTGAATCTCCAAGTACCGGATCATAAGAGGCGGACCAAACGCTACAATCATGCAACTCGGGAATCAACATATAAGATGCTGTTGTGCTGAACTGCAACATATAAGGGTGGACGGCAACACTGGCAGAAACTGAGAGGACTGTCAACAGTGAACCGAGAAATGCTGATGCAACCCGAGGTCTTCACCGATCACAACGGCACAATTCTACACACTGGGAATAAATGAGCTGAAGTCGACCATGTGAGAAATCGTTGGATTACCGAGCAATGATGTTTCCCGTTAACCAACGCGAGACAACCCACCGATAATGATAATGAGTGTCAAGGTGCCCCAGTACAATCTGACAAGTGTGAATGAATGAGTTGAAGTCGAACACTTGAAAGAATCTACCAATCAGGAGGCAATGATGAATCCCCACTGTCGATAACGAAGAGTCTGCCACTGATGACTGCAAACCCTAAGGTACTGACAAAAAGACTCTAGACCTTATTCCCAGAGCAATGAGTCGGAGTCGATGGGAAAAGATCCGCTGGAAGGAAGGCATTAAGGCATCCCACATCAGTCCAGCGCGAGTGTAACCCGCAGGCCAAGATTTGGAAGGAATCGGACGAAGTAGAGTGATGGAACCAAAACCGAAGTACGTTTCCGATGTGCACAAGATGAAGCTAGCGCACAGAAGAAACCCTCTGAACCAACCAATAATGAAAGCTGACACAGAGGCGAGAAATCCACCGATACGGTCAAATGGAAATCCAGGTACTGCACGAATCCCAAGTGTGATAATGTGTGCTGACGTCGAACACAGGGGAAACCACTCAGTCAAAGACCCATGATGATGATCAAATGCGGAGCACGAGGTCACCTATCAATGATGGAAATAGGCCCAAGGTGCGGCTCTAGGCTTGCTCTCAGAGCAATGTGTCGTAGTCGATAAGAGACAAACCCGCCGGAAAGAAGTCAATGGGGACCTTCTCAAACCAGCACGAGCAGAAGATCAAAACATCTGATGTGATAGAACATGATACTGACAAGACCGGGAAGGCCGACTGAATAATGAGTCAAGAGACACCGCAGAATGGCCGACTCGGGCTAGACTTCCCTTGAACAAAAGCACGACTCTGTGATGACCATGGCAGTAAAAAGTGACACTATATAAGTCTGTCTTGCAGGAGGCAAAACAAACTCTCCATATGATTGGAAGAGATAACCAACCGGGGGAGAACTGACAAGTGAAACATGGTAAAGGCTGAACCTAGGTCAAACTAGAACCATCCCAAATGAAGGAAATATATATAAGTATATTTGCTTTGTTCAAGGGCGACAAACTGACTCTGTACTGCCATCAAAATAACGAAGATACATCCCGTTCCCGCTCTTTTTTTTATATTTGATTTTTTTGTCTTTTTCATAATAAGCCTGAAAAAGAATAAAAGAATGCTATGGTACAATGGATAGAACGAGTATCAAGAAAGCAGATGCACTAGTTCCGGGGTTTGGAACAATCCTATGCTCAATGCAAGGTGGCGAAAACTGGTCAGTGATACTCAGAGGAACGTTCCATCCATGGGTACAAAGGTGTCAAGTCGTGATAGCTAAGTGCATGCAATGGTTAACTTGTACAGAGAGTCAAGGTCAAAAGTTGGCTTAAACATCGAGTCCAAATGAAGCCGGCTAAAGGCCAGGATAAACAAGTAGCCAATATGCAATGCGGTAATACAACTTAACGACACCAGGGAGCCTCTAGGGTATAAGCCAGAAAAATGATAAGTGATGAAGGAGAAGAATGAAGCTTCAACACAAAAGACATGGAGGGACTAAAGAGGACTCCCGAGCCTACATAAAAAGCAGCATGGGCAACAAGTGATAGCAAGGAACTAACTAGGAAGCCCATGTAAAGGAAGGCTCTACCATCAAGTCATGATTTAAAAATCGGCGAGTGAAATGGGTGTAATGCTCATGACCTGATGCGATCGACCCTAAGGCAAGTGATCAGTATGGAGGCTAGAATGCAAGATGCAACGGAAAGTGATTCCCTAACCTATATGCCAGTGAAGATCATATACCTGCCGTGAAGAGTCTGAAATCATGGATCAAAAACCGGGAAAAATCTCAAAATCGTCAAAATGTACCTGGAAACATACCAAACTGGGCACTTCCAAGCAATCGAGTTATACAGCATAAGATAGATCGAAAAAATAAGCATAAGGAAATTTTTGCAAAAAATTTCAATTTTTTAGCCATAAATACACAAATTACCTCTCAATTGGTTCATTATTGCATAGCTGATTTGGAAAAAGAGCTCTGGAGCTAAAAACTTGTTTCGTCAAATCAGGGACAACCGACAGTCGGAATTCAGCGAAACTTCAGGTAGGCTCCTTATTCATCCTGTTTAATCATTTTGTCCGTTTTAAAAATTAAAATTAAGTGAATTTTTGCCTAGAAACCCTTCTTAAAAAATGCGTATCTGCGCATACGCGGGTTCAATGAAGTGGAGCCGCGTATACACGCGACTGTGCACAGAACAAGTCGCGTATGCGCAGGTCCATAACTCAAAAAAAAGTTTCTAATGCAAATTTTAATGAAATTTTTCAGGATGACTATCTCTTGGAGGGAACGTGAGCACAGCGCAATAGACCAAGAGGTCATGCAGGACCGCGCGGCACAAAATGTCCTCTGAAACTGTGGATTATTCAAATTTTTCAAAATGCCCAATATGAAAAGTAATGTGAGATTACTTGAAATGCTGGTAAATTATTGGGAACCGGATCAGGATTGCTTCATCATTGATCAAATGCCACTACGCATAGAAGTGGAAGATATATACTTCATCACTGGACTCTCCAGGAGGGGAGACCCAGTGGATCTGCACGGAAAGCCCCTGGGAGGGTTAACCGTGGAGGACTATGTCCAAATCTATTGCGTAGAAAATTCCGAGAAAGTTGGCACACAGATTGCAATCAGAGATATCAGGGACTTGCACATAAAGATCCTCCTATTCACCATCGGCAGAGTGGCAGGATCTGCCTCACTGCATCAGGCGTCCAGGACGCACATGAGCATAGCTGTAGAGTGCTTAATTCATGTGTATGATTGGTGCACTGCCCTGCTACAGAACATGAAACAACAACTGGCCTCCATTCGCCAAACAAAAACAAAACACTTTGGCTATGGAACCATTTTGACTACATTCTTCTTCGAGAGAGTTCCAGCTTTGAGACCCAAAGTCATCTCAACTATCAGCAGCCCTCGGGACCCAAGAATCGCCCGTTGGGCAGACATGATGAAGAGACTGGGGGGCAGCGAGGTACCCCGCACCACCTGGGATGATGAGTTCTTCTTATGGTGGAGAGAACAAATCATCGCAGTGGATGACTATCCCTATGCCGGGATGGATTTCCGAGGAGATCCAGATCTAGTACTTCCACCCGGTGCAGCATGGGGAGCAGTCGGTAAGTTTTTTAAAATTTTTTAACTTATATGATTTTTTTTTGGATTTTCAAATATGTATGAAAATGAAAAACAAACATGTTTTTGGATTGGATTCATAATGACTGACAAATGAAAAAATGATCATGTTTCAGATGTTGGACCAGTTCGTCCTGAGGGCCTAGCACGTCACAAGCGCCGCAGAGGTGAAGCAGAGACAGCGGATTCTGACAGGACCCTCCAGGCCGTACAGAGAAACTTGGAGGGACTGACCCACCAAATCCCTCTGGCTGCTGTGGAGGACTTGCCAGAAGCCGTCCAGAGACGGGTTGTAGGAGTACCCCGGGACTGGGTTAGACTGTTCCGCCGTGTGGCCACTGCAGTGATGTTCTATAGGAACTCTGGGCAGGGTCCTCAGGAGTAGATAGATTTTACATATTAGATGACTGTATATTTTTGAGACTGAACATGATGGGGCATAAGCCCAAGTTTTGTACGGCATTGATGGATCCAAAATTTTGTAAAGTTTTTTGACATACCGATGATATATATACAGCGATATTTGATGTGATGTGATAAATGTATCAAATGTATGATGATTTTGATGATTATAAATTATTGTATTGAATGATTAATATGCCAATCTAAAGCTTGATTAGCTAATGAGTCAGCAAACCAATTGTCAGCTCGAGGAATATGAATGAATGTTAAAAATTGAAATGACCTTTGTAACAAACGTGCCCTCAAGAACAATCGTAATAAAACTGGATCTCGTACCCGATAAGTGTTGTTCAACTGCGACACCACCAGCTGGGAGTCCAAGAAAACTACCAACGAATCAACACCCAAAGATATTGCCTCCGAGAGTAGATGAATGACTGCAGTGTATTCTGCTATGTTATTGGAAGCAGGACCAATGCAGACCGCTCTTGATACCAACAGCTGACCGGAAGGATAGTGAAGAACCCAAGCCGCGGAAGCTAAGTTCCGGGTGTGTCTACTAGCACCATCGGCGAAACCAAAATGACTCATGACATCAACACAACCTGCCAAAGCAGATCAAAACATCACCATCTCATCAAAAATCGAAAATCAAACAGATATGTACAAGACAAAAACTACTATATACAAAGCAAAATGCCAGGCCAAAGCCTAGGCATAATACTTCTTCAAATAGAGCCCATTTCGGGGCTCCGGTAACTCGTTCCCTTCGAAGTCAACCAAGGTATACACTCCTTTCTTAAGGACCTTTTTGACGATATAGGGGCCATACCACATCGAATTAAACTTTCCTGCCCCCAAGGCATCTTTTTCCTGGGCATAGACCAAAACAAGGTCACCTTCAGAAAAGACCCTAGGCTTAACCGCCTTATCGTACTGGACTTTGACTCGGTTTTTATGCGCTTCGTTCAACGTGGCGGCATCTCGACGCTGCTCATCAAGATGTTCCAGATGAAGAAGCCGCTCTGCCAGACTAGAAGTGTCAGGAAGAAGCTCAACAGCTAATTTAAGGGAAGGAATCTCGCATTCAATGGGAAATACGGATTCCACCCCGTGGACTAAATGAAACGGAGTAAAGCCAGTTGCAGTTTTAACTGACGTCCTGTATGCCCAAAGTGCAGGATATAGCATAATATGCCAGTTGGATCTATGTTTATCAATTGTCCATTGAAGAATTGTCTTCAAGGATTTATTCACGGCTTCCACTTGCCCATTGGCCTGAGGATAATATGGAGATGAATGCTCCTGCCAGAAACCCAATTTAAGAGCCAACTCAGCCATCATACTGTTCTGAAAGTGACTGCCATGGTCAGTGACAATCTCTCTAGGTATACCGAAACGAGCAATGACTTGGTTGAAGAAGAAAAGAGCTGCAGTCTCACCATCGTTCCCAAAAGTAGGCATAGCTTCAAACCACTTCGTAAAGTAGTCTACCGCTACGATAATGTACTTGTGACCTTTTGCCGAAGGCGGGTTACAAGTAGTATAATCCATACCTCATTTTGTAAAGGGTCCGACAGTAACGACTGGAAAAAGCGGAGCTGGATGAGCGCGCATTTTTCGAGTATACACTTGACAAGGATGACACTTCTTGACCGATTCAATACAATCTTTGAAAATCGAAGGCCAGAAGTAGCTAGCACGCAAAATCTTTTGGGCTGTAGCAAGCCCTGATAAATGACCCCCACAAGCTCCACCGTGAGAATCATTGAGCACAGCCTCAGCTTCTTCGAAAGTTAAGCGGCGTCTTAGGATTGAATCAACCCCTCGACGGTACAAAGCATCACCAATAATCAGATAACTTTTAGCTAAGTGACGCAGCTTACGACGCTCATCTTTCGAAAAAGAAGAGGGAAACTTCGCAGTCTGGAGATACACGATGATATCCCCATACCAAGGATCTTGTGGAGAGATTAAAAACAAGTGTTCGTCCGGAAAGGACTCATCATAGATCATCTCCTCTCCACAAGGAAACTCGGAGATCAATTCCGCAAAGACTAATGACTTCTTGGATTTGGCAGACATGAACTCTAGATCAAATTCTTGTAATATCACAATCCATCTATTATATTTGCCCCCAATCACTCGCCTGCTGAGGACAAACTGAAATGGATTGGCAGCTGCCAAGACATAAGTTTTGCGAAGAATAATATAATGCCGGAGTCGTTGTACAGCATGAACTGCTGCTAAGGCTAATTTTTCTATCGGGGTGTATCGCAGTTCAGGTCCTACCAGTCCTCGACTAAGGTAGTAAATAACATGCTCGGCCAGAGCATCATCCTCCTGAACCAGAACCATACCAATGGTAGATTCTGCTGTAGCCAGATACAAAAGAAAATCTCTGCTATAATCGGGTGGACTCAGCAAAGGAGCAGAGGTCAATGCCTTTTTCAAGGCATCGAATGAGCGTTGAGCGTAGTCGTCCCAAAGAAAAGGAACTCCTTTCTTCAAGAGTCTCATATATCCCTTTGTAATCTCAGCATAGTTAACGATAAACCTCCGAAGAAAGTTAGACTTCCCTTGGAGACTTTGAAGTTGACGGATTGAAGACGGGGGAGGCAACCGAAGTATTGCCTCAACCTTGAAGGGATCTACCCTTATCCCTTCACTAGACACGATAAATCCCAACATCCGACCGGATGTTACCGCGAAAACGCACTTGTTCGGATTCAAACGAATTTTATAAAAACGACATCTTTCAAATATTTGCCGGAGGTGACCTGGATGATCCATCCTCTTTCGAGAATGAGCAGCTAGATCATCTAAGTATGCCTCGATGATTTTCTTGATGTCGTGGAAGGCGTAAGACATGGCCCGCTGAAAAGTCGCTCCAGCATTTTTAAGACCAAAAGGAATTTTCTTATATGCAAACGTACCCCAGGGACAAATAAATGCGGTCTTATGTTGATCTTCTGGACGGATAGTAATTTGATTATAACCAGAGAAACCGTCCATGAAGGAGAAAATCTCGTTACCGGCACACTCGTCAATAATATGATCAATGAAAGGTGTGGGGTAATTATCCTTAGGACACGCCTTATTCAGGTCTCTGAAATCGATGCACACTCGAATCGTTCCTTGCTTTTTATCTACCGGAACGGGGTTTGAAACCCATTCAGTCAGAGGAACTGGGAAAATGAATCCCGCCTTGAGCAGCTTTTCAACTTCAGCTTTGATAGCTGCTGCCTTCCTAGGATTAACCGGACGAAGTTTTTGCCTGACCGGCTTAGCGTTTTCATATGTCTTGATCTCATGCTGGACGATAGATGGGTCTATGCCAGGCATTTCCTCATAAGACCAAGCAAAAACATCCCTATACTCTTTGAAGAGCTCGGTATAGATTTGAACTTCTTCACGGGAACATTCAGCTCCAATGAAAACGTTCTCAATAATGTTGGGATTCATGGAGATGTTCACCGGGATAGTCGGAGAGATCACAGCCATGTTCCCTTCAGCATAAACCTGTGCTGGTGCTAAGGGGCTCAAGACTGGGTGAACAGGTCCAGGAGATTGAGGACTTGGAAAACTAGCTTCGACTTCGCTCAAGTCAGGTAGGAAGTAAGACCGATGATGCAAGTCATCCCACGGTCTCTCTATACCTGTCATTGCTTCCAGGATGGCCTCTTCGGATGGAAGAGTGGTATCTAGACAATCCTGGGCAGAAGAAGAAGTAAGCGTCCAAGCCGGAGCCACATCACCATCCAACTCTTCCGGCGAAAGAGGAGCTGAATCAGACTCTGCAGTGTCAACAACAGACTGATATGCAATCTCAGCTGCAGAAATCGGGAATGCCATTCCACCCACTTGCCCTTCCTCCAAAGTGGCGGTTGGAGAAGGTAAGGTCCAAGGGTCCGAAAAATAATGAGTTCGAAAGAACTCTCTTCGAAGGGGAGCCTTGGAGGATGAAATAGCATTGATAGACACCTTAGGAGGAGGAAGATCAAAATATCCCATCAGGGAAGAATACATTCCAACTCCCAGATTCTCGATAGGCGCCTTAGTATTGTCCAACTTAGGGACAGATGAGTCAGGAGGCGCATCCAGGTCTACAGGAGGACATTCCAGTTGATCCACCGTAACTATCCTCCCTTCGTGGGGGAAACATACTATCCGAAATAGTGAAGATGCAATGGCATCCATATCATATATCCAGTTCCTCCCCAACAGAAGGTTGTAGTCCAAGGCTGCATCTACTACCTCGACCTCTATGTTAACGGTTTTTCCCCCAACACAGATGGGCAAAGCCGGGACAATACCATGGGGCCTATGAGAATGGCCATCGAATGCAGTAAGAATAGTGCTAGATGGAACAGCTTTGGGAGATCCTAGTGTCTTCCAGCATGCGAGAGACATCACGCAAGTAGAAGCACCCTCATCAACGACCGTGCGAAAGATATTAGTCTTCCAGTACGATGATTTAATATGGAAGGCCATATGATGAGGAAGTCTCTTCTTAAAATTCTTCATATCAAAGGTAATCAGAAGAGAATTTTTCGGATCTATAGCCCCAATGGCAGTGAGCAAAGCACTGCGCTGAGCCGGACAAGACTGGAGTACCTCTAAAGCTGACATAGCACAAGGACTCTGCGCCAGATCTTCTACAATCGAGTAGTTCTGGGCAGCCCTCATGTTCGGATTAATCGTTGACCGCTTAGAGGATGCCTTCGGTATCCGAGGCATAGACTCGACAGTTGGCTTCGTGATATGAAGCGGCTCAGTAGTATCAGAAACTTCCTTAGCTTTCGAAGATTCCTCTCCGCCATAATCATGGGATCTCGTAGCGACATCCACGTGAGCACTCATCATAAAGATATTCGATGGAATTTCCCCTTCCTGGGCACCTCCAGAGGAAGCCCCAGGATTTTGGTTCGCGCCAACAACTAATTGCTGCCCTTGGGGAAAAGGGTTTTTTAGCACAGCCTGGGAACTAGAAGAACCCTGCTGAGATAACAGGCGCTGAGCATCCTGAATTTTCGGGCAAAGGTGTGTGAGATGGTCTCCAGCACAAAGCTTGCACGGAAACTTCACTTTCTTTTTCTCCTTTTGCCCTTCACCAACACGCTCGTTGGTTTTATTTGCATTGCCCTTCCCATATTTGCCCTTCTTCTTGTTATTACGTCCCTTCTTCTTCCCATTGGACTGTTGATTTCCTTTGGGTTCAGAAGATTGGACAGCATTGATGGACAAAGACTGGGAAGGTGAAGAATCAGCAGGCACAGCCTGACCAAAAGGAGCAGATTGTAAAGACAACTGCTGCAATTGAAAAAGTAGGCTGGCTGCACTACTACTGACCGATCCGACAAGTCCGTCACCATGCGGACCAGGTTTGGGTTTCGATAGATCCAATTTGGAGCGAGGAGCATTAGGCAAATACTTGTAAAGCATGCCAGACTGAGAATAGATCAACTCTAACTGCTGGGCCCTAAAGATGGCCTGCTCCTCGGAATATACCCCCGACATGGATACATCCTTTGAAATATCTGACTGAAGCGATTTCAAAAACCACTCGAGAAGGAACTCACCTGGAATATGGGCTTTGATAAGCCTCTTCCTTCTCCTCCATTCTTGAATATGATCAGAAATGTGAGTTGCCTCATCCTGCTTAAAATTAGCCAGGAGTTCGGTCCCAGCCTCATATCTGACAGGCAACTGGAAATGGTTAAGAAAAGTGACAGCCAGTTCTCCAAATGTGGCGAAACTGCCCCCAGTGAGCTCTATATACCACTTAGCTGCATTCCCGGTTAAGGTGCGCTGAAATAATCTCAATCTAATCGAGTCGTCGATCAGAGAGTTGGAAGAGCACCATAAATGGAATGTGGTGACGTGGTCCGCCGGATCTTCACCATTCTTACCTTCAAACTTAGGAATGTCTGAAGGAAGTTTGGTTGGAACCGGGGGCCACCCCGGACTATACTGAATCGGGTCATTAGTTAACTTCGCCAAGTCTGGCAAGTTTAACGTTGCCAGAAATGGTAATCGCGGCGGAGCCTGAGAATTCCATCCTTGATGGGATGGATTTCCCACATTATGAAAAGAATAGCCTGGATTTGATGAGGCACCAGGCTGCCAGAAAGGACCCGTAGAAAACGGAGAAGAACCTCCTCCCCACGCCGAGTTACCAAAACCCAGGCTAGTTCCCCCCGCTGAAGTATTGACTGAAGAGGAAAGCCCCTGATAGGGGTTCCACGCATTAGACAAAGGAGAAAAAGACTGATAAGAACTCGATGCAGGGAAAGAAGCATTCCCTGGATGACTCGCGATGAACTGATTCCCTGCCCCAGACGTTGCAAACATAGGATTCCATCCCATAAAAGCGGTCAAACTTGGTCCCTGAGCCCAAGGGTTGAAACTCTGGGTTTGGGACGTAAAAGGAAACGACCCTAAAGAAGGATTGGGACTAGGAACATGCCCAGTCCCAAAGGGGAAACCCTGAAATGAAGCCGATCCACTAGCCATGTTAGACATGGGCGTAGATCCAGTTGCACCGGCGGTAAAAGAAAAAGAGGGATTTCCTGCAATGGACATCCCTGAAACGAAGGGACCAGATTGAGAAGCATATGCTTGGGTGAACCCAGAGCCAAACATAGCAGTGCTAGAAGCACTCGAAGATAGAGCAAGAGTGCCCCCTGCCTCGACAGAAGCAGGGGTCTGAATGCCCGCGGCACTCACGGTAGAAGCCGCGTTCCCAGTCGTGGCCATCGAAAGATAAGAAAGATATGGAAGATCCGGCGGTCTCTCAGACTCCGGTCCGACGTACTGAATAACAAACGGATGATCGAGAGGAAGAGGAGATGGACCTGTAGCTGCAGGCTCAGGTATATCTTCTATCTGAAAATCTTCCTCCTGAGGAAACAATACTCTCGAGGTGAGCGGAACGCTCCTCTCGGAACCGACACCGGAATCAGCAATGAAACCTTCAGACCTTAGTGGAGGATCTCTCTCCACAGCGTCAGACTCTACAGGGTGAAAACCACCGGCTAGATCGCTCCTACGCCTTCTCGAAGAAGGCTCTGCACTCTCGGGAGATAACCCCCGGACTCTCCTCGAACGTCGAGGCGCTTGATCAGCCACTTTTACAAATTTATTATATTAGACTCAAGAAAAGTGAAAAGCTAGGCAAGCTAGGAGCAAAGAGCACACACTAAAAACAAAACCCTGAGAAACAGCAAGCAAACAGCCTCCAAGTATTTCCGCTCCGGGTGATGAGGACCGGACACCAAAATATAGGAAAGCGAAGTATAGGGCCTTCCGAAAGCAGTCTGGGATGATTAGGGCCCAGAACAACTAGCGAAGGTATCAGAAACAGTTACGCAGACCTCCTAACGACAGCCTTTGCCGGCTCAAGCACCCAAGCTTCACAAGGGCACCCCCCAGAAGTACTGCTGAAAGTGATGCGACGTCTGCCTCAGGTACCACGGGTATTCCCCCCCGCAGTCACCTGTGTGGAACCTAGGAACAACAACTATGGACACCAATCCGTATCGGAAGCTGGGCGGAACGGTCTTGAGGTTAGATTCAGCTAATCGGAGGGGGGGTATCCCTCTTCTTAACCTTCACTTCCCCTCGCGCTTGACTCTCGGATGAGAGCTTTCCCAATCCACCTCACGGAGTTGGATTTCGCTCAATTAATAAACTTCTATGTTTGTTTGAGCGGCCTTGGAGAGTTAACTCTCCTCTCTCCTATTCCAAGGCCCTACAACCTAGCTAGTTGGTGATTGACACTTAATAAAACTTGCTAGTTGATTTTAGATTAAATCGCTTATTTTAAGGGCTGTTGCATTAAGTCACAAGGATATGGAATTGAAACCAATGATGTTTTGACACAAAAGAAATTAATAAAAACCTGACTACATGCACATGCAGTTCTTTGTCTTTCGATGAAGAGAAATTTCTATGTAAGTTCTACGAGACTAAAAAATGTATTTTTCTTTTCGAATTACAAACTCACACGCACAAAAATTAAGAAGCTAACTAAATGATTCAATGCACCTAATGCAAATGACCACTAGCATGTAAATTCTAAGATGCAGAAAGTCCCTTGAAACAAGGTGAAATTTCCCAAAAGGGCTCCTTCAGTTTTAACTCATCTTTTGATATCCAGAAAGCCAATTCTTGCAAACAAGAACTCTCAATATAAGACACCAAAATACTCAACAAGAAGAAGAAGAAATCAAAAGACACCCTCTCCTCAAAATCAAGCTAAAAACTAGAAGCAAGAAACTTCACTAAAGTCCCGAAAGATGAAGCCAAGCGAAAATGAAAAAGGCAACAACAAAAACAAAAACAAGAAACAATGTTTTTTGCGTTTTTGATATGCAAAAACAAAAAGCAAAACAAATGTTTTTTGGACTTTTTAGTTTTATAAAACAAGAGCTTCAAGAAAACCAAGAACAACTATCCCAATCCAAGCCAAAACGAGACCGAATTTCAAGCATAAACTTCAGCTATGCCCCCAAACCTTATAAGGCTAATGATAGCAAGATCAATGAGAGCAATGGAAGACCAAAAACTCAATCAAACAGCCAAGAGAAATAGTGCAAATTCGTTGCAACACAAAACTCCAAAGAAACAAGAAAAGATCTTCGAAAATTGCAACAAAACCCTAGCCTATGAAACTCAAGAAAACTAATCGAAAACAAAGCAAAGAACGCAATGCATAGCACAACACAAAGACAGGAGCGAGTCAATGAGCAAAAGCTCTCTGTTCTGGTAAAGCAGAACAGCCAAGAACGCTCAGAAAGCGATCTTGGAACTCAATCCAGGAGTGCTAGCACCAACAAGAACACTTCGCCAAAAAATCAGTTTTCGGACAAACGAAAGAGAACCAAGACTTAAAACCACTTCTGTCACACTCCAGTAAGTACAAAGACTCTGCAGACACAGGCCTCCACAGCCAGAAAAGACCAAAAACACCAGAATCTTGAAATTTCAAATTCAGCCTAGGTATACGCGACCTTGCAGTTATGCAACAGGCGTGTATACGCGTCTGTGTTGAGGGAAACCCGCGTATACGCGGTTCCTTCTACACAAACTCGCGGGTATACGCGACTGTGTGCAAGCAAAACTGCGTATACAAAGAAAGATAATGAAAAATAAAAAGTACAAGCCTGGGAAAGGTATCAAAGCTTCAAACTGACTGCAAGAAAGCAAACTGGACTGTAAAAGACAGAAAAAATTGTTGGTATCCTACCAAACAGCTGAAACAACCCAACAGGAGAATCACAAAAATGTGATCCCCAGTGGAGTCGCCAGTTCTGTTTCGGGGATTTAACACCCTAGAGGTTGGTTGGGATTCAACCTCCACAGAGAAGGGGCGTACTACTTAACAGAGACTCACACGATCATGCACATTCATAAAAACGAAATCGAGTAGAATGAGAGGTTTACCCGTTGGTCCTACGTTTGAATTAGATCCACGTGGAGTTCAAACTCCCTGCAATCGTCCTTCCTCCTTCACCTGAAATACAAGAAGAAACCAGCACAAAGGACAAGTTGTACAGTATATTTCTACTCTATATGTTAGTGAGATTCATATAAAACATTAAATAAATCATCATGAATGCTTGTATAATAAATATTCTTCATACATTAAAGCATACACTAACACGTTTATTTCGGGAACAGCATGATACTTCTGTATTATAAAAATAGTACGTACAAAAGTAAGTGGAGAGATCACCTGATCCTTCCAAGGCCTTCGCAGACCGTCGTCCGGATCCATCCAGCCCTTGCCTCACTAAGACTCCTTCCAAATGAGTGCACACGAGATAACATATAAAGGGATGTATATCTCAAGGAAACAAGGGTTTCCTGAAATGAACTGGGAAAGTGCAGGAGGCACGGGGAATCAGACTTGGATAGGGAACCAACAGAGTATAATAATAATAATTCTCTCTCCCCTTTAGGCCATACATATGAGGTCTTTTCTTTTTATAGTCCCTCCAAGTAGTTTCAGCAGTTGGAAACAGTTGGCCACGGGCTGGGGTGGTTGAACTACCTGAGTAACCATCAACCCAGCGCGAAATTAGGGATTTTTATATATTTTTTAATCATTAAAATGGCATACGCAGAAAAGTCTAGCTGTACTCGCGTATACACGGGGAAAAACACGGGCATAGTCGCGTATGGAGGATTTTCCACTGTTTTTAAGTGAATTTGTCCAAGTCTGTAGGAATGGGTGCCCATAAAGCCATGAAGCAATCATGAATCATGTCAAGGTGAGAAATGATGCTATAACAATGCAGCACCACCTCATCTGTCTCCTGCTGCCTTTGTTCCTTCTATGCTGCCTCTGCCTCCACTTCTCCTTGACTAATTCTTGTCGTTTTGCTTCCTCTGCTCCTTGACTAATTCTTGTCCTTTTGCTTCCTCTGCTCCTTGACTAATTCTTGTCCTTTTTCTACCTCTGCTAGCTCTCTGCTCCTTTGCCATCAATGACAACATTTCCAATAGTCTCCCCCTTTGGCATTGATGGAAAAACCTTCACCAGTACTCCAGTGCTTCCTCCAAGTCTTCCTCTGCCTGTCTTCATTTAGAGGATCCTATCTTCTCTTACTTTATTTTCGTCCCCCTTTGACATCAATGGAAAAGGGTTGCACATGTCCTAGTGCGCTTTCTATCTCTTCATTTCCTCTCTATGAGATGTGTTTAGGCCTTCTTCTTCTGACTTTGAACCCTGCTGCTTCTAACTGGTGTACACATGTTGTTGAGAGAACACTTTTGAAAATATTTGAACTTGTCTGTTGGTGATGATATGAGATAGGATGTTGATAATGCTGATAATGATGGTCAATTTCTCTTTACTGATCGAATAGTCCTTCATACTCCAGACATTTTAACTGTTCTATCATGATGATCTTCCACACACCCTAAAGTTTTTTGATTGAAGGCTCAACAACCAAACTTCACATAGTTTATGAATAATCCTAAGTCAGAGGCCTTGAAGATATATAAGTGCTGACTTATGAAAGGCATTCAATTATAGAGAAAATATATTACTTCAATTCTCAATATAATTTTTCAAGAGTAAACCAAAATACTGATCCTTTAGCCTTTTCGTTGACTCTTTTATGCTGGATGTACTCTTGCCATAATCCTTTGATCCTGAGGACCTATTTCATGCTTCCCTTGCTAGCTGATTTCCCCCTAGAATGATATTTTTGTTTCTTTTCTCCCCATGACACTGTGCTTCCTCTTCATATCAGAGAGTAGTATCTACAAATACTACCCCTAGTCTATCTCTCAGATATTCAAATGGTTCTCTAGCAAGAGGTTTGGTAAATATATCTGTTGTCTGCTCTTTTGTTGGTACATACTCTAGCTTTACTACCTTTTGAGCCACTTGTTCTCGGAGAAAATGATACTTAATTGGGATATGTTTAGTTTTTGAATGAAGCACAGGATTTTTTGATATGCTTATAGCACTTGTATTATCACATTTGATTGAGATATGTTCATCAATGCTTACCTTCATGTCTTGGAGGGTTTTCTTCATCCACATGACTTGTGTACAACATGCTGCTGCTGCTATGTATTATGCTTCTGTTGTAGATAGAGAAATAGATGTTTGTTTCTTGCTTAACCATGCCACCATACTTTCTCCTAGATAGAATGCACCTCCACTAGTGCTTTTCCTGTCATCCACACTACTGGCCCAATCTGCATCTGTGTATGCTATCAAAGTGAAGCTTTTTCCCTTAGGATACCAAAGTCCATGTTGTTCAGTTCCTTGTATATATCTGAATATTATTTTGACTGTTAGAAGGTGATTTTGTTTAGATGCTGCTTGATATCTGGCCACTAGTCCTACTGCTAGCATGATGTCTAGTCTTGATGTTGTTAGATACAACAGACTTCCTATCATGGATTTGTAGAGTTTTTGATCTATATCAGCAGATCCATCATCAACACACAGCTTGCATCTCGTGATCATGGGAGTTGACACAGGTTTGTAGTTTTCCATTTTGAACTTTTTCAACATTTTTTTTAAGTATTTTTCCTGTGATATGAATATGCCTGTGTTCTTTTGCTGAATTTGAAGTCCTAAATAGAAACTGAGCCCTCCAATCATAGACATCTCAAATATGATTTCATCTCCTCAGCAAACCCTTTTGCTAGCTCATCTCTGTTGCTTCCAAACATAATGTCATCAACATATACTACAACAATCAGGAGTTCATTTTCATGGGCTTTTATGTATATATTGTGATCTTCTCCTCCTCTCTTAAAGCCTTGGTTTTGCAAGTATTTATCCGGCCTTGAGTACCAAGCACGAGGAGCTTGTTTTAGTCCATATAGAGCCTTCTTTAGTTTGCATACATAGTCTTATTTGTCTGTTAGTGAGAAGCCTTCTGGTTGTTCCATGTAGACTTCTTCTTCTAGATCTCCATTCAAAAATTCAGATTTCACATCCATTTGATATACCTTGAAGTCTTGGTAGCATGCAAAGGCCAGAAAAATTCTGATGGCTTCCATTCTGGCTACAGGGGAAAATGTTTCATCGTAATCAAGTCCTTCGATTTGTGAATATCCTTTGCAGACAAGTCTCGCTTTATTCCTGATTACCTGTCCTTCCTCATTCATTTTATTTTTGAATACCCATTTTAAGCCTATGACATTTTTCTCAGTGGGTCTAGGAGCTAGTTCCCAGGTATTGTTCTTCTCAATTTGGTCCAATTCTTCATTCATAGCATTCACCCAAGACTTGTCCTCGCTAGCTTCTTCAAAATCCTTTGGCTCTATTTTTGATAGCATGGCTATGTATACCTCTTCTGTCTGTTCAGTTAGCTACCTTCTTGTCTGGACCCCTACTCTCTTGTCTCCAATGATCTGATATTCTGGATGGTTCTTCTGAGTGTATCTTGAGGGTGCTTTCGATCTCAGTTCAACATCTTCAGTTGTCTTTCTTGTTTCATTATCATCTTGGTTTTCTTCTTCAGGGTTGTCTGATGGACTGCTGCAGTCTGTATCTCTTGTATTGTTTGGAAGTTCTTCATCAAATCTCATGTCAATGATTTCTAATATTTTTCGAAGAGTCTTGTTGTAGCACCTGTACCCTTTACTTTTGGATGCATATCCTAGAAATATCCCTTCATCTTCCCTTGCATCAAATTTCCCAAGATTTTCATCATTATTCTTTCTGTAACACTTGCTTCCAAAGATTCTTAAATGATTGATTGAAGTTGGTTTACCATGCCATAGTTCATAGAGAGTCTTGTCACTGCTTGGCCTTAATTGAGCTTTGTTAAGGATATGCACGGCTGTGTGTACTGCTTCTTCCCAGAAGGTTTGAGTAATATTACTCTCTTGCATCATGGCTCTAGAAATTTGTTGTACATATCTGTTTTGTCTCTCTGCTACTCCATTCTGCTGAGGTGTCCCTGCAATAGTAAATTTTTACTTTATGCCATGTTCATTGCATAGATCTGCAAAGTCATAATCTGTGAATTCACCTCCTTTGTTTGATCTAATGCATTTTAGCTTGCATCCTGTCTGATTTTCTACTAAAGCTTTGAATATTTTGAATTTTTCCAGAGCTTTCCATTTATTCTTGAGAAATGCAACCCATGTCATTATGGAGAAATCATCTATTATCAGCATGAAGTAGGATTCTCCACTTGGTGTTTTAGTTCATGCAGGTCGACATAGATCCATGTGCACAAGCTGGAGTGGTCTTATTGTTGATCACTCATCTTTGGCCTTAAAGGATGTGCAGTTCTGTTTGCCCAATTGACATGATTTGCATATGGTATTAGAAGGCCTTTTTATTTCTGGCATGTCTCTGACAGATTTCTTCTTGCTTAGTCTGATGATATGATCAAAGCTGCAATGTCCCAATCTCCTATGCCATAACCATGTCTCCTCAAGTTTGCTAATATGGCATGATTCATCTTCCTCTTTCACTATGTAAACATTACTCTCTGTTCGAACACCTTTGAGCAGAGTCTTACCTGTGGTGCTTGATCTGACTTCACAGTCTTGTGCTCTAAAAAGAACTTCACAGCCTTTATCACACATTTTACTGACACTCAGCAAATTTGCTTTCAACCCATCTACAAATAGTACATCTTGGGCCTTTCCTCTGCCATTATCTAGGCTAACTGAGCCTTTTCCTTTTATTTTTCCTGATTTATCATTGCCAAAAGTAACATTGCCAGATTTATTTTCATCAAAAGTTATAAACTTTCTTTTGTCTCCAGTCATGTGTTTTGAACAGCCACTATCCAAATACCACTGGCTTTTCAGGTCTTGAGCAGTTAGATCTAGGTCACATTTATTCACCTTCTTTTGCCACTGGAAGCATCCTTTTGTTTGGTATCTTTTGTGAGATGATAAACTACATCTTCTAAGAGGACATTTGGAAGGCATATGTCCAATTTTATTACATACACATTGTTTGATTATGATTTTTGCAGAATTGTGAGTATGAGTAAAATTTCCTTGATTCATAAACCTCCTTGAGGTGTTGAGCATCAATCTTTGTCCATATTTTATGCATTCAATGATTTTATGGCCAAATTATTTACAATAAAAACAGTAACCATAGAAACAATCTGCATACCCGATGTGAGGTTGTCATCTCCATTTGTTTTCTTTAGGCAGTCTCTTCACTGTTTGTATCTTTTGTTGGTTTGACTTGCTCCTCCTTGTATGAAAGTATGCAGCAATGTGTCCCAGCTTGTGGTAGACATAACAGGTAGAATTTTTCATAGGAGGGAAGAATATCCTTTGATGGCTTCCAAATTGGACATACTCAGGGATATATGAATCTTTTTCTTTTGTCTGAGTATTTCTTTCATTCTTTGTTATTAGAGGATTTTTCTGGGTTTTTTCTCCCTCCTTACATGTTTCTTCTTTTGTAGGAATTATTTGAGCTGCTTCATCACCCTTATTTTCTTTTACAAAAATAATCTATCTGTTTTCCTTTTCTTTGCTTTTACTTGATTCTCCTTCATAGCCTATTCCAGTTTTTATCAAAGGAGATCTTTGAGCATTCAGAATTTCGTTCAACTTACAAGAGATTGTTGTTTGAGATGAATTTATAGCCACTTTACTTTGAGCACTTGCTAATTTCTTCCTGAGACATACTACTTCTTCTTCAAACTTCTCTTGTTCCTGAGTTTTCTCCTTGATTTTCTTATGTAACATGTCTTCTATCTTATTGGCTTCTTCAAGCTCTATCTTTAGCTGCATGAGGACTTTTGAATTATGTTCTTCTCGTACATACTTGAGGATAATGTCCTTTTGTTTTCTGCACTTCAATTTGAGTCTATCAATCTCCTCCAGAGCACTTCTTAGCTCCCCCTCAAGGTCGACTTCACCTTCTTCTTCTTCGTCTTCTAGTAGGAGTCCTTCAAGTTCTTCTATGGCCATCAATAAAAATTTAGAGGTTCCTTCTTCACTTGAGGGTTCATCTGAGTCTTCAGATGTACTGCTGTCTTGTTGAGCATAGACGTATTTTCTACTAAATTTCTTTCCTTTCTGCCAGTTCTTTGATGTATTTTTCTCTGATTCTTGAGTCTGATTCTTTACTTTCTTGTGAGGAAACTTAGCAACATAGTGTCCAACTCTTCCACAGTTAAAGAATTTGAAAGGAAGTTTACCTTTGTAGTTACCTGAGCCTCTATCCAGTTTCTTGACAAATTTAGCCTCTTCTACATCAAAGGAAGAACATGTATCTTCCTTTTCTTCCTTCTTCTTTTCTTTTTTAAAGGCCGCCTCCCTCGTACTTGGCTTCTTCTGTGGGAGTCTCATCTCATAGGTTGTTAGATTTCCAAGTAACTGGTTCATAGTCAAGATCTCCCAATTAGCTGTTTCTTCTATTGCAGACACCTTGGGATTAAACCTGGATGGAAGAGATCTTAGAATCTTTTGCACAATTATACTTTCTGGTATGTTTTCTCCAAGAGCTTTCATATTGTTAACAATTTCTGCAACTCTTAAGAAGAAGATGCCAACATCTTCATCATCATTCATTTTTAAATTTTCAAACTGGGCTCTATATACTTGAAGTTTGGCAGTCTTTACCTTTTTATTTCCCTCATGGATATTCTCTAGAGTGTCCCACATATCTTTGGCAGTCTTACTGTGCATTATTTTGATAAATTCAACCTCACAAATTCCACTTAAGATTGCATTCATGGCCTTTGCATTTGCTACAAATTATTGTTTAGCTTCTCTTTCTGGGTGAGTTTCCTTTGGGGCATATCCAAATTCTACAACAGCCCATACCTCTATTCCTAGAGACATTATGTATGCTCTCATTCTAATTTTACAGAAGGCATGATTAGCACCAGTGAAGAAAGGGGATTTATTGGTTGAGCTTCCTTCTTGACTAGCCATCCTGGGGGCCTATGATCTCCTTTCAGTGGTTAAACTATTACAAAAGGAACCTGCTTTGATACCAATTGTTGAATTTTTAGTTAAACTGAAGGGGGGGGGGGGGGTGAATCAGTTTAACATATATTTGAGTTTTTTAAATTTTTCATCAACTTATTTACATCTTGCTTTTATAACCAACCTTAGTATATGAACAATCTAAATATGCTGCAGCAAGTATTAAATTAACGTGAAATCAGACTTATTATGACAGTAGCAAACATTAAGCAGATTTAGTTAATCATCTCAGCACACAGGTAACACAAATAGAGACATAAGATATAAGTGGAAACCCATAAAGGGAGAAAACCACATCTTATTATTGTTGTGATGAAAAGGAAAGCTCCAACTTCCTCTCACCACTATTTTTTTGCAGGCACCAACCTATAGGAGGCTCCAACCTTAGTCAGCTACAACTGACAGCTATCAAGCTTCAACTTGATAGGGAAGCTCCAACTTCCTCAATTTACCAAAAGAAATGTCGGCTGATTTACCTTAGATATCAGCTCTATTCTGTAGCATCTCTTTATGCTCCTCTCTTTCTTATCTTTTCTGCCTCAATCTTCTATACTCTGCATTCTCTATCCTGACTCTCTCTCACCCCTTTATGCATATCAAGTTGATATTATATATAGATTTCATCACATGATTGTTTGTATTCCGCAAGGAATTTGGAGTGAATAGCCATGAATTTTTGGCTTCTGCCTTCTCATTCCTTTGTCCAACTCATTAAAAATATGACAATATGTACACATTTCAATGTTACAATGGGATTTTTCTTTTCCTTCGGATACTTGCCTTTGCATCACAAACAATATAAAACAATTAAAACATTTAGATTTTCAGTTACAGTATATAAACTTCACTCAGCCCTTGGCTTGCTGGTATTGTCCTTTCTGTTGCTGTCATGCAACTGTCTTGTATACCTCTGTTTACTGCAAATCTATGCATCTGTGCGTGTACACCTGTCAAACCCACATTTTCATTCCTGTGCATATTCACCTGTTCATTGCAATTATGTACCTGCTATATATATATATATATATATATATATATATATATATATATATATAACTGATTTAGAAATTCATGGCCCAAATAACTTCACAATATGGAAATCTTTACATGTGGAAGCTTTTCTTATTTCATGGTTCAAACCATAGTCAATTTCATTTCTCCAACTCTTAATCGAAGGCTAACTTCACTTTCTGAATTTTCGAATCCATTATTCGAATTCTGCACGAACTTGGGCTCTCACACATGATTATCTAAATACATATATATATATTCAGTCGCAGCACTATCAACTCACATTCAACTTTCTCTGTGCATTTAAAAATGCATCCCAAAAATTCCCTCCAATACAAATCCACAATCTGGCAACCTACAATGTTTAATTCCTGAGCTGGCAATTTAAATACTGTGCGGAACCTACTTCTTCAAAGGGTTATAAAAACCCTAATGTATATAATGTGCTCCTTTATCAAACCTTCATTTATGAGTGTGCTTTATTATCTTTGACTTTGATAAAACTTACCAAAGTATCAACATACACTATGGTTCGCCAGACATTCATACTGCCATCGTAACTTTAACACTCTATACCTTGGTCAAAACCCGACATATCACACCATACCTTATTTCTTGATCTTCGGTCAATATTCAATAGCCATTAGTTCCCACGGTTTGCGGACTTCACCATCACTTTGAATGTATTATATAACTTTACATAAAGCCAAGTTGTGACTCTATGGTCCGGTGACATATATTATATCAGATATCGGTCTTCGCAGCTATATATATTATATATATTATATATTCGCAACAATAAATATTCACTTTATCATATAATATATATACAACATATGTATACTCTCAGAATCGAGTGTCATAAACATTAATATGAAACCCACTCACAGCAATCCAAATCATATGATTATTCGACCATACGTAAACTCAGACTTTGGTTATATTATCGGTCACAAAGTATATTAATGATTAGGTCCTAGTAATAGATTCTTACCTCTTCAATCGACAGCTGCAAACTTTACCACATACCATTCGATGATCTGACGATCATCGCGCAACCGAAGTGCACGTCATTTAATTCTCTGAGTTCATGCAATGGAGTGGGTCCAAATGCTTAACTACCCTTCTCATCCTACGGTTGTAGGCTTATCACGCACTCATCCACTGATCCTACGGCAATCGGACGAGTTAGATGCACAGGCTTTAACTCACGATGAGAGCGGGTTCTCCAAATCGCTTAAGACTACGTGTCAGCCTCTGGTGTTGATCGCGTTTGAATTGGGAATACAGCTTGTCATACAAAAGCGGTGCGATGAAAACCGTTTGGTGTTCCAAACCCACTGTCACTGTTCATACCTTGTGGTTCCATGGTTCTTCAAGGTTCTGTGCCATCTATTTTAGCATGGTTTCTCCGCGTAATATAGCCTCATGCATAGTTCATCATTCTTTTAGTCATGCATAGGGTTAAGCAATAGATTTCGTCTCTCATCGACCATTTCTTAAATGGTCACGATATTCCAAACTGGGTTGAGGGCATGATTTCTAGGAAATTCACAGCATATCCACGCAGAATTCTTCATGCAGAGTTTATTATAGGTCTACTCTAGTTTTAGCCTCTCCAGCATTCACCTGCAAACTGTATTAAACCCCTAATACATAAATAAACCTCTATATTAAGCTCCTTCAGGCCCTTCCAATCTTCACTACTCTTTCTCTCCAGTTCTGCTATTAAATGGCCCTCTTCTACTATCCTCACTACTTTGCAACACCACCTCATCTGTCTCCTGCTGCCTTTGTTCCTTCTATGCTGCCTCTGCCTCCACTGCTCCTTGACTAATTCTTGTCCTTTTTCTTCCTCTGCTCCTTGACTAATTCTTGTCCTTTTGATTCCTCTACTCCTTGACTAATTCTTGTCCTTTTGCTGTCTCTACTAGCTCTCTGCTCCTTTGCCATCAATGACAACATTTCCAACAACTTGTCCTCCTTTTAAGATATTAAGGCACATGCCTATAATCCCAAGGATTCAAAGGCTCTTTCGTTGCAAAAAATTGTCTATGTTGCAGGGATGGCATGCCTCACACATAAATGAGTTGGGAGTTACGCAAATCCCAACTGATTCAATAGCCATGGAGCATATAGAGGATACATGGCCTAAAAAATTCAAGGATGAAGTACGAAGTCTACGACTCAACATAGTTGTTGGGTGCTAGATTTGCACACTTTTCCTACACTTTTGCTCCCTATTTTTCCTCATCAATATACCAACAGGACTATATTTTCCTCTTTTCCTACCTTTCTATTATAACTTGTGTTATTTCACCTTATTTTCATTACTCTTCCATTTCATCAATTATTATGATATATAATTCCTTTTTATGGCTAATTTAGGGATAATTTTTGGAGAAGATCTATGGTCTTTGTGTTATCTTTCCAGATGTCATTTATAGCACCAAATATCCTGAGCACGAGGTCCACAGGAGCAGTTAAGGGGGTGTTGTTACAGCGAAGCGATGCTATTACAACTTGCTGTTATAGACCCGCCGGAAAACTGTTGTTACACTCTGTTGTTAACTCTACTGTTACAGACACGCTGGAAAACTTCTGATATAGTTGTATTACTGACTGGATCTCGTCAACACCTATTGCTAACCTGTCATTTAGTTGTTACACTATAGTTGTGGTTTTATTATGATATATGTAGAAGTTGTCTAGCTTTGTATTTTTTGATAACAACCTAAGGGCGGTTTTGATTGTAATCTATAATTTTCTTGTCAGAACTTGATTAATAAGTGGTTATAACTATATGTATTCTATTTCGATCAGCACGAGAATCATAAGATACTCATGACTGATCTATCCCTTGATTTTTTAAGATGTAACAACTATATAGTTCTCGTCCGTAGAGGTATAAAGGTTAGTGGAGAACATCATTATTTTGGCTCTATAATTATACTCAGATTAATACATATTATCCTATTATTGTTGTTACATGCACTATTCAATTTATTTTCCGTTAATTTCTTCCTCTACCTATGCCCTGCTAGGGAGGAAGGGTGCTCCTTCTTAGTAGGGATTGCAGTGATTAAAGTAGTTGTGTGTATGTGTTTGTATTTCAGTTTATGTATCGTTAGAGGGGATGTTGTTGTTGTTCAACTGTGAATATATCCGCTTCAATTTCAATACTTGGTATGATGTTACACATATGATATTAGAGATACCAGCTGAATATTTGTTTTGTGGCCTGCTAGAACAGATTAATTGAAGTATGATTCAAGTCTTTTAGATCATTTTATTTCTGCATGAGTGATTTACTTCCAGCATTTACTTTAGTAATGATTTCTTTTCTTTGGAATTTCTTCTGGTTGGGTGTATCGACACAGATAGTGCAACTTCCATTGGAATAAAAATACGTCCCTGGATTGATAATTTATGTGTATTGTTTAGTCATTTAATAGTTATTAATACAACCCAACAATAGCCATGGATTGCATCAACCCATATTCCCTCCAGAACACCAACTATTCTATTTGGCCTGTAGTAGTGATCAATAAAAATATCCCCCCATGGTTGTCCGTGAAGAATGAACATCCGATGTTGGCTCTCATAGTCCCTGGTAGAAGACAAGTGAAGAATATGGATGTCTACTTACAAACACTGGTAGATGCATTGAAGGAATTATGGGATGGGATAAATTTATATGATGTATCAAGACGCATTGCAGTAGAGAGGAGTTTTACATTGTATGACATATATGCTTACATGACACGTGATTATCCAGGCTTAGGAGTTTTCTCTGGTAAATTACATGTTTAATTTATTGATTTGTTTATATATGTAACAATATTCTTTCACATATTAGTTATTTAATTCGTTGTAATTATTCTTATCTTCATGATATTCTTTAACGTGCCATGCATATTAATTGTATACAATAACCTCATAGGTCCTATAAGACAAGGGTATTTTGGATGTAAATGTTGTGGACCTTCTCTGAAAGCTAGATGGTCCAAGGACCTACAGAAGTCAGTGTATGATTGCTCCAGGGCATTCCTCCCAGAAGAACACCCTTACAGAAGAGCAGCATCCGCTTTCAATGGTAAATGAGATAGAACCCAAAGGCCTCCAATAATGACACCAGCTGAATGTCTTAGAGCATATGAGAGAGAGAAGGAGAAGGAGTTCATAGAAATGTTCGATTCAAATGGGGAGCCTATGTTCGATGATCCAGAATTCCTTGACACCTATGTTGAGAAATTTCCCATTGGGATGAAAAGAAAATCTATATTTTATAACCTCCCATATTAGGAACATCTTAAGATTACCCACTTATTAGATCCCATGCATATATTCAAAAATGTTTTGTATTCTTTATGGAGGCACATATCATCGAAAAAAAGTGACACATTGGCTGTTAGGAAAGATATTATTACTTCAAAAATTAAAAAGAAACATTTTCCAAGATGATTAGAAAGTACGGGATAAGAGGTAGGCATTGGTCCCTCTAACTCATGGTTTTTCAAAGAAGGTGATGTCCCATGGATTTGAAATAAAGATGATATTTCTTTAGCAAAGGAAGTTATAATGGGTGTGAGGGTGCCACCTTCATACGGGTCATCACTATGGTGCTGCTTCACCGTGGATGACCATTTGTCAGGGTTGAAATCACATGACCATTTGAATCTTCTAAGAGTATGTATAATGTCAAAAGCATGATTTTATTATTTTTTATATTAGTAAATTATATCCCATGCAGGGATCATAAAACATAACTAATTTTGTATATTATTGCATGTGTTTATAACTTTGCAGTGTCATTATCCTTTGTTCGTGCATGGGTGTGTGAAACATGAATTCCCTCAATACCTAGGACGTGCCATATCTAAATTATCTTCATTTTTATGTTGGATCACGTCAAAGGAGATTCATTTGGCTAGCATTCCACAATGGCGTCAAGATATAGTTGAGATTTTTTGTACATTTGAGAAGGAACTGCAAATGAGTTTCATGGACTTACAGGTTCATCTTCTAATCCACCTAGTAGATGAGGTTGAATTAGTTGGGGTGGTTTCTTGTCGTTGGATGTTCTTCTTAGAGAGGTACATGAAGAAATTGGAAGGTTTTGTTTGACAAAGGGAAAAAACCGAGGGATCTATGGAAGAGGGGTACATATCGTATGAGTCTTTTTATTATTCTAGTGAGTACATAAATCATATTGAAAACAGAACAGGTGTGGTGATTTGGGACGATGAAAGGGATGAAGACAAAAGAGAAAGGGAGTTCCTCCAAACGAGTCGAAAAAAACACTTGATAAAGAGTAAGAAACTTATAATTTTTCTAATTTACACAAAGTAAATATTCATGTTGAACTTCGATATAATGTATATTTTGATCTCTAAGTACTATATAATGTCAGTTTGATTTCATCAGCGAATGCAGAAATTGAAGCAATCAATAAATTCGTTCTTTACAATTGTGAAGCGACACAACCGTGGGTCGCATTGTATGAACAAAAGAGGATGAAATGGGATAGTGACAGAAAATAATTCAGACGGTTGAAAGGTAGAAGTGTTCCTTATCCCAATCATTTAAAAGAACATATGCCAAAATATGCCCCAATAGTTGGGCTGCTGACCAAGTCAGAGAGAAATATGGTGCAACTGGTTGTTACCGGCGTGCTAAAGAGGATGCGCTAAACATAGGGATTGGGTGCAACAACTCAGTAATAATATATTTAATTTATATGTAAATTTGAAACTTATAAGACATATGTATTTCATACTTTAACTGTTGGGTTATTATAAGACACATGACGCTATGATTTTTTTAAATTTTTTATAACAGGTGCATTTGTTCCCATCTATGTGGGCATATGGACACCATTTTTGCATAGAAAATGTCCATGCTAGAAACATCACATAAGATTGTGGAGTGGAAGTTGAGTTCTATCAATCTACTCGATCCAGTTACTGTGATAAAAACCTAGTACGAGGGATGCCAGGTTACTTCAAAAAGATACAAGAGATCACTAAAGTGGATTTATCTTGTTTCCAATGTGTTATTTTTAAGTGCAAGTGGTGGGACACCGTTGATCGGAATAATGTAAAGGAATATCACGATAGTAGGCTGATATGTATCAACTCTAGAAAGATGTGGGATGAAGCTAAGGAGCCCTATGTTTTCCCCAAACACTGCAACCAGGTGTTTTTTTACCCAGATGTGTTGGATAGGGATTGGTGGTTCGTATTGAGGCATGACCATAGATCAAAACATAATTTTGATCTAATGATAGTGTTATCATGCCATGCGAGTCGGAAGATAATGAGGGTGATCATGAGACCTGAGAGTGATATGGTACATGTGTTATTTCAACAATATTTATACTTTTTAAGATGGGTTTTTCGAAACATTATAATATGTATTTTGAATTAATTGGTAATTTGCATTGTGTTAATGTTAAAATCAATATTTCACTTGATAATTTGTAATTATGTTGATCTAAAAAACAATGGCGTACTGTATAATTATTTATTTATTTAATTTTTTATGTAAGATCATAATAAAATAATGATAATTCTGAAGTACATGAATTTATTTGCATTATTTTCTAAACTTTATTATGTTACAATAATTCATATTATTATAGATTTATTATTTTACAATTATTTAAAATTTTATAAATTTACAAATTTACAAATTTTAATAAAATCATTTCACATTAATAAAATTAGAATTTTCACATTAATACAATTAAAATTTTACAATTTCACATACAATTATATATATATATATATACAGTTTTACGAATTTACATATATACCATTACAATTACAATTAAACTTTTACAAATATTTTACATACAATTACAATTAAAATTACAATTGACTAAAAAATGAGAACTGTGGAGATTCCGAGCTCTGATTCTGAAAATCTACACCACAGAAATATACAATCAATTAAAATTACAATTAATACAAATACAATTACAATTTTAGAATTTTACATACAATTAGAATTACAAATATTAGAATTTTACAATATCATGATCATTTAATATTAAATTAATTAATAAACATCACATTCATGATAACCATCGTATAAACATCATATTTGACTAAAAAACACATTCAAATTTTCTAACATCATCGTGATCATGATCATCTAACAAAACACAGTTAACATTATATAACATCATCACAACACAAACATCAAATATACATCCCATGTGAAATAAATGCTATCACATACACATCTATCTGCAAGCTGCACATTAAATGAACATATCTAACATGACCTAACCATATACACATCATGATGATCACCAACATGTAAATTAAGTACAACTGCAACATGAACATAAAATACATGGACCATATATATATATATATATATATATATATATATATATAACTGAATAAGGTAAAAAATATACAAACTGTAATATAAATGTCATGGATTAGCTGGTGGTACATCATCAATAGCAGTACTAGTCGAGGCTTGCTCAGTCAATGGTGTAGCCTCGATAAGCTCAGATACATGTTGATCATCACGTGCTTGTTGATTTGGATCAACTTTCGGCTGATCATCGTGATGACTTGAAATTTTTGATGTTCCAGCCTGCTCATTATCATGAGTACTATTGGATGCTGACTGGACGTGGCCGATGATCCAGCCTGCTCACCATGATGACTGTTTCTCGATGCTAGTGGAGGTTTCTCATTTGGCACGGTGTGAGATGAACAATCATCAGATGATGCATCATGGCTCACAGACTTTCGATCATGGGCTGCATCTCGACCATGCATATAACGTGCAATGGTCCTCCTCAGTCGCATAACTAAGGTCATATCTCCTACGACATGCCGCATCAGGTTGTACATGTCACGCGGCATGCCTCTCCACATATGTAACCACCTACCATTGGCCTGTATGTCTCTCATAGTGGTCGGTCTAATGGCTGCCTCAACAATCAATGCAGTGATTTTGTCGCCCAACTCCATCCTATATCTTCTATCAAGCCTTCCGCACCTAGCAAAAGGGGGTACCAGCACACCAACAGGAGTAGGTCTCTTCCCACTGGCCTCCTGATTATCCTCAGCATTTGGCATGCCCTGATCATCATCAGGATCCACACCTGGATCATGTGGTGGTGCTGGCATGTCCTCGCCATCAAAATACCCAATGTCTGAAAAATATATACAAGTACACAACAATAATTAGACAATTTCATCACACAATTTAATAAAAATAAGTTAAAGAACATGTTAGAATAAATTTAAATAAAACAATAATATTACGTCTATCATCCGACAAATCTTGATCTGTGAAGAGGATGTTGGCACACCCTCGCCAACCCAAACCAACATAAGGACAAGGGACCATAATAAATGGGTGCTCGTCAACACTGGCTAGCAACTCTAGTGCTTCATGTGATATCCTTGCTGGAAACATAGTCTCACCCCTCTTCGGAATAATCTACCCCCACATGTGCATCTGTGCCTCGAAAATCAGCCTACGAGGCTGCTGAAAAAAAGTAGGCCTCGTTTCTAGAAGCCTCTCAAAAAATAAACAAAAAAGCTCTGAAGAAAAAGGGAATTTGACCTTCCCTTGTGCATGAGAATGACATTTATCCAAGGTTGTATAGAACTGCCACAAAAAAATGGCAGACTACCTGACAAGTTGTGATTCCTGTACTAAAGAATGAACATAATATATAAGTAAGAAACTAATGTAATGCCCGTCTCTAGTGTTGTGTGAAATGGTTGAAATCAGAAGTGAGAGGCACCTCACCTCCTGACTACCAAATGCACCAATACGTAATTGACTAACGGAGGCGTGAAAATATGAAGGAGACAATATACCTGCACTAATGTATCTCTAGGAGTACACCAACCGAATCCTTGCTACATAGCCAAATGGAACCTCAGGAACGAGGGAAAATCCACCCCTCTCGTTAATAGCCCTGTAATGAGATATAAGTCCTCAGTGGATGCGTACCACTGGTTAGGTCCAACCCAGAAAGCGTGTTGGTGGGAATTCCACCTGCGGATAAGATGTCACAAAAACAAACCATGGCCCTTTAGGGAAGTAGCCTCCTCATATAACTTGAGGAGGCCTACCTGTCTTAGGAGACCCTGGGTAGTTGCTATAATAGGGCGAGGGTAAGCATCTCTCTCCCTCTCTCGTGCCTCCCACACACGAAACATGTTATACTGGTTCGCCTATTGTTGATGTTGTTCCCCCTCTTCTCTCCTTTCACGTCTCTGAATGATTGACATATTAAATACAATTTTTTTATTAAATGAGACATGTATTTAGGAATATACATATATAATTTTTTTTGAAAAAAAAAGTCGGTGCGCCACAAAAAAGAGGCATGCAGTGGTCCCAGTGCATCTTTTTTTTGTCGTGCACCGGTGGCGGTGCACCAGAAAATATTCAGCGTACCTGCGGCAATGCACCTAAAAATTTTTAGTGCACCATTGACTATGGACGGTGTCAGGAGTGCAGTTCGCTAACTAAACTCTATGCCCCGGGGCACATAGTTTAGTTAGTGCACCGACCTCACCTCATTACATAGTCAACGGTGCAGTATTTTACCAAGCTGCACCGTTGACCTTGTCGAAATCCAGAATGTGGTGTGATGACAAAAATACATGCCCCGGGGCAGATATTTAAGTTAACACACCATATTTCCTCTATTCCACATGGTCAACGGTGCGGCGGGGTAACCGACCACACCGCACTTTTTTTAAAATTTTAAAATAACACGGTGCACCTTTTGGTACTTCCATGGAACCGGTGTGGATACCGTTAGCACCGGTTGTAGTGCGGCCTATAAATTTATAGGCAGCACCACGAACCGGTGCGAGTTGAATGGCTCGAGCACACCGCGCAACAATTTTTTTTCTTTTAAATGGTTAATTTTAAGGTAATTTGAAATTATAATCTTCTAAAAGGCTTAATGATGGAAAAAGAAGAAAAATAACTATACATTTGGCTGTCGAGGGAGCATATTGGCTTTATAATTTGCAAAAGAAAATTTTCCCACCGTTTGCAAAATTCAAGCTAGAGATTGGTGGGCGATGCACAATAGCAGTGCATGCAATGGATATAATGGGAGCACCGATGTTAGGGCAGCTCAGACAAGAATAAATTGCACTAGTTCTTGAGAGCTTTGGAGCATTGAGAAAAGTGAAAAATGTGGTTTTTTGGCCATAATTTGTTTTTATTATTTAATCCAGTTCCAGTGTGTGGGGTTTTATAGGCGCACCAGTGCGGTTGCTTAAGACTGCACCGGGCAGTTTCTATTTTGGCGTGTGGTTTTATGACACACTGGTGCAGAAGATTTGTAAAGCACCGATGCACTATAGTAATAAGACGCACCGTGCGGGTGTGTACGGAGCGCACAGTGTCTGGTGTGCCAATGTTTTGTGCACACTGGTGCTTTCTCTTGTTGAACGCACTAGTGCGGTTTAGGATGATAAGCGCACTAGATGAAAAACATCCACAAAAACCTCCACCCGCCAACCTCCTTTAATAACCTCCGCTAGAAACGGATTTCTGAGGTATTTTTATCAGGGGTTCCTCAAAAACATCGGTTAGAGAGTCTTTTCCTTGTAGTGACATCTCCATGCAAAATTAAAGAGAGATCTCGTGGCTTTGACTCTCCCTGCTGAGAGTTGACAAAGCTTGGAAATAGTTACTCACTCTTTCAGCGAACTAGTAGATGTATACCTAAAGCTTGGGCCAACCACTGATACTTTTGTAGAAGTGATGATTTTGGCTTGAGGGGTCCTGACCCGAGTTCGAAGGTTAAGGTTTGCCAATAAACGCCTATACTACTAGCCCTTTCGGCAATGGCCTACTTTCGCAAGCCAAGGTCTCACCCAAAGTAGTATGGGAGGGTGCTGGAACTAGGTTTCCGCACCCTGGGAGAGAGTAGGTAAGACAAATCGATGTGCAACTATCAGATCTACACAGAGTCAAGCTATCCATAGGCTTTTAACAGTATATTCAGCATATAACCATAATGCAATCAACAGATTTAATGAGTACCTTCGCATCCACGTGCATACTATCAACTATCAACACAAAGCACTATATTCATAGCCAATAATAGATCACAGTTAACTTATGCCAAGGAACATAGATACATTCATAGCTCAAATCAATCACAAACGCATTTGTAGCTTACGTAGATTCACAAATATATTTGCATCATAAACAGATACCATATATTTGCATCAAAAATAACACATCAGATCCATATTACACGAAGATACTTCAACTATATCCACATATATTAGCATCAAAAACCCTGTTACAACCCAAAACACAGCCTATGCACAAAGCCACATTAGGGGAATTTTGAGGTCTAAAAAGGGCCTCCTAAGGAAGTAATAAAATAATATCTAAACCCATAAAATAATATTTATTAATTTGAAATTAATTTTTTTCACTATAATCCATGTAACCATAGGTAAATGCAATTCAAAGGTTGTACCAAAATAAAATTAATAAAAAAAATGTATTGGTGTGACTATAAATAACAATGAAAATTTCAAGAAAAAGTTATTATAATTGAGCAACTAATGCATTTGTCCTTTGTACTTAAATAACTTAAAATAATATATATATATATATATATATATTCTTAATTATTATATGCCATTAATTAAAATTTATATTATTTAAATTGTATAATAACATGTAATTAATATACTATATAAAAATAATATAATATAATAAATGTATAGGGATATGCATTGTCTCTTTCAAGAAATATGAAATGAAAATAATATATTTTTATTCAAAAAGTGTGAAATGACATTTATTATGAGTACTTTACTTCAACTTTAAAAGTACTTAGAGCACTACCATGGTTAACCATGAGTTTTTATCCACCATTGAGAATGTGACAAGTAAGTACTTTTAACTCAATCAATGTTACCTCAACCATTAGGGATGATGTCATCCCCTAAAATGTGGTTGGTTCTCATAGAGTGAATTTTGATTGTACATTTTCCTTAGGAGGACCATTTTAGACCTTAAAATTCCCCTAATGACAGGTTCTGCACACAACAGGACCGAGGATCTCCATGCACACAGCCAGTAGGAGTCCTTACCCAAAACAACTCAAAACAGATCTAACATTTCACACATAGCATCAGTGCTAATTCTTTCCTACCTTTAGACTCAAACTAATCATATATTTATACCACTTTAGCCTACGATATCCTGTGGTCCGCAAACCATGGTTTGCAAACTCTAGGTTTACCCTTTGACCCATTACAATGCATATGGGGCTTTGACCCACCCCAAAACCCCTGCGTTAGACTAATTAATAAAAAAATATACAAAATCCACAGCTTAGGGAGTCCCATTCCAACAGGCCCCCAACACAATCTTATAACTTGTCCCGAGTCACTGTGGCCGCGGGGTCTCCACCTGCACCTACAACAGCCTTATTGCCTCAACTAGTGGGGTAGCACTCCTTCACTTTGCGTAGAAGCGTTCTAAGAAATATCCAACAACTTCTGCGAATTTGGGCCTTCTGTAGCAGTGGTGACGCTCGCCAAAGTCTACTTCATTTGTTTAACGATGAAAGCAATGTCTTAAGAGAACTTGAGGGCTTCGTTAGCCCAAGGCTTAAGGCAGTCAGTGAGAGCCTTTTTTTCTATAAGAGTTCATCAATTTCAGCCCGAAGGGTGTAGCTGGTACGCAACCATGCCAATCGTTGTGCAGGGACCAGAGTAGCCATAGTGGCTTCCAGCTACTCAAAAGCTTCTTCCTTCTGGCACAGTTCCTAGTTGATTTTGCGCAAGAGAGGGTCGTACTGCACCTTATTGCATAACTACATAGCTATTTCAAACAGCTTGACACCCTGAGTGATGTGACTTGTAATAACAGTAGTAGACTCTGTAACCAGCGAAGCTCACTGGGCTCTTACCTCTGGTGCTGTCTCGAGCAGCAATTTGGCTTGCAAGGCTGTAATCTGCTGTTCCATCTCTGTCCTAACCGCTTGGATCTCAGTCCTTGAAGATTTTAATGCTGCACCAAGCCCCTCAATCTTGGCCTGGGGGGTGGTAGAATCTGGGATATCCTCAGTGACATCTGCACACAACCTATTCCATCTTTGCCTATTGCGTGTTAGTGAGGGTACATGCAGCCTAAGCCCAATATACTTCAACAGTTTTTTCTCCAATTGTCTACTCGATTGTGTTGAGATGATGGTGCACTTGACGGTCTCTATGCTGAATCTCCTCGAACATAGAGGTGTGGAGCACCTACAATGATTCATGTGGCAGCCTGTCTAGATCCAGCTCTACCTTTTCACATGCCTAGACTTGCACTCCCAAGTCAGGTGGACTCATCGCGAGGGCTGCACCTGATGGGGGACAGAGGCATATTTTCGTTGTAACGAGTGCTGCGCTGCTTGTCGCTGAGGCCGGCTGTGCCTAAATCATACTCGTTTGTAGTGTGTCAGTCTTTAGCTGTAGGGCTCAGAGCTCAGCCTGGAGCATAGCGACCGTGGCTTTTTGCTGCTCTTCTAGAGCCAACCATTTATCTTTCGCAACAAGAGTGACTACATCTGTAATCTGTTCCAGGTCGTCCTTCGTCAAAGTGATTCCTGTTTCTCGCTCTGGACGTATATCTCGTTGCTTCTTCCTTGGTCCTTTAACAAGTTCACCAGTTCGTTTTGTACCTCTAGGGGAGTCATCACCTCCTGCATCGAGACCTTCTGTGTCCAAATACTGGTACGAGTCCTTCTGCGAGGCTAGTTCCGTGCCCTTACCAGTACTTTTTCCCTGCTGTGAACCCTTCTGTGGTGCTGGTTTCATTTCCTTCCCCATACCCTGGCCTTGTCCTCCAGTTTCTTTGGTGCTGGCGGGTGGGGTGACCTTTGTAGTGCTTCTCCTTGTGGTGCCCTTCGTACCCGATTTGAACCCAATCTTCCGTTGTGGAGGCCATGTCGCGATTAGGTGATCAATGTCCTCATCTGCAACCATGTATGGGATTGAGACCCATGCTGGATCTTTGTGGCCTCTGACTTCGACATTATGCATAGTTACCTGAGATGCCACGATGCTCTTGTATTTGTCATATACTGCTGGTGACAAGTGCGGTTGGGAATTGATCGTAGCTGTCATTCCACTCTGAAAGAGGACCCAAAGGACTTAATTTTCCTCAATACATTGTGTGTCCATGGAGTCCCATAAATTTGTGTATCACCCCCTTCACACATATCGGCCGTGATCACTGGGAGGACCAAATATTTCGAGGCTTCCAATGCAACCAATGCAATGAGAAGCTAGAGCCAGGAGTAGCAAAATGCGTGCCCCTGATCCTGGGCCTTGCATACATTTGCGATAAATTCATTGCACAGGTACTAGGCCCAATTTAAGCAAACCCCCTTTTCACATCGGCCCGCTAGCTAAATTACATATGCAGGGACGGTGGCAACCACACATTTGTGCATCATCTTGCATGCTAGAAAAAAGGTACCCATCTACGTACCAAGGTCACTGATGGTGTTGATCATGAACCCCTGAGTGTTCCGTAGCACATGGTAATCCTTGCGTACTTTGTCAGTGATATTGTGCTCATACTTTTTGAGAACACATAGCATAAGGTCTGGTCCTTCCATGAGGAGGTCGGTAATCCGATGAATAAGTGCGACATCAATAGGGATTCGATCTTGGATCCACAAGCTGCCATCCTGGACCAGGGCAAGCAGCTGGCGCACCATTCAGTCTGTGATATTATAGTGGCTGAAGTGCGACATCCTTAGTAGGTTTAAGAACCTGGGAACATCCAAGTCGCGCAACCATCACATGGGGACTATCTTTATCTCGTCATCTTCCAAAACCATTTCGAGGTATAGCTCGAGCGCTAGCTCGGGGAAGGCCTCCAAATTGGCCAGGTCATGGTCATCCAATTTTACCTCATGGAGATTTCCAAAGGGTTATCAAATGACGGGGACCTCGCCTAGAGTGAGCGGCATCTACAAATAGGTGTGTAGGTCATCAATATTCTTTGGCGTGTGTGACGAGGGCCTGCGGGGTCGAACAAAGGGAATTATCCAATTGATTGGTTCAGCTATCTGGGCCTTTTCCTGAGTGGACAAAGGTCGCTTTATTGGGTTGGGAGAGCTTTCCTGGGTCGCCATCCGTGGGGATTTCACATTTCGAGGGGAGGTGCACGACTTCATCCTAGCCCATTTTGTTGGTTTCCCTGGATTTTTCTTTCCCCTTCTGCTTTTCCTTGCTGGGTATGGATAAAACCTCCTCGATTTCATGGTGGACTTCTAGTACCTCCTCAGATTATTTCTCTGTTGATGTTATAGGTTGAGATGATTCGTCAAGATTGGTCACCATCATTCTGGTGTGAAAAATAAACTCAGGGTTGCTACTATCAGAGGGTGTAGGGCGCCTAGACATGAACGAAGTACAATAGGCACAGACTCTGTCAAGGCACAAACTCGCAAATCACAAATTGTATAGGAGATATGGAACCTTATTTTTCTCTATCCTTCTACTTTTATAGCCGCGGGGATCAATCAATGTGTGGAGGAGGCTCATTAGAAACTTACCATCAAGGAAATGGTATAAAATCTTCGGAAATCGCCTCATTAAATTCCAACTTCTCGCTCCTTTCAACGGTAAAATTGGATTTTTACCCGATTTTACTATTCCAATGGTTTGTTTTCGCACCTCCTATGCGCCCAACATACCCCTGGGCTCCCAGTGTGCCTCCTGTGCACCCCTGTGCTCCCAGCATATCTCCTATGCTCCCAGCGCACTTCCTTAGGCTTCCAAACCTACGACCAACCCCTGTGCATGTTCAGTCCCATATAGCTACTCTGACCATATAGTCATTTGATCCAGTATGGTTTGCGATGGCTACCATTGACATATCCTGGTACTATATCACCTCGCAGGGTGGCTAACCGGATAACTCTGCCATCAGTGATTTCCTTTACCATATAGGGACCTAGCCAGTGTTGACAGAACTTCCCTTGGTGCTTCGTAAACTGGATATCATAGAGGAGGACCAATTCTCCCTCCGAGAACATCTTTTGCCAAATATGTCTGTCATGGCATGCTTTTTCTTGGGAATTTTTAACTTGCTAATGGAAATTAGCAATGAACCAATCTTCCTCTAAAGCCATAATCTGTGCTAAATTCTCTTCCATGATGTACAGATCTTCCATATTAGTAAAGGTTGCGATATCCGGGCTAGGAAAAATATACTCCATTGGCATGATGGCTTCCTTCCCATAGACCATCAAGAATGGTGTCTTTCCTGTTAGTTTCTTGCATGTGGTGTGATAGGCCAAAGGGACTGATGGAACGCACATGTCCCAGTCGTTGTGATTCGCATTGCAGACCTTAGTTAGTGCCTGCTCCAAGATTTTGTTGAAATATTTGACAACTCCGTTTTCCTGTGGATGATATGGGGTGATTTTTGCATGGTGGATCTGAAACTCTTCATTCAATGCTTTGATAGTTGCATTAACAAATTTCTTACCTTTGTCGCTCATCAAGATATTTTGGCAACCAAACTAAGTCAAAATATGTTCAAAAATGAAGTGTGCAGTGGTATCTGTAGTGCAGTCCCTCACAGCTTGTGCTTCAGCCCATCGAGTCACATAGTCAGTTGTAGTGATGATGTAGCGTGCACTTTTCTTCTTTCCTGGTGGGTTGATGGGTCCAAAAAATTCTATGGCCCATTTTTCGAACGCTTGCAGAGCCATTTGTGGTTGTAAAGACATCCCATCTCTACGCGATGGTCTTCCCAACCTTTGGCATGTGTCACAAGCTCTGCAATAATCGTGAGAGTCACTATGTAACGTAGGCCACCATAGCCCGGCTCTTAGGATCTTCTGCATTGTCGCCTTTCCTGCGTAGTGATCTCTTGTTACACCTCTGTGAGCTTCTGCTAAGATGGTGTGCCGCTCATGCTCCAAGACATATCTTTGTAGTGCTTCGTCAGCTCCCAACTTATACAGGTGACCTTCGATAATGGTAAAATCTGTTGCACGGGTTACCAAGTCTTTCTTCTGTTGTACTGAATACTCTGTAGGTGATGTCCCTGTAGTCAAGAAGTGAATGATGTCAGCAAAGTGCACATTGACTACCTTACTATTGAACAGCTGCACATCTGGCAGTCCTTCCTCTACGTTGGTGGCTCTTCTCCATTCTCGACCCAGGATAGGCGATATAGCCCAACATTAAACTTTCCTGGTTTTATGATGATCTCAAATTCATATTCTTGAAACAGCAACAGCCATCGAAATATTCCCCCCCCCCCAACACAGGCTTATTCACTAGGTACTTAAAAGCAGAGTGATTGGTGAACATATTGAAATGCCCACCCAATAAATAATGTCGGTATTTCTGTAGGGCATACACCATGGCTAACCCTTCACGCTCAGTAGTGGAGTAGTTACGCTTCGCACTAGAGAGCTTCCTATTGGCGAATGCAACTGGATGGTCAATGTCCCCTTCCCCTGGCTGCGTCAGGACAACTCCTAGGGAAATCCCTGAGGCATCGACATGGACATGGAATACCTTCGCCCAATCAGGAAATATGAGGATAGGTGTAGAGACCATCTTCTCCTTAAGTAACTCAAAGATTTCCTGACACTTGTCATCCCAACAAAATGATACCTCCTTTTTCAACATTTTTTCTATAGGTGTTGTTATTAGTGTGTACCCTTGAATAAACTTCCTATAGTAGCCTATGTGTTTGAGGATAGAGTGCAACTACTTCTCAGTTTTAGGAACTACCAAGTTGATGATAATCGCCACCTTGGCAGGGTCAACCATTAGCCCTTGGCGACAAACTATGTGACCCAATAAGATCCTAAATGGTACGCAAAATATGAACTTCTTGATAGTCAGGGAGATTTGTTGCTTTCTGCAGGTGTCCATCATCATACGCAGGTTCGAGACATGACTCTTTCATAACCCAAATACAGTCCAATCACCGAAATATACTTCCAAGAACTTGTGGATAAATTCCTTAAATACTGCAACCACTACTCGTGAAATGATTGCAGGGGAATTCTTGAGTCCAAAAAGCATAACGGTGTACTAAAAGGAACCCTATTTAGTGGCGAACATGGTTTTGTTGTGATCTTCATGTGCGATCCTGATCTGATGATAACCCGAGAACCCATCAGTGAATGAGTATGCCTCCTGCCCCCTACGCTATCAAGGATTTCATCTAAGAATGGCATAGGAAAGGGATCATGTACGCAAGAATCATTCAATTTTCGTAGGTCAACATAGATCTATATCTCTCCCTTAGTCTTTTTCTCTTGAACCACCATAGGAATCACCCAATCTGACTTTTTGACCGGCTCGATGATACCTGCGACGAGCATTTTGTCAGTTTCTTCCTTGAAATTTTGTTTATACTTGGGGTTCAAACGATAAGGACGATGCTTTACTGGGTACGCATATGGTTTCAAAGTGATATGCATGACTCCTAGGTCCCTTGTGATCCCCTTGAGCTCTGAAAAATTTCATCGGGAATAAATCTTGGTATTCCATGAGGAGTTCTGCAATTTTTCTCACAGTGTCATCATCCCAGTAGTCCCCAATTTTAGCTAACTTAGGTTGTTCCTCCATTCCAATGTTGAATTCTCACAGCTTCATAGGCTTAGTGACATAGATATTCTACAGTGGGGGTCCTGCCACTGTGTGCTCTCCCTCTGATTATGGGATAGAGACATTTCATGGGTCATCCTTGCACTCTTCGATTGATAAATTGCGGCAGTTGAAAATATCCTGCATCTTTGTTTGGTACCCCATGTGCTGTGCACGGGTGTGATTCATCAAATACTAAGGCATCAATGTCTTGTAGAGCTTCGTCGAGTGCCTCCATTCCTCCTATCAGCCTGAATGTAACTACAAACTCATCCTTAATGGTTTCTTAGTGGCAGGTGCGCTGGTGTAATTCTGTGTCTAAGTACCATGTTGTCGGGATTGGCCCCAAGGCATGAATGAATGGGTGGACCCATTCCTCAATAGTTCTTTCACTCCATTCTTCAATCCATGTGGACAAGCGCTCCCGCGGGTCACCTGGCCCTAAGAAAGTATTTACATGCAGGTGAGTCAGAGGCTCAAACCGTAAGACCATCTTGTCTCGACATTCTTCCCAATCCTAGAATGATCCCTTATGCATGTCCCACCACCTCGTAGGAGTTGAACGCATGGTGATATTAAGGGCCCATAGCCTTTGTTCCCTTGGGACTTCAGCTTCAAAGTTTTGTAGAAACTCCTTAACGCTACCAGAAACTTCAAAGTAAGGTAAGTCTCTTACCTCTGAGGAAATGCATCGAAAGCTCTTTGTGATCCTAAGACATCGTAGCGTAGAGACATCATGTAACCGATTCTGCCAATTTTCTATCTCCCCATCAGAGTGAGAGAAACATTCGTTGTAATTTTCCCAGCAAAGTACACCATTAGCTGTAGGATTGATCCAATCTTTACCACCAACGGTTAATTTCTAGAGGTGATCCACATCCTCCTCTTCGCGCACTAGTTTTGTATACCACTCTCCTTTCGCAGGATCTAGGGGAACTATCACCCGTGTACCTTCATTCTCAGACACCATGCTTATTTTCTTTAGGTTGATAATACCCCCCATATCTATAGTCCACTCTAGCCCTAGAAGCATAGGGTAAGGATCTGCATCATCGACAATCTGGATTACTTCAAAGTCGTCGCATAACTTAACTCTTGTGATATCTACCATAATCTTCGATAGCCTCCCCAATGGTATGATTTTATGCTGGTTGGCCATGCACAGATGTATGGTGGACCATTCTAGCTTAGGTTCCCCCATCCGTTGCCATGTCTGCTTAGACAGGACAGTCACATCCGATCCTAGGTCCAAGATGACATGATCCATCTCATAGTTTCTGATCTGCGTGGTAAGCTGCATTTCTCGACCCGTGCGCTTCTTGTGCTTGTATAGTTTGTGAACATCTTTAAATTTTGTGAGAGGGTCAGTTCTTTCCACGCAGCTATCTATCAGTTTATAAATATTTTCCACTCCCTTCTGGTTGCGCAACAACTTCATACATGCTTGCAGAAATGGTTTAACTTCGTCGTATGCTTTTAGGTGCATGGGAGTCTTGGAAGAAGATGCCTCATCCTTTGTAAAGTCATTAGGGGCTGCAACAAAGGTTTCCTTCTCATTCTGTAGGTCCAAGCCTTCCTGCTTGACCGTTGCTTTCCAGATAAGCAACTTAGCCGTAGCTTTCTCCTCAGCTCCTCCAGTAGCTATGCCACTGCGTGTTATGACATTAATGTTGGGCCCTTCGTCATGCAGTTCAACTTTAACCCTCTGCACATTTTGTGTAGGTGTCTGTTGTTTTTCTTGCATTTTTGCTAGCATAATTGGAAAGTCTTAAATCACATGGTCTAACTGTCTACAATATCTACAAGATTGTCCCACAAGATTCAGAAAGTCTCTCGCGAAGTGCCGTACTTCCCCACAGTTATAACAAATCAATTGTCCTCTTCCCCGACTTGCACTTCCACCTCTACCCCCTCCCCTGCCCCTAGCTAGGGAGCTGCCTATGCCCAAGCGAAATCTTGGTGAAGAAGGGTCAACCTATACCCTGTATAGGTTTCCCTGGTCTATCATTAAATCATAATCTTGAAAATTATGTTCATCATGTCCTACTGATCGAAAAAACCTGCACCCTTGTTGCTTTAATTATAGGACATACACACCAAGATGGGGGCAGTGGGTGGTATCATGCAATCCAGCTACGCGGCAATAATCACACCATAACGTTGTTCCACTTGGTCCTGCAGCCTCCCTAGGGCGCAACAGACTGGGTCACCCAGCCCGCATGTATTTTGTCAGCAGTGGGCACTGATCCTTGGTATGGCTAGATACCCTACATCGTATGCACCATACGTCTGGGCTAGATTCTTTCCCTCGATCTTTTCATAGATTCTGGATTTCCATGTGCATCGCCTCCAGCTGTCCCTGGATTTGCTTTACCCCAAATTGGGCATCGTCTCTAGTCATAGCTTCCAGTTTCATAGCAATATCTAGGGCTTTCTCCTGTGTTTCAATCGCCTACTGACCCATAGCTCCACGCATGTGTGGTAGCAGCATAGTGATGAACCATTCCTTGTGTTGTCTCTCATCATACAAAAATCCCCCCTCTCTGATCACCTTTTTTAGTCGCTGATCAGCTTCCCATATAGACTCATAGGGCCCTTGTTTGAAATATTTTAGGTCATTCACTATCTAAGAGTAGGACTTAGGCTTCCCGAACTGTTGTTTTAGAGCCTCCTTAACCTCTTGAATAGTCGGATATGCATGCATGGATACATACCCCACATACTAGTCTAGGGCTCTTCCTTCAAAGGCGAGAGATAGATGCACCCTCTTTACAACATCGTTGGCCACATTTTGTGCAGTCCATACTGACTCTACGATGAACTAGAATCGTTCCATATCTTCATCTCCTACCCCTTTGAAGCTGGGTAGCTTCATGTGTGTGGCCATATCTACTTCTGGGGGTGGCGGCGGTGGAGGAGTTGTGGGGGAGTTCTTTCCCTTATGTGGATTCGACAACGGTGTTGTAGGAGGGCTATTTTCTATGTGCGCAGCCGGTTCTCTTAATGGGATGTAATTGGATCTGTCGCCTTCTTGATTGAATCTGTAGTAATTACCACTTTGAGCTATACCTTCGCTTTGATCAAAGCTCATTCACATGGTATGGTTGCACAGAATGTCCTTTTCTCACAATAATATTTTAATCAACAATGGCAACGTTTTCAAGAACTTACCCCAAAAAATTTTGAAGAACCTTTGCTCTGCTTCAGAATAGGATATGAACTGATCAACTATGAATTTGGTCACAAATCCTCCCAACACGCTATCCACCCAGTGATCTACCATACGGGTGATAGTGTTTTTCAGTCTTTTCTAGTTATAGGATCAACTCTCAGGTCCATTGAGTGATCTGCTCATCCTTCCAACATGTCTGGAAATCTACGATTCGGGCTAGCCACTCCTGCAGCACATGTGCGAAGGTCACAAAGAAAATTTCATATAATTCCCTAAAAATATACCTATTTTTCCACTTCCCACCTGTCAGCTTTGTGCTGCGATTCTCTTTTACAGAAAATTCTTGAATCTGTCTTTTGACCCAATCTTCGATCTCTAGCTTCTTGGGTCTCCAATGTTCTTGTGGCATTACCTGATCTCCCTCTCAAAGTGTTCCAGGTCCTAGCAACTAAACCATTTTTTGGCTTGAGGGGTCCTGACCCAGGTTCAGAGGTTAAGGTTTGCCAACAAACCCCTATACTACTAGCCCTTTTGACAATAGCTTGCTTTCGTAGGCTAAGTTCTCACCCAAATTAGTATGGGAGGGTGTTGGAACCAGGTTTCCACACCCTGAGAGAGAGTAGGTAAGACAAATTGGTGTGCAAGTATCAAATCTACATAGAGTCAGGCTAGTCGCGGGCTTTTAACAGTATACTCAACATATAACCATAATGCAATCAATAGATTTAATCCGTACCTTCGCATCCACATGCGTACTATCAACTATCAACACAAGCACTATGTTCGTAGCCAATAACAGATCAGAGTTAACTTATGCTAGGAAACATAGATACATTCATAACTCAAATCAATCACAGACGCATTCGTAGCTTACGTAGATTCACAGATATATTCGCATCATAAAAAGATACCATAGATTTGCATCAATAATAACACATCAGATCCAGATTGCACGAAGATACTTCAACTATATCCACATATATTAGCATCCAAAACCCAGTTACAACCCAAAACATAGCTTGCGTACACAACTAGCAAGGTCTTCACATAGCAGGACTGAGGATCTCCACTAATTAATACAAAAATATAAAAAATTCGAAACTTAAGGAGCCCCATTCCAACTGATGAGAAAAATAAAGGAAACAGTGATGGGTCTTGATACATGGGAGGTTGTTAAACAAAGAGTTACAATAGAAATAGCCAAGTCTATGTTTAATTTAAAAGAAGGGCTAAAAAGAATGATGCTAAAGGCGCAATATTTCAAGAACCCTCATATAGCTCGCTATTTGTATGATAGACACCTTGCGGCCTATGTAAGACTCCCATGGAACGACGAGGTTCCACTTTATTTTGAAAAAATATTTTATGCAGAATTATTTCTGCAAATGAAACCCAATTACAATGACCTTCCCTCTGAATTTTTTGGTCCTAGGAAAGATCGATTGTGTGACCGTAGGGGTGCTATGTGTGATGTTGAGTTGCCTCACCCTGAGCCACCATTGGTTAGTCGACCTCTTTTTGTTGAAACTTTGCGGTCAATGATGGATGTCACTTCTCAAATTAGTTGAGAAGCAAGAGATGTCATCATTGACAATGTTCACAGTGGATTGGGTGGACTCGATGTTTGTTTGAATCGACAAAGAGCACATAAGAATGCAAGCTCTAATTTTGTGTATTATATAAACGAAGATATTGAAAACATGAGTGTTGAATATCTTAGAACATATGCAAAGAATTGTTGCAATGGTTGGCAGGACCTGATTGTTCATGAGAAAGAGGGCATATGAACGGTATGTGTTAATGGTTAGGGTGATTATTTTAACACATGTACAATTTGTAATAAATACATATATACATACATTTATTTGTACACATTAATCTAACAAAAAATGTATCATTATATGTTAACACCATTTGCAGTTGTCACGCTTGATGAATGAAGAAAATGTTAATATCACAGTCGGAGCCTCCAGTTCAAACAATCAAGATGGTTCTCACCATCAAGATATCTTGGAAAATGTTAGTGTTTTTAAAGTGAACATGATGATGTTCAATTATTTTTTATCTATTATTATATATATCGAAACATGATGAGATATTTTTAAAAGAAATAATTGTGCACACATGTACATGTATATATATAATAAAATGTTTTAATAGATTATGATTTCGTCTGATGTTTTTTGGATGGTAGTACCTTCTTCTTCGTTGGGAGATGTTCCAAATCCACCATCACAAGTATGAACACTTTTTCACTTATAAATATGTTTTATTATATATCGAAACATGATGAGATATTTTTAAAATAAATAATTGTGCACACATGTACATGTATATATATAACAAAATGTTTTAATAGATTCTGATTTCGTCCGATGTTTTTTGGATGGTGGTACCTTCTTCCTTGGAAGATCTGCCAAATCCACCATCACAAGTATGAACAATTTTTCACTTTTAAATATGTTTTTAAGTTATATATTCCAACTCAAAAAGTTCCATTAAAAAATGAGATATCTAGATCTTGAGTTATTTTAAATTTTTTGAATTTTAGGATTTTGGATATTTTCGTTCTGATCCACTCTTAGGATATGTTCCAAATCCACCATAAAAAAATATTCAATTTTTCACTTAAATATATATGTTTTTAAGTTATAAGTTATAAATTGAAGTTCAAAAGTTTTATTATAAATTGATATCTAGAGATCTTGAGTTATTTTAATTTTTTTGAATTTTAGGTTTTTGGAGATTTTCTTTTGGAGCCTCTTAAGAGATGTGCCAAATCCACCAGCACAAGTATTCAATTTTTCACTTAAATATATGTTTTAAGTTATAAGTTATAAATTGAATTTTAAAAGTTTTATTATAAATCGAGATCTAGATCTTGAGTTATTTTATACTTTTAAATTTTTTGAGTTTTAGGTTCCTAGAGAGAATTTCTTTTCTCCACAAACTCTAGCAATGGAGTGTATGATGGAGCTAGGAACATCCACACCATTTCAACGATTTGAACAAGGTTTCTAACTTTTTTTTTAATATTATTGAAAATAAGTTTATATATGCATTTTCATTTGATAATTTTTAATATATATATATATATATATATATATATATATATATATATATATATATATATATATATATATTAAAAATTATCAAATGAAAATGCATATATAAAATTATTTTCAATAATATTAAAAAAAAAGTTAGACAACTTGTTCAAATCATTGAAATGGTGTGGATGTTCCTATCTTTATACTTAAATTTTTTGAGTTTTTTAGGTTCCAGGAGAGGATTTCTTTTCTCCACGTACTCTAGCAATGTAGTGTTGATGGAGATAGGAACATCCACACCATTTCAACAATTTGAACAAGTTGTCTAACTTTTTTTTAACATTATTGAAAATAAGTTTATATATGCATTTTCTTATATTTTGATAGTTTTTAATATATATATATATATATATATATATATATATATATATATATATATATATATATATATATATATACTTGTACATGTATATTGTACAATTTACTATTGAAGATGTTCCAGTGGGGGAAGTTTTAGTAGACGAGCAACAAATGGATAGGGAACTTCATGAGGTATTGCATGATTTTTTTTACATTTTTTTTTTATATGAAGTTCTATATATTATCATTCAATTTTAAAACATTAAATTTTAATGTTTGTACACATTGTGTATAGATTCCCCATGCTTTCGCTTCGCAGGATAGCTCAAGGATCGTGAATTTGTTGGGAGAGACACTACATCCATCTGTATTTGATCGATGATGCACATGCATGTGCAACATTATATTTTCAATAGATTTTGTCCTAAATTTACTTTTTATATATAGTCTTATCTAGACGCAGTCATATATAACTTGATACTTGGTGCTTTATACTTGTGAGATCTAAATTTTGGACATATTTTATGTGAATTGCATTTGGTATATGTGAATGTGATATACTGTTTTTTTTTTATTGGATAGGTGAACTACATTTGGCATGTGATTGCATGATATAATGTTTTTTTTTTTTTGTATTGGATAGTTGAACTACATTTGGCATGATATAATGTTTTGATTTTATTGGATAGTTGAACTACATTTGGCATGTGAAGTAATGTTGTGATATAATTTGTTTTGTTTTTAAAACTCAAGTTTTGGATGGTTGAACTACATTTGGCATGTGATTGTGATATTTAATGTTTTGTTTTTATTGGATAGTTGAACTACATTTGGCATGTTTAGTAATGTTGTGATATAATGTTTTGTTTTTAAAACTCAAGTTTTGGATGGTTGAACTACATTTGGCATGTGAAGTAATGTTTTGATATAATGTTTTGTTTTTAAAACTCAAGTTTTGGATGGTTGAACTACATTTTGCATGTGAAGTAATGTTGTGAACTATAATTTGTTTTTTTTTTTTAAACTCATGTTTTGGATGATTAAACTACATTTGGCATGTGATTATGATATAATGTTTTGTTTTTAAAATTCAAGTTGTCGTTTTCCAAACAAAAAAAAGTTCACATGAATATATGTACATGTAGAAATTATTTAAGTACATGTTTGAATATATATATATATATATAAACAATCATAAGATTCTAGGTCTTATTAGATGTGTCAAACAATCATAAAATTTTAAAATTGCATTCTATAATGTATATATATCCAGTACGTGCAACATTTTTCATCAATGCACATAGAAAATCTACTTTCAGTTAATTTCATTCTAGAACATATATGTCCAGTACATGCAACATTTTTCATCAATGCACATAGAAAAGCTGCTTTCAGTTAATTTCATTCTAGAACATATATATTATCCATTACTTAACATTTTTCATCAATTCAAATAGAAAAGATACTTTCAGTTAATTTCATTCTAGAACATATATATCCAGTACGTGCAACATTTTTTATCAATGCAAATAGAAAAACTACTTTCATTTAATTGCATTCTAGAACATATATATCCAGTACGTGAAACATTTTTCATCAATGCACATAGAAAATCTACTTTCAGTTAATTTCATTCTAGAACACATATATATCTAACACGTGCAACATTTTTCATCAATGCACATAGAAAAGCTACTTTTAGTTAATTACATTCTAGAACATATATATCCAGTACGTGCAACATTTTTCATCAATGCACATAGAAAAGCTACTTTCAGTTAATTGCATTCTAGAACATATATATCCAATACGTGCAACATTTTTCATCAATGGACATGGAAAATCTACTTTTAGTTAATTGCATTCTATAACATATATATCCAAAACGTGCAATTTTTTTCATCAATGCACATAAAAAAGCTACTTTTGGTTGATAATAGTGTGCATGTACCAAAACAATGTACATGTGAAAAAAATTGCAAAGATAACATAACAAGGCAATTAAATTTTTTGTTGAGTTCTAGAAGTTCTAAAACATGAATCCAAAGAGAATAAATTGTTGGCCAGTTCAATCAAAAAAATTCCAATGGAATGCCATCTTCAATGATTCGTTCATGATTGGATTTTGACATTTTCCATTTCTTAATTTTTTTTTCTTTGATTGAACCTCTATCAACTATAGGTGTGCAGCACACACCAAGTGACTATATTGACAACTTATGACATCAGGTTCATAGTCTTCAAAGTAAAAAAAAATCCCTACTTTGATTGGTTTGTATGAAAAACAACCTTTCAGTATAATAGACCCTCTGTCATATTGAAACCTGTGATCATGATAGTTTTCTAATAATTTCACCTTCCGTTCAGTGTAACACATCAAATAATACTTCACATGTTCATCATTGATAGTAGGTGCAATTACAACAAAAAAATCTCCTGGATAATAAAACAAACTTATATGTATTTAAATTTAGATCATAATTAACATGAAAAATTAACTTTAAAATAGTTTTAGTATCTATTTATAGATCACTATCATTTGAAATCAATTCAAATGTTACCTTCTCTAACAATATCAAAAACTTGATCACCATCAGATGATATTGTAGTCTCCTCTGATTTCATTTCTTCAAACATTGCAACGAACATTTTCCCCTTTGTATTTAGATCTGTATGTTTCCAACCTTTTACATACATTTTGTTTTCACAAACATCATTGGATTTTGTGTTGTGTATGCAAACATGACAAAAAGAAGAATATTTTCTTTTACCCAATGCAAACAAATTTGTGGACAACTTTGTTTTAATTGAATACAATTTTAGAGTCCCTTTTATTGTTTCAACGTCATTTCCATTCGATCTATCTACATATTTGACCCCAATATGCCAAAAAACCCTATATGGAAAATTCAAAGAAGAATGTAAATATGATATCAAAATAACATCAAAGATAATCATTGTGATAAATGTACACTTTTTAAAATTGCATATCCAATAAAAATTAAATTGAATGTACCTTCACATTCCCTTGCTCGGTTAGTCTCATGGATTAGTGCAGTGATGCACCATTGAACAGATTCTTTAGCATACACAATTTAGTTTGCAGAGGAGTCCATTTGATATCTTCGAAGTGCTTATTTTATGCATGCCCCTGCACCATCATGCTCTCCTTTTCCTTGACCAGTTTTAAAGAAATTCCAACAATGTTTAATGCAGGTTTTCATATGAAGACAAAACAACCAAAATAATGATCGTGAAGATTTGAATTGACCTGCGCATCCATCTGACCATATCCAATGTTCATTGAATTTTATTTCATGACTTTTCAAGGAGTCATAAATCTTTCCAAAAAAGTGTTGAAAAAAATATGTATCATGTGTACGATCTTCACTGATATCAAAATGATATTTTTTAATAACATGCCAATTTTCACTGGTGCTTTATATATGATCAATACTTTGTTCAACATGTCTATATAGAATACGGACAAGCATGGAGACTTGGTCAGAATGATAGTATTCACTCTGAATTTATTTTTGTGGAACAAATGTGAAGTTTTCTGAAAAATCAATTACTGACAAAATGGTCCCTAGTGGAAAACATTTATGGGATTTTTTGAATTGCAAGTCTTGCCATCGAGCTCTATGGGAATTCTTGGTGTATTTATAAATTTCTGCCTCAAACTTTCTCAAAAAATCTATCACGAAAAATTCTTCTTCTTGTAATTCAATTAGTTTAGCATTATTTGAACCTTGCATCAATGTATGGATATATTTATATCTCTTCCATTTCACTTTCATGTTGGACAATGATTGATAATTTATATCACTATGATACTTGTTTTTAAATTTATTCAAATTTCCATAATCATCGCATTTTCTACCACCAACACATTTCTTTTCGTAAAATAATTCATCGCTTTCTCTGCCACATAGAGTTTGAGATATGAAGTCATAGATAGTGGAAGGAGGAGGTGAATATTTCCAAAATGTTCTACCAAAATTAAGGAATGTGTCATGATATAACTAAGTTTCGCGTACGGTGATAGGTTTTACATACCATTGTTTTTGTTGCACAAAAGCACTGGTTGAGACATCAATTTCACGATTCTCTTCTTTGAAATTTTTGAACAACTCTATCTTAGTGGTGTCCAAGAAATGTTTTGGATGTGTTTCATACTAATTTTAGGCTATTCTTCTTCGCATCACATCCCTTGCATTTGGTGAAACACGTAATTTTTTCTTCCAATATTCATATATTGTTTTTTTAACATTTTCTCCAAGTCTATCTTTGTATGGTTACCTACAAATAGCTCTCCAAAAAGTGAGTTCATCATTTACATTATTTGCAACCGAAATTTCTGATGTCTCGTGCCATAGATTTTACCAAGTGATTCTCTTTAGTAGTTGATGAAACAACTGCCACATGTATTTCTCTATGTGCAACTGAAACATTTTTCTGTCTAGATCTTCTAATTGAATTTATAGCACTATTTATATTTTTTATCACATTTTCTTGCATTTTTTAATCTTTTTTTTTAATTTTCGAATACCCAATAGAGTCGTAGCTTCTTTTAATTTCCTTAATGATAGGAGACCTTTCAAAAATTGGGCATGAACTGCAACATTTTCCTTTATGAAGTACGTATCAAAAATGTGGTTAACACGATATCGTATAACATGGTCAGCTCTTTTATCTCCATATGTGTGAGTGTCAACATTTTCTAACATCTCATCATCGACATTGATTTCATCTGTACATATTCGAATTAATAGTACATAATAAGTCTGCATATTCAATAAATAACTGAATTAATAATGTTGTATAATTTCAATAATGCGTGCATGTGTTCAACACACACACACACGTATATATATATATATATATATATATATATATATATATATATATATATATATATATATATATATATATATATGATCAACGTTTTTCTCAACATGTCTATATAGAATATGGACAAGCATGGAGACTTGGTCAGAATGATAGTATTCACTCTGAATTGATTTTTGTGGAACAAATGTGTAGTTTTCTGCAAAATCAATTACTGAAAAAATGGTCCCTAGTGGAAAAACCTCATGGGATTTTTTTAATTGCAAGTCTTGCCATCGAGCTCTATGGGAATGCTTGGTGTATTTATAAATTTCTGCCTCAAACTTTCTCAAAAAATCTATCACAAATTCTTCTTCTTCTTGTAGTTCAATTCTTTTAGCATTATTTGAACCTTGAATCGATGTATGGATATATTCATATCTCTTCCATTTCACTTTCGTGTTGGACAATGATTGATCATTTATATCAGTACGATCCTTGTTTTTAAATTTAGTCAAATTTCCACAATAATCACATTTTCTATCACCAACACATTTCTTTTCGTAAAATAATTCATCGCTTTCTCTTCCACATAGAGTTTGAGATATGAAGTCACGGATAGTGGAAGGAGGAGGCGAATATTTCCAAAATGTTCTACCAAAATTAAGGAATGTGTCATAATATAACTAAGTTTTGCGTACGATGATAGGTTTTACATACCATGGTTTTTCTTGCACAAAAGCACTGGTTGAGACATCAATTTCACGATTATATTCTTTGAAATTTTTTAACAACTCTATCTGAGTGGTGTCCAAGAAATGTTTTGGATGTGTTTCATACTGATTTTGAGCTATTATTTTTCACATCACATCCCTTGCATTTGGTGAAACACGTAAATTTTTCTTCCAATATTCATATATTGTTTTTTAAACATTTTCTCCAAGTATATCTTTGTATGGTTTCCTAGAAATAGCTCTCCAACAAGTGAGTTCATCATTTACATTATTTGCAACCGAAATTTCCGATCTCTCGTGCCATATATTTTACCAAGTGATTCTCTTTAGTAGTTGATGAAACAACTGCCATATGTATTTCTATATGTGCAACTGAAACATTTTTCTGTCTAGATCTTCTAATTGAATTTATAGCACTATTTATATTTTTTATCACATTTTCCTGCATTTTTTTATCTTTTGTTGATTTTTTAATACGCAATAAAGTCGTAGCTTATTTTAATTTCCTTAATTATAGGAGACCTTTCAACAATTGGGCATGAACTGCCACATTTTCCTTTATGAAGTACGTATCAAAAATGTGATTAACACGATATCGTATAACATGGTCAGCTCTTTTATCTCCATATGTGTGTGTCAACATTTTCTAACATCTCATCATCGACATTGATTTCATCTATACATATTTGAATTAATAGTACATAATAAGTTTACATATTCAATAAATAACTAAATTAATAAAGTTGTATAATTTCAATAATGCGTGCATGTGTTCAACATATATATATATATATATATATATATATATATATATATATATATATATATATATACCTTGTGATTCAATTTCTTCACTTGAATTTCGTTCAACATTTTCACCATCTTCAATCATTGGTTCAATATCTCTTTCACTTTCTCTTTCAAAATTTTGTATCTCAACATCAATGTTTTGAGGAATATTTCTCTCTATTTACATTGCAATTTTTTTTCAAATTAGTTCATCAAATAAAAGTTAAGCTTCACATTTTACACTAGGAAATTTTGAAATATAAAATCCATAATATTTACATTTACATAACCACTTCAACTTCTAGTTGAGGTTGATTTTCCCTTTCAATATTTGAGAGTGCTTCTCTCTTTTTATTGTGTGATTCTCTCCCCTATTCTCTACGTTCCTCAGGGTCTCTTGTTTGATCATATTTTCTCGTGAAATTCCTTCGATTTCCCATGATAAGAGTATCAAGTTCAAAAAATTTCCTTCAAAAATTAAGAGAAAAACTCAATTTAAAAAAACTCATTTTAAAAATCTCGCAAAAAATACATACTTTAATCCAAAACACTTGCTTTAAAAAATCCAAGAAAAAAAGTTCTTATGAAAATGAAATGAAGCTCAAAATATTTCCTTCTAAGTCCTGCAAAAAAAATTCATTTAAAAAGTTAGGAAAAAACTCATTTTAAAAAATCATTATAAAATATTTACTTCAACCCAAAACACGTACTCAGAAAAATGTCACTTCAAAAAATACCTCCAAAAATGTCCATTGAAAATTAAGCCCGACTTCTTAAAAAATGTCACTTTAAAAAATATCTCCAAAAAGCCTAAAAATAATGAAAATTAAGCTCAAAACTTCTAAAAACAAAATACCTTAAAATAAAAAACAATGAAAATTAAGCCCAAAACTTCTAAAAACAACATACCTTAAAAAAAAAAATGAAAATTAAGCCCAAAACCTCTAAAAACAAAATACCTTCCAAAAAAATGAAGCCCAAAAAACAACCAAAAAATGTATCACATACCTCCAAGAAATGTCCTTTGAATGTTATGCCAAAAAGTCCTTAAACCCAAAAAAATCCTTTGCAAAATCAAACCTTCGCAAAATCAAACCAAATGAAGAAATGTGCAAAATTATGTGAAAATAATGAATGCGTTTACGTCAATTTATATTGCCACGAAATGTTTTTTTAAAGGGGCTTTGTTGAATTTTCTGGCCGACGGAAATCCAATTAAAATTTCGGGCGAAATTTTGTAAGAAATTCGATCGAACTTTTGTGTTGTTAGACTTCGCGGGCCGTCGGGGCAAAAAACAATTCGGCTGAACTTTTTTTTAAAGTTCGGTCGAACTAACACGTCTGCAATTATGAAGAGTCGAGCTCTAAACACATTTTTTCAACTTTGGACTGATTAAAATCCATGAAATTTTGTGAATTAACTGTTGGAACCAAAATAAGCATTTGTAGAATTCAATATACTTTCAAGAAATATAACTTTTATGAAATTTCGTAAATATTTACTAATTTTAATTAATTTTGTAATAAAACGGGTGCAAACAATTTCTGAAGGTCATTATGATTGAGTGAAATCAATATTTTGTATCTTCCAAAATACTCTGTAAAAAAAAATGGAAAAAAGTATGGTGCATTACATTGGTTCGTCATCTATAATGGGTAGTTTTTTTATTTTTAGTTTATAACTGATATGTTGAGAAATTTTGTGCGTCCTGAAACATATTCAAATTATATAGTTTTTTCATATTGGATGAGTTCAAAAAATTCTAGTAATTATGTTATGCATTAGCTGGTTTCGTAAATATAACGAAACCGAAGTAGACTTTGTCTAGATTGTTGTAACACATTTTGTTTCACAAAAACACAAAGTTTTCAAAGAATACAACATCACGTATTAACATGAATTTTATGAATCCTTTTATTGTTAAAAGACACACACTCAAGGAAATGCTAAGTTGACATATCAAATGTGTATAAAAAGATTTAAAAAAATAAGTGATAGAAAGTTAATAAAATTTCTGACAACTTTTATTTTTATCGCAAAATGAAATTCTAAACAGAAAAATTGTTTTGGCTTGTACAAAGTTGAAGATGAGAAAAAAAAGAATTTTTTTTCTCAAAAAAGGGCAAAAGGTGTAACCCAACTTCACATTTTGACCTGATGTCCTCATGGAAGCCAAGGGTCCCCAGATCTCTCATCCCCATCTTTTCAGATTTAGATCTCTCTTCTCTCTCGAAAAACCATGCTTCTTCGATTTTTCTCTTCAGATCTGGTAAAGAACCTTTCGCATGCCATTGAACTTAGGTAGGGGATTCCCTCTTCCCTTCAGCGATTTATCTGTGGAGGTAAACAACTAGAGGAATCTCTCTTGATCTCATTTTATAATATTTAAAAAGATGCTTTTGTGGTTCTTATCCTTCGTCTGCGAGGAGGGGCATTCGGGCAACCATCTTTCGCCCAAGATTTCTCTTACAAGGATGTTGTCCATGCACAACCTCCCAAGAAAGCTTCTCAACCCTCGAAGGCTCCCAAGCCTTTTTTGGTTGATAAATTGGAGGATGTTCCCTCTATAGAAATTTCCCACCTGGCACTTGAAAACCAATTTCAAATCTATGTTGAATCTGCCATTATTTTATGATTAAATGGATTACGGCCTCACACAATAGATCTCTACAATTGGATTTACTCCACTTGGACCTATAACATCAAGGTTATTTTCTGCTCAAAGGTTTTCATGATATTTTTGTTTGATTTCAATGAATACTATCAGAAAGCCTTAATTGGTGGTCCATGGTTTTGGGGTAAAGTAGGGTTATTCCTCACCCCTTGATTCCCAAACTTCGACCCTTCTACAACAGTCATTACCAGGCTTCCCATTTAGGTCACGCTTCCAAATCTACCTGCTCACTTATGGCACTTTTCAGTCTTTCAAGGAATTGGAAACTATCTAGGTCGCTTTCTAGCAATATATCCCTCTAAGGGGGAGATGAGAATATACACATATGTCAGAATATGTGCTAAAATTGACATAATTAAAGGTCTACCTGATCAAATCAATATCAAAGTTAGTGATTTCCTTTGGACATGGACCTTGGACTATGAGAACATTTCTTTCCGATGTTGTCACTGCAATCAAACATGGCATCTTCAGAACTTTTGTTCTACGTTCCTCGCCCAAAATAAGAGAATTAATCACAAATCCAACTCTAAAAACTGGAAACCCTATGACCCACCTCCCATGGATGACATTGATTCCTTTAGCTCAGATGAGGATAAGATTGAAGCAAATGAGGATGCAACAACAAAGGAGAGGGATACGCCTTTGGCAAACCTTGGGGCGGCCAATGTTTCTTCGAATTCTCAGAAACAAACTCATAAGTCCTCCTCCTCTGACTCGGATAAGGAGACTCCTCCTTCAGTCAACAAAAATCTTCAAGTGGTTTTAACTCACCCGCTCCATGATGGTTGGGTTAAAGTTACAGAAATGAAAGGAAAAAAAATGTCGTATTGAGGATTCAACTCATTATGGGTAGATTCTTGTGTCCGTCTCTTATAGCTCCCATGCTTCTCTTCATGAACCTCTTTATTACTCTCTTGGCTACTTAACGGAACCAACGTTGAGAGTTTATTATTTCTGGCATCCCCAATATCTAGTCCCTCTTGATTGTAACTCCAGTTTGTACCATATGCTTTCTTTTTAATAGAATTAGTCTCATTTACAAAAAAATAAAATTAATGTTAAAATTAATATTTATAAATAATAATATTAAAAGTAATAGAAATGTTCTTATTCATAATAATTAATATTAATATTAATAATTAATATTCAAATTAATATTTATAAATAATATTAAAATGTTATATTAAAATGTTATAAATATTTAATGTTATTAATGTTAATGATATTAATATTAAATTTTAATAATAATAATAATAGTTATTGTAAATTAAATTTTATTAATATTATTATTAATACTAAATGTTGTTAATAGTATTTATCATTAATAATAATAATAATAATAATGTCAATATTATTAATATTATTAATTAACATTAAAATTAATATAAATATTAATAATATTGAATTTAATATCAATATTTGTATTCATATTAATTTATATTAATATTAATAATTAATAGTAATATTAATAAATAATATTAAAATGTCATTAATATCAATACTAAAATTTATTAATTAATATTAATAAAATAATAATTATAATAATAATAATAAATTCCCCGATTTGGGTGTCACTTCAAGTCGAAAATTGGAGGCATCATGGGCGGAGGAGCCAAGTGGGCCTCCACGCGCCACATGTTCGCATTAACGATCCATCACATCCTAGGGGTTATGGAACCTTTGTACCTACATTGTGTTTCATGCATATGCTTCTTATCCAAGTTTATGGGTTGTGTATGCACTATCTCCAGTGGCTAGGTGATGGTGATAGAGAGCTGGGCGATAACACCCCGTGTTTTGGAATTCGAGCTCAAGCTAAGGCTTGGGGCACCTGCAGAGAGTGAGGAATGTAATTGTGGGAGTCTGTGGAAGTGGTTATGGTTCTGTTTTTGGCTGTGGGATCTGGGAACTTCTTACCCTGTTCTGAACAGAGCCGAGACTGGTTTCGGGCATGCAGTCCTCATGGTGGAAGTGGACCCAAATGGCTGTGTTTTGGGGAAAAATATTGGTTCATTGTGGCTGCGCGAGTCTTGAAGCTCATGGACGAGCCTGGTGAGCATTGTTGGTTTAGGTTCGGTTGTAACTCAGAGGTTCCAGCTTCCTGGTGCACATCTCCCCACAATGCAGTTCACGTTGACAATGTCAAAAAGGCTTTGGTGACCAGGCCAACCCCTTGCAATGGAGAGTTGAACGATGTCTAGGGTTTGGTAAGTAGTGTTGGAAATCATAAATTTCAGTTTTAATTTTGCTGTGGTTTCTTGTTTTGATCGCGAGGCTCCTCATAGCCTCAGCACAAAATGAGGTGGAAATTTAGGTTGTATGTTGCAGCAACATGGCCAAGTGTGAAGGGGTGGCCTTGGGCATGGTATAGAGGACATATGGTCAAATGGTGAACCCAACTCCGACTCCGTGTCTATGAAAAGCCAACATTTACTAGAGGCCATGGAGGTCTCCCTAGCCCGTTCCTCGGGCTAGGTGGAAGACCCGGTTACCGTAGACATGATAGCGGGCCAACTGCAGCACATTCCACTCAACTTGGAAAACATGCAGGAGCATAGGTATGAGGAGAGAAACTGGCTTATTGACTATGTAAATGAGATTCAACATTTGCAAAATGAAACTCTAGATGCTCTGGAGAGATTTCGACGCTCCGACGACCACCTTCGAGCTCTATAAATTCAAGTGGAACACACTGATTGTCACGTTCACAATCGTGCAGGCCTCTTCGCTACACCTCTAGTATTTCCTCCCAATCCCCCTCCCTGATGTATTTCTCTACAATTATTTTTTTCATTTTTATGTCATAAATAACCATAGACATCGGTTGTCTTAGTAGTCTTGTGGGCTTAGTGTTTTGTAGAAATTTGGACCTTTACTTTCTGAATCCTATGATGCTCAGTTGTATTGAAGACATGATGTATCTTATAATGAAGCTTTTAACTGATAAATAATAATAATAATAATAATAAATAACAATATTGTAAATTAAAATGTATTAATATCATTGTTAACACATTTATTAATATTATTTATAGTGTTGACACCTAATTCTAAGGGATTGGGTGAGATTGTATATTATTGTAATTTAGTAAATAAGGAGGGCCAAGAGACAATGGGAATTGAATCCCAATATTCTCACCTCCATGGATAAGTACACACACAATCTTCATCTAATGCATCTTCAGTTTAGCGGAGTTACCTCCTGGTCTGACATGGTATCAGAGCCAATATATTTTTTGGCATTCCTTCCTTTGGTGTAACTCCCTCTTGTTCTACATTTTTGCAGATTTTCATTGTGCCTTCAGTTTTTTTTACTGCTCCTGGCATTTAGTTTTTACTGTTCCTGGAATTCAGTTTCTTACTACTCCTCGAATTCTGCAATTCTGGAATAATTCTGCATTCTGGTTTTTTTTTGGCAAATTATGCCTCATTTTTTCTACACACGACTGTGCAATTTTAGCTCAAATTGTCAACTCAAGTTCTCTGCACATTTAATTTTTATTGTGAAAAATCCTTTTTACAATTTGGTTCCCCTCTCTTCAGTCACCCACACACAGATCCTCATACCCCTCTCATGCAGTCCCCCTCGCCTGAAATCACCTCACCTCCCTCATCCCTCATGTTGCTCCACCCAAAAATTCTCTCCCCATTCCACAACCCCCTCTCCCCTCCCCATTCCCCAACCCTCTCTCGGCACTCCCCAACCTCTCTCCCTCACCCTTAGCCTTCCCCATTCTCCAACCCCCTCTCGGCACTCCCCAACCACTCTCCCTCACCCTCGGCCCTCCCCATCCCTCCCCTTCCCTTCACGTCCACTCGCCTCCCCCTCCCCCATCTCTCCTCTCCCATCCGCCTCACCCTCGAGCCTCCCTCGCATCCCCTCCCTTCCACCTCCATCGCATCCCCTCCGGTCCACCTCTCTCTCGTCCCCTCCCATCCACATCCCTCACATCCCATCTCATCCACCTTCCCCATCCCTCCCCTCACATCCGCCTCACCCTCTAGCCATCAACCTCCCTCGGCCTTCCATTCCCATTCCATCCCTCCCGCTATATAGCCCTTCCAGATTTTTTTTTTTTAATTACAGAAAATAGCCACCCCAGAAAACACCTCTCCCTACCCTAGTAAATACCTTCCCCAGAAAATACCTCCCATCGTAAAAACCTTCCACAGAAAACACCTCCTCGTGTAAAAACCTTCCGCAAATAATCCCTCCCTCAAATAATACCTCTATTTTTTCCCCAAATTTTTTTACAAAAAAAGAAAAAAAAAGTTTGCAAAATTTACACCAGAATTGAGTTTTTACCGTGTCAGCAAATAGTTTTTTTTCTTCAAAATAATGTATTCTCTCATATCTATTATAGGAGTTGTTCTCTACAGCAATGAGAACTATCCTGAATGGTCTCAGAAAATCAAGCACACTCTCATTTTTAATGAGCTGTGGAGATGAATTTGTGAAGGAGAAGGAGACCATCCACCAGCAAAGCCCACTTCAGACAAGGAGATTTCCATTTGGGAAAACAAGAACTACAAGGCCTATGCCTTGATTGTAGGTTTCGTAAATGAAGAGGTGAGTTTCCATATTACACCATTTTCAAATTCCTATGAAGCCTTGAGAAAGCTAAAAGAACTCTATGACTCACATTCAGAACTTGATATTGTTCAATTAATGATTAAGTTGTTCAGTCTTGAATTGAAAAATGATGACCCTCTTGCTTTAGCTTCAGAAGTAAGATCTATCATGCATGATATTAAGAACACAGGTGTAGAATTTGACATACCTCTCATAGCATATGTTAAGGCATTGTATCCAACTTACTCACATTATCTTGAGTCATTGTAAGCAAGTGGAAACCTCGTGAAAATCACCTTTCATTTCCTTGAGAAAAATTTTGCAGAAAGAGAGAAGGATTTTGGAAAGATGACAGCCCCTCTATATTTTGAAGAGGTTGTATGCTTCGCACATAGAAAAAAGAGTCATGCTAAATATTCTTCCAGAGGAAGAGGTGGCCGAAGAGGAAGATGAAGAAGAAATATCAAAGGAAGGGGGTGCAGACAAACTCAAACTGAAAAATCTGATCTTCATTGTATACGCCGCAATAAAGATTGGCATGATGCATCTACATGCAATATGCCTTTGGATAAAATTGAGCAGCAAAGAAATAAAAAAAAAAGGTAAAACTCATGACAAAGACAAAGGTAAAGAACCTAAATCGTCTCATTATGTTGTAGCACATTGTAACAATGGAGTAACTGAAGACTTGTTTGATGTTTCATTTAATTCTTAGAGAAATGATTGGTTGCTAGATTCAAGAGCAACATGTCACATAAAATTTAGAAATTTTTTTTAAAAATAATTTACTGACAAATTTTATTGAGTAGTTTACTTCACAGAAAAATCCAAACTCAAGCCATCAGGGCTGGCACAATTAGGCTTAAGTTTCCTGGTCTTCCATATCATCTTCTACATGAGGTTTTATACCTCCCTGAGTTGAGGAGAAACTTATTGTCCTTGGTCCACATCCGCTGACAAGGACACTCCATTCACATGTTTGATGGAAAGGTTGAGGTCATAAAATCATTAGATCACTCATTTTTCATGGAGGGAATAGAAGAAGGAAGACTCTTTAAGTTGCAACGTTCCTCTGCTCATGCAAAAAACTTTTCATTCAATTCACATCATGATGAAGGTACATTCCCATCAATTATTTTATGGCATGCTAGATTTGGACACTTAAACTATGATAACCTTCGGTTTTTGATGAAAAATGGTGTTAATGGACTGCCTACAATTCCTAGGAAACTTAAGTAATGTGATGCTTATATTCTAGGAAAGTATATCAAACAACCATTTCATGATTCAAATTCCAAATCACATAGAAAACTTGAGCTTATTCATTCAGATTTATGTGTCCCTATGCATGTTGCTTCTGAAAATGGAAATAAATATATGATGACATTTATTGATGATTACACCATAATGTGTTTGGTTTACTTGTTGAAGAAAAAATCTGATGGATGTAAAAACCTCCTTTTTGAATGGACATATAAGCGAGTAATTTTTTATGTCCCAGCTAGAAGGATTTTTTGTGAAGGGTCAAGAACACAAAGTATGCAAACTTGTAAAATCCTTGTATGGCCTCAAGCAAGCACCGTGAGCTTGGTATGAGAAATTAATTGAGCATCATCTGAAACTTGACTTCAAACATTTTGATCTTGATGATGCAACTTTGTTTGTTAAGAAAGTTGGAAAAACAATTGTATATCTTGTGGTGTATGTAGATGATCTTTTGATGACATGGAACATTGAGAGTTATATTTCATCCATAAAGAAAGAATTTAAGAAAGGTTTTGAAATGACTGATTTAGGCTATGTTCATTACTATTTGGGTATTGAAGTAACTCAACATCCTAAATTTATATTTCTTTCTCAAAAGAATTACATTGAAGATCTTTTGAACAAGTTTGGAATGGATGAATGCAATCCCTTAACCACTCCAATGGAACAAAAATTGAAGCTCACATCCATTGAAGGGAAGGAATTCAAGGATGAAATGAAGTATAGAAAACTTGTAGGAAGTCTTATCTACCCGACTACCACCAGACCATACATCTCATTTGTTGTTGGAATCCTCTCTAGGTTTATGCAAAAACCTTGTGAAGGACATTAGTCTGCTGCAAAAATAGTTCTAAAGTACTTGAAGGGGACTCAAGACTTTGGACTCAAATATACAAGGGTAGGAAATTTTAGCTTAATTAGATACTCTGATTCAGATTTTGATGGGGACAAAGAAACTAGGGTGTCTACATCAGGTTATACCATGAGTCTTGGATTAGGAGCTATCTCGTGGAGATCACGCAAACAGTCAGTTCCAGAAGATTCCACAACCGAGGCAGAATATGTGGCAGCAGCTGAAGCAACAAAGGAAATTGTGTGGCTCATGAAAGTCCTATAAGATTTGCAGATAAAACAAATGCATTGAACACCACTCATGATCGACAACACTTATGCAATAAATTTGGCCAAGAACCAAAAGTTCCATGATCAAACAAAGAACATAAATACAAAATACCATTTGATTCGACATCATGTTGAGGCCAAAGCTATCCATCTACGTCATCATTCCACAAATGAGCAAACCGCAGACATCTTCACCAAATTACTTGGAAGAGAAAAGTTTGAAAAGTTCAGAACGATGGCTGGACTCACCAACATCCCTTCATATTAAAGGGGGGAATGTTGACACCTAATCCTAAGGGACTGGGTGAGATTGTATATTATTGTAATTTAGTAAATAAGGAAGGCCAAGAGACATTGGGAAGTGAATCCCAATAGTCTCACCTCCATGTATAAGTACACACACAATCTCCATCTAATGCAACTTTAGTTTTGCGGAGTTACCTCCTGGTCTGACATATAGTAATAATATTAATGTCATTAATAATATTAATATTATCAATTAAATGTTATTAATATTAATACTTATAAATATTGATGATGATAATGATTAACATCCACTAAGACCAATGTGATCTATCGGACCTCAAGAGAAGGTCTAATTTTCATTCTTCAAAATCTTGTTTTTGTGATCAAGGAGAAGGCAAAGAAGTGCTCCAATATCGCTATAGTTGGGTTGGCTTAATAATTCAAGAAGATGGGAGGTGTGGCTAATGATAGGGAATTGCGAGTGGATGTGGGCAAGGGTTAGGTAGTCTAAAATTAAGTGCTTTTCATCTTCCACTTGCTTTGTATCACATATATGACAGATTCTATCGTCCCAGGGAGTCTTGGGAGTATACCATCACCTGATATCACTTCAAAGCTCATGAGAATTAGCTCTTATCCTAGTGATGTTCATTTTATTCTTAGTCTTGGTCAACATAGAGAGATATTTATACTTATCAAGGGTGGTTTTGATCACATCCTTATAACATTTTAGCTTCCTTTTACCCTCTACCTCCTTATCATCCCACACATTGTCCTTAAAATTGGAGGTAATATTATCTTTGATTGATCCGGATTTATGCATGAACGCAACAGAATAAACATATAACCGTAAATACAGAGATGCAGTGGAAATAACACTTCATTTCATTAATATCAAAGAACTGAAATTTTCTTACAGACAGAATGGAAATAAAACTAGCTAGGGCGCTGGTAGCTATCTCTGAGAAGATATGTGGCGGCTACAGGCCTCTGAACTGAGTTACAATGAGGCTTGAGGGCCTATTTATTATTTAGAAACAATGGGAGATCCTAAACAGCCAAAACCCTAACCCTAGGAGATGAAGCACCAAAAATATGGACCCCGTTTGGGTAAATTGGTGTTTCAACTTCCCAGGGGCGTAACTTTGGCATACGATCTCCGTTTGACGCGTACCATGCCTCGTTAGAAATATCTATCTGAGGAATACAAATTTGGAATGAGCAACATCGGTCCATTGCTCATCGATCCATGGACCCATGTTGCTCTCTGTTTTCCCAAAAAACGTCATTTAGGGCCTCAAAACAGCTCCGGAAGTTTAGGACCCGAAAAACTGCTAAAAATAGTAAACTGTACCGAAACTGAAAAACTGAAATAGACAATGGTGGAGCCCCAAGTGGAATAGACGGGTGACCACCAATATCCACCTGGATCATTCCTCCCCCTTTAGGAAGAAATGGTCCCCATTGCGTTAAGTTCCTCCATGAGATGAGGAAATTTCTGCTAAACTTGGTCCATGGTGAACCACTTTCCTTGGTGCAGGAGTTGGCCAGCTTTGACAACCCGATATAGTTGGATCTTCTGTTGGTGAGTGTTCTTGATTTTCATGTCCATGATACAATCTGTGGTGGCCTGTTCCATGCAGTCTGGATTTAACTCTGTTGGTGTGAGCTGTTCTGCAATGTCCGAGGTGTCCAGTAGAGGTGGGAAGTAAGGACGAAGGCAATCCACATTGAAGACAGGGTGCAGACCAAGGAATGGTGGAATACTGAGCTCGAAGGAATTGTTCCCTACAGCCTTGGTGATGGTGTACAACCCGTATCAGAGCGGGTGAAGCTTGCGGTGGGGTCCAGTGAGGTGCTCCTTCTACAAATGTAGCCATACTTTGTCGCCCACCTAGAAGTTGTATGGCACCCGGTGTTGATCATGGCATTGCTTGTACTTGGCATTGGCTCTGTCAAATATATCATGAACCTGTTGGTGAATGTGTTGAATGCGCTCGATGAAGCTACTTGGTTTTTCAACTTCAGACTGGACATGAGCTGAATTGGCCTGAGCAGCTGCAAATGGCATGGCTACGTCAATGGGACATAGTGGTTGGAATCCCAAGCCCACCTAAAAGGGGCTATGGTTGATTGAACTGTGGAGAGCCCGATTATAACTATGTTGTACATAGGGGAGGCTATCGTCCCATGTGCGTGGATGCTTTGAATTGTACATGCGCAGAATGTTTACAATCATTATGTTGACGACCTCTCTCTGGCCATTTGTTTGGGGATGGAAAGTTGTGGACTTGGTGAGCTTGGTATCCAACATCGACCAGAGGCTGGACCAAAATGTGCTGAGGAACCTGCTATCCCGATATGATATGATAGACTATGGGATCCCAAAGTGCACCCACACTCGTTAAAAGAATATTTTAGCAGTAGATTCTATTGTGATATTCTTCTTGCAGGTCGCCATAATGGCCATCTTCGAGAATCTGTCGACGACCACAAAAACACAGTCATTTCCCTGCTTAGTAGAAGGCAGGCCCGACATGTAATCCATGGAGATGGATTCCCAAGGTCGACTAGGGGTAGGTAGAGGAGAATATAGGCCTTGCTTCTTGATGGTCGGTTTGGCAATGGCACAAGCAGTACAGGATCTGATGTGCTTCTCGACATCCTTTCGAAGATTCGACCAATAGAAATACTTCTGCAGGATTGCTACTGTTTTCTCGACCCCGAAATGCCCAACGACTTGACTGTAGTGTTCTTCCCATATCATCTTGGCACGCTCACTTGAAGGAACACAAAGGTGTCCAATGTGACATAAAAGTGCATCTTGGAGGTGAAAATTTGGAACTTGCATACCCCCCAAGAGTCCCTTGTAAGTTTGGCCAAATTCTGGGTCACTCTCATAGAGAAGCGGCTAATCAGAAGTCTCGTGCCCACAAGAGTTGAGCACAGTGGTGAGCGCCATGATCGGTGGTCGGCTGAGGCAGTCTGCAACATGATTGGTGCTACCCTTCTTGTACTTGATGTTCAAATGAAATTGTTGCGTATATGTGGACCAATTTCTCATAGATTATCATTCTCGCAACTTCTTAAGTCCGTATGAACCACAAAGGCGGTGGTCTATGTGGGATGATTGTTTCCTTCAAATGGGTAACAAGCCCCATTGTCGACAAGCTTGCACAATGGAGTACATTTCTTTGTCATATGTGGGGTACTTGCGAACTGTGTCAGACAATGTCTCACTGTGAAATGCCACTGGATGTCCCTGTTGAGTAAGAACTGCCCCAATAGCATAGTCAGAGGCATCTGTCTCGATCTCAAATGGTTGTTGCAAGTCTGGTAAAGTGAGCACTGGGGCAGAACAGAGGCGGTTTTTCAGTTCTGTGAACGCCTTCTGTTGAGGTTTCGACCAAAAAAATTTTGCTCTCGCTCCTCCCTTGGTGACTTGACTCAAGGGCCAAGTGATATGAGAGAATCCCAACACGAACCTCCGATAGAAATTAGCAAGACTCAGAAAGCTGCGAAGCTCTGTTATAGTGGTTGGGGCTGGCCAATCCCGAATGACTTGGATCTTGGCTGGATCCACATGCACCCCCCTTTCATCAATAATGTATCCCAGATATTGAACCCGGGTCATGCCAAAAGTGCACTTCTCCAAATTGGCACACAACTTGTGTTGCCGCAGTGTTTGGAGGACTTGTTGGATGTGGTGAAGGTGCTCTTCCCAAGTCTGGCTGAAGATCAGAATGTCATCCAAGTACACCACTACAAATGAGTTGGTGAATGGCCGCAAGATGTCATCCATCATCCTCATGAAGGTGGTGGGAGCATTCGTCAACCCGAAAGGCATGACCAGCCATTCGAAAAGGCCTTCCTTGGCATTGAAGGCAGTCTTCCATACATCGAAGGGTTCAATTGGTACCTAGTGATAACCATACTTCAGGTCGATCTTGCTGAAATATTTTGCACCTTTGAGTTGGTCCAGAAGGTCATCAATCTGTGGGATTGGGTACCTATTCCGGAAAGTGATCTTGTTCAGCACCCGATAGTCAATATAGAGTCTCCACGTCCCATCCTTCTTCTTTACCAACACGATCGAGCTCCCACAGGGCGATGAATCTGCCTCTTGATTTCATCATTCTCCAGAATAGAGTGTCGATAGATCGGTCCATTAGGTAGCGACGCACCTGGGGTCAGATCAATCGGGTGCTTGACCTGACAGTGTAGAGGAACCCCTATGGGTGAGGTGAATATGTCCTTGTAATCCTCCACAACCTTATCCATTTGTTGTTGTTGTGTAGAGGAGCCCTGTCTGGAGGTCATGGCCACAGTCTTCTTCTTGCCCTGGGGGCGGATCATCAGGAAAATGAATTTCCTGGTTTGGGAAATGAGCTTACTGCATTGTTTTGCAGTAAACAAAGAGATAGTGGCAGGAGGTGGTACCTCTGGTATCCTGTACAAATTATTTCCCAAAGTAACAATAACAGCACGAGGTCAAGACTCATACACAGCATGACGCTTCCACAAGTATGGTTGTCCTAATAATACATCAGAAACATCAATAGGAGCAACGTCACATAATACCTCATCCGTGAAGGGCTTGATGCTATAGGGAAGGCGGCACTGCTGGCTGACGCGGAGATCTCGTCCTTGGTGAAGCCACCCGATGGTGTATGGATGTGGGTGAGCCGTGGTTGGCAAGCCCAACCGCTTCACGGCGTCTGCTGAAATGAGGTTCTTTTGGCTCCCATTGTCGACAATGAACTGTACAGGGGAGCCCTTTACCCACATCTGGGAGTGGAAGAGACGTTCCTCCTCCTCTGGATCTTCCGGTTCCTCCTTCTGGACCTTTGTAGTGGCAACGGTGGCGTTGGGCTCCGCATCAATAATCTGTTTCCCTTTTTCATTCCCCTTTTCAGGTTCTGATTCGGAGTCGGAGCATGCATCTGACTCAGAAGCCCTCATCTCGGCCACTAGCGACTGCCTGGCCCGACACTCACTTGTGTTGTGAGTGGAGCTCTTATGGAACTCACACCACTTTCCCGTGTCCTTCTTTGGCTTTGCGGTGCTGTTCTTTTCTTGTGGCTTCGATGAGTTGTCTTTAGTCGCCATGCCTTGGCTCTGTCCTTTGTTCTGCGGTTTGGAAGCACCTTTCCCTTGCTTTTGATTCGCAGATCCAAAGTCTCGCTTCTTCTGTTTGAATTTCTGCTCAATCTTGGCAGCATACCGGTATGCCGTACCAAGCGAGGAGATGTCGAGGAACTCCATTTCCTCATGAATGTATCTGTGCAGACAGCTGCGATACTTTAGCACCAAATGTTTCTCTGAATCTTTGATACCCAACTTTGTGCGCAGGGTATGGAACAGATTCGTCAGCTCGTGCACATCTTGATCCCTTTGTTGTCGCAGCGTGGTCCATTGTATGTACTTGTCCTCACAGCTCCCCACGGGATAGTACTGTTCCTTGACGGCGTCTCGGAAAGAATTCCAAGTTGGTACGGCCGAGAACAGAGAGGGTTCTGTCTGGTCCTTGTTCTCACAGTAGGTTTCCCACCAGTCCTTAACATGGGGGGTAGCTTTGAGGAGTGCAAAAATAATCTTCTCCCGTTCTGAAAAGTCATGAACAGAGAAATATCCTTCTAATAGATTCAACCATCTATCTACGGCATCTGCGTCTATTTGACCCTCAAATATGGGAATGTCAAAATTTACTTGTACCTTAAAGGGAGTCGCAACTCCAGAGTGGCTACTGGATGTAGATGCGCCGCTGGTGGGCAGCCGTTGAAGGATCTGAGCAAAGCTATCCATCATCGTGTTCCTTTTTTTTTCGAGGGCCTCCTCGAGCAATATTTTGATAGGATCTCCTGCTCCCTCATCTTTCTTTTCGTCCCCCATGGGCGTCCATCGAGGTTTGCGAGGCTGATCTTGCAAAGGTTCCACCAGATCAAGCCCTAGCTCCTTATACCCCGACCTCGTTGGGGACATGCAAAGAAGGATCGAGAAAAAGCAGACCGCTATGATACCACTGATCCGGATTTATGCAGGAACGCAACAGAATAAACATATAACCGTAAATACAGAGATGCAGCGGAAATAACACTTCATTTCATTAATATCAAAGAACTGAAATTTGCTTACAGACAGAATGGAAATAAAACTAGCTAGGGCACTGGTAGCTATCTCTGAGAAGAGATGTGGCGGCTACAGGCCTCCGAACTGAGTTACAATGAGGCTCGAGGGCCTATTTATCATTTAGAAACAATGGGAAATCCTAAACAGCCAAAACCCTAACCCTAGGAGATGAAGCGCCAAAACTATGGGCCCCGTTTGGGTAAATTGGTGTTTCAACTTCCCAGGGGCGTAACTTTGGCATACAATCTCCGTTTGACGCGTACCATACCTCGTTAGAAAGATCTATCTGAGGACTACAAATTTGGAATAATAAACATCGGTCAATGGACCCATGTTGCTCTTCTTTTTCCCAAAAAACGTCATTTAGGGCCTCAAAACGGCTCCGGAAGTTTAGGACCCGAAAAACTGCTAAAAATAGTAAATTGTGCCGAAACTGAAATACTGAAATAGACAATGGTGGAGCCCCAAGTGGAATAGGCGGGTGACCAACAATATCCACCTGGATCATTGATAATATTCTTTCTTCCCATTATTATCTCCTCCTTAATTCCCCAAAGGTGGAGCCAAGAATGGGTACCATTATGTCACCCATGCTTGAGGTGCAAGTGGGGGTTTTTACTAAATTTAGAAGAAATTTTTGGGAGCCTCTTGGATTCCATGTTGTAAATATTATTCTTATACATCTAATATCTAAACATAATTATACTTTCAATGGGAGACCGACTAGCTTCAATCAAGAGGATAGGATAGGGAGTATTTCCCTTGATATTGAGGTTATAGGTTATGAATTACTTTTGGATCATATCAATATTTCTCCACAACTCTCTAGATATACTGCAACCCAAAACTTCACTTCTGTATAAGATAACAGGGGTGACAAGAATATCAAAGAGAAACCTTTTTTTTATACCAAATGTAAATATCAACCAACTTACAATTGTTTTCAAGCTCATAATAAGCTTTCCAACCTCCAATCATTTTTTTCTTGATGCTATAATTCCATTTGGGCTGATAAGGAATGTCAATACCCAAATATTTATAAGAAAAAAAATGCTCTGGATAATGGTTATCATAGACAAAACTGCCATGGGTGATATTTTTTATTTAATGATCATGACTTTAGTTTTGCCGTTATTAAATGTCATACCCATCTTGGAGTAGTAGACATGGAGAGTCAAGATGTTTTTCTAGGTCATCATGGTGTTTTACAAGAAGAAAGATATCATCAGCATAAAAGATAAGAGTAAGGACTACATCAATGAGCTCAATTCCCTTGCAACCCATAGTTTCTAGACTCTCCTATAGCTTATCGATGTAAATACCAAAAAGGGTAGGGGATATCAGACACCCTTGCTTACCCACAATATTGCATTTAATATATTTATACCACTCTTTGGTTGTCTTAATCTTGGCAATGATAGTCTCATAGAGGCGAATCACAACAATCCTCAGTTTAGGAGGAACCATGATCTCTTCAAGTCTCTCTGAGAGCTTATCTTAGGGGAAAGTGTCGAAATATTTTCTAAAGTCCACAAAATAGCTAAAGAGATCAATTTTACTATTATGACATTCCTTTGTAATGATCCTAAGAGTGATAAGGTGGTTGATAGTCGAGTGATGTCTCCTAAAACCAGCTTGCCCTTTAGCCCTTTTACCCTTGTTCTCAAGCCAAAGGCTAAGCTTCTTTTCGAAAATTAGCCCATAAATCTTGGCTAGGATGTGGCCAATCATAATGGTCTTGTAGTTACAAGGAACACGTTTGTCCACATTTTTAAATATAGGCACAATAAAGATTTACATCTAAAGCTTAGGGAAGCCATGATTTACAACCAAATTGAGAATCCCGTGGAGATGAGGAGTGAGGATGGATCTTCCCATTTTAAATATCTAAGCTTGGTATCCTTCGATTCCTTAGCTTTCCCATTAGCGATATTATTAATCCCTGACTCAACGTCTTCTAGAAAAAATATATCAACCTTAATATGAGTGTTTAATATGGTGCCCATGCTGTCCGGAGAGTCATATAACTTCTTAAGATAGTTATCCCAATTTTCTAAGAGGATAGAATGGTTATCTTTAGTTTTACGAATAAGCACATTCCACCAAAACTTTATGGCTGCAACTTTAGAAAGGTGGAGAAGATGCTCGTCTCCTATTAATATATGACCTATTTTTCCTCTTGATGAGAGCTTTGTATAAATTTATATTTTAGATCTTAATGATTTCATTAGGGGCGTTTCTGATTGCTTTCCTCACAACTTTACAATCTTTTTTCATACCAAGGATTGAAGGTTTTATTACTCTTCTTATACGATGTCTCATAAGAGAACTTGTTAATGGTAGTGGAAAGGGTAGTAGTAAAATGGTAATAGATTTAATCGATGTTGTTGTTATAAGTCAGGGATCCTAAGACCCTTTCTAAATACCTTGATAAAATGTCGACATTACTTCTATCGAAGAGAATGTGTCTTTTTCTTTCACTGGTCTCCTGCATGTGGGTGGTATGCATAAAAATATTGGGGGATAAAGAAAAAGGTATGTGGTCAGATTTAGACTCGTACGTGTTAAGTAGCTAAAATTTTGTATTAAGTTGAGAACAAGGGTGTCAGAAGTCACATAATCCACGGCGTTGCTACCCAGCCCATGGAAACGAGTCATCTGACCAGAGAGAGGCACTTATTAATACCATTACAAATGATTAGGTTTTGGGGATACAGAGTATGAGGAGCTCGATGTTGAATAATTTCTCGATCATGTCTTTGGATTTTCACTTGAATCTATTAGCTAAGTTACCATCCTCATCAAGCCACAAGGGGTCAGGGTTAGAGTTATTACTTAACATAATAACTGGTTAGTAATTGTACAAGCATTAAAATCCCCAAACAAAAATATATTACATTCATTCCTTAAGTTGTAAATGTATTTTTCTAATAATATTATAAGTAATATTAATATTCATACTCATATTAATTAATATTAATAATATTAATGAATATTGAAATTAAAATTGATATCAAAATTTATTAACATTGTTGTTAATACTAAATGTTGTTAATATTATTTGTCAATATTAAAATAAATATTATTTATAATAATAATAATGATATTAACAATATTAATATTATTCCCCGATCATGGTGCTCCAAGATCGATGCCACCGGCCACACCATAAGCAAGTGGCGGTATCCTACCTTGCGCATTAACTATGATAGTTAAACTGTCCATCAAACGAATATGGAGGCATGTGGAGGATATGGTGATGATCATGCAATTAGGAAGACAACCTGTGCTGTTAGAAGCTTGGGGTAAAAGGCAATACAGGGCTAGTTTTAAGAGACATAGTTCGGCCTACCAAACAACATTTTCCTCTCATAAAAACGGTGAATTGTGGTGGTGGGTGGAGACTGGAGCTTCCATAGTTCATATAAAATTTTCTCTGCTTCAGGGGATCTTATATTGTTAAGACAGAGTTGATTCGAAAATTTACACAGTACAGAACAATGGTCAAGAGGCAAACGAGACAAAGAGTGGCTCAAAATCAAGAAAAAGGTAAACAGAAGATGATAAAACCTGAAGATGAGACCAGAAAGAGAGGTAGGAAGACACAACAAGAGGTTATAGTGATTCTCTCGACAGTATACTCCCTTGGGAATCCGTCTCAATTCAGGAAGGTAATTCATGGTTGGGAAAGAGGAAATCAAAGCAATGAGGAGGACAATGAAGAAGAAGTGGAAATTCTGGACTTCATCACTGATCCTGGAAACACTAGAGGTCGTCTTTCACTGTTCAATCAAACAGTCCATACATATTGGATCGTGAAGTGTCTTCTGGCTAAGGCTGTCCAAAGTCTTTATCCACGAAATGAGACTCAAGAACCAAAAATGATGGAATTGTTTCAGGATATTGATATTCAAGTCCAAAATATCAAGGAATCAGTATCCAACGACGGACTATATTGGGCCAATTGAAGGTCGTATTGGCCGAATTGAAAAGAAGATTCAACAACTACAATAAGCGGACATGCCTGGTTCTATGGAAAAGGAATGAGCACCAATTGAGTCATCAGATGGATAATATTCCAGTTTAATCTCATGTTTTTTTGTGAATAATGTTTTTTTGGATAGTTCTTTAGTTTTAAGTTGCTACTTTGTAAATGTTTTAAATAGTGAACTAGCTAATGCGGTGAGTAGAAGAATGAAACATTTCCAATTTTGGTTGGATTTTAATGCATTAATGTGGCCAATAGACATGGTTTCCTCCCGGCAAGTTGAGGTCACCAACTCACTATCTATTGTAACCTCTTTGATGATAAATAGAAAATAGCAAGGTACTACCAAATTGACAAAAAAAAAACAATATCAATATTATTGATATTAATAATTAACATTAAAATTAATATTTATAAATATAAATAAAATTAAAAATAATAATAATACTCTGATATTAATTAATATTAATATTAATATTAAACTCAGTATTAGTATTAGTATTAATATTAATATTAACATTAATATTAAAATTAAAACCTACCTAAGTTATATATTATAACATAAAATCATTATTAAACTTAAAACTTAAAACTATTATTATATCTTCAAAAGTAAAAGTATTATCATAATTTGTGTTCATTTCACAAAAATCAAAACCATGTTAATATTTGTTAAACCACTATTAAGAGTTTTTTCTTTCAGTTTCAAAGAAATCAAAACCATATTAATTTTGGTAAAAGTTAAAACGATTATTATATATTTTTAGTTGGGGAGGCAAAACCCCATAGGAAAAGCCTTCAAAAAGTCACACTAAAGACAACTCATAATTAAATAATTAAAAGGTAGTTAAATATAAAATGGTGAAATAGTTGAAAAATGTATTTTAAAGAGGAAAAATTACCAGATTTGTATATAATACAAAAAAGGACAAATTACCAAGCTATGGAAAAAAAATATAAAATATATAGTTAAATATAAACTAGTAAAATAGTTAAAGTTAAATATAAAATAGTTAAATAGTTAAAAAATCATATTCTAGAAAGGAAAATTTACCAGATTCTGAAATAAATAAATAAATAATAATAATAATAATAATAAAATAAAAATAAAAATAAAATAAAATAAAATTATTTCGGTTGAAATTGTGGCTTCAATAGACAATACAGACCTTAGAAAAACATAAAAAATAGCTGAATATATATACAGGATGATGATGATAGTTATCGTCCATTAAGATCAATGCGGTCTATTAGACCTTAAGCGAGGAGAAAGAATCTAAGTTTGATTCTTCAAAATCTTGTTTCTATGGTCCAAGAGAAGGGAAATAAGTGCTCCAAGATCACTATAGTTGTGTTGGATTAATAGGTCAAGAAGATTGGAAGTGTGGCAGATGGTAGGGAATTGAGAGCGAATGTGAGTAAGAGTCGAGTAGTCTAAAAGGAAGTGTTTTTCATCTTATACCTGCTTAGAATGCAAATCTGATAGACTCTATCCTTCCAAGGGGTCTTGAGAATAGACCACTGCCTGGTCTCACTCTGATGTTGATGGGAATTAGTTCTTATATTAGCTATGTTCATTTTTTTTTTGTTGTTGCTGGAGAAAACAAAGAGATAATTCTAATTATCAAGGATGGGGTCAAAAGTGTCGTAAAATTAAAAAAAAAATAGAAATAATATATTAATTTTTTTTATTAAATCTAGTGCTAATAGTGTTGTGGAACATAGATAAAATTAAAATAATATTAAAAAAAAAAATTCTAAACATTTTTTATTAATTTCTTGATTTTTCCTTAGGAGGCCACTTTTAGGCTGAAATTTCCTCCAAAGTTTTTATGTGTTTAATAAAAAATGGATTCGTAAATAAATTCAAGGAGGAAAACACTATAAAAGACTCAATTACAAGTCCTAACATGATAACTTCACTTTTCCCATGAAAGTGGTTCAATTCCTATAGGAATTGATCACTTGCGTCATTCTTTTATTTTATTAATAGATAAATATTTTGTGTAAAGGTTTCCACTTCTAGGGAATCTTTTAATAACCCGTTTCATCATATGGATCTGTTATGCAAGGAGTTAACCTTCATGATCACGCAGGCATCATTTAACCATTTTTTACAACCTAGGCTTGAATTTGCCACTTGTCCATGATCTCAGTTGACTCCAAAAGTAAGTATCAATGAAATAGACTATTCACAAAACCATGTCCTAATAACCTTAAAGGAGATATTACCTATACTTCTAGGTCCAATATTACACTCTTACCATCTACGTTGAGGCTACATTTCAATGTCAAAATAATTTAGCTACCTCACATTACCAATGAGCCATCACTAGGCCTATAAAGGTGGCCTAGATATTATTATCCCTATATGATTATTCAAATATCCTTTGTATATAAATGGTAATTTAGAGTGAATCTCACAATTTTTCTTTTCAAAACTTTTTGATAACAGATATATATGCCCCTCCCTTATTTTTCCAACATTCAATACAATATAATCAATTCAAATTGAAAGTGTTCTTCAATTCTCATTGTCCAATAAGTAGGATTAACCGTTAAATTTGATTGGGTCAAAACATGCAAGGGGTCATTATATGATATGACTTTCACTGCCCTACCCAACAATAGGAACACGGTAGAAGAAATTATTGTCGTTGAGCCAGAAACCAGTTAGAACTAATAGAGCTCTTAGTTGGCTCAAATTTTGTGCAAATTTGTTCTATTTTCTCTTCCTCATGGAATTCCCAACTTTGAGCTTTATTTGTTCTTTAATATTGTTTACATCTCTTTTATTTTAGAATTCAAATGGCCAATCGTATAGTTTACAAATGTATCATAAATATTCTCATGAAGTAAAAGACTGGTGTAACACCCCCAATTTGTGTGTTGAATTTTTAAAGATAGACATTTGAACTTTAATCCTAAGGGGGTGGACCCCAAGGGATAAGTATGGTGTGAATGTAATTGCATATTTTATTTGAGGAAATAAATAAAATGATTGTGCATTTTGACCAAGATGAGAATTTGAGATCACTTGCCAAATCCATGAGGATGGATAAGGCAACAAATCCCCAAAATCTTTCAAAAAATCCTTGAAAGAAATTAATTTAGATTTGAGGAGGAATCTAAATTTCCCCAATGAAGAGGAGTAGTTGGGAAGAGGTAAAGAAAAGCTGGAAAAGCTGAGGAAAAGCTTAAAGCAGCTTTAAAGAATCCAAAAATGGGAAGCCTAGGCTAAACAGGAAAGAAAGCATCCTGCTATTCTGGACGCAGAATTAGAAACATGCTTTGGGGAAATATGAGCTTAAATAAGCTACTCCTAAACAGATCAGAGGTGGATCTGTGGATGGAGGTGATCTCAGCTCGGGGGTGAGTTCTGGGAGACAAAGAGAACTCTAAGGTTGGGAGGTTGGTAATTTGCAATAGTGGTATGTTTCTGAAAGTCTCGTAAATCTGAATTTTCATGGTATGAATTGGCTACATATAAAATAAATTTTGAATGATATGATTTATGTTAGTACTACATTTAACAAAATCCCTTCCAAGGCATTCACCTTTCAGATTTTGTTTAGTTGTAGACTAGAAATCCATGGAGTGAAAACCCCAGAAACTCTAAACCAAGGTTGGTTTAAATCTGCAGTTACTTAGGCTCCATAGATATGTAATATTAATTTGTTTTCTTTTGATATAAAGGGGATATTTTATGCTCATAGGTATGTAGTGTAATAGTGTTGCAATTTTCATGAGAAAATAAAAGAGCAGTAAAAACACTAGAGTGTACAATTCGAAATTTGATAGCTTAAGAAGAACTCCTACTATATGAAAGTGCTATATTAGTTACAATTTTTAAAGTGCATATGACACTCTTGGTATAATGAAAATCTTTGAAATAACTATATAGTCACAAAACTTAACCTAAAATTGAAGCACCTTACTCAAGTTAATATCAAATACATTTTTATATATGCAACATAACCATAAAGCTAAGCGTCGGACGTGACGCAATAGTACATGATTAACAACAATTATAAATACGTGAGGTGTGGGAATAATATAGAGGTGAACAATACAAAAATGCAAATAAATGAGTAGTTGAACTCTACGATTTTCCGGGCAAGTATTAAAATCATTTTTGCATTGGACCGGCGTTACGTTAATGACTACCACGTTAATGACCACCGAACTGTACAAAAGGGGTTGTTCACGGCGTTCAGCTTCTTTTTAGACATCATAAGTAAAGAAACAGATGCATAATAAAACGAGGACGAATACATATGTTCAACCTGTAGTATTAACCATGCATATGACCATGAGCTACGATTATTTTGCTACGACCTTCCCCTTTATATTATATTAAAATCAGAAAAATTTTGGTAGCGCCGAGTCAATCATTCATGTTTTATATACGCAAAAGAGGTTAGATTTCATTTACGGTAATGACCCAATGGATAGACAGAAAAACAAATAAATAAACTCGTTCAAGAAATGCAGACCGGTTACATGTATAAATATAAAAAAACTGAAGTTAACTATCAAATCGACACGACTTTTTAATGTATCAAATTCTACCTGAAAGCGAGATCCACGAACAGCAATATGTGAGAAAAAAAAAACACATAGCTATCAACTCTACTAGTTAAAGGCGGCAAGAACCCTAGAATGATAGGGATAGCCGTATCAGTTAGGGTTAGAAATTAGAGGAAGCAACAGTTATACGGATGCATGGAATTAACTATAACCTGTAACTTAAAAGGAAAATTCTCGGTTACGTTAACGTAACTATGGCTCGAAAATTTAAATCCTGAGCGGTTACCATTACTATTAAAAACCGAGCGTTTATCGTTGAATAATCATTTTAAATGAATCCCTAGCGTTTCCAGGCATGAAAAAAATAAACTACTATTGCGTTTTACCACCATAAATCGCAGAAATAAAATAGAGAGAGAGAAAGGTGGTATAGGGTTGGAAAATGGCGGAGTACTCCTGCATAAATTCACCGGGAGTCGACCTACATTCTACAGAGGAATAATCTAGAAGGAAAAACGTCTTACAGTAGAATGATACTAATTAAAATCTTCTTCAGTTGATCGCTGAAAAGAAATGAAATGACATCCATTGTCTTATGGGGCCACGGCGTCCCTATAACTAACTCCCTTGACCCTTACGGAGGCCGAACCCTCAGCGCAACAGGAACTGCGCCCAAATCGTTCCTTGAAGAATCCGTGTCTGGGCAACCTGTACATCAGGATGGCCATAAAAATGAGTTAGTGGGAGTGTATAGGTAAACGCCAAAAATATTTAAACGAACCCTGAAAGGAAAACGATCACCGCTGTGCCACAAAACAAACAATAGAAGAACAAATAAAATGGTTAATAGGCAGATAGTAGGGAGGATAATCCAACGAAAAATAAGAGTTACCGCCAGTGATGAAACCGACAGACAGGACAACGAGTGTGCGTCGCGATAAGCAAAACCGGAACCGGCAACCTGAAACCTGAAATCTGCTACGAAGTCGCACAGTAACCCTGCAAAACATGAGAATATCAGAGTACGAAAACAAAACGCAACCGAATCACCGTACCTGAATAGCATAAGGAAAATAATTCATTCTAGGAAGGAACCCATGAAATACTATGCACCGAAGGGCTTGGAAGAAATAAGACAAGAAATAAAAGTGCTATAAGAACCGTAAGGAGTCCGGGGCAATGAAGGGATTATAACAAGAACCAGAAACCCTAGGGTGAAATCCACCAATGTACATGGGAAAGCTGGTGCAGGGATGGCCGTAGTGACCCCGCGACTTGACAAAATCCTGAAGGAGATTTTCATAAATTCTGTTGCACAGCAACTTCTGCACAAATCGATAAGGTAAATATTATTTAAGGTTTTTTTCAGGGTACTTGGCAAACCGATTGACAGCAAATACATCGAGCTGTTGATGAAAGTTGTTCTACTTTCAGAGATGAGGTACGAATGCTAGATCAAAGGCTCTCAGTCTCGAACCGGAGACATGCTAATGAGCTGTATGAAACAGTGTGGCGACGGAGAGGAGGGCGCGTGCACCTCTCTCAATCAAACGACGGTGTTTTCCAAATTGTACAAACCTCTCATACTCCGACACGTAGCTATTAGCACCACAAGAAAACCCTCTATCAGATATATAGACCTGAAACTGGAAATCTTCGAAGTATGTAAGTACCTGTTCATAACGTATGAGGAACCACACAGGTTAGGGTTTGATAAAAACTACGGTTACATGTACACGGTGCTCAGAATTAAACCTATCGATCTCACTGTTCGGAAATCGAATTCTAAACCATACCTAAGACTCAAAATAAATCGGAGTGACAGCAAGTATGAAAAATGTATGGTTTGAAATGAGAAATCATGCTTGCGAACATAATTACACAGCGCCGATATACATGTGCGCAGTCACATAAAACCATTACGCGGCATACCTAATTATCGCGAGGACATCACACGAGGGTTGGCTTCAGATTATGACTGAATGAGTTGTCAAACTATGATGGACTATATACATTCTATAAGTTCGATCACTTTTTAAAAGGGCAGATATATGCATAGGTGATACACATTAAACGCCGATTTATGTGAGTGCCCATAAGGTTCGAGAAAGGGAGATGTTTTACATATATATGCGTTACATATATATATATATCTCGAGGGCGTGCGAACACTTTTATCAAAGTATATAAATATGGGATATATTTATATAGGTGTTATGCATAGTTATGCTCATTCAAACCCCTTGGTTAGAGGATATATATATACATACATGTGGATTTCATATACCAAGGGTATAGATATTATATATATATATAATGGGTATTATATATATATAGTGGGGGTATGTATTAAGATATAAGTTAGATATAAATGGTATATGTGATATATAAAAATTATACGTACATTATATTAGAGAGAAATATCTCATGATTAGATCCAGAGGGGGGTCTACCCTTTATGTCCATGAGGTTACTGTAACCATGGGGAATATAAATCCCAATTCTAAACTTAATTGAGTATTTAAGTAACTAGGTAAATCAGTATATACGAAAAAAAAAAAAAATTCATTAACTGGAGGTGTTACAAATGGTATCAGAGCCCAAGTGCAAAAACTGGGCTGTTATTATTGTGCTCACTAAATTATGAATGTTATTGAGTAGTGTAGAGATTGTTATTTTATTTTTGGTGTTTGACTGATTAAATTTATGAGTGTGTACAGTGTGGTGCTAAAATGGCTGAAGAGGGAGGAATTTATGTGGATCTGCATGATGAGTTTGCTACTCCAGATCCCAATGCCCCAGTAATGGCTATGTTGCATAGGCTGCAACGAGAATTGGCTGAACTGAAAAGCCAGAATGACATGTTGTCATCAGCCAGTAAGGAGCAGGAAAAGCTCATCAAAGAACTAACTTCCCGGAACAGCCAGGAAGGCGAAGGTTCCGGAAAGAGAAAGATGGATGAGTCTGATGATGATGATGCTGCTAGACAGCAGCATAAACAGAAAAGAGAATTGCAGGGAGAATTTAGAAAGATCAAACCTCCTTCCTATGATGGGGAAAAGGAAGAGGATGATGAAGCTTGGTTGCTGAACATGATTAAGTATTTCCAAGTATATGAATATGAGAGCAATCTGAAGGCCAGATTAGCTGTGTATCAGCTACAAGGAAAGGCTACACTGTGGTGGGAAGAGACAAAAATGGTGCATGCCATTGATGAAAAGACAGTTACTTGGGAGGATTTTCAGACTAAGTTCAAAAGTCGTTATTTGAATGAACGTTATTATGATGATAAAGAAAAAGAATTCCATGAACTTAGACTAGGACAACTCACTATTGATGAGTTTGTCACTAAGTTTACCAATTTACTGAGATATGTTCCTTACATTAGGGAAGAAAAAGCAAAGGTTCAAAGATTTTTGAATTGCTTACCTACTGTGTACAAGGAGAAAATAGAGTTTGACAACCCAAAGACCATGGATGAAGCTGTTAGAAAATCAAGATTATGCTATCAGCAGTTTAAAGGTAAAGATGAACAAGGGAAGAGCTGGCTGAACAAGGGTGAGTTCAAAGGGAAAAGACCAAAACCAGCATATTTAACAAATTTTGGCAGAGATCATCAGCGGAAAAAATTCAGTAAACCAAAAGAAAGCCAAACTGCTCAGTCCCAAGTGGCTTCCAAACAAGTAGAAGGGAATAATAAAAAGGAAGGGACAGTCAGAATGAAGGAGCCTTTGAAGTGCTGGGGCTGTGGAGAACCCCACATGATGAGGGATTGTCCCCATCGAAATATTCATATGATCAGCAGAGAGCGAGAGGCAACAACAGTCAATGACATAGCCAGAAATATACCAACTATCAGTGCAGCATTGGAAAATCGGCAAGCAGAACATCAAGCAACCATGGTGGAAATGGAGGGTAAGATTTCTGACCTACCTGTTACTATTTTGATTGATCCAGGTGCTTCTTTGAGTTACATTAGTCCTGGAATTGTAGAAAAATGTAAAATTAAACCTGAAAAATTTCAGCAGTCATGGTTGGTACAGCTAGCTACTGGAACTAAGAGAAAAGTCACACATAAGTTGCCCAAAACAGCAATACAATTAAATGGCTTTCCAACAGAAGTAAATTTGAACATATTACCGTTAGGATCCTATGATTTGCTGATAGGAATGGATTGGCTGGAAAAGAAGAAAGCTCTGATGAACTGCTGGGATAAAACCCTGCATTGTGTAGATGAAGAAGGGAAACCTTTTACACTAACAGGGAAACCAAAATCCATTTCAGTAAGACAAATATCAGCCTTACAATTGAAAAGAACAGCTAGAAAAGGATACCAAGTCTATGCAGTGCATGTAGAAGAAATAGAACAGAAAACTGAAGAAAATATATTGAATGAGTTACCTGTGGTGAGGGAATTTAAAGAAGTTTTTCCAGAGGAGATTCCTCATCTTCCCCCCAAAAGAGAGATTGATTTTTCAATCGATCTGGTACCGGGAGCTACACCTGTCTCCCGAGCCCCCTATCGGATGAGTCCGCCAGAACTTATGGAGCTAAAGATGCAGCTGCAAGAATTACTGGATAAAGGTTACATCAGACCAAGTGTGTCTCCATGGGGAGCACCTGTTTTATTTGTTAAAAAGAAGGATGGAACTTTTAGGATGTGCATTGATTATCGTCAACTGAACAAGTTGACCATTAAGAATAGATATCCACTTCCTAGAATTGATGATATGTTTGATCAAGTGAGAGGGCCCTCAGTCTTTTCCAAGATAGACCTAAGGACTGGTTATCACCAGCTTAGAATTAAAGAAGAAGACATCAGTAAAACAGCATTTCGAACCAGGTATGGGCATTACGAATTTGTAGTCCTACCTTTTGGTTTGACGAATGCCCCTGCCACATTTATGTGCCTGATGAATAGTGTGTTGAATAAATATTTGGATAAATTTGTTCTTGTGTTCATAGATGATATCTTAGTTTACTCCAGAAATGAAGACGAACATAAGGAACATCTGAGGATAGTGTTGCAGACTTTAAAAGAAAACCAGCTATATGCCAAGTTCAGCAAATGTGAATTTTATAAAGATAAAATTCAATATTTGGGTCATATTATTTCTGAAAAAGGGCTTGCAGTTGACCCTGAAAAGATAAAAGAAATTAAGGAATGGCCAGTCCCAACTGATGTTTCAACAGTAAGGTCATTCATGGGGATGGCAGGCTACTATCGTAGATTTGTGGAAAGATTTTCTGCCATAGCTCATCCCATCACTTCATTGCAAAGAAAGGGTGTCAAGTTTGTGTGGACTGAAAAATGTCAAAACAGTTTCGAGCAGTTAAAACAAAAACTTATTTCAGCCCCTATATTAAAAATTGATGATCCTGATAAAGAGTTTGTTGTATGTACATATGCTTGCAGAGAAGGGCTGGGAGGAGTCCTGTTGCAGGAAAATTCAGTCATTGCCTATGAATCTAGGAAACTGAAAATACATGAACAGAATTATAGTGCATATGATTTGGAATTTGCAGCTGTTATCCATGCTCTGAAGATGTGGCTGCATTATCTTCTAGGGAAAAAGTTCACATTGATGACTGATCATATCAGCCTCAAATATTTTTTTTCCCAAACTGACCTGAATGCAAGACAAGCCAGATGGTTGTCCTTTTTAAGTGAATTTGATATGGACATCAAGCATATCAAGGGGAAAGAAAATAAAGTTTTTGATGCATTAAGTAGAAATGCTTGTCAACATTTAAATAGCATTGGGAGTAGTGGACAGATGGAGATAGAAGAGTTGGTGAGAGAAGCAGCCAGCCAAGACCCAAACTATGAAACACTCTTGGTGAAACTACAAAAAGGGGATAAAACTGACTTTACACAAAATCAAAAAGGGCTACTATATTTCAAAAATAGGTTGTATGTTCCTAATGTAGAGTCATTAAAAAGGGAAATTTTGGATGAATATCACAAACAGCCTTATGCAGGACATCCAAGATACCAGAAGCTGTTAACAGCCTTGAAAAAGAAGCTGTTCTGGCCAGGAATGAAGAAAGATGTGGCAGAGTATCTAAGTAGGTGCATGGAATGTCAACTGGTCAAAGTTGAGCATCAACATCCAGCAGGTCTTCTGAACCCTTTGCCAATTGCAGAATGGAAATGGGACACAGTTTCCATGGATTTTATAACAGGACTACCTACAACCAAATATCAACATGATTCTGTAATGGTAGTAGTAGACACTTTAACCAAAGCTGCCCACTTTATACCAATGAAATCTACCTTCGGAATAGCTCAAGTAGCAAATGTTTTCCTAAAGGAGATAGTAAGGCTTCATGGAGTTCCTAAAGTAATTGTTTCAGATCGAGATGCTAAGTTTACAACAGCATTTTGGAAAGGATTGTTTGGAGGGATGGGTACTAAGCTGAATTTTAGTACTGCCTATCAGCCTCAAACAGATGGGCAGACAGAAAGGATGAATCAAATTTTGGAGGATATGTTGCGAATGTATGTAATGGATAGACCATCAAAGTGGGAAGAATATCTACATCTAGCTGAGTTTGCCTATAATAATAGCTACCAATCCTATATTAAGATGAGTCCGTTTGAGGCACTCTATGGGAGAAAGTGCCGTACTCCCTTGAGCTGGAGTCAACCAGAGGATAAACTGGTGTTGGGACCAGATGCACTACAAGAGATGGAAAGAATTGTTAAACAAATACAGAGAAATATCAAGATAGCACAAGATCGCCAGAAAAGCTATGCTGATAAGAAAAGAGTGCACCGAGAATTCAAAGTGCGGGAGCATGTGTATTTACGCATCAAACCCAAAAAGAGCACACTTTATGCTGGAAGTTGTGCAAAACTTGCACCTAGATATTGTGGGCCTTTTGAAGTGTTAGAAAGGGTGGGACCAGTAGCTTACAAGCTAGCATTACCACCCCATATTAGAGTGCATGATGTGTTTCATATTTCATTATTAAAAAGATATGTACATGATGCTTCTCACATAGTTGATTGGAATGTTGTACAGGTGGAACCAGAAGGGGAGTTTCTGCCAGAACCGCTTCAAATATTGGAGCAGGAAGAAATTGAATTGAGAAACCGAACAGTGGCCAGAGTAAAAGTGCAGTGGAAGCACTTTACTGCTGAAGAAGCTACATGGGAAAGGGAAGCTGAAATGATGGAGAAATATCCGTTTTTGTTTAAATAAACTCTAGTAGCTGAATAACAACACCGAGGATGGTGTTTATTTTCAGAGGGGGAATATGTAACACCCCCAATTTGTGTGTTGAATTTTTAAAGATAGACATTTGAACTTTAATCCTAAGGGGGTGGACCCCAAGGGATAAGTATGGTGTGAATGTAATTGCATATTTTATTTGAGGAAATAAATAAAATGATTGTGCATTTTGACCAAGATGAGAATTAGAGATCACTTGCCAAATCCATGAGGATGGATAAGGCAGCAAATCCCCAAAAATATTTCAAAAAAATCCTTGAAAGAAATTAATTTAGATTTGAGGAGGAATTTAAATTTCCCCAATGAAGAGGAGTAGTTGGGAAGAGGTAAAGAAAAGCTGGAAAAGCTGAGGAAAAGCTTAAAGCAGCTTTAAAGAATCCAAAAATGGGAAGCCTAGGCTAAACAGGAAAGAAAGCATCCTGCTATTCTGGACGCAGAATTAGAAACATGCTTTGGGGAAATATGAGCTTAAATAAGCTTCTCCTAAACAGATCAGAGGTGGAATCTGTGGATGGAGGTGATCTCAGCTCGGGGGTGAGTTCTGGGAGACAAAGAGAACTCTAAGGTTGGGAGGTTGGTAATTTGCAATAGTGGTATGTTTCTGAAAGTCTCGTAAATCTGAATTTTCATGGTATGAATTGGCTACATATAAAATAAATTTTGAATGATATGATTTATGTTAGTACTACATTTAACAAAATCCCTTCCAAGGCATTCACCTTTCAGATTTTGTTTAGTTGTAGACTAGAAATCCATGGAGTGAAAACCCCAGAAACTCTAAACCAAGGTTGGTTTAAATCTGCAGTTACTTAGGCTCCATAGATATGTAATATTAATTTGTTTTCTTTTGATATAAAGGGGATATTTTATGCTCATAGGTATGTAGTGTAATAGTGTTGCAATTTTCATGAGAAAATAAAAGAGCAGTAAAAACACTAGAGTGTACAATTCGAAATTTGATAGCTTAAGAAGAACTCCTACTATATGAAAGTGCTATATTAGTTACAATTTTTAAAGTGCATATGACACTCTTGGTATAATGAAAATCTTTGAAATAACTATATAGTCACAAAACTTAACCTAAAATTGAAGCACCTTACTCAAGTTAATATCAAATACATTTTTATATATGCAACATAACCATAAAGCTAAGCGTCGGACGTGACGCAATAGTACATGATTAACAACAATTATAAATACGTGAGGTGTGGGAATAATATAGAGGTGAACAATACAAAAATGCAAATAAATGAGTAGTTGAACTCTACGATTTTCCGGGCAAGTATTAAAATCATTTTTGCATTGGACCGGCGTTACGTTAATGACTACCACGTTAATGACCACCGAACTGTACAAAAGGGGTTGTTCACGGCGTTCAGCTTCTTTTTAGACATCATAAGTAAAGAAACAGATGCATAATAAAACGAGGACGAATACATATGTTCAACCTGTAGTATTAACCATGCATATGACCATGAGCTACGATTATTTTGCTACGACCTTCCCCTTTATATTATATTAAAATCAGAAAATTTTTGGTAGCGCCGAGTCAATCATTCATGTTTTATATACGCAAAAGAGGTTAGATTTCATTTACGGTAATGACCCAATGGATAGACAGAAAAACAAATAAATAAACTCATTCAAGAAATGCAGACCGGTTACATGTATAAATATAAAAAAACTGAAGTTAACTATCAAATCGACACGACTTTTTAATGTATCAAATTCTACCTGAAAGCGAGATCCACGAACAGCAATATGTGAGAAAAAAAAAACACATAGCTATCAACTCTACTAGTTAAAGGCGGCAAGAACCCTAGAATGATAGGGATAGCCGTATCAGTTAGGGTTAGAAATTAGAGGAAGCAACAGTTATACGGATGCATGGAATTAACTATAACCTGTAACTTAAAAGGAAAATTCCCGGTTACGTTAACGTAACTGTGGCTCGAAAATTTAAATCCTGAGCGGTTACCATTACTATTAAAAATCGAGCATTTATCGTTGAATAATCGTTTTAAATGAATCCCTAGCGTTTCCAGGCGTGAAAAAAATAAACTACTATTGCGTTTTACCACCATAAATCGCAGAAATAAAACAAAGAGAGAGAAAGGTGGTATAGGGTTGGAAAATGGTGGAGTACTCCTGCATAAATTCACCGGGAGTCGACCTACATTCTACAGAGGAATAATCTAGAAGGAAAAACGTCTTACAGTAGAATGATACTAAGTAAAATCTTCTTCAGTTGATCGCTGAAAAGAAATGAAATGACATCCATTGTCTTATGGGGCCACGGCGTCCCTATAACTAACTCCCTTGACCCTTACGGAGGCCAAACCCTCAGCGCAACAGGAACTGCGCCCAAATCATTCCTTGAAGAATCGGTGCCTGGGCAACCTGTACATCAGGATGACCATAAAAATGAGTTAGTGGGAGGGTATAGGTAAACGCAACAAAAAATATTTAAACGAACCCTGAAAGAAAAACTAACACAGCTGTGCCACAAAAAAAACAAGATAATAACGAATAAAATGGTGAATAGGCAGATAGTAGAGAGCATAATCCGACGAAAAATAAGAGTTACCGCCGGTGATGAAATCGACAGACAGGACAACGAGTCTGCGCCGTGATAAGCAAAACCGGAACCGGCAACCTGAAACCTGAAATTTGCTATGAAGTCGCACAGCAACCCTGCAAAACATGGGAATAACAGAATACGAAAAAAAATGCAACCGAATCACCGGGTCTGAATAACATAGGGAAAAGAATTCACTCTAGGAAGGAACCCACGAAATACTCCGCACCGAAGGGCTTGGAAGAAATAAGACAAGAAATAAATGGGCAATGAAGGGATTATAACAAGAACCTGAAACCCTAGGGTGAAATCCACCAAAGTACATGGGAACGCTGGTGCAGGGATGGCCGTAGTGACCCCGAGACTTGACAAGATCCCGAAGGAGATTTTCATAAATTCCGTTGCACAGCAACTTCTGCACAAATTGATAAGGTAAACCTTATTTAAGGTTTTTTCATGGTACTTGGCAAATCGATTGACAGAAAATACATCCAGCTGTTGATGAAAGGCGTTCGTCGTCCAGAGATGAGGTACGAATGATGGATCAAAGGGTCTCAGTCTCGAACCGGAGGCACGCCAATGAGCTGTATGGAACAGTGTGGCGACGGAGAGGAGGTACGCGGACATCTCTCTCAGCCAAACGACGGTTTCTTCCAGATTGTACAAACCTCTCATACTCCGACACGTAGCTATTAGCACCACAAGCAAACCCTCGGTCAGATATATATATAGACCTGAAACTGGAAATCTTCAGCGTAGGTAAGTACCTGTGGGGGTGATAAAAACTACGGTTACATGTACGCAGTGCTCATAATTAAACCTATCGATCTCACTGTTAGGAAACCGAATTCTAACTCATACATAAAACTCAAAATAAATCGGAGTGACAGCAAGGGTGAAAAACGTATGGTTCAAAATGAGAGATCAGGCTGGAGAACATAATTACACAGCGCCGATATACATGTGCGCAGTCACATAAAACAATTACGCGGCATACATAATTATCGCGAGGACAGCACACGAGGGTCGGCTTTAGATTTTGACTGAATGAGTTGTCAAACTATGATAGACTTTATACATTTTATAAGTTCAATCATTTTTTTTAAGGGCAGATATATGTATAGGTGATACACATTATACGCCGAGGTGGCCATAAGGTTCGAGAATGGGAAATATTTACATATATATATACGTTACATATATATACATATCTCGAGGGCGTGCGAATACTTTTATCAAGGTATATGAATACTTTTATCAAAGTATATAAATATGGAATATATTTATATAGGTGTTATACATAATTATGCTCATTCAAACCCCTTGATTAGAGTATATATATATACATACATGTGGATTTCAGATACCAAGGACTTAGGTATTATGTATATATATATAATAGGTGTTATATATATATATATATAGTGGGGTTATGTATTAAGATATAAGTTAAATATAAATGGTATATGGGATATATAAAAATTATACCTACATTATGTAGAGGAAATATCTCATGATTAGATCCGAGGGGGGTCTACCACTTTATGTCCATGAGGTTACTGTAACCATGGGGAATATAAATCCCAATTCTAAACTTAATTGAGTATTTAAGTAACCAGGTAAATCAGTATATACGAAAAAAAAAAAAAAAAAAAAATTCATTAACTGGAGGTGTTACAACTGGATGACTTGGAGACATGGGTTAATTGCAAATGGTTGACCTACGGAGGGAAGCAATGACTATTACAAAGCATTATATCATCATACTTACACTCGCCATGGGAATAAATTAGTTGACTACCCATCTCTTACACTTTCAGAAGGGAATGAGACAATCCAACTTCCACAATTAGTATTGTGAGTTTTGCTTCATTGCCTATTACTTATGATGCATATCAATTTGGAATGAACCCATAATAACATTATGTAGGTTGATACTTGTAAAACTTATAAATTTGATAATAGATCATAGATATTATAATTCATAGATAGATATGATATTGTACAATTAAATCACTATCTTTGAACTTTCGAAAGGTGTTCGCAAAGTTCAAATTCAAACTTACTAAAGTTCCCTCTTATTGAAATTCAATTTGCCATTAGGCTCCTAACTTCTTTTTTTAGGGCCTAGACAATTTGTTATACTCCATGGTTCAAGTGGGGACTCCAAACATATACTTGTATCACTTGATATGGGCAGTAATATGTTATGGGTGTCTGGTGATTTCCAATTGTGTGCTCCTACCTCTACAACTAGCTATGGATTAAATGTATTGAATTTTAGCCATTCCCTGTTAAACATAGTTGTATTAACTCAATTTTTTAATTTTTTAATCTTTATCGACATTTATGTTTAGTTGGATTGGTTATGAAATCCACTTACTCTATGGTTTTAGAGATAATATAGAAAATCACTTGAATGATGATGTTTCACTCGTGGGCTATTGCATCCATTAGTTTTTTTTCACTAGAGAAAAAGGAAAATAAATAAGGGTACGTGAATGTATTTTTCTGGTTCACATTCTTCTCACACAACTTTTCCTTCATAGATAAGAAGTCATTTTATTTATTGTTCCATTATTGCATCAATCGCAAAAATCCAAGGCACCTCTACAAAGATAAGCAAGAGCCTTTCCTTTTGAATGGTACATCTATTGGCATTGCTTCCAAAACTTGTCAAGGTTGTTTGGTTGGCTTGATGATATTTTCTTTAATGGACTTCCAACCATAGAGTTTTGTTTTTTTCCCAAATGTCAAGAAGTTGGCCACTCATTATAATTGAGCTGATTTAATACTTAAGGAACAACATGGTAAATGATATATTCAATCTACTTCACATATGACAATAAATTATTTGTGATGATGCTTGAAACTAGATTATGTCAATCAATTTGAACTAAAACCTTCATTTTTAACCATGTTTTCTTGAATTGGCTGACCTATATTTAAATATGTTCGCATTCTTGCAATAATTAAATCAACCAAATATAGGCTAGCATAATTTACGAGGAGATGTAGGTTTATTTGAAGAAGTATGAAAAATAGAGAAGAATTTTAGACATAGATTCTTATTATCGAATACATTCATGAATCTCAGTTTTAACAAGAAACAGGTCCCCAAAAATCCAACAGCTAGTAGCCTAATCTAATTCCATGATCCAAGTAGCCCATAATTGCATCCAGCTTGAGATCCTTCTTTTCTCAAATGTTAACTTGCTTTGTCTTCAATTTTTCATTAGTGGTTGTCCAAAAAACCGGGTATTGTCACTTTCTCTTCTCTAATTTCTCTCCCCCCCCATTCTTGCGATCACTTATGTTCCTTGATTTATATTTTTTGTTTGCTTCATCTCCATTTTTTCCCATGCAATTTATGGGTCTTTATTTCATTGTGGGTTTTGGTGGTATGCACATGAAAAATGATTTGAAATGCATGCTCTATGTTATCTAATTAAGTTTCTTTTTGGATTTTTTTTATTTAACAAATACATTTGGGCCCCTCCCTTGCTACTTATGATCTCTTTTGGGCCTCATGCACTAGTTGGTGACTTGGTTGAGGAGTTCCCCTTGGGTCCCCAAACATCTATACTTGGCATACTCTTTGAGGAACTTGACATCCATTCCAAACAATTAGTTGTTTCAAACCCACAACACTTTTTTCGAAAGGATTAAACATTTTTTTGGAGTACAAAGTGTTGGTTTTATAGAAATACCTATGGTACTTGGGGCCAAAATTTATGGTTTGAATTTTATAGAAAAATACACCTACCCAGAGGCCATTAAAATTTTTGGATATCCCTCAAGAAACCCAAAATCTATTTTTACAACCTCTTCTCTCATTTCAAAGGTTCTATAATCTCACCCTTTTATATACTATTTGATGAATGAAACAATCTCCAAAATCTTGCGATCTCCTCCCACATTCTACATTGTTATTCTTGCTAGGATATGTTTTCTTTGTTAACCTTTTCACTATTTGGATGGTTCTATTGTTGGTACATTCCTCTCCATCTAGATAGCATCTTCCTTTGTTGCTTCAGTTATTTTGGTTGAGGTATTTGGTATGGTCTCTTATTCAGATTTGATCATCTTTTCTCTGTTTACTAAAAAGGGAGTTTCAATAAAATTATATGGCATAGGATGTAATGTTCTCAACTGAGGGTATACCATTTGTCAATAATTGCATTTATTTGATTTATCTTTAGTTGTATAGGTTTCTTGTTGTGCTTGTTTCATTTCATTTGGAGATAATTTATCGTAGTTTGTTTTCACAAGAAGAGAAGCACTACATAGATACATAGAATAGGCTCTAACCCTCTTTGTGACTTGTTATTTATCTATTTTCCTCCCACCCCCTATAGTCTGATGTATACTTAAATTAGATTTTGGTTTCATTAGATATAAAACCTAGTTAATGGATCTTGATCAACTAGAAGGCTAATATATCCTATGTTCCTTCCATGTTTTCTTGCTCATGAATGGAAATTGATGAATCCATTTGATGGCTAATGCTTATTTATTTTTATTTAGGGATAATATGCTCTAATTATTCTTCCTTTGTGAAAAATTGTTGGTTGTTTTACTTCTTACCTCAATATTCCTAAATAAATTTTTACATAAACCCTAATAACAACCATAGGTACTTGAGGACAAGTTCGACGTTCTCAAATAAACTTAGTGAAGTACATCCCCTAGCTCGTTTTTCTTATTTGTCCCAAAATTAGCCACCAACTCCAATGCCCTTCCAGCCACTCATTCTTGATCTTCTCAATGCCTAATGGTATTGAACTATCTCATTCTAACTATCATGCTATGCTTTCAAGTGTTGAAACATAGATAGTTTTTAGAGTGGCAATCTACCTATGCCTTTTATCACAAGGAAACTAAGTTGTTGAAAGGTTATATATGGATAATTATTTCCTTAATAAACAAAGTGTTGAATGCACACTGAAACTTGCTTTTCTAATTACTTTTGCACTATATAGAGTTTTATTGTTAAAAAATGCATGGATTATTAGTATCATGGTAGGTTTTCTTTTGACCTCTTTTCCTTTTCTATATAGCTAAATATATAGGAAGGTATTTAATGATGAGAGAACTTATAGTTCAATATAAATCATTCTCTTCCTTTCTAGTTATGAAACTATATATTAGCTACACAATAGAAAAAATTTCCCAATAAATTTGTCAACAAACTATTTCCAAATAAAATCACCCTTGATAGAATAATAAGTCTAGTAGTAATTTATGTATTTTTAGTTGTGATTAATATCATATTTTTAATGAATATTATAAATATAGTCCAATTTCAGTCATCCCGTTCCATTCCATTTTGAAACTTGATATTGGCTGCAAAAATGAAGGTTTTTCCCAAAAAGATTATCAATGACCTATTTCAGTTAAAATCAGCCAAGATTAAATAATAAGATCTAGTAGTAATTTTTTGTATTTTCATCTTTGATCAATACATTTATGTTATAATTTTCTAAAGTGAATCTTTGCTATGTTTTTACAATCTTGAAATGAAATTTTCCTTTTTGATGTAGAGAATTTCATGAAAGGCTATCAACTTATATTTAACCGAGACCAATTCAAACTAAAGTGGAATTAAACTAACTGTAAATACCTTTATTATATTTGTATTTAATTTATTATTATGATATAATGTGATAAAAAATTTCATAGATTATCTAGAGTTGATTCATGAAATTTTTATCACATTAAATCACAGTAATCCTTATCTAATCATATTAATAATAATTAAACTCCTTAAATAAACAAAAAAAAGTCCCTAGAGTTATTTTTTCTTATACTTTTATTGATTTTCTTATTATACATCAAAACCTAACACTTAATTTTCTAGCCATGAATCTTCCAATTGCAAACACATCTCTAATTCTGACATTAAATATGGCTTACTTTTCCAATCTATGATTAGGCATGCTCTTGGTGTTGTTGATGCACTCGAATCAATCACAAGGATAAAGGCTATCACTACCAGGTGGCTTCACCCCCACAATAAATCAATTTGTAAGTATCTCGCTAGCATGACTAAATCAATTTGTAAGTATCTGACTAGCGTGACCACCGTTCTTGGTGTTGTTGATGCACTCGAATCAATCACAAGGATAAAGTCTATCACTACGAGGTGGCTTCACCCCCACAATAAATCAATTTGTAAGTCTCTTACTAGCATGACCGTTCGTTGCTAATAAATAAATGAAAATGGTCCACTCGTTTTCTTTTTATGTACAAATATTATTTTAAATAGTTTGGTTGTTGTTTTAACTTTTGCTTTTGTGAGAGTGTGAAAAAATTAATTCAATTTTCATGTTTGAGACTCGCAGAAGAATATTGAGCGTGATGTTACAAATGACACAATGCCAAATATGAAGAAACAGCATGAAGTACATGTTAGCAAGTAAATTTGATTGAAATTTAGGGTACAACATAAAATTCCGTGAGGAATTTAATGAATAACAATATAAGAATGATATTGGATCCCTTGGTAACATAGCTTATGGTTAATTTCACTGAATTCATTGTCATAATAAAACATTGCAATCATTATACATGATATAAATGTTGGCTGTTATTTCTTAGTGTTGTTGTTTTTTAGTTTTTTACACATGTTCACTGGTCATTATTTATTTATTTTCCGGTTACAAAACAAAATTAAATAGCGATTAGTGAACATATGTAAAAACTAAGAAACAATATATGTCATTTATTTATTTTTTGTAAGTTCAGTTTGATGTGTTTATTTTAGAATTAATTGTATTTTAGGGTTAAAAAAGGAGAAAAATGGGTAGTTGGGTATTAGTTTTAAAGCTTGTGATGTATTTTTTTGCAAACTCAACCTGTAATCTGTAAAACATTTACTGAGTTATCTGTTTTCGAATCGGTAATTATTCTCTTAGAATTTCATTTACACGATATCCTTGCCTGCAAACTCAAATCTTAATCTGTAAAACATTTAATGAGTCGTTGTCAGAAAATTAAACGTTTTGGTTAAAATTAATTTTCCAATAAAACAACTTTTAATAAATAATAAATTTTATAAAATAATCAAATTTTTTCCCAAAAATAATCCATATCATATCTTAAAAAATAGATAGAATAATAGCCTCAGCTTTAAATAGATAATTTGTTTCCTTGAAAATGAAGACAGGTTTTAGAAAAGCCATTCTTATCCTTCATGTTATTAAACTTCAAACAACTCCAAAAGAAATGTTAATCGAAATGCTAAAATTAATTCAGGATGAACGGTTGATGCCTAGCTTTAAATGATAATTTGTTTCTTTAAAATAAAGACAGGTTTTAGAAAAGGAGTTGTTTCAGGTGCTCGAATTCGGTGAAAAATTCTGAGGTAAAATCTTGGTTTTTGTTATTCAAACTGGTTTTTTGACTCTATATATGGATTCAGTACCCTCAAAAACCTCTAGGACACTTCGATTGTGCAAAATTAGCAATCAAACTTCTCTTTTCAATAAATTCCTGCCGAAATTTATAGAAATTACACCATAAAAAGTCACGGTAAAAACCTTCAAAAAGTCACACTAAAAACTACTCGTTTAGAAAAGCCATTTTTATGCTTATGCTATTAAACTTCAAACAACTCCAAAAGAAATGTTAATCGAAATGCTAAAATTAATTCAGGATGAACGGTTGATGGAGGAAACACTATGCTCTAAGTCGATAAAGGAAACACCGCCCACGCTTAAACGAAACAGTGCCCACGGTTAGTAAAGAGGAAACATTGACCATGATTAATTGAATTATTTGGAGCACTAAATTTTATTTATGTGTTTTTGGCGGAATGATGTGCATTGATTTTAACTTTTGGGAACAAAATATTGTTCAATAATTTTGTTTGAGTCACTTCTTTAGGTTATTTTGGAAGAAATATTTACCATTATAGTTATCAAAATTGAATTTTAAAACTCAAATTCGAATTCGATATAATAAAAATTTCATATTAATTAAGAAAAAATTAGATAGTATACATTTTTAATAATTAGGTATATATATTTTTTCATTATAGTGAAATATATAATTTTATTTCTATTTTTTTTTTTTTTTTTTGAATAATTTCTAATAACTTTAGAAAATATAATAACATATATTTTTTAAACTTTCTAGTTATAGGTCATCCAAAACATAAACATCTTAAGTCTAATTTCACTGTATTTAAGTAACATAAACATCTTAAGTCTGATTCTCATTGTTTTCAAGTAGCTAATATGAGTATTTGCAGACGTAGACATAATATGCATAGACATAGTATAAAATTAAAAAACTATCTGCTAACATTATCAAAAACTAAAACTAAGCTAATCATTTCTCAATTCAACAATATTAAAAACACAGTTTACTAGAAATTATTGGAAAAAACTACATTTTTTCTTCCCTCCAAAGCCTAAATCTAACATGGTTTCAAAACTTATTTTTTTAAAATCTTATCTAATAAATAAATACAAAAGTCATTGTTCTAAATTTCTTGTTTAGAATTTGTCTAAATAAAAACAAAAATGAAATTTTCTAATTTTCCAATTATTTATGTTTCCTTATTAATTTAAAACTTGTCTAAACAAAAACAAAAACAAAAATGAAATTGAAAAATAGAAAATTTCTAATTTGCCAAGTATATCTATTTCCTTCATAAATTTTTAAGTACTCAAAGGTATCTATATGTATTCAAGCTTTAAAATTCTATGCCCATGAATTATGAATAGAGCCATCCTTATCACGGTTTATCTCCTACCAAAAAGTCTGAAAAAGCTCTCGATATACGAGTATTAATTAAAACACTATTTTAGTGAGTATTTCTTTAGTTTACTAGTATTAACTTATCAGTAGTATATAGTTTACCAGTGTTATATAGAACACTCTCATGTTACATGTTATGAGTATTATTTTGTTTGAAAAGATTATGTAATGGGAAACACATGGAAAATTTGAATCGAACTTAATCCAATTTCACCGAATACTTCGCCATTTGAATTGTACTCGTGAATTTTTGAATTTTTATGCTTCAAATTGGGCGAATTTGGTAACAATTGATAATATGATGTTTGAATTAATAAATAAAAAACTCACTAGTCAACTCTATGAAAGAGAGTCTCAACTATGAGAGTTTGGCTCTACAGAACGCTCTACATTCTCAATAAGACTCAATCAATATATAACATACATGGATATAAGGAAGTTCGAATGATACCCTAAGAAATAGAAACTAATTTCTATCCTAAGGTTTCGTGAACCAACTCTCACTAATTAAGGATTCTTCATTATCTTTCAACACTCCCCCTTAATGGAGAAGGGGTTCACAAATATGCCTAACATCTCCCTAAACATTTCAAACTTAATTCTACCAAGAGGCTTAGTGAAAATTTCAGCAACATTATCAGATCTTTTACAATATACAAGATGGATTTCTTTAGATTGAACTTTCTCCCTGACAAAGTGGAATTGTGTATCAATGTGTTTAGTTTTCTTATGAAACACCAGATTATTAGCAAGTTTGATTGAGCTCTGGTTGTCACATCTAATAATTGTTGTATCTTTATGTTATTCCCCAAAATCCTGGAGAAATCTCCACAACCAAACAACCTCACATGTTGCTGTGCACATGGCTTGATACTATGTTTTCGCTGAAAACAAGGAAACCATGTTCTTTTTATTACTTCTCCATGTAATCACCTCAGATCCAATGTTGAATGCATAATCTGTTACAGATATTTGGTCATCTACATTTCCAGCCCAGTCGGAATCTGTAAATCTTGTCAATCTAACATCAGAAGAATCAGTATCAATAATACCATTATCTATAGTTCCTTGTAGATACCTTAGAACGTCATTTTGTTGCATTCACTACAAGGAAAATATCCTCTAGCAGAGGTTATAAAGGAGGTTTTTAGTGTTATAAAATTGGACAAAATTGTCAAAAAAACATTTCCTACAACATTAGTTTATGCTTACGGAGGTTTTGGCTAAGCTTTTAACGAAAATTCAATACAAATAAAAAAAAATGGGCAGACGGAGGTTATTATGGATGTTTTTTTTTCATCGTGTTCTACTCTGGGCTTTAACGCACTGGTGCGTACATGTAGAAGGCGCCTCGGGGCGGTCGAAGGCGAATGCACCGGGCCGTTAAGGTATAAAATCGCACCAGGCATAGTGTTGGTGATGAAACACACGGGGCTATTCTAATTGGTCTTTGGATTTGTGCGGTACCCATAGGTCATATCAATGCTCCGATGGGTAGACTTATAGAAACGCACTGGTGCACAGTATCACAGAAAGGCACCGAGATTTATAATTGGTATCAATATTCATGCAGTTACCATAGGTTGTAGAAATGCATCGGTGCTTATAGACACATAAACGCCCCAGTGTGTAGTATCAAACAAACGCACCGAGATTTATAATTGGTATTGGTATTCGTGCAGTGCCCATAGACCGTACAATGGCACTGGGGAGTATAGACACATAAATGGATCAATGCTTCGTAGCACACGAATGCACCGATATTTTTGATTGGTTTTGGTACTTGTTCGATTCCCATAAGTCATAGAAATGCACCAGCGCGCTTCATTATACAAACGCATCAGTGTACAATTACTGACAAGCACCAGATTTCATTTTTTATTTTTTAGAAACATCGACCTGTGACAGTATATTGATATGCCAGTAGGAACAGAAACATCGACCTGTAGGAACAGTATATTGACAGTATATTGATGTGACAGTATATTCTTTTTTTTTTGGATGTTTTTGATATGAAAAGTATGACATGTCTCATTGACCAATTCTTTGGAAACTCTTCCTGTAGTTTAGATAAAATTTGGTTCTTGGAATCATTGGATTGATTTTTTTATTATAAGTGGAAAGAACGTCTATACATTCATTCCACTAGAACCCTTAAAATTTTGTAAAAATTTTCCCCCTTTCATTAACTTCTAGCACCACTCCAGATGAGCTCAGGAGCAATTCATTTTCATTTGCATGTTCTATTTTTTTTCTTTTCTTAGAACAACATTCCTTTTCTGAGTTGTTGGTCCCTGTAGAACATTAAACAAATGTGAATTAATAGACTGTTTGACACATGCTATCTAATAATTTTAAGTATATTATTAATGATAATTAAAAAAATAAACTCATATTGGATCGATAGTATTTTTTCATTCACCTGATTCATCCTTTTGCAATTTTTCCATCAAGCTTTTACACTCTTCTGGTCCTAGATCAGAAATAACCTTATCAAGCTTCGTTATTTTGTGGCTCTACATGATACACAGTAAAAAATACATATTAGTTAAACTTACATATAGTTCAAAAATAATATTTTTTTATAAAAAATTTACAAAGAACTTGCCTTTTTTTCTTTTCTTGATGTGTTATCAGTATTTTTGTTACTTAATCTCTTGTCAGTCATTTCTTTATCAATTTTAAACCTATACCATCTCATTCATTAATATATTTATAAATAATTGTCAACTTTTTAGGTAAAAAATAAAATGCAAGGCATCGGTGTGCCTTTCATGATGTACGCACCACTGCCGATGCATGGGGGTTTTAAAAATGCACTGCAAAATAGTATAATAGACCGTACGGTGCGTGGGGTATTATAACTGCACCACACAAAGAGTATAATAAATCAAACAGTGATATCTTCATAACTTGGAGCATCGGTGCCCTATTTCAGATATGGCACACTGATTTAAAAAAAAAATGTTTTCAATTTTTTTATTACACGGTAATAGATTTTACAGTGCTATCCTCGTAACCTGGAGCACCGGTGCCCTATTTCAGATATGGCGTACTAATTTTAAAAAATCATTTTCAAATTTTTTATTACATAGTACTTGCACGGTTTGCTTTATAATACAGTGCACCAGTGCGCTAGGGTATGCAGGGCGCATCGATAAAGAAAAATCCATTTTTCCAAAAATTCACACAATGGTTGAATGGATTGAGATCTGACTATGAAATTCGTCCCATGGGTTGGATGTCAATCTAAAATGAAAAGCCCTAATTCTGAAGTCACAGAAACAGGGAGAAGAAAGGGAAAAAAACAAAAAAATGAGGGGTTTAGGGTGAAAATGGATAAAACTATAGAAAAAGTAAAAAAAATAATCAAATTTAATCACAAGAAGGTTTGAAATTCTATGATACAGGGTTTGAATCACCAGAGGTTTGGTTTCTGATTGTCTGAATACTTCTTTTCAAACATATCTCGCTGCTCCATAGTGCCCTCGTGCTCTCTTACTCCAGGTATGTCTATTACAAATATTTGGCTAAAACATTTAGCAAAGATAGTGAAATAATGAAAAGTGTTTAGTATTTAAAGAATTATTTTATGAAATTAGGTTTTCATAAATATTTTTCCGCCCATTTTTCAATTTTTTTGTTTTTTTTTCACTTAAAGAAATAATGTTGCACTTTTTTTATTTATGTTTATTCGTCACTGGTGTGTCACTTAATAGCACCGCACCGGTGTGTCTTGTTGTAACACCAGCACCGGTGTGGTTATAGGTACAGTAGCACCAATTTTTGGTTAAGGCATCGAAATTACTTTTAGATGTGTACACCAAAATTTAGTGAACTCCAACCATAGAAATTGAGAATTAGAATTAGAATTAGAATTAGAATTGAAAATTGAGAATTGGAATTGAATAAATTCTTGATGGAAATAACTATTCTTCCAATGCATTTTGTTTATTGCAAGAGGTCCTCACTGATTATGTGGAGAGAATGCAATGTGGGGCATGTGAAGGTGCAATACTAGAGGGCCCAAGTGGGAAATTATGGCATGTGAACCTGTTATAATTGGCACTTAACTATTTGCAACCAATATGTTTTATAATATAATCTGCAGATAGACGGATGGCCTGCTAGCAATTAGTACATATAATCTACAGAAGGGTAATGTTCTAGGAGCAATGACAACGAGTCCTTCATTTTGCATTTGTTAACAGAATAAGACCAATTTTAGACTAGATGATGCAGTTATTACATGTGGGGGCAATGTTTTCCCATATAAATGAGTATAGGGTTGCACAGAGGAAAGAAATTGCAAAATAGGCTATTACATTAGCTTTTCCAATGAGAAACCGATTTGCAGGTGGAAATATTGTAGCTGCAGGTATCTATGCTTTTCTTCCCACTGAAATGGTCATTGGATTTCCATTTATAATACAAGCAGACATTTTACTGGTTTCATCCACAGGAAGACAACTCAGACAAGTTTAATTCTGGAGAACCTTTCCCTTCATGGTACCTACCAACCTAATCAACAACGCCAATTGATCTTTCTCTGTTGTGCTTAAGGGAATGAGAATCCTTCCCTTCATGGTGCCTCTTAGCTTTATTGACTGCCTTGATTGATATTTCTATGCCATCAACTCTGCTCCCCATTTCTCCAATATGGGACCTCTTAACCCCATCGTCGGCCTCAACTGAATGCTCTCTGCCGGTCTCAGCCTATACTCCTTTTCTTTTTTGTACTATGTTGAGCTCTATAGCCGTCTGAATCCCTATAAGTGTCTTTGTCCATCTTTCTATTTGAATTACTCATTTTCTCTGCTATAAACTTCTCAGCCGAAATTCAAACTCTCATCTTTTCAAACCCTCATCTCCTCAGAAAAATTCATACCTACGATTCGAACCCTCCGCTGCTCCAATACTACACTTTACATAATAACCTTGTTCCGGTGCGTGCTATTTTATAGGTGCACCGGGGGGGTTTGTAAGATCGAGGTTTTTGTTTTGGCACAATGTTTTATGATGCACCAGTCGAGAAGAGTTGTGAAACACCGATGCGTCTAAGTAATAAGACACACCGGTGTGTGTTATGATGATAAGCACACCAGACTATATCAAGTTCATTTTTTTTGTATGTAAGATCATAATAAAATAATGATAATTCTAAAGTGCATGAATTTATTTGAATTGTTTTTTAAACTTTATTATGTTACAAAAATTCATATTATTCTAGATTTATTATTTTACAATTATTTACAAATTTACAAATTTAAATATTTTAATAAAATAATTTCACATTAATACAATTAAAATTTTACAAATATTTTACATACAATTACAATTACAATTTTACATTAATTTCACATACAGTTACGATTAGAATTAGAATTAGAATTTTAATTTTACATACAATTACATTTTCAATTAAAATTTTACAATTACAATCATTTCACAGTAATACAATTAAAATTTTACAAATATTTTACATACAATTAGAATTAGAATTAGAATTATTTTACAATTACAATTACAATTTTACAAATATTATACATACAAGTACAATTAAAATTACAAATACAAATACAATTACAATTTTAGAATTTTACATACAATTACAGTTAAACAAATAAAAATACAATTTTACAATTTTACATACAATTAAAATTAAAATTAAAATTACAATCATGACATAATATTTAATAAATATCATGGTCATTTAATATTAAATTAACTAATAAACATCATGATCATGACCATTGTACAAACATCATATTCGACTAAAAAACACATTCAAAAATCAAATTAACATTATATATTAACATCATCACAATGCAAACATCAAATATACATCTCATGTCAAATAACTCATGCTATCACATACACATCTATCTGCAAGCTAAACATTAAATGAACATATCCAGCATGATGTAACAATATACACATCATGATGATCACCAACATGTAAATTAAGTACAACTGCAACATGAACATAAAATACATGGACTATATATATATATATATATAATGTTAAAAATATAAAATTGTAATATAAATGTCATGGATCAGTTGGTGGTAGTACAACATCAATAGCAGTACAAGTGGAGGCCACATGGACCATATATATATATATATATATATATATATATATTGTTAAAAATATAAAAATGTAATATAAATTTCATGGATCAGGTGGTGGTAGTACAACATCAATCGCTATACAAGTGGAGGCTTACTCAGTTAATGGTGCAACCTCGACGATCGATGGTCGAGCCTACTCATGATCATGACTAGTACTGATGGATGGATTAGCTGGTGGTAGTACAACATCAATATAACCAGTACTAGTGGAGGCATGCTCAGTCAATGGTGCAGCCTCGACGGTCATGGTCTAGCCTACTCATGATCATGACTAGTACTAATGGATGTTGCAAGTTGCTGACTGGATGTGGTCGATGGTCCAGCCTCATCTCCATGATGACTGCTAGATGCTACATGCTCTTCAGGCGCGACACAAGGTGAACGATCATGAGATGATAATTCATTTCTCGCGGACTATCCATCATGTGTTGCAGCTCGACCACACCTATAACGTGCAACAATCCTCCTCAGTCGTGTAATAGTTGTCGTATCTCCTACGACATGATGCATCAGGTTGTACATGTCACGCGTCATGCCTCTCCACATGTGTAATAGCCTATCATTAGCCTGTAAGTCTATGTAATGAGCGAGCTTGATGCCTGCCTCAACAATCAATGCACTAAGTTGGTTGCCCAACTCCATCCTGTATCTAGTATCACGTCAACCACGCCTAGAAAAAGGAGGTAATGTTGCACTAGGAGAAGCATATCTCTCTGCACCGGCCTCATGATCATGATCCTCGACATCTTCCATGTCCTGATCATCATTAGGATCCACACTTGGATCATGTGGTGGTTCCAGCATCTCCTCGCCATCAAAAGAACAATTGTCTGCAAAATATATACATGTACAAAAATAATTACAAAATTTTATTACAAAATTTAATAAAAACAAGTTAAAGAACATGTTAGAATAAATATAAATAAAATTTTAATATTACCTCTATCATATGGCGGCTCATCATTTGTGAAGAGGATGTTGGCACACCCTCGCCAATCTAATCCAACATAAGGACAGGGGACCATAATGAAGGGGTGCAGCTCGTCAACACTCGCTAGTAAGTCTAGTGCATCACACAATATACTGGCTGAAAACATAGTCTCTCCCCTCTTGGGCATCATCTGCCCCCACATGTGCATCTGGGCCTCCAACATCGACCTATGAGGATGCCAAATAAAAGTAGGCCTTATCTCTGGAAACCTCTCAAAAAATAAACAAAAAAGCTCTAAAGCAAAAAGGAAGTTGACCCTCCCTTATGCATAAGCACGAAATCTATCTAAGTCTATACAAAACTATCGCAAAAAAATGGCAGACCACTTGACAAGTCGTGACTCCTATACTAAAGAATCAACATAATATAGAAGCGATAAACTAATGCGTTTCTTTTCACTAGTGTTGTGTGGAATGGTAGAAATGAGAAGGCATTGCACGTCTTGTCTACCAAATGCACCAATACGTAACTGACCTCTAGGTACCTAAAACTCTGAAGGAGAAAGTACATCTACTCCAATGTATCTATGGGCATAAAACAACTGACTCCCTGCTACACAACTGGTTGGAACCTTTAGGAATGAGGGAAAATCCACCCCTTTCCTCGATAGCCCTGAATTGAAATAAATATCCTTCTTAGTGGGTTTGTACCACTAGTCAGGACCAACCTGGAGAGCCTATTGGTGGGAATTCCACCTGCGAATAAGATGTCTCAAAAACACACTATGGACCTTTAGGGAAGTAGCCGCCTCATAGAACTTGAGGAGGCCTACTTGCCTTAGGAGCCCTTGGGTATCTACTGTAATAGGGCGAGGGTATGCATCTCTCTTCCTCTCTCGTGCCTCCCACTAGAGAAGCATGTCATACTTATCCGCCTGTTGTTGTTGTTGTTCCTCCTCTTTTCTCTGAATCATTGACATATTAAATTTTTTTTTATTAAATCAGACATGTATTTAGGAATTATATACATATAAAAAAAATTTGGAGAAAAAAAATAGACGAGTTGATGTGCCACAAAGACAGTCATGCACCGGTTTGGGTGTGAGTTTTGTTTGTAGCCCACCGGTGGCGGTGCCCCAGATGACATAAAATGCACCATATGCGGTGCACCTAAAATTTTTCCAGCACTACTGACTATATATATTGTGAGAAGAGAAGTGTGCTGACTAAAATATATGCCCTAGCACGTATAGTCGTGTCAGTGCACCGACTTCCTGACAAATTACATAGTCAACAGTGCAATATTTTACCTGGCTGCACCGATGACCCTGTCAGAATGCCGAATGTGGTGCGCTGACAGGCACCAGGGCAGATATTTCCGTCAGTGCATCGCGTTGCTATTCCCATGGTCAATGGTGTGATGGGCTAAATAAACGCATCACAATTTTTTTTTGAAATTTTAAAATAATTTGAAGCGCCTTTTGGTACCACTCCAGACACGGTGCAAATATTGTTACAACTGGTTGAGGTGCAGCCTGTAAATTTTATAGGCAGCACCGCTTACCGGTGCACACCACGCGACAAAAGAAAAAAAAAATGGTTATTTTTAAGGTTATTTCAAATTCTAATCTTCTAAAAATCTTAATTATGGAAAAACTAGAAAAATACCTGTACATTTCGCAGTCAAGGAGGCATATTGGCTATAGAATTTTCAAAAGAAAATTTGCTCACCATTTTGAAAAATGTGAGCTGGAGATTGGTGGCGAATACATAGTAGCAGTGCGTGCAATGAGTACAATGGGAGCACCAATGTCAGGGCGTCTCAGAGAAGGAGAAATTGCATCGGTGCTTTGAGAGCTTTGGACCACTGAGAAAAGTGAAAAATCTGGTTTTTTGGCCATAATTTTTTTTTTTATTTAACCCTATTCCAGTGCGCGGGATTTTATAGGTGCACCAGTGTGGTTTGTTAAGACTGCACTGGGCGGTTTCAGATTTGGCCCATTGTTTATGATGCATCGGGGAGGTTCCTTAACACTGCACCAAGTTGTTTCTATTTTTGTGCGGTGTTTTATGATGCACCGAGACTGAATAATCATGAAACATCAGTGATTTACAGTAATAGGATGCATCGGGCGGGTGTGTACGGAGCATATGGTGTCTGGTGTGCCAATGTTTTGTGCAACCAGTGCTTTCTCTTGTAGAGAACACCAGTGATTGAGAGTAGAAAAGTGAAAAATGCAGTTTTTTAGTTGTAATTTTTTTTTTACTTAACCTTGTTCCGGTGTGCACGTTTTATAGGCGGACTGGTGTTGTTTCATACGAATGCACCGATATGTTTCTTTTTTGGCGTGGTGTTTTATAAGGCACCAGTGTAGTTTCTTGACACTGCATCGGGTCGTTTATGTTTTGGCATGACGTTTTATGATGCACTGGCACGGAAGAGTTGTGAAGCACTGGTGCATTACAGTAATAGGACACACCCGACCAGTGTGTACGAAGCACATGGTGTTTGATGTGCCAATGTTTTGTGCGCACTGGTGCTTTCTCTGGTAGAGCGCACCGGTAATTGAGAGCTCTGGAGCACTAAAAAAATGAAAAATCAGGTTTTTTTGCAATAATTTTTTTTGTATTTAACCCTTTTCGGTGCACATAGTTTATAGGTGCACCGGTTTTGTTTCTTACGAACGCACTGGTTGGTTTTTGTTTTGGTGCATTGTTGTATGATGCACCGGTGCGGTTTCTTAATACCGCACCACGCAGTTTTGGCTTTGGCTTGGTGTTTTCTTATGCACTAAGGCGGAAGAGTTGTGAAGCACCGATGCTTTACAATAATACGACGCACCGGGTAGGTGTGTACGGAGCGCACGGTGTCCGGTGTGCCAATGTTTTCTGCGCACCGATGCTTTCTCTTATAAAGAGCACCAGTGAGATGTTGAATTATAAGCGGACCGAGTGGAAAACATCCACAAAAACCTCCACTCGCCAACCTCCTCTAGTAACCTCTGTTAGAAACAGATGTATGGGGTATTTTTATAAAGGGTTCCTCAAAAACATCTGCTAGAGCTTCTTTTCCTTGTAGTGATTCCAGTGACTCTCAAGTGGTTTGGACAAAAATTGACTTAGCACACTAACTGCATAAGCCAAATATGGTCTTATAGTGGTTAAGTAGATTAGATCCTAACCAATTGTCGATAAAGTGTCGCATGTGCCTCTTAGAGCCATCCTCACTCTGAAGTTAAATGTTCTGCTATAATGGTACTGTTGCAGCCTTGCACTGATCCATCCTAAATATTTCTAGTAGACCTCTGACATACTTACCCTAGGAAAAAAAATGTTTGTCCTGAATCTCTCCAAATCTCAAGACCCAAACAATATCTTAGTTCACCAAGGTCTTTCATTTTGAACATTTGTGACATTTTCTGTTTGATTTCTTTGATTAGATCAAAAACATCACCTATAATAATTAGATCATCTACATACAATGAAATCAACACTATACGCCCCTTTTCATCTTTCACAGTATACTGATAAGGTTCATTTTTACTTCTATTGTAACTGTGTTGCAACAAAAATGAATCTATCTTTTCATACCATGACTTGGGTGCTTCTTCAGTCCATATAAAGCTTTCTTTAATATACAGAATAAACGTTCTTTCCCTTTCTGAAAAAACCCCTTAGGTTTCTCTAACTAAACCTCCTCTTTCCATTCCCGATTTAAAAATGCAGATTTTACATCTAGTTGGTGAATCATCTAGTGTTTTCTAGTAGCTAAAGCAATCATCATTATGATAATGTTTAGTTTAGCTACGGGGGCAAAGGTTTCCTCATAATCAATACCTTCTTTGTGTGAATACCCCTTTGCTACCAATCTAGCTTTTAATTTATCTATGGTTCAATCTACATTGGTCTTGGGTTTATCCAACCATTTACAACCTATGGTTTGTTTCCCTTTAGGTAGTTCAACCAGCGCCCAAGTGTTGCTTTTGAGAATAGATTCATATTCCTATTCCATATATTTTTTCCATTCACTACATTGAGTTTCTTCTCTATATCTAGAAGGTTAAAAAGAATTCATAATACTAGTTATAACGACATTTTCCCTATATCTAGTAGGTATTTGAATCTGCCTACTTGGTCTTTTGAGCATTGGTGTAGCTTCCAACCTGTTCTGAATTTCCTTTGAAGAATTTGGCTCGATTTCTATATCTGAACCTTTTGTTTCTTCCTTGTTCTGCTTTTCATGGCTGTTACCTGCTTCTTCATTTCCTTCCACCAAAAACGGAATCTCCCATTCCTCATTTCTTTTATCAGATTCATCATAAACTTGCTGATGGAACATGACATCTCTACTAACAAAAATTTTGTGAGTAGAGAGATTAAACAATCTATAAGCTTTAAATTGTGAACAATACCCTACAAAGGTAGATTTGATGGATTTTGAATCTAGTTTTCTTTCGTATTCCTTTCAAATGTGGGAAAATGATTTAGACCCAAATATTCTCAAATGTTTTGTTGTAGAAATAAATCCATATAATGCTTCAAAAGGAGTTTTAAACTGGAGACTTCTTGTAGGACTCCTATTTTTTAAATAAACTGGAGTATTCAATGCTTTCACCCAAAAACCATTCGAAAGATCCTTACCTTTCAACATGCTCCTAGCACACTCCACCAATGTTCTATTCTTTCTTTTCGCTACTTTGTTCTGCTGAGCAGTATGCGATACTGTGAATTTTTGTAATATTTCATGGTCTTTATAATACTTGGTAAGTTCATCCTTCCTGTATTCTCCCCCTTGATCGGAGCAAATAATTTTTATGTGCTTCCCTGTTTTCTTTTCTATCATATATCTGAACTGCTTAAAGTATTCAAATGTGTGACTTTTCTTACTCATAATATATACCCAAGAAAACCTTGTGCAGTCATCAACAAGTAGTAGAAAATACAGTGCACCTCCTAATGACTTTGTTTGCATAGGTCCACATAGTTCGATGTGTAATAATTTAAGTATATCTCGCTTTTTATTTTCTACTCGAACAATGAATTATTCTCTATACATCTTTCCTAACACACAAGCATCACAATCATTATGCACTTTTTTTAATGTAGGAAGACCTCTTACCATGTCCTTTTTCTGAAGTAACAACAAATAATTGAAGTTAATGTGACCAAGTCTCTAGTGCTATAGTTCTTCTGTAGTCAAACTTGATGTTGTCTGTAATAGATCTGACAAGAAAATGTATAAAAATGGAAAATATTCCTAAGAAATAACACCATTGAAGATAAAACTTCAGATCTTCATTAATATCCAAACCCTTGAGGTAGGGCAACACCATACATTCACTCCTTAAGGAAGGAGATCACTCCACAAGCCATATGCTTTCCAATACAATAATCCTTGACATCTCTCAATGGAGAGACCCTAGCCTCTATATAGGTTTCATACATGCAATACCATGGGTATTTACCATAGGTATCTTAATACCATACATCCAATACAATGGGCTTATCACTTTAGTCCCTAGCTACATGTGGTCTCTTACATAATGTTGGTTAACCACTTTATTTATTAACTATGGCCCAATTATTTATCATTATTATATTATTACATCATATTATTCCCTTGGGTATCTCCCTCTATACCCTATATTATCCCCCATAGGTACACTACATTACACCCCCCTTAAACATGTTTCGTCCCCAAAACATGAGAAGAACACAAATAATAAGATCTACTCAAAAGAGTATTCCACTGATACCATTCACGTGCATCCAGCCATCCAAGAGAAAGGTGAACACTCGATCTAGTCGGTGCCTCGCTCGCTTGAGATGGAAGCGGGTTCTGGTGGTTCTTCTGTGTTGATGTGTTGTCAGTGGATCGTCGCACCTCTCTATGTGTCATCCCAAGGTTGTTGTCCTTGTTGCTAATTCGTTGCCACTTTGCTGGTTGTTGTCTTGCTGGGTGATGCGGGTGGTGATATCTTGAAGCTTTAACTGAAGTAATATCTTTCAGTAATTCCTCCATTATTGGTGATGGAGTGGTGTCTGGTTCTTTTGGTTGTACTTTCTTTGATGTCTGTGTTTGGATGTCTACCATAAAAGGCTCATCATTTGATGTGTCTGTCTTGTTAGATATTTGTGCTTCTGCCTCCCCGGTCTCTGCATGGTTCCTAATGCAAATATCGTGCAATGTAATTTTCTTCTTTTTATGCCAGAGTTTCATGAATTTATTTTGCACATTAAAATTGACAGTACCAACGGATTCCATCCAAGGGTGTCCCAAAACAACGTCCACAACATCCATATCTGAAGCATAAAAATCAGAATGCAACACATAATTATCCATAGAAATCTTCAAATCTTTATAAATTTGAACATCTTCATTATCAACCTGTGTGTTTTCAATATGCTTTACTGGAACTTGTAATTTTTTTGTCAAATTCACATTGATACAATTATGCTTGCAACTAGGAATGATAGACGCAATGATGTTCTCTTTCTGAATAATTCTATGAACCTGTAATATGGAAATATTAGTAGAAAATAAGTCTTTATGGATCTTACTATCTTTCTTTCTGGCTTGATACCACTTGTCCAAAAAGACTTTTTCAAGTTTTTTCTCGGGAAGTTTCCTCACTGAGCTGTCAAGTGAGGTCCACCATTTATTTGCCTCATCTTTCATATGAAGCCCTATGGAGCATATCCAAACTTTTCGGTATTAAGCCTTGTGATATTGTAAAAAATCTTCAATAGTAGGGCCATCATCCTTTCCTGTAAACTTCATCTTGCGAGAACCTCTAAAACAAAGTAAGGGTTTTGAAAAAAATCACTTACTTTGGAAAAAATTTAAAATGGAAATTACTTGGTCAATATAACTCAGAATCCTTAATATAACCTATTTTCTAAAATGAAATAGTCATTCTGCATCTATCCATGTGGCTGAAATCCCAATCTAGGTACTCTGAAAACACAAATCTACGCTGCAATAGTCCCGCTGTCACAAAATTTCTGAAAAAATGACTGATTTTAAATCAGTGATAACTCTATCATCCGGACTCCGATTTGACCGATATTTTTTTTGAAATTGGGTGATTTTTCAAGAGGAGCTCAGATATGTAATTGGTTGTCTGAAATTTTTCACCAAAACCTATAAAAAAATTCAGGAGAGCCGTCGTACACAAATTGTCGTCAGAAACATTTCTGCAACACAACTGAATTTAAATCAGCGATATCACCCTCATCCGGACTACAATTCGACTGATTTTTTTTTTGAAATTGAGTATTTTTGCGTAAAGAATCATGATATGATATCTATTTCTGAAAATTTTGTGCCAAAAGTTTTAGATATCCTCTAAAAACTCGCCGCCCAAAAATTTCCAGCGAAAAAATGAAAAAACAAATCTTCCAAACTCTGCCCAAGAAAGTGCTCTGATTCCACTTATAATAGATTTGACAAGAAAATGTATAAAAATGGAAAATATGCCTAAGAAATAACACCATTGTGTTGAATTCTTAGTTGAAATGAGAGGGGGGGGGGGGGGGGGCGGTGAATCAGTTCAATACATACATGAGCTTTTTAAATTTTCATCAACTTATTTACAGCTTACTTTTGTATTCAACCTTAGTATGTGAACATTCTTAATATGTTGCAGCAATTATTTAATTAATGTGACATTAAACATACTATGAGAGCAGTAAACATTAATCAGATTTGATAAATCATCTCAACACACAGGAAACACAGATAGAGACAATAGATATAAGTGGAAACCCATAAAGGGAGAAAACCACATCTTATTATTGTTGTGATGCTAAGGCAAGCTCCAACTCCCTCTCACCACTATTTTTCTGCAAGCACCAACCTACAGGAGGCTCGAACCTCGATTCTGCAAGCTACAACTTGCAAGGAAGTTCCAATTCCCTTCAATTTTCTGCAGGCACCAACCTACAGGAGGCTCCAACCTCAGTCAGCTACAACTGACAACTATCAAGCTTCAACTTGATAGGGAAGCTCCAACTTCCTCAATTTATCACAAGAAGTGTTTGTTGATTTACCTCAAATATTAGCTCTGTCTGTAGCATTTCTTCCTGCTCCTCTCTTCCTTATCTTCTCTGCCTCAATCTTCTATATTTTTCATTCTCTATTCTTACTCTCTCTCACACACCTCTCCTATGCATATCAAGTTGATATTATAGAGTTCCTCACATGATTGTTTGTATTCCACAAGGAATTTGGAGTGAACAGCTATGACTCTTTGACTTTTGCCTTCTCAATTCTTTATCCAACACATTAAGGATATAACAATATGTACAAATTTACATGTTACTGTGAGATTTTTCTTTTCCTTAGGATACTTGCCTTTGCATCACAAAAAATATAAAAAAATATATATTTACATTTTCAGTTACACATTTCAATACCACTCAACTCCTTTTCTAAACTTAGGCTTTACTGGATTTGTCTTTTCTACTGCTGTTGAGTGATTGTTCTGTATACTTTGGTTTACTGCAATTGTGTGCACCTGTGCATGTATACCTGTTAAACCTGCAATCTCTATTTACCTATGTCATACCTATATTTCCTCTATCTTTGTGCATATAAAATGCATTCAGCAAATTTGTACTCAATACAACTGTCGATCTGGGCAATTTCAATACTCTATTTTCTCCTTGAAGAATCTATGGCTTAAACCATAGTTGAATCAACTCGGACCAATCTATTTAGCATTGGTTAAATGACCAGGTTTCCATACATCATATATATGGTGAATTTTTCCTTAACTCTCCCTGTATTAAAAAGGTTGATCTTACATTCTAACCTTCAACACTTCTTTTAGTCCGCACTCTGGTTACAATTTCTAAGCTCGACCATGGCAAATATTACTAACTTAAATCGATCTAAAATTCATATCTTAATCTACAACTTGGGATCTTATATACTCTGTATGGTTTAAAAAAATAAACCTCAGTGCTCCAGGCATACGCGGAGGCAACCTTTGAGTAGACCCACTTTATTAAATTAAATCAAAAATTACATTGCATTCACAGAGCTTGATTAAATTGACTTTCACTCTCCATTTTGTTCACCTTGCAACTTCATTCATACAAATAATCCGACATCCATAAAGATTTATCGCCCAATATATATGATTAACCTTTGCCAATGTAACCGAATTACACATACCTCGGTTAATTCCACAACCTTAGTTTTACAGTCTCGATCATCATAATTTGAGCTGGGGCCCAGCGCCAACGACCTTCCACATCTGACGGCTGATGACACGGCGCATCACTTTGGTTGATCCAACAGATATCGCTTGGTGGAGATGCGCGAACGATAACGCGCGATGGCGTGCAATGGAGGCAGTTTTCCCCGAGCCCTTGGAGCCACTTGTTGGCCAACCTGTGGAATCGCTTCGAAATCTGAATTACCACTTATTCCACAAGGGTGGTGCGATCAAACCTATCGGGTTTGCTCCAAAGCGCATTCACTATTCCTCCGTCGTGGTTTTGCTCTCATGGTTCCAGTTCTACTCCTCAATACACCATTTTGACTTAACTCTACCCACTTGTATTTCTTCTGCGCCTTTTTTCTACAACCTCCATCTTCGACTGAAACCCTTCCTCTGTATCGTCTCGATTTTTGAGCAGATATCGTCACTATTCCTCATTCATTTTGTCCAATCACTCATACAACTCAAGGTCTAGCACACAGTTTAACCCCTTGAACCATGATCCCTCTAAATGCTTCTATAGGTATGGCTAAGCATAACAAATGATTCTCAATAACATCAATTTATTCCAATTACACAGGGCTCTCACGGTTCATAATTTCCACATATTTAATCTGTGTTCCACTGAGATTTCAACGGCCTATCTACACATAAATCCATCACCAAGGTTTGTATTGGTCACAAGGATTCATCAAGAATATATTCACACAGGGTTAAATCGACAAGGCACAAATATACTCGATTTACACAATCGATTGACCCTTCTCCTCTATTTTACTGTCCTATGCAACCTATGCAGTTCTCTAAGCAGGTCTGTGCTCCTTGATGCTGCTCCTTACTTCTCTTTTTGCCTCCTTTGCTCCTTGACTGATGTTTCAGGTATTTCTCCTTTGTCATCTCCTTTTCCATCAATGACAACATTTCCAACAATCTCCCCCTTTGGCATTGATGGCAATATACTTCTTCTATTTTCTTTTTAGGACCCTTCCTTCTATTGCTAGCTCTTCCTCCCCCTTTGACATCAATGGCAACGGGTTGCACATTTCTTAGTGTAGACTTTATCCTTTGATCTTGTGTTTTTATCCTTTTTCAACATTTTGTGCATTTCCTCTCTCTGAGATCTTCTGACTTTGTACCCTGCTACTCCACACTGTGGATTAAATCTAAAATAATGACCCTTTAGACTTTTCATTGACTCCTTTATGCTGGATGTATTATTTCCATAATCCTTTGATCCTGAGGACCTGTTTCATGCTTCCCTTGTTGGCTGATCTCCCCCTAGAATGATAGTTTCATTTCTGTTGTCCCCCTGAAACTATGCTTTCTCTTTATATGAAAGAGTACCATCTACAGATACTACCCCTAGTTTATCTCTCAAATATTCAAATGGTTCTCTACCAAGAGGTTTGGTAAATATATCAGTTGTCTGTTATTTTTTTGGTACATATTCCAGCTTAACTATCTTCTAAGCCACTTGTTCTCGGAGAAAATGATACTTAATTGGGATATGTTTGGTTTTTGAGTGAAGTACAGGATTTTTAGATATACTTATAGCACTTGTATTATCACATTTTATTGAGATAGGCTCATCAGTGCTCACTTTCATGTCTTGGAGGGTTTGCTTCATCCACATGACTTGTGTACAACATGCTGCTGCTGCTATATATTCTGCTTCTGCTGTAGATAGAGAGATAGATGTTTGTTTCTTGCTTAACCATGCCACCAGACTTTCTCCTAAATAGAATGCACCTCCACTTGTACTTTTCCTGTCATCCACACAACTAGCCCAATCTACATCTATGTATGCTGTCAAAGTGAAGTTTTTTCCTTTAGGATGTCAAAGCCCATACAATGTTGTTCCTTATAGATATCTTAATATTCTTTTTACTACAAGAAGGTGATTTTGTTTAGGTGCTACTTGATATCTCACCACTAGTCCTACTGCTAGCATGATGTCTGGTCTTGATGCTGTTAGATACAGCAGACTTCCTATCATGGATCTGTAGAGTTTTTTATCTATATCAGTAGATCCATCATCAGCACATAGCTTACATCCCGTGATCATGGGAGTTGACACAGGTTTGCAGTCCTCCATTTTGAACTTTTTCAACATTTCTTTGAAGTATTTTTCTTGTGAGATGAATGTACCTGTGTTCTTTTGCTGAATTTGAAGTCCTAAGTAGAAACTGAGCTCTCCAATCATAGACATCTCAAACTCTGTTTTCATCCCATCAGCAAATCCTTTTGCTAGTTCTTCTCCATTGCTTCCAAACATAATGTCATCAACATATACTACAACAATCAAGAGTTCATTTTCATGGGCTTTCATGTACAGATTGTTGTCTACTCCACCTCTCTTAAAGCCTTGTTTTTGCAAATATTTATCCAATCTTGAGTACCAAGCACGAGGAGCATGTTTTAGTCCATATAGAGTCTTCTTCAGTCTGCACACATAGTCTTCTTTGTCTGTTAAAGAGAAACCTTCTGGTTGTTCCATGTAGACTTCTTCTTCTAGATCTCCATTCAAAAATGCAGATTTCACATCCATTTGGTATACCTTGAAGTCTTGGTAGCATGCAAAGGCCAGAAACATTCTAATGGCTTCCATTCTGGCTACAGGAGAAAATGTTTCATCATAATCAAGTCCTTCAATTTGTGAATATCCTTTGCAAACTAATCTGGCTTTATTCCTGATTACCTGTCCTTGCTCATTCATTTTATTCTTGAATACCCATTTTGAGCCAATGATATTTTTGTCAATTGGTCTAGGAACTAGTTCCCAGGTATTGTTCTTCTCAATTTGGTCCAATTCTTCATTCATTGCCTTTACCCAATACTTGTCCTTGCTAGCTTCTTAAAATATCTTTGGCTCTATCTGTGATAACATGGCTATGTATATCTCTTATGTTTGTTCTGTTAGCTGCCTTCTTGTCTGGACCCCTGCTTTCTTGTCTCCTATGATCTGATCTTCAGGATGATTCTTCTGAGTGTATCTTGAGGGGGCTTTCAAGCTCAGCTCTGCATCTTCTGTTATCTTGCTTGTTTCATCATCATTCTAGTTTTCTTCATCATGGTTGTCTGATGGACTGCAACAGTCTGTATCTCTTGTATTGTTTGGAAGTTCTTCATCAAATCTCACATCAATACTTTCAACTATTTTTTGAAGAGTCTTGTTGTAGCACCTATACCCTTTACTTTTGGAAGCATATCCTAGAAAAATCCCTTCATCTGATCTTGCATCAAATTTCCCAAGATTTTCATCATTATTCTTTATATAACACTTGCTTCCAAAAATTCTAAAATGTTTGATTGAAGCTGGCTTTCCATGCCATAGTTCATAGGGAGTCTTGTCACTGCTTGGCCTTAAGTGAGCTTTATTAAGGATATGCACCGCTGTATGTACTGCTTTTGCCCAAAAGGTTTGAGGAATATTACTCTCTTGCATCATGGCTCTGGAAATTTGTTGAACAGATCTGTTTTGTCTCTCTGCCACTCCATTCTGCTGAGGTGTCCCTACAATAGTAAATTTTTTTTTTATGCCATATTCATTGCACAAATCTGCAAAGTCATAATCTGTGAATTCACCTCCTCTGTCCGATATGATGCATTTTAGCTTGCATCCTGTCTGATTTTCTGCTAAATCTTTTAATATTTTGAATTTTTGTAGAGCTTTCAATTTATTCTTGAGAAATGCAACCCATGTCATTCTGGAGAAATCATCTATTATCAGCATGAAGTAGGATTCTCCACTTGGTGTTTTAGTTCTTGCAGGTCCGCACAGGTCCATGTGCACAAGTTGTAGTGGTCTTCTTGTTGATAACTCATCTTTGGCCTTAAAGGATGTGCGAGTCTGTTTGCCTAATTGACATGATTTGCATATGGTATTGGAAGGCCTCTTTATTTCTGGCATGTCTCTGATAGCTTTCTTCTTACTTATTCTGATGATGTGATCGAAGCTGAGATGTCCCAATATTTTATGCCATAACCATGACTCCTCAAGTTTGCTAAGATAACATGCTTCATATTCCTCTTTTACAATGTAAACACTACTCTCTGTTCGAACTCCTTTGAGCAGATTCTTACCTGTGGTGCTTGATCTGACTTCACAATCTTGTGCTCTGAAAAGAACTTCGCAGCCTTTATCACACATTTGACTGACACTCAGCAAATTTTCTTTCAGCCCATCTACAAATAGTACATCTTGGGCCTTACCTATGCCATTATCTAAGCTGACTGAGCCCTTTCCCTTGATTTTTCCTGATTTATCATTGCCAAAAGTAACATTACCAGTTTTCTTTTCATCAAAAGTTATAAATTTTCTCCTGTCTGCAATCATATGTTTTGAGCAGCCACTGTCCAGATACCACTGGCTTTTCAGGTCTTGAGCAGTTAGAGCCAATTCACATTTATTCACCTTCTTTATCCACTTGAGGCATCCTTTTGTTTGGTATCTTTTGAGAGATGATGAATCACATCCTTTCAGAGGACATTTGGAAGGCATATGTCCAACTTGATTGCATACACAACATTTGATCATAATTTTTGCAGAGTTGTGAGTATGAGCAAAATTTCTTTGATTCATAAACCTCCTTGAGGTGTTGAACATCAATATTTTTCCATAATTTCTACATTCAATAATTTTATGGCCAAATTCCTTACAATAAAAACAGTAACCATAGAAATTATTTGCATACCTGATGTAAGGTTTTCTTCTCCACTTGTCTGCTTGCGACAGTCTCTTCACTATTTTCATCTTTTGCTAGTTTGAATCACTCCTCCTTGCATGACAGTATGAAGCAATGTGTCCCAGCTTGTGGCAGACATAACAGGTGGCATTCTTTATAGAAGGAAATAATCTCCTTTGATGGCTTCCAAATTTGACATACTCAGGGGCATATGATATTTTTTCAGTTGTCTTAATATTTACTGCATTCTTTGTTAATGGAGATTTCTTCTGATCTTTGTCTTACTGATTACATGTTTCTTATTTTGTAGGAATTATTTGAGCTGCTTCATCATCCTTCTTTGATTTTACAAAAATAATCTCTATGTTTTCCTTTTCTTTGCTTTTACTTGATTCTCCTTCATAGCCTATTCCAGTTTTTATCATAGGAGATCTTTGAGCAACCAGAATTTCATTCAACTTACTAGAGCCTGTTGTTTGAGAAGAATTTATAACCACTTTCCTTTGAGCATTTTCTAATTTCTTCCTGAAACGTACTACTTCTTCTTCCAACTTCTCTTGTTCTTGAGTTTTCTCCTTGATTTGCTTAAGTTATGTCCTCTATCTTCTTGGCTTCTTCAAGCTCTATCTTTAGCTGCATAAGGACTTCTGGATTTTGTTCTTCTCGTACATACTTGAGGAGAATGTCCTTTTGTTTTTTTCATTTCATCTTGAGTCTATCAATCTCTTCCAGAGCACTTCTTAGCTCCCCCTCAAGGTCGAGTTCACCTTCTTCTTCTTCATCTTCTAGCAGGAGACCTTCAAGTTCTTCTATGGCCATCAATAAGAATTTAGAGGTTCCTTCTTCACTTGAAGGTTCATCTGAGTCTTCAGATGCACTGCTGTCTTGTTGAGCATAGAAGGATTTTCTGCTGGACTTCTTTCCTTTTTTCCAGTTTTTTGATGCATTTTTCTCTGTTTCTTGAGCCTGATTCCTTACTTTCTTGTGAGGACACTTAGCAGCATAGTGTCCAACTCTTCCATAGTTAAATAATTTCAAAGGAAGTTTACCTTTGTATTTACCTGAGCCTCTATCCAATTTCTTGACAAAATTTGTCTCTTCTTCATCTGAGCAAGAGCATATATCTTCCTCTTCTTTCTCCTTTTCTGTTTTAAAGGCTGACTCTCTCGTACTTGGCTTCTTCTATGGAAGCCTCATCTCGTATGATGTTAAATTTCCAAGTAGCTGGTTCATGGTCAAGGTCTCCCAATCAGTTGTTTCTTCTATTGCAGACACCTTGGGATTAAACCTGGATGGAAGAGATCTTAGAATATTTTGCACAATTATACTTTCTGGCATGGTTTCTCCAAGAGCTTTCATATTGTTAACAATTTCTACAACTTTTAGGAAGAAACTGTCAATTTCTTCATCATCATTCATTTTTAAGCTCTTAAACTGGGCTCTATAGACTTGAATTTTGGCAATCTTTACTTTCTTGTCTCCTTCATGGATGTTCTCCAGAGTATCCCACATCTCTTTGGCAGTGTCTTTGTGCATTACTTTGATAAAATCTACTTACACAATCCATTGAAGATGGCATTCATGGCTTTTGTGTTAGCTACAAAATCTTGTTTGGATTCTTTCTCTAAGTCAGTTGCCTTTGGGGCATATCCTAATTCCACATCACCCCACACTTCTATTCCTAGAGACATTATGTATGTCCTCATCCTGATTTTCCAGAAGGCATAATTTGCACCTGTAAAGAAAGGGGCTTTATTGGTTGAGCATCCTTCTTTACTAGCCATCCTGAGAACCTAGAATCTCCTTTCAGTTGTTAAACTGGTACAAAGGAACCCGCTTTGATACCAATTGTTGAATTCTTAGTTGAACTGAGAGGGGGGGGTGAATCAGTTCAATACATACATGAGCTTTTTAAATTTTCATCAGCTTATTTACAACTTACTTTTGTATTCAACCTTAGTATATGAACAATCTTAATATGTTGTAGCAAGTATTAAATTAATGTGACATTAAACTTATTATGAGAGCAGTAAACATTAAGCAGATTTGATAAATCATCTCAGCACACAGGCAACACAGATAGAGACAACAGATATAAGTGGAAACCCATAAAGGGAGAAAACCACATCTTATTATTATTGTGATGCAAAGGAAAGCTCCAACTCCCTCTCACCACTATTTTTCTACAGGCACCAACCTACAGGAGGCTCCAACCTCAATTCTACAAGCTACAACTTGCAAGGAAGTTCCAACTCCCTTCAATTTTCAGCAGGCACCAACCTACAAGAGGCTCCAACCTCATTCAACTAGAACTGATAGCTATCAAGCTTCAACTTGATAGGGAAGCTCCAACTTCCTCAATTCATCACAAGAAGTGTTTGCTGATTTACCTCAGATATCAACTCTGTTCTGTAGCATTTATTTTTGCTCCTCTCTTCCTTATCTTCTCTGCCTCAATCTTCTATATTTTTCATTCTCTATTCTTACTCTCTCTCACACACCTCTCCTATGCATATCAAGTTGATATTATAGAGTTCCTCACATGACTTTTTGTATTCCACAAGGAATTTGGAGTGAACAACTATGACTCTTTGACTTCTGCCTTCTCAATTCTTTATCCAACACATTAAGGATATAACAATATGTACAAATTTACATGTTACAGTGGGATTTTTCTTTTCCTTAGGATACTTTCCTTTGCATCACAAACAATATAAACAAAAAAAATACTTACATTTTCAGTTACACATTTCAATACCACTCAGCTCCTTTTCTAAACTTAGGCTTTACTGGATTTGTCTTTTCTACTGCTGTTGAGTGACTGTTCTGTATACTTTGGTTTACTGCAATTGTGTGCACCAGTGCATGTATACCTGTTAAAACTGCAACCTCTGTTTACCTCTGTTAGACCTATATTTCCTCTCTCTCTGTGCATATAAATTGCATTCAGAAAAATTGTACTCAATACAACTGTCGATCTGGGAAATTTCAATACTCTATTTTCTCCTTGAAGAATCTATGGCTTAAACCATAGTTGAATCAACTCAGACCAATATATTTAGCATTGGTTAAATGACCAGGTTTCCATACATCATATATATGGTGAATTTTTCCTTAACTCTCCCTGTATTAAAAAGGTTGATCTTACATTCTAACCTTCAACACTTCGTTTAGTCCGCACTCTGGTTACAATTTTCTGAGCTCGACCATATGGCAAATATTACTAACTTAACTCGATCTAAACTTCATATCTTAATCTACAACTTGGGATCTTATATTCAAATCTATATGGTTTAAAAAAATAAACCTCAATGCTCCAAGCATACGCGGAGGCAACCTTTGAGTAGACAAAATTACATTGGATTCACGGAGCTTAATTAAATAGACTTTCACTCTCCATTTTGTTCACCTTGCAACTTCATTCATACAAATAACCCAACATCCATAAAGATTTACTGCCCAATATATATGATTAACCTTTGCCAATGTAACCAAATTACACATACCTCGGTTAATTCCACAACCTTAGTTTTACAGTCCCGATCATCATAATTTGAACTGGGGCCCAGAGCCAACGACCTTCCACATCCGACAGCTGACGACACGACGCATCACTTTGGTTGATCCAACAGATATCGCTCGGTGGAGATGTGTGAACGATAACGCGCGATGGCGCGCAATGGAGGCGGTTTTCCCCGAGCCCTTGGAGCCACGTGTCGGTCAACCTGTTGAATCACTCCGAAATCTGAATTACCGCTTATTCCGCAAGGGCAGTACGATCAAACCCACCGGGTTTGCTCCAAACCACGTTCACTATTACTCCTTCGTGGTTCCACTCTCATGGTTTCGGTTCTACTCTTCAATACACCATTTCGACTTAACTCTGCCCACTTGTATTTCTTCTGCGCCTCTATTCTACAACCTCCATCTTCGACTGAAACCCTTCCTCTGTATCGTCTCGATTCTTGAGGAGATATTGTCACTATTTCTCATTCATTCTGTCCAGTCACTCATACAACTCAAGGTCTGGCACACAGTTTAACCCCTTGAACCACGATCCCTCTAAATGCTTCTACAGGTATGGCTAAGCATAACAAATGATTCTCTATAACATCAATTTATTCCAATTACACAGGGCTCTCATGGTTCATAATTTCCACATAGTTAATCCGTGTTCCACTGAGATTCAACGGCCTATCTACACATAACTCCATCACCGAGGTTCGTATTGGTCACAAGGATTCATTAGGAATATATTCACACTGGGTTAAATCGACAAGGCACAAATATACTCGATTTACACAATTGATTGACCCTTCTCCTCTATTTTACCGTCCTATGGAGCCTATGCAGTTCTCTAAGTAGGTCTGTGCTCCTTGATGCTGCTCCTTACTTCTCTTTTTGCCTCCTCTGCTCCTTGACTGATGTTTCAGGTGTTCCTCCTTTGTCATATCCTTTGCCATCAATGACAACATTTCCAACACATTGAAGATAAAACTTCAGATCTTCATTAATATCCAAACCCTTGAGGTAGGGCAACACCATACATTCACTCCTTAAGGAAGGAGATCACTCCACAAGCCATATGCTTGCCAATACAATAATCCTTGACATCTCTCAATGGAGAGACTCTAGCCTCTATATAGGTTTCATACATGCCATACCATGGGTAGTTACCATAGTTATCTTAATACCGTACATCCAATACAATGGGCTTATCACTTTATTCCCTAGCTACATGTGGTCCCTTACATAATGTGGGCTAACCACTTTATTTATTAACTATGGCCCAATTATTTATCATTCTTATATTATTACATCATATTATTCCCTTGGGTACCTCCCTCTGTACCCTATATTATCCCCTGTAGGTACACTACATTGTCAAAGCTCGATCTGGTGTTGTCCTCACATTAAATTTGTACAGACCTCCTATTTGAATTCCTGAAGCAATAGTCTTCATGCCATCCAACAAATATTTGATATAACAATTAGATTTAAAGAATTATACCTTGAGATTCTTATTTGTAATCATGGATACAGAAATCAGATTCTTTGTAACTCTAGGTACATACATTATATTTTGAATATATCTAATAGGACCACCATAAGGTAACAAGAATGTTCCCATACCCTTTAATCTGATTACTTCTACCATCACTAAGGTATATTTGTGCTCCTTTGTTGGTTTCTTTAAAACCTTTGAACCATTGTTTGTTCCCTGTCATATGTGTGGATGCTCCTGAATCCACATACCGATATCTGCTTCGACATTTTCATCAAAGTCTGCCATGAACAATCTGAAATCTTGAACATGATCATCATCTGCAAAATTACCTGCATGTCTTTTATGTCTCTGTTGTTCATCATGAAATTTCTTTTTCCTGCACTCCATATCCATATGACCGATTTTTCCACAATAAAAACATTTTACCACAGAGTCGTTTTTATTCAGATACATACCTTGAGCTTGATTCGAACTTTTCTATGGATTTCCTCCATTTTGTTGTGATAGATTGCCTTTTTCTTTGAAGAATTTATTCTTTTCCATTAATGCAAGATCTGCACATTGGGGTTTTAGAGTCAATCTTTTTTCTTCTTCTTGCATTAATATTCCTATCATTTCTTCAAAATTTTGGATTTTTTCTCTTGAATTTATCCCAATGATTAACATTTGGTAATCATCAGTCATACCATTAATGGTAATCATGACCAAATCTGCATTTGCTACTATCTCACTGATATCTACCAATTTTTTCTTTAGATCTTTGATCCATGATGTAAAAGAAGCAATTTTTTCATTCTCCTCCATATTTATGGACATAATCTTTCTCTTCAAGAACAAAAGACGATTTGTATTCCTAGTCTCATACAAATCCTTCAATACCATCCAAATTTCGCTTGTTGATTTGCATTTTCTGATATGTCGTATGATACACCCTTTCACTGAAATTTTCAACAACGTCTTTGATTTACCTTCTCTCTTCTCCTAGTCTGGAATCGTTGTAGCTCCCGTTGTTGGATTTGGCTCATCCCCATTTGCAATTGTCTAGGCACTTTTCACTTCTAGCACAGTCTGCATCTTAAACTTCCAATTATAGTAATTCGAACCATCGAGCTTGATGCTCTTGTTCTCGATTATTTGATTATTCATCTTGACGATTAAGAAAAAAAAGCTTCGAGTAATTGACAGGGAAAAAAATGATGGATCTACCCCAGATCCTTACATAAATCAATATCACGATATAGATCTACCTAACCTGTGATCAATCCAACAGGTTGTTTTGCACATTGTGCGATAGGCTCTCGACTCCTCTGTACCAATAATATTTGCTTCAAATCTCTTCCTTCATCAGTGAAATTTCACTAGATCTCCTCATCGGCGACCTTTCACCAGATTTCTTTCTTCATCAGTGATCAAACACTGGCTCAGATCTATTTCAGATCTCCTCGGCACACTTACTAACCCAATTTCTGCGACTATCGAGCTAGAAATAAAACCCAATAAGTCTTCCCTTAATCAACGCTTCTGTTCTGCTCAGATCCGCGCCATTGGCATGACTATTTCTCAAAAAACCCACGTTGATCCGCTCAATACCTAAGAAAAAAAAACTCAATCAATCATTAGGGGCTTCTGCTCTGCCACCTGGATACTCGCAGGGATCACAACACCTTGGCTATGATTGGACCCTGAAGCTATGATACCATGATAAAATACGATGTTTGAACTAATAAATAAAAAACTCACTCGTCTGCTCTACGAAAGAGAGCATGAACTAGGAGAGTCTGGCTCTGCAGAATGCTCTACATTCTTAATACAACTCAATCAATATATAGCATACATGGATATAGGGAAGTTAGAACCATACCCTAAGAAATATAAACTAATTCATATCCTAAGGTTTCGTGAGCCAACTCTCACTAATTAAGGATTCTCCATTATCTTTCAACAACTGTGATTTCAATGAGTTCTTACAATTCATCGAATATTACTCAATATTAATCATATGAATATTCAACATTTAATGAAGCATTGCTTTATTAAAGGTTTGGTTATGAGGAAACACTATTTTAGTCAAATAGATTACCTCGTACTACTCAAAATACACTAATTTATATTATATTTATTAACAATCCAAGTCAATAGTGACTCGTTGTGAATATATTACCTTCTAGGAAGTTGATTTATTTAATTGTTGTAGATAGAAGGGCATTTGATGGGATCGAGCAAGGAGAACAAGGATTGTAGGAAATGGCAATCCCAACCTATTAAGACTAGTAGACTGTAGCATAGAGTTTATAGAGTTTAATCGTGTTGCCTGAAGGCTTCAAGTTTAAAAAAATAGAAATTTCATAATTCATAAAAAAATCCATAAAATGTTATTATGTTCTTAAGAAGTAAAAAAATTTGCAATTTCACAATTCATAAAAAATCCACAAATGTTATTATGTTCTAGTCTCATCAGGTGAGTTTATTTGCTGGACCAAGTAATACCAATATTAAAGTTTGTGTTCATGTCCAAATAGAATGCCCCCACTTCTTGTTGTTGTTGGTAGGTTTGACTTTATGCTAGTCTAGTTAATTAGGGCCACAGGTAAGACTAACAACAATACTAATTTTTTTTATTTCGGCTTGTTTCCATGGGGCACTGGATATTTGGGCTTGTTTCAATGGAGCACTGGAAAAGTCATTTTAGAGGTGGAACTGGGCCCAATGTGTTCCAGAATTCACGAGAAGGCGCTCACCCTTAGAGAGGGGGCTTCCCAAGAGATAAAAATATAACTTTCGTGGAAGAGACACTTCGAGAGGGCACCCTTATGATGGTTGGTCCCACCCATGACTCAATATGGGTATTCCTTTATCTTCCTGCTAAGGCAAGGCTGCATTGAATGGGGAAATAGGCTGGAATAACCAGACGAAGCGGTCCCTTCTTTAGTATGCCATTTATTGCACTACAGCAGACTAGACTGAACTAAAACGCGGCTGAGGGTTGTTTTACAATAAATTAAATATACATCACTCAGCTACCTTCCCTTCCAAGAAGACCCAATTTTTTCCTACTCATAAGACTAAATAAAGCCCCTTCCTAAAGACCCTTCCTTTCCTTTGTGTCTGATATCAAATTTTATATCAATGTATACAATGCGATGTGTTTATCTGCATCTATTATGGTTGGTTCAACACTTGGTGTCAAGGGCTGGCTCTTGTTTGTTGAAGTGTTAACTTCAACTTCTGTGCAGTCTTGGGCCACCTTCTATTTCTATTTGGAGGGACCATGACATAGAGCCGCTTTCTAATTGCACTGAACAGTCAATTTCAAGTTTTATATAAGAAAATAGAGTACACAGTCCTCTATTGAAAAAAAGGAGTTTAAAACGAAATAGAGCTTTTATGTAGAAAACAGAGCAATTTTGATTTTTTTGTTTGTAAGAGCAAAGATTGAATTTTAAACGTTTGAAGAATTGTGGTCCCCACAGGCCATGACAGCAGCCAGCGCAGCAGACCACGTAGAAGCTTGTTATTGGATCGAGTTTTTATTTGGCCTGATAGCGATCCTCAAATTCGGACCTGAAACTTTATTCACGACAATTCATAAACCCTTTTGTTGGGTATACGACCAAAGTCCCACATTGACTAGAAGTGGGGAGGAACATGGGTATATAAGGATGGACAAATATCTCCATTGGTATGAGGCCTTTTGGGGTAAAGCCCATAAGCAAAGCCATGAGGGCTTAGGCCCAAAGTGGACAATATCATACCATTGTGGAGATATGTGGTGTCAAGAATCCTTACAAGTGGTATCAGAGCCATGCCTCGAAGTTAGCGAAGTGGATGAATCCTCGAATGTCGAACGAAGGTGGTGGGCCCCGGTAATATCACGATGGGATCCATGGATGAGCTCGGTTAGACAGGCGGTATGCTCCGGATTCTTCATGGACGTGTCCTGGTCCCAACACTACAGAAGAGGTAGAGCCTACCTGGACAGCAAGCCTCGAGGCAGGTGCCCAGTGGAGGCAGGTTTCCAACGCATTGGAGCGGGAGAGCCCTGGCTGGTAGGTGAGTGGACTGATACAACTGCTGAGGGAGGCCCATTGTCCTCACAGTTCGGAGGGGAGGATTGTTGGGTATATGAACAAAGTCCCACATTGACTAGAAGTGGGGAGGATCATGGGTATATAAGGATGGACAAATATCTCCATTGGTATGAGGCCTTTTGGGGTAAAGCCCATAAGCAAAGCCATGAGGGCTTAGGCCCAAAGTGGAAAATATCATACCATTGTGGAGATATGTGGTGTCCAGAATCCTTACACCTTTCCGGTTACAAAACCCGCTTACGTCAGCAACCCTTTTTCGGACCCGATATCGTTTTATGAATGCAATTTGATTATTCATCGCGCATCCATAAGGTGACGTCCCAAAACCCCAGTTTGTAACGCGAACTTTTTATGTAGTTTGTTCTATTCTGCATTTTGAAATTTGGTGGGCTCCACCAGGGCGAATGGACGAGTTTTAAATTTTTGTTATGTTATAAGTTTTACGTTATATTCTTTTTGTTTTATCTCACATTAAGTTTTGTTATAAAACGTTTTGTCATATATATGTTTTAATACATATTAAAACATATTCGGATTATTTGTAATGTGGGCCTCGAAAGCTTTTAAAATAGGTTTTATTTTACAGTAGTTTGTTATGTTGGTTTATATGCGCTGCGATATATAAATACAAAAAGGCCCGAAGGCTAAGTAATGTGAAAAAGGTGTATTGTAATTTGCACAACAGTGCGTAAAGTGTAATATACACAGCAGCAGTGTATTGTGTTAAAAAATAGAGCATTTTTGAAATAGACAAAGTGTTTTCGTTTTGAACAGAGACAGAGTGAAGTGTTTTATGCACTGCGTTTGTAGCAATCATTGTAAATCCCTCTGTTCGAGGAAGAAGTTTTTATTTTAACATTTTTTGTAATAGAATTTTATAGTGAATGGAATAGAAGCATTTTTGTGAAACTCTGCCTCTCAAAAGCAATTTTTTTAAATTTCTCCGTGTTTAGAGGAGAGTATCATTCTCTTTATATTGTTCTGGAATTCTTAGAAATTCCAACATGGTATCAGAGCTAGTCCAGGCTCTTTGAAGGTGTCAAAGGAGCTGAAGGAAGGATTTATTTTTTTGCAGAAGCTTCTCTAGTAGAGTGAAGGCTCAGTCAAAAGAATCCAAGGTATTCTCAAGAAAGATTATTTTTTTTTGTTACTGTTTGAAGACAGTCAGTTTGTTTTATAAATATCACAGTCAAGATTTGAAGCATAGTTCAAAGTGCAAGTATGGCAGGAGCCAGCACAAGCATGAGTATTGCTAATGCTCAGCTCCCACAATTTAATGGGAAAAACTATGATTATTGGGCAATCACCATGAGAGCCCTGTTTGCCTCTCAAGACTTATGGGAACTTGTTGAGGATGGTTTTGAAGAGCTAGTAGATGAAAATGAGTTTAATGCCTTAACACAGGCAGAGAAAGAATTGTTGAAGAGAAATAAGAAGAAGGACTCTAAATCCCTCTTCTATTTGTATCAAGCAGTACATGAGAGTGTGTTTCCAAGGATAGCAGTAGCTAGGAGATCCAAAGAAGCATGGGAAACTCTCAAGACAGCCTATCAAGGCATGGAGAAAGTGAAGACAACAAAACTACAATTGCTGAGAAGAGATTTTGAGACTCTCTGCATGAAGGAGTCTGATAACATAGACTCATTCTTCACACATGTGATTGGAATGGTCACACAGATAAGGACTCATGGAGAGACACTTGAAGAAATAAGGATTGTGGAGAAAATTTTGAGGATCTTACCCTCAAGGTTTGATGTGATATTCACCACCATAGAAGAGACAAAGGATCTCTCAAACTTTTCAGTGGATGAGCTTCATGCATCACTGATGACACATGAACATAGATTGGGTAGAAATGAAAACTCATATTTGGAGCATGCCTTCAAGACCCAAATTTTCTTTGGAAGAGGAAGAGGTCAAGGCAAAGGAAGCAAGAGAGGAAGAGGCATAAGCCAAAATAGAGGAGGAAGAAACAGTCCAGCAAATGCTCAAGGAAGGGGCAGTAATCAAAATCGGAACCAAGGCCAAAGTAGCAGCCAACAAAGTGGACAACAACATGCTCATGGAAAAAGGTATGACAAATCCAATGTCCAATTTCATTATTGTAAAAATATGGGCATTGTCCAAATGAATGTAGGAAGAAGCAGAATGATATGGGTAATAGACCCAGTGCAAATTTCACTAGAGAAAATATCAACCAAGATAAATTGTTTTTAGCTTGTAATATGGCCGAGGAAAAGAGTGGAGATTTATGGTTTTTAGACTCAGGTTGTAGTAACCATATGACAGGAAACATTTCTATGTTTTCCATTTTAGATGAGAATGTGAAGTCACAAGTCACATTGAGGACAGATAGTAAAGTTTCTGTTATGGGAAAAGGAGATGTAGGTGTCTTAACAAGGAAAGGAGAAAAAAAAAACCATATCAAAAGTTTACTATGTGCCTGGAATGAAATGTAACCTCTTAAGTATTGGAAAGCTTGTTCAAAAGGGGTACAATGTTGTTTTTGAAGATGATGTATGCACCATCATGGATAAACCACCAAGCAAAGAATGTATTGTTGAAGTGAAGATGACAAGGAACATAATGTTCCCTCTCAGGATGAGAGCAGATTTGAAGAATGGAGAAGAAATGGCAGCAGTGACACAAGAGGCTTTTCAAAGAGAAGAAAAAGATGAGAATTGGTTATGGAACTTGAGATTTGGACATCTCAACTTTGGAGGTCTTAATTTGTTACATAATAAATTAATGGTAAGAGGATTACCATTGATTGAGAAACTGGACAGCCTATGTGAAGTTTGTATCTTGGGTAAACAACACAGAGAAAGTTTTCCTTCCAGGAAAAGCATAAGGGAAAAAGCACCATTATAAATTGTCCACTCAGATTTATCTGGACCAATGAAAACACTATCACTTGCAAGAAGCCACTATATGTTAACTTTTATAGATGATTTTACAAGAAAAACTTGGGTTTACTTTTTGAAAAATAAAAGCGAAGTGTTTGAAAAATTCTGCAATTTTAAAGCACTTGTAGAGAACCAAAGTGGGTAGCATATCAAAGTCCTAAGAACTGATAGAGGAGGTGAGTACATCTCTAAATAATTTCTTTGTTTTTGCAGAGAAAATGGGATTCATAAACAATTTACAGCAAGGTACACTTCGCAGCAAAATGGAGTTGCCGAAAGGAAGAATAGGAGAATCATGGATATGGTAAGGAGTATGCTAAAGGAAAAACATTTTCCAAATGATTATTGGGCTGAAGCTGTACATTGTCCAGCATATATCTTGAATATATGCCCTACAAAAATATTAATGAACAGAGTTTCGGAAGAAGCATGGAGTGGGACAAAGCAAGAAGTCACCCATATGAAAGTTTTTGGTTGTGTGGCTTATGCACACATTCCAGATCAGCTAAGAAAGAAGTTGGAAAGCAAGGGGGAGAAATGTGTTTTTATTGGATACAGTGAGGAATCCAAAGCTTATAGGTTGTATAACCCATCCCCCAAGAAATTTATTGTGAGAAGAGATGTTCAGTTCATTAAAGAGGAAGCTCGGGATGGAAGCATTGAGAAAACAATGAATGTTAAAAATTGTTTGTCTCATGATGAAAATGATGAAGAGATGGCTAAAATACATCCCTCAATAGCAGCACCAACACAAGGACAGCAAGGGACACCCTTGAGGAGAAATGAGAGTGCTTCTCCAAGCACACCACAAGGAGGAGATTCAAGTGCTACTTCAAGCAGTTATACACCAAATGAAATAGGAACAAAGTTCAGAAATCTAAATGAAATTTATAAGCAGGAGGAAGCAAATGAAGGTATGAACTCTTTATTTGATTTATATTGTCATGTTGATGATCGTATTAATTTTTAAGAAGCTATTAAATATAGAAAATGGATAGAAGATATGGATGAAGAAATTAATTCCATAGAGAGAAACAAGACATGCAAATTAGTTGAACTCCCAAAAGGTAAGGAAGTCATTGGAGTTAAATGGGTCGACAAGACCAAGTGTAATGCCGAAGGTAAAATTGAAAGACACAAGGCCAGAATTGTTGTCAAAGGGTATAAGCAGTAGCATGGGAGAGACTATGAGGAAACTTTTGCACCAGTTGCAAGAATGGAAACCGTGAGAGCAGTGTTGTCCATAGTAGCACAAAACAAGTGGAAATTTTACCAAATGGTTGTGAAGTGAGATTTCCTAAATGGAGTGTTAATGGAAGAGGTTTATATTGAAAAACCTATAGGCTATGAGAAGAAAGGCCAAGAGCACAATGTGTGCAAATTGAAGAAAGCTCTTTATGGGCTAAAACAAGCACAAAGAGCATGGTACAGTAGGATAGATTCCTATCTACTGGAAAATGGGTTTGAAAAATGTGAGGGAGAACCCACCTTATACATCAAAGAAAAATATGGTAAGATGCTCATTGTTGTGTTATATGTTGATGATGTGATCTTTACAGGTAATGATGATTACCTTGTTGAAAATTTTAAGAAGGTCATGAAAGATGATTTTGAAATGACTGATATGGGTTTGCTAAAATACTTCTTAGGAATAGAAGTAAAGCAGAATGAAAATAAAATTTTTATTTCTCAAGAAAATTATGTTAATGAATTTTTGGAGAGATTTAACATGCAGAATTGCAATACAGCAATTACTCCCAAAGTGATGGGATTAAAACTCAGAAAAGAAGACAGCAGCAAGTATTTTGATACTAGTTTGTACAAGAGCATATTTGGCAACCTCATGTATTTGATTGCAACTAGGCTAGATATTATGCATGATGTTAGTTTGATTTCCAGATTCATGGAGAGGCCAAAAGAAGCACAATGGAAGGCAGCAAAAAGAATTCTGAGGTATGTTAAAAGAACTAAAAGGTATGGAATTTTATATACTACTTCAAAAAATTTAGAGTTAATTGGATACACTGACAGTGATTGGGCTGGAAGAAATGTTTTTCACATGATTTCAGGAGCCATTTCATGGGCTTCTAAAAAGCAGCCTATTGTAGCATTATCTACAGCAGAGGCAGAGTATGTGGTAGCTACAGCAGCAGCATGTCAAGCAGTGTGGACGAGAAGGATGTTGAGAAGTTTATGCCAAGAGCAAGCAAAAGGCACAGTGATTTATTGTGACAATAGCTCAGCTATTGCATTATCAAATAATTATGTGTTTCATAAAAGAGCGAACACATTGATACCAAGTTTCACTACATCAGGGAATTGGTGAACAATGGATAAATTGTTTTAAAACATTGCAGGACTTAGGAGAAGTTTGCAGACATTCTGACCAAGCCATTGGGACATAAAAGTTTTGAATTTTTAAGGAAATTTTTGGGTATGACTGATAACCCAGCAGTTGAACTTAAGGGAGAGTGTTGAAATGTCAACTTCAACTACTGTGCAGTCTTGGGCCGCCTTCTATTTCTGTTTGGAGGGACTATGTCACAGATCCGTTTTCCATTTGCACTGAACAGTCAAATTCAAGTTTTATATAAGAAAACAGAGTACACAGTCCTCTATTGAAAAAAAAGAGTTTAAAACGAAACAGAGATTTTATGCAGAAAACAAAGCAATTTTGATTTTTGTGTTTGTATGTGTGAAGATTGAAGTTTAAACGTTTGAATAATTGTGGTCCCCGCAAGCCATGACAGCAGCCAGTGCAGCAGACCACATGGAAGCTTGTTATTGGATCGGGTTTTTATTTGGCCCGACCACGATCCTCAAATTCGGACCCGAAACTTTATTCATGCCAATTCATAGACCTTTTTGGGTTACAAAACCCGCTTACGTTAGCAACCCTTTTCCAGACCCGATATCGTTTTATGAACGTTATTTGATAATTCAATGCGCGTCCATAAGGTGACGTCATGAGACCCCAGTTTGTAGCGCAAACTTTTTATGCATTTTGTTCTATTTGGAATTTTGAAATCTAGTGGGCTCCACCAGGGTGAATGGACGAGTTTTAAAGTTTTGTTATGTTATAATGTTTACGTTATATTGTTTTTGTTTTATCGCGCATTAAGGTTTGTTATAAAACGTTTGGTCATATATATGTTTTAATACATATTAAAACATATTTAGATTATTTGTAATGTGGGCACCGAAATTTTTTAAAATAGGTTTTATTTTATTGTATTTTGTTATGTTGGTTTATATGCACTGCGGCATATAAATACAAAAAGGCCCGAAGGCTAAGTAATGTGAAAAAGGTGTATTGTAATTTGCACAACAGTGCGTAAAGTTTCATATACACAACAACAGTGTATTGTGTTAAAAAATAAAGCATTTTTGAAATAGACAGAGTGTATTCGTTTTGAACAGAGACGGAGTGAAGTGTTTTATGCACTGCGTTTGTAGCAGTCATTGTAAATTCCTCTGTTAGAGGAAGAATTTTTTATTGTAACAATTTTTGTAATATAATTTTACAGTGAATGGAATAGAAGCAGTTTTGTGAAACTCTGTCTCTCAGAAGCAATTTTTTTTTAATTTCTCTGTGTTTAGAGGAGAGTATTATTCTCTCTATATTGTTCTGGAATTCTCAGAAATTACAACATTGTTTGGGAAAGAAGCAGTTTCTTCATATATAAAAAAAGTCGAATTCAGTAAATAGAGAAAAAGGCACATTGCCTGGCTAGGTGCAACTTAAATAACCTCGTTGTTAAGCCATGAAAAACTATCTCAATATTGATAGGGTTTGAAAAAACATTTAAAATTCCTTTAACTCAGAGGATTTCGTTAATATAGGATGTCTGCATATAGGGGTGTAAAATAACAAAAGTCTTTCAGAAATCATAAATAATTAATCTATTGCAACATATTTCTATAATCATTGAAAATTTCAGTGCAATAATATAATATTATTTTTTAGTTTAAATAAATTATTAGTATTCTTTTGCAACAAGAAAAAATATTTTGTTTTTATAATTTTAAATTTTAAAAAGAAAATACTTGGTGGTGGTTTTGTTGATTTGTTTAAGATATTATATAGTTAATTTGTATTGGTTCCATTTACTGTTTTGGTTTTGTTGATTTGTTTAAGAAATATTATATATTTCATTTACTTTTTTCGTTTTGTTGATTAGTTTAAGAGATATTATATAGTTAATTTGTATTGGTCTCATTTATTTTATTGCTATTGTTTTGGTTTTGTTGTTGGAATTTATGAGAATTCCAGAACAATACAGAGAGAATAATACTCTCCTTTCAACATCGAGAATAAAATGACAGAGATTGCAAAATAAAACTTTTCTTTTCTATTTCATTAACAAACACTAAAACTATTACAAAATGATAGATTTCTTCCTCACTGGAGGGATTCACAAAATGTGATTGAGACTACTACAGACGCAGTGCTCTCTAATCTTCCTCTGTCTCTCAAAACGCACAAGCAATGCTCTGTAATGGTTCATTGAGTTTTTTTCTACATGCGGGCTTACACAGCGATACAACACAACAATACAATGATATCTGTCACAATACTACGGGACTTTCACCTTTTATATGGCGCGGCAGAAATAAAAGCATAAAACAAATTACAAGGAAATACATTGCCGAAACATAACTTTAACCTAAAAACTTTATATGCACGATATACGAGTGGAGCCCACTTCGCAATCGGCAATTGGCAATCGGCGGATTGGTTGAACAAACAAAGCATGCAATGTTGCAATTGTGATTTGCGATTTAGTGATGCTGAGATTGCGCGATGAGAGATTGCGGTGGGACCACATCGCATTGGCACATCGTATTGCAATGAAACTTCGGCGGAAAACATAAGCAGAATGGCCTTTGCGATTGCGATGTGCGATTAGCGACATCGGCGATGGCATCGGCAGAAATCAAAATGCGGATGGTAGAATGATTAAGTGATGTTGCGATTGCGATTGCGCAATTGTGATCGCATCGCAAACATCCAATGGAACAAAACATATGGTGGAGACTCTTTGTGACGAGCGATTGCGATTTGCGATTGTGGTCGAACCACATCGCATCGCATTGCAACTTCTCAATCGTAAAAATGAATTGTGACGGCGGAATATTACAACGTTCCTTCTGCGATTTGCGATTGCGATTGTGATTGCATCGCATCGCATCGCATCGGAACTCCATATCAACAAGACACTTACAATTTAAAACTTGTGATTGCGATCTGTTGTGAAGTGGTGGGGACCAATATCACGTGTCTCATTCAAACTTAAAAGACTTTGCCGTTTAAACAAAATTTCTTCATTTTTGGTTGTCGAGGGCTTAAAAGCTCGAAAAGACTTCTCTTTAATAAAACTCTGTCCTTATGTGGTTTGAACCACGAAAGTCTTCATTTCTCTAAAAAACGGCTACACCCATACAAACATAACTTCTCCTCTGCAATGGTGGCGGCTACCCATAAACATTAATTCCATCCTTACGGTCTTCACCATTCCTCTTGAATGCACAGTGTTGTGCACGTAAGATCTCTGCCCCTTTGTACTCTGTTTCTACCTGCACAGGGCACGCAGGTGACTTTAATATTTCAATACTCCCCCTTAAAGTCAGTTGTTGGATTATCAGTCATACCCAAGCATTTTCTTAAGTATTCAAAAGTATTCTGCCCCAATGGCTTTGTCAATATGTCTGCAAATTTCTCCTCTGTTCTACAATGTTGTAAAACAATTTCTCCATTGTTCACCAGTTCTCTGATATAGTGAAACTTGGCATCTATGTGCTTCATTCTTTTGTGAAACACATAATTCTTTGATAATGCAACAGCTGAGCTATTGTCACAATAAATCATTGTGCCTTTTACCTGTTCTTGACACAAATTCCTCAACATTCTTCTCATCCAAACTACTTGACATGCTGCTGCTGTAGCTGCCACATACTCTGCCTTTGTTGTAGATGATGGTACAATAGGCTATTTCTTAGAAGCCCATGAAATGGCTCCTGAACCCATATGAAATACATAACCGGATGTGCTTTTCCAATCATCTACACTTCCAACCCAATCACTGTCAGTGTAACCAATTAACTCAGAATTTTCTGAAGTAGTATATAAAATCCCAAACCTTTTAGTTCTTTTAACATACCTCAGAATTCTCTTTGCTGCTTGCCAATGTGCTTCTTTTGGCCTCTGCATAAATCTGGAGATCAAACTAAGAGCATGCATAATATCTGGCCTAGTTGCAGTCAAATACATGAGGCTACCAACTATGCTTTTATACAAACTAGGATCAAAATCCTTGTTGCTGTCATCTTTACTCAACTTTAATCCCATTATTGTGGGAGTAATTGTTGCTTTGCACTCCTGCATATTAAATCTTTCCAAAACTTGATTCACATACTTTGCTTGTGAGATAAAAATCCCATTTTAATTATGTTCTACTTCTATTCCTAAGAAGTATCTCAACAATCCCATGTCAGTCATTTCAAATTCTTCTTTCATCACTGTTTTAAAATTTTAACTGAGGTAATCATCATTACCTATGAATATGACATCATCAACATATAACACAACAATGAGTATCTTACCATAATTTTCTTCGATGTTCAATGTGGGTTCTCCATCACATTTTTCAAACCCATTTTCCAGTAGATAGGAATCTATCCTACTGTACCATGCTCTTGGTGCTTGCTTCAGCCCATAAAGAGATTTCTTCAACTTGCACACTTTGTGTTCTTGGCCCTTTTTCTCATAGCTGAGAGGTTGTTCCACATAAACCTCTTCCATTAACACTCCATTTAAAAATTTGGATTTTACATCCATTTGATATACTTTCCATTTTTTTTGTGCTGCTATGGACAACACTGCTCTTACTGTTTCCATTCTTGCAACTGGTGCAAAAGTTTCTTCATAGTCTCTTCGATGTTGCAGCTTATATCCTTTGACAACAAGTCTGACCTTGTGTCTTTCTATTTTACCTTCAACATTGCTTTTGGTCTTGTAGACCCATTTTACTCCAATGACTTCTTTACCTTCTGGGAGATCAACCAACTCCCATGTTTTGTTCTTTTCCATGGCATTAATTTCTTCATCCATAGCTTCTATCCATTTTCTATCTTTTATAGCATCTTCAAAATGAATAGGATCATCAACATGACAATACAAAGAAAATAAGGAGTTCATACCTTCATTTGTAGCTTCCTGCTCATAGATCTCATTTAAATTTATGAATCTTGTTCCTCTTTCATTTTGTGTACTTGTGCTTGAAGAAACACTCAATTCTTCTCCATGTGGTGTGCTTGGAGAAGCACTCTCATTTCTTCTCAAGGGTGTTCTTGCTCCTGATTGAGGTGTCCCTTGCTGTCCTTGTGTTGGTGGAGGTTGTGCTACCGATGAGGTGTTATTTTCAGCCATATCTTCCTCATGTTCATCATTAGACAAACAAATTTTAACATTGGTTGTTTTCTCTATGCTTCCATCCCATGCTTCCTCTTCAATGAACTACACATCTCTGCTTATCACAAATTTCTTTGTGGATGGGTTATACAATCTATATCCTTTGGATTCTTCACAATATCCAAGGAATATGCACTTCTCCCCCTTACTATCCAGCTTCTTCCTTAACTAATTTGGAATATGTGCATATGCCACACATCCAAAAAATCTCATGTGGGTGACTCCTTGTTTTCTGCCACTCCGCGCTTCTTCTGGAACTCTATTCATTACAAATTTTGCTGGGAATCTATTTAAAATATACACAGTACAATTTTCTACTTCTGCCCAATACTCATTTGGCAAATGTTTTTCCTTCAGCATACTTCTCACCATTTCCATTATGGTTCGATTCTTTCTTTCAGCAACTCCATTTTTTTGTGGTGTGTACCTTGTAGTAAACTTATTGTGTATTCCATTCTCTCTGCAAAAATGCAGGAACTCTTTTGAGATGTACTCACCTCCTCTATCAGTCCTAAGGACTTTGATATGCTACCCACTCTGTTTCTCTACAAGAGCTTTAAAGTGGCAAAATTTTTCAAAGACTTCACTTTTATATTTCAGAAGATAAACCCACACTTTCCTTGTGAAATCATCAATGAAGGTTAGCATGTAATTTCTACCTAAAACTGATGTTGTTTGCATCGGCCCACATAAATATGAATGAATGATTTCTAAGTGTCCTTTCGCCCTTGCTTTCCCAAGATGCTGCCTTCACATAGGCTGTCAAGTTTCTCAATCAATGGTAGACCTCTTACCATTCCTTTTCGGTGCAACAAATTTAATCCTCCGAAATTGAGATGTCTAAATCTCAAGTGCCATAACCAGTTCTCATGTTTCACTTCTTTCTGAAAGACCTCTTGAGTTACAGCTGCTACACTCTTTCCTTTTCCCTTCAAGCCAGTGTTGATCTTGAGTGGAAACATTCTATTGCTGGTCATTTGTATTTCACAAATGATCTTCTTGCTTGGAGGTATATCCATTATTGTGCACACATCATTCTTGAACAATACTTTGTAACCTTTGTTTATGAGTTGCCTAACGCTCAAAATATTACACTTCAAACCAGGAACATAATATACATCTGACACAAAATTCTGGTCACCATTTCTTGCATGTATACTAACTCTTCCTTTTCCCTTGACAGATATCTTAGTATCAGTTCATGTGGTTACTACAGATTCAACTTCTTCATCAAGATGGGCAAACACTGCTATGTTTCCAGTCATGTGATTACTACAGCCTAAATCTAAAAACCATACATCATCCTGTCTATCTTGTGCTACATTACATGTTAACAACGCATTCTTTGGGTTCTTTTATTCTTTTGCTACATTAGCATTCTCCCTATTATTCATGTCATTTTGCTTTTTCCTACATTCATTGGCATAGTGCCCATATTTCTTGCAATAGTGACATTGGACATTGGATATGTCATACCTTTGTCCATGAGCATGTTGGTGTCCACCTTGTTGGATGTTGCATTGGTCGTGGCTGTGATTCTGACTATTGCTCCTTCCATGTGAATGTGAAGGTTTGTTCCTTTCTCCTTTGTTTTGGCTTCTGTCTCTTCCTCTTCCTCTTCCTTGACCTCTTCCTCTTCCAAAAGGCATCTGGGTCTTGAAGGCATGCTCTAGAGATGGGTTTACTAATCTTTCCAATCTCTATTCATGAGTCATCAACGATGCATGAAGTTCATCCACTGTGAACTTTGAGAGATCTTTAGTTTCTTCTATGGTGGTAACTATAACATCAAACCTTGAGGGTAGACTCCTCAATAGTTTCTCCACAATCCTTCTTTCTTCAAGAGCTTCTCCATAGGACCTTATCTGTGTGACCATCCCAATTACATGAGTGAAGAATGAGTCTATGTTATCAGACTCTTTCATACAGAGAGTTTCAAAATCTCTCCTTAGCAACTGTAGTTTTGTTGTCTTCACTTTCTCCATACCTTGATAGACTACTTTCATAGTTTTCCATGCATCCTTGGATCTCTTGGCTGTTGTTATCCTTGGAAACACACTCTCATGTACTGTTTGATACAAAAAGAAGAGGGCTTTAGAGTCCTTCTTCCTATTACTCTTCAATATATCCTTCTCTACTTGAGTTAAGACATCAAAAGCCTGCTCATCAACTAGTTCATCAAAACCATCTTCTACAAACTCCCATAAGTCTTGTGAGGAAAACATGGCTCTCATGGTAATGGCTCAATAATCTTAATTCTTCCCATTAAATTATGGAAGATGAGAATTTCCAATACTCATACCAGTGCTTGGTCCAGCCATTACTTATAAACTGAACTTTGAACTAAACTTGACTGTGTTTTTTTTTTTTTTAGGAAAACTCTCTTTCCTTCTTTAAAAGAAAAACTGTCTCTGAGGACTACTCTTTTAAACAAAACAAAAACTCCGTTTTTTTTAGAAATACCTAGACTTAACTTCTGCTGAGCCTTGCGTGAAGGAAAACAAATCTTCTTCTTCCTTCAACTTCTTTGACACCTTCAAAGAGCTTGGATAAGTTCTGATACCATGTTGGAATTTCTGAGAATTCCAGAACAATACAGAGAGAATAATACTCTCCTTTCAACACAGAGAATAAAATGACAGAGATTGCAGAATAAAACTTTTCTTTTCTATTTCATTAACAAACACTAAAACTATTACAAAATGATAGATTTATTCCTCACTGGAGGGATTCACAAAATATGATTGAGACTGCTATGGACGCAGTGCTCTCTAATCTTCTCTCTGTCTCTCAAAATGCACAAACAGTGCTCTCTTATGGTTCATTGAGTTTTTTTCTGCCTGCGAGCTTACACAGCGATACAACACAACAATACAATGATATTTGTTACAATACTACGGGCCTTTCACCTTTTATATGGCACGGCGAAAATAAAAGCATAAAATAAATTACAAGAAAATGCATTGCCGAAACATAACTTTAACCTAAAAAATTTATATGCGCAATATACGAGTGGAGCCCACTTCGCAATCGGTGATCGGTGATCAGCGAATCAGTTGAACAAACAAAACATGCAATGTTGCAATTGCGATTTGCGATTTCCGATTCAGCGATGTTGTGATTGTGCAATGAGCGATTGTGGTGGGACCACATCCCATCGGTGCATCACATCGCAATGAATATTTGGTGGAAAACATAAGCGGAATGAGCTTTGCGATTGCGATGTGCGATTAGTGACATCGGCAATCGCATCATCGGAAATAAAAATGCAGATGGAGGAATAATGAAGTGATGTTGCGATGTTGTGATTGCGATCGCATCGTAAACATCCAATGGAACAAAACATATGGCAGAGACTCTTTGCGACGAGCGATTGTGATTTGAGATTGGGGTGGGACGACATCGCATCGCATCGCAACTTCTCGATCGAAGGAACACATTGTGATGGCAGAATATTACAATGTTCTTTATGCGATTTGCGATTGCGATTGTGATCACATCGCATTACATCATAACTCCATATCAACAAGACAGTTACAGTTTAAAACTTGCGATTGCGATCAGTTGTGAAGTGGTGGGGACCACTATCACGTGTCTCATTCAGACTTAAAAGACTTTGTCGTTTAAAAAAAAAAATCTTCATTTTTTGTTGTTGAGGGCTTAAAAGCCCAAAAAGACTTATCTTTAATAAAACTCTACTCTTATGTGGTTTGAACCACGAAAGTCGTCATTTCTCTGCAAAAACAGTTGCGCCCATACAAACATAACTTCTCATCTGCAATGGTGGCTGTTGCCCATAAACATTAATTCCATCCTTAAGGTCTTCTCCATTCCTCTTGAATGCACGGTGCTGTGCACACAAGCTCTCTACCCCTTTGTACTATGTTTCTACCTGCACAGGGCACGCAGGTGACTTTAATATTTCAACATTTGTTAATTTGTTTACGATATTATATAATTAATTTGTATTAGTCTCATTTACTTTTCTTTTCAGAAAAATTCTTAAAAACCATAATAATTATAATTAATCTATTGTAACATATTTTTTAAATCACACATCATGGTGATAATGTAATTCTATTTTTTAATTTAAATATATTATTAGTATTCTTTGAAACCAGAAAAAATATTCATTTTTAATTTCTTTAATGACACAAAAGTTCACGTTGATAATTTAATTTAATTTTTTAATTTAAATAAATTATTAGTATTCTTCTGAAACCCAACAAAAAAAAATTAGATATTGATAAGCAATTCCATTGTTTTCTGCATGCAAATTCTGCTTTAGTGGTAGATTTCAGCCCCAGCCTTTTTATCATCACTGGCAACCTCACGAGCCATCATTTTTTTCTATGTATAACAGCTCTTCTATGACCTTAATCGAGTAAGAACATTGGTGGAAATGCATGTGTATGGAGAGCTTAAATAGTTGAAATGAGAGGCCTGGAAACATTCCAGAGTAAAAAACATGAAATAGGAGGCGTAGAAACATTCCCGTTAAATTGCATATATTCATGAAAATAGGGGTAAATTGGCTATCAAAGTCAGCATTCAATTAAGGTTTAGATAAAATAAAATCTTACTATCATAAAGTCAGGGTAATTTGTTTTAGCATTATAAGATAACACGCCAAACATTATAGCATTGACTAAGAGGAATATGGCATGTACACCTCTTCTCATTGATAGCCTATAAATTATTCACTGGAATCATATATTTCCACAAAGTTTAACGATGACAGGACACAGAGACAATATTTATGCTATGAACAGAGGAAAGAATAAAGTATATTTGCTTGTAGCCGATAATAAATTTTGCAAGGCATTTTTCATGGCCAACTATATTTTAAATAGGTGAGGCCCCCCCATCATAGTTCTGTACGTTACAAACTTCCCAGTGCGTCATCTTATTTCTTCCATTTGATGACCTCTTCATGGGAGCGTAACGGAATACCTTCTTTCTCAGTCTATTTTCTTTGTTGCTTTTCTATTTTGGGCAAGACGCCTCAATGTTTGCATCCAAAAATGTGAATCATTCTGGTCTATCACAACACTTTTAATTTTTCCAACACATTAGAAATAAAATGTGTATGTAGCTCTCAGAATTTGCTCAAATAATCGGTTGAAAAGACTGGTGGGACATAAAACTAGAACTCTGAATTATACCTTAGCATCAAGTGCCTTGGATGCAGCCTCATGTTCAGCCTCGTGTCTTGGATACAACCTTAGACCATAGGACGTCAACCTTGCACGATCTATTCTAACTCTAACGCCATTTCCATTTCTAGTCTCGGTGGAGCTCATGAATCTGTCTGAGGAGAGTTATGGCAATATCAGAGTATTTTATATCATGTTAATGAAGGACAAATTTTTCCCTCCAAAGCACCATCTATCAGCACCAACTATTCCCTGTGAGCCTTGCACATCCTAGGGTGCTAATTGAGGGGGAAGAAATGACAGAAGGCCTGTGATATAATCACATAAAGATAGCACTAATTCAAGACTAGACTACTCAGCACAACATAGAAAAATGGAAAAGCATTCTAACAAGCAAAAAAACATTTATGGGCTTGATTTATTAACCACTACCTCAGTGTATTGCACTTGCAGCTATGTTGTTTGATTGTTTCACAAATTGATTATTGCACGTCATTTTTGCAGGATGTAGAATGAGTTTTCTTTGTATTGCAGTTGTAGCGCTGATGCAGTAGTTGCCTGCTGCAAATGGTAACACCTCTCTCGTTAGATGTGGGCGGTCATTCGTCTATTTTACCAGCCATTTCAAATACACACCCAAGCTGTCTTACTTGAAAGCATAAAAGAGAAAGCCATTATCCACTCAAAAACGTGGTCAAAGAAATATAAGGGTCACAACGCAAAATCAGAACCACTAAAAAAAATAAAATAAAAACCTGGTAGTAACATTAAAGAATTACAATTGCATGGGTATGGAAGAGTAAAAAGGATAGGGTTTCTGAGAGCTGCAGAGCTTTCTTCTTCTGAACTTCTTCTTTTGAACAGCCTCAGACTGCTTACCCACCGTTTTCTGGGACTGCTTACCCACTGTTTTCTGGATGAGATCAAAGGGCAGGGGCTGGTTGCAACTTCAAGCTTTTGTGAAGTTTTCACCACTGTTCGAGAGGGAGCATGTGAGCCAGATGGAGCCTATTCCGGACACCAGTTGCCAAGATAGTTATAGCTGTTAGATTAGGAAATTTTTTCCAACTTAGGATATGTTAAAAGTACAGTGATAATTGTATATGAAAATTAAAGCCCGCAATAAAATCTCCAAAATAAAACATTGGTTACTAAATTTTGTTGACAAAATATTGTTTTTTCCAACTTAAGATATGTTAAAAACAATATGTTAAAAACATAGTGATAATTGTATATGAAAATGAAAGCCTGCAATAAGACCTCCAAAACAAAACTTTGATTAAAAACTTTTGTTGGGAGAAGATTTTTTTAAAACTTTGGTTCAATAAATGAGATCACCAAAATTAATATGAAATCGATCACGATCGATCGCTATAGTCCCATTGCTATAGGCAGGGACTAATAATACCCACAAGAAAAACAATAGTGGCTTGTTTTCAACTGTAGCAAATGAAAGATATTAACCGCTTGATTGTTTCTTTTTTTTTCAAGAGAAAAAAACATTGTTTTCAGTATATTAATAGGGGAAAATAGTCTATATACCGATTACATATATCCGCCAACAGAGAGAAAACCCATGTTTATCCATCCAGAATAAATGGATGTCTCATCCCCGGCCAATTGTGATAAAAAGCCCCATATCAAAAAGATACAGATTCAGCAGAATATACAATATGACCCTCATATGGGATATGAGGAAACCTATAATGTAAAATGCAGAATACAGGAATGATGCTTATATATCGAGGGAAATATGATACAGAAAAAGACTTCAAGCACCCTGAAGATCCATTCCTCCCAAAAATCACAAATAATGTTCAATAGCCAGCCCCCTTTTGAGAGGAGCCCACAGTATATGACGGAAAAAAAACCAAAAAGGTTCCAATCAGACTCGCTTGATACCAGAATCCCTCCACCCGATCTAGAATTGAGACTTTTGGAGAACCATCCAGTGAGGGATCCACCAGGTCCAATGTGAGATTTGGCATAATTACAATCCTGGCAGTTATGTGAAGTGCAACAGGCTCTTTGCAGATAGGAACAGATCAAAAGAAAACGATTAGACCATACAAAAATAGTAAATCGGAGTGTAGAGTACCATGATACCTGAATACCAAAATCCATCAACCAGATCGAAACCAGGCCTAAGGATCACCAGCCAAATGTGTGATCCGGCAAGTCCATATGGGAGATATCAGCTAGATTTAAACCTGGATAGAAGAAAGAGATAAGTGTGACCTGTCACCTACACAGGATTAAAATGCTGTAAGAGCCTATAAATTGTGTCTGTATGAATCCACCTCCCAGTTATTCCTATAGTAACTGACAGAAATGAAACCAAAAGATTGATCCAGCCCCTTCTTTGAAAGTCTACCAGCTCTTCCATTTAATTCCCTGTATATGTGATGTAGAGTTTCCCTCTGGAAAGTGGATAAAATGAAAAGAATGCGATCAATCCACCCGCAGAGATTTGAGCCATTTAGTGTGGCTTTACCCGATATGCCATCAATAACAATCCGAGAGTCCCCATATATGTCAATGCAGGGTATCTTTAAGTGATGAGCCACCATGATCCCACTCCACAGTGCCATGATCTCCGCTTTATTGTTTGTTCCAAAGCCCCCATTCCATATGATATGATACCTCTCCTCGGCATTCAATTTGATCCAGGCCCCGCATCCACATATGCCCTCCTGTTGAGCTCCATCTAAGAAAAGAGCCGGTAGTTGTATGCTGTGTGGCCTGATTCTGATGGACAAATCTTTGCATAAAAAATTCGGGGCAGGGTTCATATGAAGCCATTCCATGACACGTGTATAAATTCTTGTGGCATCATATAATGCGTCATTGAACAATATGTTGTTCCTGGTACACCAAAGCTCCCAACATACATAATAAGGGAGAGTTTTGTAGCCTACATCCTTTGTAGCCCAGAAATCATATGCGTGATTTTTGTCGAGCGGTCTCCATCTCTCAATACCAATCAGGTTGGAGAACATTTCCCACATTTCCATAGATACCTTACGTTCAAAAAATATGTGTGATATCGTTTCCAGCTCTGATTTGCAGAGATTGCAGCGTCCTGGACCCTGTTTTCCTTTTCTTTGTAGATTCTCCCATGTGAGAATCTTCTCCTTCCTGAGCAGCCAATTAAATAATACAATTTTATGTGGTATTTTCCAGCTCCACACCTTTGTAAATCCAGGGATGTCCACTGTAGAGTGATTGTCCTCTTTTAATCGCTAATATAGAGTCCTCACATCTATGTTTGAGCCTTTTACAGCCCTGCCCCATACAATTTTATCCCCCATAGGGTCAAACAATAACCCCGCAGCCTGTAATGAGCTGATATAGTCCTGCCATACATCCTTGTCGCAGCACCTCATCCCAAGTGTCTCGAAATACTTCCAAACAGGAGCGCCTAAAATCCAATGAGATATAATGTCGGCCAAGAATATGAAACCTCTGTGAGACAGCCTATGTATAAATCCATCCTCGACAGAGAATACAGCCTGTACGCCCATAATGTTTTTGCAGCTTATGGGTATCATACCCCCATTTCCAAACTTCCATACCGTATTGAGTTTGATCACATCATGGGTCTTTGTAATGCTCCTCCAGATCTTATATGCCCTCCGATGTTGTGGAATGGGTCCATATAAGTATGAAGCCAGAGTATGCCCCTTCATGTATTTGTCCTTCATAATGTTCTGCCAAATGCCACTTCCCGTCAGCATTCTCCACATGGACTTCGACAGTAAAGCAAATGAGAACATCCGGATATCCAGCAGCCCCTATCCTCCCATTGCCTTTGGAAATGTGATCTCCGACATTTTACACAGATGAAAATTTTTCTCAGTTCTAACTCCAGCCCATAAAAAGTGAGCCATAACAGCATTAATCTGCTCAATAATGTGAGTCGGAAGGCAATAGACGTGACCCCAGTATACAATAAGCTGGGAAAGGACAACTTGTATGAGAATATATCTGCCCCCTAAAGTAAGGCAGCGATTTGTCCATTTTGAAATTTTTTCCCTATGTTTTTCAACAAGCCAATCCCAGTCCCTGTTAAAACCCAGATATCTGACCCCTTCAGATAGTTTTGCTGCTTTAACCCCCAGTATCTCTGCCACGTATAAAACTTCTATAACCTCTCCATTATCATATAACAAAAGTGATTTTCCTTTGTTGATGCACAGTCCTATGGCCGAACCAAAACGATCCATCAAAGCACTGAGGAATACCCATTGCTCCCGAATAAGGTGACCAAAAACCAATAAATCGTCTACAAAAAGAGAATGTGAGACACTGACCTGCGGAGATACCGGAAATCCACTAAAGTGGCCCTCCAAAACAACAGATTTAATCATACGACTGAAGCCATCCATGACCAGAATAAATATGAGAGGTGATAAGGCGCAGCCTTGTCTCAGCCCTCGTCCTGCCCTGAAGAAAGCAGATGGAATCCCGTTTATGATAATGCTGTATCTCACCGATACAATACATGCCATGATCCATCTGATGGCAGGCAGCGACAGACCAATCTTAAAAGGTATAAGTCTAATGAACGACCAATCTGCTGAGTCATATGATTTGTAGAGGTCCACCTTATAAATGATGCCATCCTTTTCCTTGTCGTGAATTGAGTGCATCGCTTTCTGTGTGATAGCAACCGCATCGTGTATGGATCTGGCGTTAAGAAACCCATATTGTTCAGCCGATATCCACCTAGAAAGAGTACCTTTGAGCCTGTTTGCGATGACCTTTGAAGTGATCTTGTACATCACATTGCACAGTGCAATAGGCCTATAGTCCGAGAAAGAGACCGGATCAGAGGATTTCGGGATCAATGCTATGAATGTGGCGTTTATATCTCCAGGTATATACCCCTTTTTTCTAATCATCTCAGTCAGTTCCAGTAGTTCACCCCCATTAACTCAAAGAAGCAAATATAAAATTCGGCCGGCCACCCATCTGGCCCGGGACTTTTATCTCTGGCAAAGGTTTTAAGCACTTCTTCAATTTCCTGCTTGGTGACGGGCCGCATAAATTCTTCAGCTGCTTCCTGGTCAAACATTTTAGGATATTGACTTAAAACACCTTGTTGGTTGATATGGGAAATCCCCTCATCCTTCTTGTAAAAATCCTCAAAATGTTCGACTGCAGCCCGCCTAATCCCTGCATCATCCGAAATGAGGGTACCATCCAGTGTACGAATACTCCATATGGAATTTTTCACCCTCCTACCTGTTGCGCACGCATGAAAATACTTGGTGTTCATATCGCCCTCTTTGAGCCATTGGTTCCTGCTTTTTAACTTCCAGGTGGTTTCTTCAATCTTCAACAGCTCAACCTTACGAGCCTCCATTTCTTGTAAATATTTGTATAAATCCTCATCTGGTGGATGCACAGTAGATGATATGTGTGCCTGGGAGATTTTATACGAAATTTCCTCAATCTCCTTCTTGAGCGCATTCTTCTTGTCGCGCTCCCATCTTTTAACAATAGCTTTTAGGGCCCGCATTTTATCAGGGAGAGCTGCTCCATATGCACGCCCATCAACCATATGGGGATCCAGCCAGGAGGATCTAACCAGTTGGATGAAGTCAGGATCATTAATCCAGACCTTGTTGAACTTAAAAGGAGCTCCTTTTTTGCAGGATTCAAGCCGCCCTGTTAGGCATATAGCCATGTGATCCGAGAGGGAGGATTGATGTACCGAGAGTCGCATATGGCCCATGTGTGCCATCATTTCATTACTGACCACAGCTCGGTCCAAAACTTTCACAACGAAATCCTCTCCACTTGTACGGTTGGTCCATGTAGGCACAGCAGGACTCGCTTTTATGTTAGCAAGAGCATGGCTGCTCAGAATGTGAGAAACCTTCCTGGCCACCGGGTCAAATCTTGCTTTTTTCCCCCACGATTCATCCACAGAAAGAGCAATGTTAAAATCCCTGATAAGCATAAGTAATTTGAGATCCAGCACCCCACTTCTGTCCAACTTATTCTAGAATTTTGTCTTTAGGGTGCAAGGCGCATATAAATTGATTATAGCCACCTCCTCGCTAATACCCCTACATGAACCATACAGAAAAATACCTCCAAAAAATTTGAATGCCAATAACTTAAAACGTTGCTCGTCCCATCCAGCAGCCAGACCTCCAGATCTTACCAACAGAATCAACACCCACTGTCTTCCATCCCGGGCAGATCGCAATTATGGATTCCATAGCGGTTTTTCTCCTGCATAGTGTTTCTTGTAGAAAAATGATCGATGCTATGAGGGTCCTGACCATATCTGTGAGGATGATCGATGCTATGAGGGTCCTGACCATATCTGTGAGGGATCGACTTGTTTTTACACTGGTCAAAAATGGATGTACATGTTTGAAAGTGAAATCTCAAATGATGATGTTCCTTATCCCAAAAATAGGAGTTTCCAATCGTAATGGATGCACTTTGTTTGGAATTATACTCTATTTAGCGAGAAATGTCACCATGTCTGTCTAAAAGCCCAACAAACAGGAAAAATAGGCTGCAGAAAACTTTAAAAATTCCTTGAAAAGAGAAAAGATTGACAAATGGTGCTGCTGGATGACAAGTGGATGCCTTACGTCAGTATAGGAAACAAGTGGACAACAATAATTTGAATTAAGCTATCAAACTGAATAGTACTCTATTTAGCAAGAAATGTCATCATATCTGTCTAAATGCCCAACAAACAGAAATTTACAGAAATCTTTAAAAATTCCTTGAAAAGGGAGAAGATTACCGAATGGTGCTGCTCGATGACAAGTGGACGACTTACGTCAGCATAGAAAACAAGTGGACAACAATAAATCATAATTTACAAGAAGTTATCAAATAGGCAATGGCAGTTTGGTAATGATAAAGAACGTTGTAGACATGCTTCATAACATATTATGGAAGACCGATTGTAAAAAGGTCAAAAAAAAAAAATCATATAGACAGGTTGGAAATAGTGGTTAATAGATGAAAATCCCAGTGTTTTAATTGAATATCTGAATAATTACGTTTATATGTGTTTCGTATTGGATTTGTTGATTTTAATGATTTTGTTAATTCATTTTTTTGATTGTATGGTTTGAATTTAAATATGTTAGTATATTTTTTCTATTGTTGCTATATTAATGGATGGAATTCACACCATAAATTATTTGTATAATTAATTTAAATGTTTAAATATATTTAAATTATTTTTTTACAAAAATATGATTAAAATTTACTTTACAAGTAATTTATCACCACACATGAAGATTAGAGAAATTTAATTAAAAATAAAAATATATTCTATATTATTTAAACATTGTTGCATTAAAATAGTATATTAATAAGGGTTATAGTTGTAAATGTGTGCTTTTCAAAACCGAGTTCATTCATTAATCTTCATGGATTCTAATTGTGCTTTTCAAAAATGGAGTTTCATTCATTAACCCCTATTGATTGCAATTTGATAAAAATGCCAATATATTAACCTAGCTTTAAAACCAATTTTAAAATATAATTGTCTTTAGTGGGATTTTTTGAAGGGTTTTCTGGTGCGTTTTCTAGTCTAATTTTTGTAAAATCCTACAGAAATTCTAGTCTAATTTCTGTAAAATCTTACAGGAATATATTGAAAACATAAGTTTGATGGCTAACCCTACAAAATTGAAGTTCCCTAGGGGTTTTTGGGGGGTGCTGAATATATATATATATATATATATATAGATATACAATAAAAAAAAACCAGTTTAAATAACACAAATCAAGTTTTCACCTCAAATTTTTTTGCCGGACTCTCACACTAAAACTCCAAAAGTCCCACTAAAGACAACACCATTTAACCATTTATCTCTACTCTTCATTTGGTTCTTTTTCCTCCATTCCTATTTTAGTTTTTTTTGGTCTCTTTTCTTCTTTCTTTTTTTTTCTTTTGTCTAGCAATTTTGTGTTTGGTTTTAAATTTTCTATGTTGTGGTCTCATATATTGCTTCTTTGATTGGTTTTCCTTTTTAATGATTCTTAGTAGTTTTATTATTTTTATTTTTATTTTTATTATTATATTTTTGTCTTAATTAGTTATTTTTGAGAAATTTCTTTTATTTTTATGTTAGTTTGATAATAATTTAGATTTATTTTTATTTAATGTTATTTTCATTATTTCTTCTATATTTGTTTTAACCATTGTTTTATTTAAATTTAATACTATTTTATATTTTTATTATTTTATTTAAATTTTTTTATTTAAATTTTGTTGGTTATTTTTGGTAAAAAATTGTAGTTTTGTTATTGGTTGGGTCTAGATTTCAATTTGTTTAATAAATTAACTTTTTTTTTTTATCTTTCACTTATATTCATTTTGGTTAGACTATTTTTTGTTTTACCTTTGATTTTATTTAAATCAAATATTTATTATTATTATTATTATTATCACAGAGGCCTACACTCTCAAGTATTATTTAACTAATTTACATTTAATTATAATTATATTTAATTTTTAACTTTTTTTATGGTTATTAAAGTTAAATGGACCCACATTTTTATTTTTTCACTAATATCAAGATTTATAATGCACTAATATTTGTTTCCATATTCTAATTCACTTGGGTAAGGTAGTTAATAAAATTAATAAAATGTTTCATGAATACCTAAATTAATATTAAAATATTTCACCATATACAAATTAATAATAAAATATTTCACAGATACCAAATTAAACAATTTAAAACTATTTACGACAAGTACCTCTTTTTAAATTTAAAGGATTTTGATTGGTTTACATATTATGACATAAAAATTATGTGAAATTTTCATGGACACTTTTAGGCTGAAATTTCCTCTAATGAATAACCAAAAAGCATTGTGATTATGGTTTAATAGTGAAGGGCCTCTTGTTAGATAAAGTTGGTGTCACCTAAAACCTGAGTGCACAACATGTTGAAGTTCAAATCCAGTGTGACTTTCAATTCTGACATTATAAATTTAAATTTATAAAAACATCTTTAAGTTTCTAATGTAGGTTAATTACAAATTCCAAGTTTATTTGTGTTTCATGTAAAATTTTAGATACATTACCAATACTAGAAATTATAAGAGAGAAGAACGAGGTAGAAATTTGCATCAAATAAATGGATAGAAAAAAAATCCCTAATCTGTCGATATTTTAGTATGCTTAGAAGTATTTTATTTAAAGAGATACCTCAGATACAAGCAAAGCATTTCTTGGGCTAATGGCACTTTGAATTCCATTCATCGGCAACTGCTACTTCCCTTTGGTTCACCTTCCTTTAACCTTCAACCAACCAAACTACATTGATTTCAACCAAACCTTAAAATGGAAACATTGTTCCATTATCGAACCTGCCTGCTCATCGACCTTGTACTACAAAGAAGGATTCCTATGATATATTGGTCGATGTTAATAAAATACATTAATAAGAAAATTTCTCAGGTCTCCTCTATTACCACTACTTCCAAATTCACCCCAACCACATTTAACCTCCAACGAACCAAACTACATCAATTTGGACCAAACCCTAGAATGGAGACATTGTTCCATTATCGAACCTGCCTGGTCATCGATCTTTTACTAGAAAGAAGGATTCCTATGATATATTGGTCGATGTTAATAAAATACATTAATAAGGAAATTTCTCAGGTCTCCTCTATTACCACTACTGCCAAATTCACCCCAACCAACGTGTGTATGCCTCTGTTTATGTTGGACAAGCTTCTCATTTAAAACAAAATTTCAAAAACTGAGTATATTTATGATCCTAAAACACCAGGCCGAATCCATTTTTGAATGACTCGTTTCAGGGTAAAATCACAGGTAAAACTCTACAGACATATAATTCAAACCCGACAATAATGATATTGATCTTTCAAAGGGGAAATGATCACATAATGAGTGACATATCATAGAAGCTATGGTCACTTGACTAATCCCATCCTTGAGTTACATTTTGAGTTGGAGGAGGAAGAGGTGGTTGAATACCCAAGTCAAGTCCATGCCTCTCGAATACAATCACAAGGCCTATAGATATACATTATGACATGCCCAAATCTCCGAGGTTGCTTGGATTACATGAGTGATGATGAGACACTGTAGATACAACCAAATAAAATCATATGCTTTTACACATCTTTGAATGATGCTCTGAGGCAAAACAACACCGCTCAAACTCCCGGTATTATACCCAACATACTAGGAAAAATTCTCAGTTGCATCATCATCATATTGGGAAACTCTATAATATTTTTTATTTTTTTTGGATATGGTCAAAATAGATGAAATATACCCATGGTATTTATTGTGGTATTTTCCCATGGTATCTATCCCTGGTATTTTCCTTAATTTTTCAAGGGAAATAATAAAATACGGCTTCTAGAGAATCTATCAAGCCTATACAAGGGGATAGGAGCTAGGCATTGAATCAATCCTATTAGGTAACTAATCCTTGGGTTAGTTTGTGTTAGGTAATCAGTTATTAGAGTCTAAGAAACTTGGGGAACTGATTCAACAGGTTCTTGATGTATTTATATGTGTACACATTGTACATCATTCCTTGAGACATACATTAATATATTGTTGAATTTTGTTTCCAGTTTATGTGTTGTGTGTCTTATAGTAATATTAGAGTAGGTGAAATTCAAGCAGGTGAAATACTCTGTTGAATGAGAAAGCATAGTTAATATGCTCAATGTAATAGAATGAGACATTTTTCCTTTCTATGTATCATCACGTCTGCAGTGGGGATTCTGACCATTGTTGAGATATGTATCATCACGTCTGCAGTGGGGATTCTGACCATTGTTGAGAGCTAAGTTGCTTTAAGACTATAAACCAGTGTTATTTCTGGCCCTTCGCAATGGTTCTGCAAAAATAAAGGAGACCACGCACTGGCTGGGTCTGTTTATAGTCAGATTGTATTATAGTAAAATTGGCACAACTGCTAGAAATTCTAAACGGTTGCTAACTAGGTCTGTCTATAGTTGGATTGTCTTATAGTCATATTGGCACAACAGCAAAAAAATTTCGAATGGAGATGAGCCACTAGTTTTGTGGCCATGAATATTTATGCTCTTGAGGGCAGATGCTGATGAGAAGCTACCCCTGTTGAGGACCCACAGTTGTGCGTTGAGTCTGCAGGTATTGTTAAATGGATTGAATGTTGTTTGAAGTTGATATTTTCCATGCATTTCCCTTCTGACCGAAAAGAACATCAAGAAGAACTGCAAAGGGCCAATGCTTCACTACGCTGTTCTCCTCAAAAGAGTTAAGTTTATGAGTTTCATTTTTATGAAAAAGTGTGAATTTTATGAGTTTCATTTTTATAAAAATGTGTGATTGATTGAAGTGAAGCAAAGACAGTTGGAAAAATAGTTCAATTTATCTTGGCCATTGGTTGACTAGTGTGGATAATATACAAGATTAATATTTTCAGTTATGCACTATCATACAAACCATTAAAGAAACATAGTTTCTTCTTAATCCCAGCACCTTTAATTTCAAAATCGCTATGGCTCGATCTTCAAACATTTCTTGGATGACCTAGAGTCAAAAACTGAGAAATGCTCATGTTTTTGGAAACCTTAGTTGTTATTTTCTTGCGTGATAATCGCTAGAAAAGTGAAAGAAACAGGTGCTTATTAGACCCATAAAAATACGATTTAGGAAATTCGAGGGCTTCTCATCAAATGATACTAGTAAGGAAATCCCGAATTTGAACTTTTCATCATTTGATAGCCGAGTCAATGTGATCTCTAATTCGAGATGTTGTTATCAAGGTTTGAAGAGAAGGATCCCACCAAATAGTGTATCAATGAGAAATATTATTTTATATCTTTGCAATTATGTTTGTATTTTAGAGTTTTAAATACAATTGCTGGAAAATAAATGTCCTTCTTTACCCATTGCTACTGGGATATCTAGCGATTGCAGTACCATCTCGAGATTATTTTCGAAAATTTTCAAACAATATATTGTTGAGAGTGCTCTCATTCTCGTGAAATTATTTTGATGAGTGCTAACAGTGAGTGATGGTAGTGTCTGGACAAACTTCTGAGTAAAATATCGAAAGCAGAGTTGACAGGTTCATGTAATTTTGAGTTGTTCAGTGGGCTGTCATGTTATAGGTAATACAGTCTAGCGGAGATGAATATTGAATCTTTAATTTGGGATAAATATTGAGAAAATCAATCTTGAATTTGGGGAAATGTTAATAAAAGCTTTAAATATCTTGAGTATACAAACTTCACCCACCGCTGGAGTTTGCCTTTGAAATATCTTAAATTTGCATTTTTTGAAATGGAAATATTGCATTGCCATTTTTTTGGTTGAGTTGCAAGGTCTGAGCATCATCGTTTTTGTTTTCTCAAAATGACATAAAAAACAGATCATTTACCAAAATACCTTGTAAAAGGTTAAGGTGAAGGTGGGGATTGGTAATCTTCAGTTTTAAGAATTTTTATTCTCTAGCTTGGAATTGCAGGACATAAGGTTGATGGAGAAAGAAACAGATTGTGTGTTGCTACCATCGTTGACTTATTTCAAGTAATATTTGGTTGATGTTTTTAAAATTGGTTGAATTCTTTGAGAGTTCATGGGAACCTTGAAGTGTTTATTGGATTTGAGCGTTGAATCAGTGCTCTACAAATTGAAAATTTTGTTGGTCGTCAGTCATCGTTGTTGTTTGTTATATTGGCATGATTTTGCTAGTTGGAGCCTACAACTTCACAAATACCTATGACAATTTCACAACTATGATGGTGCTTTAAATCTGAATTAATAGCAACAAACAACAAAGCCTATTTTCAAAGGAAGGAAATTGCATTCCAATTGTTAGTTGCCTAGGTTTTGTGGATTTATTTTTTAAAACAAATTGGCAGATTTTTTTTCTTGTTGACTTGTAATTTTGATGGGTGCATGATCGGTTGAACCTGACACCTATTTGATTCAGTGAAAAGTGTGTATTGGGTGCATTTTCAGTGGTAACCGACACCCTTTCTTTTTTCTAAGTTGATTGCAAGTTTACTTTGATGTCACACTAGAGAAAATGGCCAAACTAAATGATTTAGTACAGTTATTAAGAAATTTAATGCTATCTAGTGTCCATAATGATGTACAAGTCAGTAAAGACATGCTCTCTGGCATCCAATCATGTTTGAAAAATGTTAAAAGAAAATTTGAATTCTTGGAGTTAGAATCACAGTTATAGCGAGACGAACTTCAAGAGAAAACTTGTGATTCTGAACTGGTGTTTGTTCAGAACAAAAAAAAATTTGAGTCTGATCATCAGTCAAAGAATGATGAGAGAAATGAAGTGCTTTCAGGTGAAAATTTGGATGTAGTTAGAAGTGCTGATGTGAAACATGTTATAAGACCATGGGAAGAGATGACACACAATAAACACAAAATTGGTCTTGGTTATAACAATGGTGTATTTTTTCACATTTCACACTTTGCTAAACCTGTAAAATTTCGAAGTGTAGGTTTTCTGGATGGCGTGGTTCCAGAAAAGGTTGATAAATGCCAACAGTGTAACAGAGTTGGACATATGAAAGATTGGTGTTTTGATCTTCACCCGTGCGTGCATTGTGGAAAGCGAAATCACCAGTCAGTTAGATGTTCCAAAAAGAAGAGCATTGCAAGAGAGAAGGTAAGTTTTGGATGGATTGCTTCTTGGGAATGGACCAAAGCAGCCAAGAAGATCTACAGATCATATCGAAGAATTTGTTCGAGAGTGACGATTCTTGCAGTGATGAAGAATATTTATTACCTTGTATCTGACAAAGGGGAATTTGTTGGTGGGTGGTCTGCTACAGGTTCGAGTTCGAGATGTCAAGCGAGCCTAAGTCAGTGATCCACAACCTTAGTTGATTGAGTTGTTTTTGAGCGAGCACTTCCAGATTTGAAATTGTTCAAGGAATTGTTGTGATAGTTCTAGAGTTTGTGGTCATCTAAAAACCACATTTTTTGTTCTGAAAACTGTTATGTAGGTTCTAGAATTAGTGTTGGTGGAGATATCGAGTTCTTCCATTTTCAGTTTATGGTCATCCTTGAAAACCATTTCCGAGAGACATGCAGCTCCTGGTTGAGATGTATTTCTGCATTCTGAACTCTCATTCTTGGACTTTGGTATATCCCTTTGGATTAAGGGGGGAATGTTAGGTAACTAATCCTTGGGTTATTTTTTGTTAGGAAATCGGGTATTAGAGTCCAAGAAACCTGGGGAACTGATTCAATAGTTTCTTGATGTATTTATATCTGTACACGTTGTACATCATTCCTTGAGACATTCATTAATATATTATTGAAGTTTGTTTCCAGTTTATGTGTTCTATGACTTAAAATTCCAGGTTTATCTATATTATTGTGTTTTCTTGAGAACTTGGCGTGGTCAGTTCTAGTCTGCTCCCCATGACGAAAGCCTAGCTTGTGTGATTTGTCGGGTGGATCCATCCAGGGTCAACGATTGTGCTTCAATCTTTTATTTTCTCTTATAATGAGCAGTCCGGCATGCCACTCAGTGGCTCTGGTATTTTTGTATGGGAACGTACTTGTTTCTTTAGTTAATAATATAAATAAAGGTCTCATTTTTAGATATTGTTGTGTTCATTGTTTTTATTGAAATTATTTTTTAAGTAGAACACTAAAGTGTACTAGATCTGTCGAAATTTTTAAGCTTTAGGTTATTACAGTTGTATTAGAGTTGTGCATCCTGAAAACCTAAATATTTCATGCAGGGAACTTCAGTGAGATTTATCCTCACCTAAGTTGGCAATTTTCCACCTTCGATGGTACTCGATATGACCCTAGTTGTTCTATTAATTTTCGCTTAATTATTGCAAAAATTTTGAGAGTTTATTATTTTGAAGGGATTTATTAGATTGGATATGCTCTACAGATTTGACCATTCATATTGAAATTCAGAAGGTTGAGATCTAATCTTTGGTCGAGATTGAGCCCTTATGTGAGGAGAGAAAATTTTTGGGAGAGCGCTTTGGGATATTACACTGGCTCGTGCATCAACTCCAAAACCAACATAAAAAAATTTCCCACTGAACTCTGACTTCAATTCTGTTTTTTTCTTTCGATGTGATCATTTCCTATCTACAACTTCTAGCACCCATATATGGTTTGATTTCATCACTCATTTGTTCTATTCAATTGAAGTTTCGGAGGCTCAATCTATAACCCCGACCTCGATTTTATTTCTAACAAGGTATTTCAAAACCTCTAGAGGAAATGGGTACTCTTGTAGCCAGTAATCGTTACTGGTGGAAATCACAGTTATTCATCACCATTGCGTAGTTTCATACAACACCATGGAAATAAGAAATCCTCATCTCTTCTTCATCACACTTATATTCATTCTTTCGTATTTTTTTTCACTCCCATGTGTTCAACATTGTTGTATTATTCATTATTAGTTACTCTCTCAGCTACAGTAATCTCCACTAGAAGGATTTGAGAATGGAAATCTTCCCTTGATCCATTCATGATAATGTTGTGTCGCACAATATATTTCTCCGCTATATGCTAGTCCCTTTTCAGATCTTAGGAAGTGTTATTGGGCTGCTCTATGAAGCTATAAGCAGAGTATTATGGAGACGTGAGGAACATAATATTAGTATTGGACATACAAGAGGTGTCTACGTTGTTGGAACACCTAATCCTACATGGGTAGGTGTGGAATGCGAAAAGTCACAATGGAGTCCAAGTGACCTTGGAATGTGAAACCAAGAGTCACACCATTGTATTATAAATGTACATCATGTGTAATGGAAAAATAAGAAAGCCTCACGCTTATCCTTCATTGTGTTGAGTCTCTTGTGTGTGTGTGTGTTATTCTCCTCATACACCATGTGTGTGCTTCAACATGGTGTTTAACATGGTATCAGAGCGGGCGATTGCTGGCCCTGCTCAACATTGAGTGAGCCATTTGTGTTTATGGCCTGTGTAAATCTGCAAAAATTGTTGGCATTTTTGCAGCATTTAGAGAGTTTCTGCAGCAGAGTTTTTGCCGCCATTCAGAGGTGTTTTGAAGAAGAGCAGCGTTGGTTTTGAGAAGGAGCAAAATTCAAAATCCTTGGCAGCATTCAGAAATTGGTTTGGAGACGCAGCACTGCACATCTGAAGGTTGATTTCTTCCTACAATTTCTGCATTTTAAATTCTGCACCATATTGAGCTGCTGGAAAATAATTTAAAAAGAGTTTCTGAAGAAGTTTTTTGGGTTTTACTGGAAATATTTCTGAGTTTTCATTGGAAAATTTCTAAGATTTCTGAGTTTTCTGCAAATCTCTAACTCTGCAAATTCTCCAATTTTCTGCTGCTATATGGTCCTCTGCAATTTTTTGAAGAAAAGTTTTGGGTTTTTGAAGAAAAATTTCTGAGTTTTCTCTGCAATATCTGGAAAAATCTGCTGTTGTTTTAAAATCTCGGTTTTACTGCTGAAATTTCTGGAAAATTCTGCATTTATCCAATATCTGCTGCTGGAAGAAAAAATACTCTGCTCTTTCTAATCTGTTGTTTTTAAAATTAAAAAAAATAAAAAATAAAAAATAAAAAAATAAAAAAAATCGATTCAAATCCCAGGCCTTTCGGCCCTCCTCCCCCTACATTTTTTTTACATAACATACCTTGCAACACATAACCCATCATCCTACTACCTTACAAATTTACCCTTCACCCTACACTCGAAAGTTCACAGCTCCTCCCCTATCCAAACTCTACAGCCCTCATCCAAACGCTGCTACCCCAACGCTCCTACCTTACACTCCACGACACAGCAGTTTACCAATCTCTCATTCCTCTCACGAGCTCCCTCACTCGTCCTCACGCCCACGGCAGCTCCCATACACTATACCTCACCCCATGGCATTTGCTTCCGCTTCCCCTCACATTCCACTCGCCCTTACTCACAAACTTTGCCAGCCTATGCTATGCCCCCCCCCCTTATCACTCTCCCTAACACATATCCGCCCAACTCACATATACTACCTGAGCCCTCCTCACACTCGACCCCGCTCCTAACCTACCCACCCGCCCATGCTCTCATCGTCCGACCCCCTCGCTGCATTGCTCCCTCACGAGCTCTCTCCCACAGCCTTGGTCCGGTCCCCCCTCCTCCCTTGCTTGGCCATACGGCCCCCTCATCACTTCGTTGCCCACTCCCATATCTACCCCCGCTCCCCATGCTACTCTCCCTACCTCACAGTCCATACGCTCACCCCCCTATCACTCATATCCGCTCACTATTTTTGATACGCCCCTCTCTCCAACTACCAATGCCATTTCAGTGTCCCTTGGCCTCCCTCCCTCACAACGTTCAAATTCGACCTTTAAATTTTTATTTACCCTCCATTTTTAATAACCCCCCCTCCATATCTTTTCAATTTTTTAATTTCTTTTAAAATAATTCAAAAAAAAAAAAAAAATCAATCCCATCCCATTTAAATTTTCTACTAAATTCCCCTTCCCTTTTAATTCCTCTCCCTACACATTTTTAAATTTCCATCTCTCTCCCTTTTAATTATTCCCATTTTTTTAATTAATTTTTAATTTAAAAAAAAAAAACAGCAGAGAGAGAGGAAGAGCAGAAAGAGAGAATTTGAACAGCAGAAAAAGAAAATGACATGTGAGCAGATGGACTGAAAATTACAGATTTGACATTGTGTGATTTGTGGCATATATAAGAGGGTGACATTGAGTGAATTTGCCTCTTCATTCATAGTTGGAATCAGTAAATTTGAGTTGTTGGATTGTTGATTGCCCTCCATCATTTGAGGAGCACACTTTGTACTTTGAGATTTCCATAGTTGGAAATTCTTTTGAGTCATTTGTATTTCTTGTTGCATCACATTGTAAACGGGTGCATTTTCGGTTGAAGCCGACACCCTTTCATTTGTTGAGCCTAAGTTGTTGAAATGGCCAAAATCAATGAGGCATTAGTGTTGTTGAATGACCTCATTCATTCCAATGTTGATGATATCATAAAAATGAGCAAGGATGCTCTTTGTAATATTCAAAGTTGTTTACAAGATGCACAAGAAAAGATTGAGTTTTTGCAGTTGGAATCTCAGCTTCAGCAAGACGAACTTCAACAAAAGAGTCACCATTTTGAACCTATTTCTGTTCAGAAGATTGTGAAAGACTCTCATCAGAAGAAAGAAGGTAAAGTTCCAGTTGATTCACATTCAGTTCCTTGTACTAGAGCAGATTTTCATGCAGATGCAGCAGTTCAACCTGCACTTCTCAAGCCCATCATCAGACCTTGGGAAGAGCTTGTCCACAACAAGCACCGAACTGGTCTTGGATATGACAAGGATGTGTCCTTTCATATTCCAGACTACACCAAGCCCATCATATTTCAGAGTGCCGGATTCATGTATGACAGTTCACCTGTAGCTGTTCCAGATCCTGTTCCACTTCCACAACAGATTGAGAAATGCCAACACTGTGATCGAGTTGGCCATATGAAATATCACTGTTTTGATCTTCATCCATGCAAGCATTGTGGTCGGCACAGCCATTCTTCAGACAGATGCTTCAGAAACAAGCCTCCTGCAAGAACCAAGATTCATCTTCGATGGATCGCTTCTTGGCAATGGGCATCAGCAGCCAAGAAGATGTTTACGACACATGTTAGAACTTGTTCACAGATATTGAACAAAATTGCAGTTGAGTTTTCGCCATCATCTCACCTTGTCACTGACAGGGGGGAAAATGGTGGTCATGTACAAGCTTCGACGACAGATCAAGCGAGCCTGAGCCACAATCTCTCATTCCATGTTCAGAGTTGTAGCCAGCAGTTCAAGCGAGCCCGAGCCACAATTCGTCATTCTGGATTCAGAGATGTAGCCAGAGATACGGATGCCCATGAGCATACCTTCGGTTGGTGGATAACCTAAAACCATCATTTTCGGTTGGTGGATAACCTAAAACCATCATCTTTGGTTGGTGGACAACCTAAAACCACCACAGGTAGTAGACCTCCCTTCTTTTAGGTCGAAGGTCTCCTTTTCATATATGAGGAACACTTCCTCTAGCAGAAGCCTTCAGCTTAGCAGCCTTCAGCTTCTTGCCAGCTTTGGTTGAGTTCCAGGAAATGCTTCAAGCATTCCAAAGTTGTTGGTAATCCTAAAACCATCACAGGTAGTAGACCTCCCTTCTTTTAGGTTGAAGGTCTCCTTTTTTTATGAGGGACAATTCCTCTAGCAGAAGCTTTTAGCTTCTTGCCAGTTTTGGAAGAGTTCCGGGAACTGCAACAAGTTTTGCGTTCCAGTGTTTGTGGTCATCCTAAAACCACCTATTTTTTCCAACATTTCAGAGAGTTGATTCAGCCAAGTGCTTCCATGCATGCTTTGCAGATTTGTATTACAACTCTTTTCTTGGACTCACACATACCCCTTCGGATTAAGTGGGGATGTTGGAACACCTAATCCTACATGGGTAGGTGTGGAATGCGAACAGTCACAATGGAGTCCAAGTGACCTTGGAATGTGAAACCAAGAGTCACACCATTGTATTATAAATGTACATCATGTGTAATGGAAAAATAAGAAAGCCTCACGCTTATCCTTCATTGTGTTGAGTCTCTTGTGTGTGTGTGTTATTCTCCTCATAGACCATGTGTGTGCTTCAACATGGTGTTTAACATACGTCAAATAATACCTAAAGCATTTGTGGATCTGAGTTTTATGGGCTATTTAAACCTATCCAATAATAATCTGTTAGGTCTACCACATCTGGACACACTTAGGGCATCTTATTTCTCGAGTAACCGAGGCTCTGTGGAACTCAATTTTAGAGAAACTACAACGATCATACTTCTAATTTTAGCCAAGGGGAGGATGCCAGTAAGACTGTGCGTTGGGGGGAATCCAATGGTAGAAATTTTTGAGAAACAAGAGCACAAATAGAAACTTTCCAAAGCAGAGAATGCTCCTATTCATTCAGTTTCGAAACAAACTAGGAGATTTGACAAGGTCGATTTTTGTAGAAGAAGGGTCTCATGTGTATGCTACGTTTGGCTATTAACAACTAATATTTATCACGAGGTCAAATTGGCTACTCCAAGGGATTTCACTTAGCAATATCTATAGTTCCAACTCCACATATCATTTTCAAAAATAGAGGGTTGACTTTATCTAATCCTGGACATCAATCTAAACCAAAAGATCAACACATCCCAGTTCGAAGGAGCATATCACAATCTTCTTAAAGTGCTAGGAGATGGAGCACTTGTATCTCTATAACGAGGGCGGGGGGGGGAATAATATCGCGCAGACCCATTGACTATGAGTTTAAAATTCGAATGCCTTAATCAACATAGGTAGAACCTTATCGCAAAGGCTTCCACTTTCAAAGGACTAGGACCGTGAAGCCATTTTCACGTTATTTACTTCATCGAACCTCTAAGTCCAGCATGTGGACGCAAGACATTGGATTTTGATCTGTGTAAAATTTTACTGAACCATCAATGAGTTTAATGGGCACTTTCCATCTAAATACGCATCAAGACAGTTGAGGTCTACATCTACACTCCACTCTATACCATGCTTAATAGCTGACCAACCCATTCTGAAAGGGGTACAAGTTAAGCATTATGGATGCTAGTACATATGGTCAATTTTTTGACACTTTAGTTTTGACAGTTTTGACATATTGTCAGAAAGTTCCCCAATTTTTCTCAATTTTTTTAATCCCACCATGCGGTGTTGCTCTTGCGACCCTGATGGCAATGTGTATACTCTTGCGACACTACGAAAAAGCGTCACTATGGAGACCCACCCGACTAGGGTGTCACAATAGCGATAGTAACAAAAGACAACATCACTATAGCGATGTCCATGTTATGTGCGTCGATATACCGACAGATATGAAAATTAATAATGATAAGAAATCACACACCATAAGGTCTATGTAGCATGAAATAAAAAAATTTAGGTTTGGAAAAGAACATTGTTGTCATTGCTAGTCAATATTTTCATAACACCCACTGCAAAAAAATATTGGAAAACAAGGTTTTTGATATACCAGTGGAGTGCGGACACCCTTTTCTCTACAAACAAATATTGGAAAAAGGTTTTTAATAGTAGTGCAGGGTGGACGCCCTTTTTTCTACATCAAATTCGGGCATTTATGTCATATCTTCGCTTTTCTCTCCTCCATTATAGCTCTCGAAATAGGAATTTTAACACAACTCCCTTTTCTCTACAAACACATATTGGAAAACAAGGTTTTTGATAGCAGTTTAGGGCAGACACCCTTTGCTCTACATCAAATACGACCATTTATTCCATATCTTCACTTTTCTCTGCTCCATTATAGCTCTCTAAATAGGAATTTTAACACATCTCGAACAGAGAAAATGGGTAGGGTGAACCCAAGTGAGAGAAGACGAAAGTTGAGAGATCAAAATAGGTGGTTTATAACAACGAAATCTTTCAGGGTCTTAGAAAACGTAGAGGGTACAATCTCCCTCCTTGGGTGGACATTAATGAGGTTCTTCGAGTTTTGGCGGAAGAGGTTGGGTGGGTTGTTGAATCGGAGGACACCACCAACAGAATCTAGAGCCAAAAGAAAATGCAAAAATGTGAGCCTAGGGTGCATAGCCACTATGAGACGTTCATCACAATGCCCTTGCCACTGAAAGCATGATCATCAAGAAGTTTAGAATTTTGAAAGTAGTTTGGAGATCATCCATCTACTTTATGATCATGGTGGATATAAGGGTTGATGCTAGATATAATGACAAGTATTAGGACTACTCGAAATTATCCCCTGCCATGAAAGTGTTCTCCCCCATTTTGGGACAAGGTTGTATTCTCTACATTTTTATTGAATTTAGCATTCTCATTATATTTATAAAAGTATAACACTAATATCTCCAGTGATCAAGGATTTTGTATTGCAGATGGGGTGAGAATTTGTTATTGTGAGTTTAGTGAAAATTCTTTATCCTAATCCAATGTAACTGATAAAAAATTGCTCATTCTTGATCAATTTATCCATCATCCTCTTGGGATTTGTCGGTATTATCATCAATGACTTGCAGACCTTGTTCCTCCTTTTCTCATTGAATCTAGATGGTGGATTGTATTTGAATATGGACACTAGCACAAACCCATCAAAACCTGGATCAAATGTGCACCTCAAGGTTATAACCTGCGAGGTTGCATATCCAAAATTGATAGGTTTTCCCCAGTGGCCAACATATCGAATATTGAAACACAAATATGCGTCCTCCATCCTAAAAAACCTCGAGGTGCATGTCAGTCCCAGGGTTGGATGGTATATACTAATACTAGCATATATCCTTCATAATTATCAATCTACTAAGCACCTAGTGAAGGCCGACCAAAGAAACCCCAACAAAAACATGAATGATTAGAATAAAATCCACATACCTTTTGTTTTGAAGATGCACTTATATACGAATCCCAAGTTTGAAGAGAAATTAAATGCATTGTTCCTTTATTCTTGTCTACATATTTAATAAAAGAGCAGGAAGGACTCTTAAAATTTATGAATAAGATATTCCAACCAAAATGATAAGGAACAAGTTTCGTTACAGGTAATCTGTCAAGATTTTATATTAGTAACACCCCAAAAAACATACAGGACTTATATGTTCATTATTAAAATATTGTAATACCCAACCACTTTTTTAGTGACGTTGGTTATCATTTCCATATTTTTTCGAAATGCAAGACTAGATAATTGAGATATTAGATCTTATCTGTTTACTGGTGCAATTCCTATCATACTTTTGGAGTAATCATAATGTTACTCTTGTAGTCTCCTTGATCAAATTTCCATTCCTAGCCGACCTGGGATCCCTTAGGTGCTTTATATTGAAAGATCTTACTGGATTTTTTATCTGTGTGAGGACTTTAATGACATGGTCACTCAACTATACTTTGGGTGTGGCATTGTGGTAAGTTGGAGCACTTATGGTGATGATAACCAAAGTTTAAAACATGATAGGTATGATTGAGTGTTAATGCATGTAAAAATCTTAAGTAATTTGACATAAAAGATACCTTTGTGGTGTCTGAGCCAAATATATTAATGTTTTGTAATGATGATATGCAGGTGGAGGTGTAGCCCACCCCTGAAAAATGGGCCATTTAACTATGAAAAAAACTTTCATGACTCCTTCCTTTCAACAATAACAAACGCATGGATGTCTTAGAAGAAGTGTTCATTTTTTCTTAATGAGATTAGATAATAGCTATATATATTCTAAGTATATGAATTCAAAAGGAGGATTAACCCTAAAGGTATTTTGAAACTTTCCCATTATTTCCAGTTATACTAGTCCCCTAAAGCACTCATTTTCTAGGTATCTTTGAATTCCTCCAGATGTTGGTCCTGTTTTCTTCATAGTATATGCCAAAATATCTTGAAGAATATTAAAAAGAGAAAAAAAGTACTAAAATACAAATTGGTTATTATTTTTGAGAATTTTTGTTTTAGAACCTTCTGTGTATTGCTTTGTTTGTGTATAATGTTGATTTTTTCTTACTATGTAATTTCAACACTTGTTTTGCAAGGTATGCACATTTCCTCAATTTGGTTCACTTAGGATATCCTTTTAGGTTGTTTAATTCTCCCTTTATTATGTGTTATGTAAACATGGGTTTTGAATGAGCAGGACATCTCCAAAATTCAACCCTACAAGATGAACTTCAAGAGCATGAAACTATTTTGAGGTAATGCATTGAACAACTTGAAGGTAGTGATTCCAAACGGGAATCCCTTGTCTCTCAACTGAAAGAGGCACTTCAAGATAAGGTTGGATTTTCTTGTAAAAGATAGTTTTTTTGGTTAATTTAAAGTTTTGAATTCAAAGCATTAAATGTAAGGAATAACTCGGCATCTCAATCAATCAGAAGTTCAATTTTGACAAAGATCTGTGTTACGGGAATATAAGTTGGAGCAAGTTTAGACTCAACTGCAAGTAAGAATATTGTGCTCTTCCTTTTATTGTTGCATGTTACATTGTTGGACTAGATTTAGTACTACCTATGATTCTCACAATGAGAACATTTATGGGAGCATGTCATCATGTAAATGTGAAATGCCTATGTTGTTCACAATGAGAAAATATCTGGGAGCATGTCATGATGTAAATGTGAACTAACTATCATATATGTTTTTTGGAGAGGATAATCCTTTTTTGACTTGTTTAAGGACCTCAGATTCACTGGTTTAACTGTATTTTTTCTAAACATTTTCTTTCTAAATTATATAGAGAAGTAAATGACTATTTTTCTCTTCAACTGATTATGTCCCCATCATGCATCAACATTTCAATGGCACAAGTCAACAAGAGTCAATAATTACATTTGAATTTTGTTAATTCCCATGTTTGTGACTTGGGTAAATTCCAAAGCTTAGGTATTTGCAAGCTTAGGCATTCTAGTCTTTCAATTTGTTTTATTTGAGTCAGATCTTTACCTTTGTCTTATACCTCAAATGCTTTGTGTAGTCAAGCATCTTCTGGCCATCCGTATTCCTGATTGAATTGCCAGATTACTATCTTACAAGATTCTTTGGATTACAATTTATGTGTCTTTCGATCTTGAACTTCGAAACCCTCAAGTTGCTCTACATATAATTCCTCCTTTAGTGAGCCATGCAAGAAAGAAATTTTTGCATCCATATAGTGTAAGCTCCATCCTTGAGAGTGAACGAGAGAAATGATAGATCGGATAGTGGTGTATCAAGAAACTGCTGCAAATATCTCATCATAGTCCATTCTTTCCTTTTAAAAGAAGCCTCGAGCGACGAACCTGGCCTTGAAATTTTCATCACTACCTGATAGAGACCTTCGACCCTAGATCCAAGTGTAAATGTGTCTTTCGAGTTCCTTTTCTAAACACGTACCTTCACATCAACGAATGTTACCTTGAATCCTTTATCTTCTATCGTATAAATAGATACCAAGTTATTTTTCAAATTAGATACATACAATACTTCTTGTAGATGAAGGATTTGACCTTGATTTAAGTGAAGAGTAACAATACCTATCTCTTTCATGGGGTAGGTGGCATTGTCTCCAAGTATGATCTCCAAATTAGTCTTCTTTTCAATCAAATTAGAGAGGGCCTCCTTGTACCTAGTGAAGTGCCTTAAGGCATCAACTTCTCCCAATCATACAAAGAAAAATCAACTAACTTCTAACAAACCCATGAAAGGAAGCACTATCACTATCAACCACATCTCTCACATACCAACTATTATTGTATAATGTAATATGCTTCTCCTTATTTTTTATAGAGTAAGAAGGGATGTTATAATGGAAGCCTCTAGAATTGAGCACTCCACATGACCAGGTTAGACACTAACGTAAGAGAGTGCACCCTCCAAGGGAATTTTCCCCAACTAGAGTACCTCACATGTGCTAAGGATATGTGCTTACCTAACAGCCCATGCTAAGCCTGCTTCTCCTTAACTAACTCATGTAGTGCCCCTTGAATGCGCCAATGTCATCATGTAAGAACATGCCCACATGTGCCAACTCACTGACTCCACATATTTTTATGCAACACCACGTGTTTTATGTAAAATATTAAGTAGTGCACCCTCCTAGTCATAATTAACTCCAAATTGCAGAAATAGATGAAAATGATATATGATACAACTTTCCTCCATGATATTTTCTCCCATTGATGCTTCCCTCTCATATCAAGAGCCAAACACTGTTTGAGAAATAAGGAAAGTAACAACCCTAGACATATTGGCACTTTATGAGAGAAGACAATGGCAATGAACACTAGATATATAATGAGTTTAAAAATTAATGGATTTATGTTTAGGGTTTCAGTATTTGTTTGTTTTTTTCTTTTATTGTGGATTTAAAGAAATATTTTAGTATAACTTCAATTTTTTTAAATATTTTTTCAGAAATAGGGGTAGTAATGATGGCATTTATTTGAGAAACATGGAGGTTTTTCCCAAAATGGGATGACTTTCTCCCACGATACATTACCTGTACAAAATCAGGAAACATGTTCCAAATATGATGCTTTTGATGGGGTTTTCATTTATGATGTGTTTCACATAGTAGCCACTTTTTGACATCATGTTATCTATAATGTAGCTTTTGAGCACACATTTTGACCTAGAAAAACTAGATACATCTTTGGTTAGGGAAAGCCATCAACTGAGATAAATTTGAAGCAAAATGGACCTAGAATCCATTCATAATCTAGATTAAAGGGAAATACCTTTTCTAAATAAGTTCCTTTCAGCCCATGCGAGTGTGGTTCAGCAGCAGGTTGGATGGTAATCAAACTTGTATTAATGTTGAGACCTTGGTCAAGCGTCCCCCCTCCCATCAAGTGGTGTGGATGATTGTAAGGGCCAGTCCTAGGTGATTTTTATGGCACAATCGAGACTTAAGTTTAAACTATTTGATGGCACAGTCGCGACTTAAGTTTTGGTTTTATGTTGATTTGTATGCATATGCTTTATACCAACTTGAATCCTAGTAACAATTTTTGTCTTTAACTTATGGTGTTATATTCTTCAACTATCTCAAATTATGGAAGCTTTCACAACCCTCTTCACCTTTTCATTCATTTACTTGGGCATATGAATTAATATCTGGCTAATCTAAGGAAATTAAGCCCAAAAACCTCCAGAAACAAAATACATCCAGAAAAAATGTCCTTTGAAAATTAAGCCCAAAACCTCTAAAAACAAAATACCTTCAAAACAAATGAAGCCCAAAAAACATCCAAAAAATGTATCGCATTCATCAAAGAAGTTTCTTTTGAATGTTATGCCAAAAAGCATCCTTAAGTGCAAAAAAATACTTTGCAAAATCAAACCAAATGAAGAAATGTGCGAAATTAGAAATGAAACTATAGTTAGATTGTGAAGGTATTCAATCATAATTCATTTTGGAATTCAAAAGGTGAAGAATACTAACTTCATGTGTATGTTCCATTGAGAGTACTTGTCTACAATTACTTTCCAAACATGTGATTCTGATATGCAATGAAATCAGAGGAAAATAATTCACTGTTTATTTTTGGCTCAAATCTGTCAATTTCCATCCCCTAGAATTATCCAAGTGTGTTAAGCCTATTTCCTGGTTGTATTTTATATTGATATGTGTGCATCCAAGAAACAATTTTTGCCTCCAACATAGGGTGGTATATTATTCCACTATCTCAAATTCAGGGAGCTTTAACAACTTTCTTCAGCTTTTCATTCATTTTCTCTGGTACATGAGCTAATCTCTAACTAATCTAAATTAATTTCTAACTAATGTCTAGCTTATCAACTTACGTATTAGGGCTAAACATGTAGTGTTGAGTGGCACAAAAAATTACCCACAATCCTTACTTACTCCACCACTTAGAGTAGATCAGTGCCACAAATATTTAAAAAAACATTAAAAAACTCCATATTCTGGTCATTAGGCCCAAGAATATTGTCCTTCTAAAATTTAGAAAGTACAACCAATAGTTCCCTGAAGGAGCTTTCCTCATAAATAACCTTTTTTCCCTCCTCATGATTTAATCTCGAGAAATCCAAAACAAGTTTGATGATCTCAGCTATATTAGTACTTCTTGGCTTCTTAAAAACCTCATCAAAGTGATTCACCCCTAGACCAACTAGTTTATTAGAAATCCAAAGAATATTACCATCCCCATCCTCCATTTCCCAAATAGTTTTAGTACTCTTCTTAGAATTTGAAAAGCGATGAAAATACTTAGAATTTTCATCTCCAAGTTTCAACAAAGTGGCTTCCTTTTTTTCTTTTTAGGGAATGAATCTAGTGCAGGAAACTTGTAGTTGCACACAATTTATCCCTTTATATATTGCTATTCTTAGATGACACCATAGGAATATCATAGAATTAGTCGTGATGTTGTTCATTGTTCAGTCCTATTTCAGAAGTGTTAACAAGGCATCAAGGGAACAATTTCATTTTTGGTTTAAATCCCTAACTACTACTATATGGATCTTCAAAAATACAAATATGTATAGTTTATGACTGGGTAAATGATTGTCCATTGCATGCTTTAAGGAGGGTAACCTTGTTGTAGGATATTTGGCCTTTTTGTTGTCATATATTCGTGAAAATCAACTGTCAAAGAGTTTCATTCTATTGTTTCTTTAAAGTATAGTGCCAAATGTCAAATTCTTGGTCAGTTTTGATCCTAAAAATTCAATCCGAATTTTATGTAGGAATGCAACAGAATACACATATAGCCATAGATACAGAGATGCAGCAGAAATAACGCTTCATTTTATTAATAAAATAATAACTGAAATATGCTTAAAAACATAATTAAAAAAATCTAGGGCACTAGTAGCATATCTCTGAGAAGAGATGTGGCTTACGCAGGCCTCTAAACTGTATTACATTGAGGCTCGAAGGCCTATTATAGACAAAATGGAAATATATGAGCTAGGGTACTGGAAATGTATCCTAAGAAGAGATGTGAACGCTACCAGCCCCTGAACCATGCTACAATGAGGCTTGAAGGCCTATTTATTGTTGAGAAACAATGTAAAACCTGAAACGTCAAAAAACCTAACCCTAGGAGATGAAGCGCCAAAACTGTGGGCCTCGTTTGGGTAAATTGGTGTTTCAACTTCCTGGGGGCGTAACTTTGGCATGTGATCTCCATTTGACGTGCTCAATAGCTCGTTAGAAATATCTATCCGAGGAGTACAACTTTTGGTTGCTCTCAGTTTTCCCAAAAAAACGTCGTTTAGGGCCTCAAAACGGCTCCTGAAGTTCATGACCCGAAAAACTGCCAAAAATAGTAAGTTGTGTTGAAACTTAAAAATGGAAAGAAATAATGGCAGGGGTTCAAATGGAATAGGTGGGCTGCCACCAATATCCACCTGGATCATCAATGCCCCAAAATGGCTTCGGGCGTGCAGGACCCGAAAACCTTCTAAAAATAGTAAGTTGTTGGAGGTGAAAAGCTGCAAGGGTTGATGTTGCAAGTCCAAATGGAATAGGTGGGTGGCCACCGATATTCACCTAGATCAAAAATTTTCCAAAATTCTGAAGTGGCTTACCTTGTAGTCACTTCCAGATAAAGGTTACCAAACCATTGTTTCTAGGATTAAATAGTGCATGAACTTAGGCCACCCATTGCCTCTAATATTGTTGATATATAGTGGGTTCTTCATGTATCATTCCCTACTCTCTATAAGGAAGCAAACACACCAAATTTACTTTCCATAACCCAAAAAGGCACTACCCAGATTTTGTGACATGACAATAGTGTAATTTTCAAGGTGCTAGACCCATTTTCAATGCACTATAAGGATTAGGAATCTTGTTTCCATAAATTTGGTCATGATATGGTGCACAATATCCTCAAAATTATGACTCAAGTCAATTAGTTTGTGATTTTTATGGTTATGCATTAGAAACCCAAGATTCTTGTTTTAAATAGTGTACTACAAACCATTTCATTTCATCTCTGATGCTCTGCTCTACATGTGACTGAATGTGGATTGACACTACCTTAAAAATTGTAGCTACAATTACCTTAAAAATTCAATGGGGCCACAAAACTGGCTTCTAATGTCATTTTCAATTGGGTAAAACTGAGCTTGTAGTTTTTAATTCCTGATTCAAACCATCAAGTGTCACATTTCAAGTGCAACACTTCTTATTTCAGGGCTTCAAGAGTTTTCATAAATATGACTATTATTATAGCTGAAAGTCTCTCTAATTTAGTCACATTTTACCCAGGGCCAACATATAATATTTTATCAAGGCATAACTCATATGCATGATACGGATCGTTTGGTCAGTGGAACAACGTTTGTTCCAACTAGGGCCATTCGCTGACTTATGAATTATGCTAAAAAACTTAAGGGGTACCCCATTTTTGGGGTCAAGAGGTACTATGCATGTGTGGTGTCCAATATGCATCAACAAGGAAAGGAATGTGAAGAGTAACAAAAAATACTTCAAGTTCCCCCAAGTAAAGCAGGCACTAGGTTACTCGAGTGAATGATTCATGAGATGATGCTGGAATATGTGTCTTCCAAAGCCTTCAAAACTGGTTTCCACTTCCAAAGGTCATAGGTCCATGAAAAAAGGCTCCAAGTTGGGTGAAAGGTGAAGAGACACCTTGAGGAACCCCCCAAACCAAGCCAAACTCCATAAAAATGGTGGGTGCATAGGTCTCTAAATCAAAAATCCATGTGTGGTCACCTCAAGATTTGTACCAACTCCATGATATAAACCTCCAAAGTTGGGAATTACCTCCAATACTACAAGCAAATAAAATAATGGGCTAACCCTAAAGTAGGGCACTAGGTTAGAGAACTCATATCAGAGGTAAAATTTCTCCATACATGTGAAAATTTTAGAATAGGGTGAGAGATCACAAGCTGGTACACGAGTAGAGGATGGGTCGAACCCCCAAATTCTAAGCCATCTCCCCAACTACATCTATATATGTTGTTGGGCTAGAATTGTGAATTACGGATAAATCACGCTTCCTTAGACAGGTGCTAGTATAGAACAACAAGTGAAATACTATATGATTATTTCTCCTAACTCAGAACAGATACACAGAGAGGATTGGAGGCTTACTTGTTTAGTCACTTCCAAATGGCTCCTTTTGTTGCTTCTGTTGCAGCTTCAAATTTAAGCGGTTTTTTGGGCTGAATGCTTCCTGCAAGAAAGAACATTGAAACAGTAGAAGATGCAATAATATATATATCTATTCAAGCTAGTTAGCTAAATCAGTAAAGCATAAACCATACACATCAACCAAGATCTTGCAATATGGAAAATCAAAGCCGATACAGATGCATATAGGGAAAAATAAGCAGTACTCTTTATTGATGATAGAAGGAGAGGTTACAACCTAGTGACTGATTTGAAGTGACCTTCCAGTAATGTTCCCAAGCCTCATCACAGTATAAATCTCTCCAGTAGCAGCTACACAAATCTTGCTCTCAATTGAAAATTCTCCATCATTTCTCCACTCAAATTCTTCCTCCCAAGCACTTAGATCTATGCTCAATTTATAGATGAACTGTAGGTTGTTTTGTAATCAAGGACTTTCCAATAATATGGAAGACATGTTTCCAGTCATGTAAATGTCAAATGGACACTTGGATCCATAGCTTGACACATGTGAACTCTTCTAAAAGGTACTGGCCAAGTGGAGATTCCAGAACAATGAGAATTTCACTCCCAATGTGACCAACGCACCTGTGAATGTTGGGAAGTGCTTTGCAGAGTAGCCTTGTATGGGGCTACCTGCATATGCAACGCACTTAGGCCCCTTAGAGTCTACGTTGGTGAGCTCTCATATGCTATATAATAAGATTCAAACCATGGAAACCTTTTCTTGATGAAAGTATTGCTTGATTTGTCTTATTTCTTGTCTTAGGGCACGTAGCAACTGAAATGATAGGGAATGATAGACCCTTGATCATTGGTCCTAGAGATGATGCCAAATTAACCAGGTCATTGGGAATGGTGCCCAAATTGACCTATAACAATTTCCCCCTAAAGCATGAGATCCAAATAATAAGAACATTTGATTGAGATGCTTTACATTGTGATGAGCCTGGAAATGAAGTGGATTGGTTACTTGCATCAATCTTGCAATAAATTATATCATGATATATCCTCTTTGATCATAATTACTGAGGGTAGGCATTCCAATGTTTAGCACATAAAACAATCTAATAACATGTACATAATTAAGAAAGTCATATTCATTGGAATGTTGCCCAGATGCAGACATGCCTATAGATATAGGCCCATGTTTAGATGACAATATGTATGTAAGGTCACCATACAGATGATGTGTACAACAATCCTGAAATCGCAGCCCAAATGGCTGAAACTAGATCTGGGGTCTTCTTATCTTGTTCACTCGATTATTCGGGTACAAGTCTAGCCATGTGAATATATTATTTGTAGTCGAACATGGAGATACATCATTTGATTACTATCCAATGATGTGATTTCTTAACAAACGTGCGAGAACCACCATTAATTTCAATGGCCCTCAAGGTACTACAGTACATTTTTTAAGGTGTGAATAGATGATTTGATGTCGAACACCAAACAAAATTTTTCGGTCAAAGGTTCGGAAGCGAGGATCTTGTCGATGCTGTAACAAGCCTCATGGTACTGGAATCTGATGTTTCTAAGTGAACTTCATGGATATGGATTTGTCATCAACAAGAAGTCACCTTATTGAAAAACTGGAGTAACTGATTTTGGAGACAAGGGTATGACTTGATATAGCAATTTTCAGGGATGACGGTCATGAAAATGAAGGTTTATGAGTATTGCAGAAGGATGAGTTTTTAATCACTGGATGACTTCTCTTGAACATATTGGCAACACTGTGATGAGTTGGCAGCATTGACCCAAAACTGAAGTGAAGCTATGATGAACCATAGGTGTGAATGAATCGTTAAGATGATTACCCAACCCAAACAGTCACGAACATGGAGTGAAAGAAGTGTCATGTTTAAGAGCGACTTGCTACCATAAAGAAATTCTTGCTCATTTTTCCCAAATTTTCCCCGGTCATTTGTCGACTAGTACCTCTTTATTTTTTAACAAGCTTGAGGAGGATAAAATTTTCTTAATATATAATTCAACCCTTCGGGCGAATAAAGTATCACTATTTAATAATTTAACAAGTCTAGCAATAAATGAAACTCGATTCTTGCCATGATCGACAAGCTTGTCACTATTTTATGTTTTAATGAGCTTAAAAACAGTGATAGCTCGGTCCTTTTTCATATTTAGAGAGTCTAAAAAATAGGATGAAAGAAAACTCCATAAGTATTGTTTCGTAAATTTGTCACTCAGACCCAAAAAGTGTAAAATAATATCTGATAGAACCTCTTTGGTCATTTTTAACCAAGATATTCCTTTTTCGTAAATAATATATCTCAGTCTGGAAAAGGGTTAAACGTATACTGAGTAGATATCTATTCATTTACTTTAACGAGCTCGAAAAGATAAGTGTTGGGCAATATTTTCACATCATCGAAGTCTGAAAAGAGTTGAAAGAAGACTCCAGGGGTTCCTTTTTCGTTGTTATAGAAGCTCGAAAAAGAGATAAAATTGCGCTTCAAATCCTTTTTTGTTTTTAACTAAGGTCGAAAAATAAGGAGAAAATGTATGCTTTGTGGTCAAGTCATTTTTTGAATAAATCTAAACGATTAATCTGTTTGTCAGTTGTAAGACCTGTTTTAGAGCAACATCAAATGGATTAAAAATACCTATTTCATGATAAAAACATAATAAAACTCTAGTCATAGAAATAAATTTAATTTGCAAATAATTAAATGACTATTAAAAGTAGTTTCACTTTTCATTTTTACCATTCCATAGTTACCATTTTCATTTTGGAGCTCTAAATCTGATTTTGCCCCCGAACTTCAGCTGTTGATTGTGTGCAATTGGTAAGAATGTTTTGAATGCCCCCTGCAAGAGCACATGTTGAATACCCCCTGCAAGAGCACATGATGAATGCCCCCTACAAGAGAAGATGCCCCCAAGCTTCATTTCATTCACCTAAGTAAACTATTGGTTACTAATAGCTGGATGGAATTAAGGTTCACTTACGAGATCAAATGGAATACTAGTCTTAATTAGGAGAGGATTTGTTTCCTTTTTTAATGAGCTTGACATGGGAAAAGAACTATGCTCATGAACTATTTCATTTTTTAACGAGGTTGACACAGTAAAAGAACTTTCCTCAAAGGCACTTGTTTCATTTTTTAACAAGGTTGACACAAGAAAAAATAACTATCCTCATAGGCACTTGTTTCATTTTTTAACGAGGTTGACATAAGAAAAAAAAACTATCCTCAACACCTGTTTCATTTTTTAACGAGGTTGACACAAGAAAAGAACCATCCTAATGGTCTGTTTCATTTTTTAACGAGGTTGACACAAGAAAAGAGCCATCCTCATTGTGCATTTGGACTAGCGAGTGTGTGTTGGAAAACAAGTAGTCTAACAGAGTCATCATTTAAGGAGTTTGATGAACACCATAAATGATAAGCTATAACATGCGTTGACGAGACTTCCCTAGGGTTTTCATTAAATTTTGGAATTTCTGAGGGTAATTTTTGTGGTATCATCGGCCACCAAGGAGAATAACTGATGGGATCAGCTTGATATTGCACTAAAGATGTGAATAAAGGATCAAGTTGTTCAGTACTCATAAAGGAGGAACCAGATAGGATTCTAGATGATGACATGGGTGAATTCAATGGACAGAACATCGAAGATGAAGCAACAGTAGATTTTTTCGCAGCTGAAATAGATGGTTTAGTATGGGATGTTATCTCAGCCATGGTCAAATGACCCAGTGTATACCCTATAGAATCTACGGGAACTGAAAGTGAAATAGGATCAATAAAAGGAGAGGAAGGTGATTGAGGAAAACACTCGTACAAGTAAGGCTCCTACCGAAAATGAGTTGGAGTTAAAGGTGTATTGTCTTGTGGGATTTCTTCAATCGCAATTAAACCAGGAGGAAGAACTTCACCGTCAGGCCCAAAATATATTTCAGACGGTTGACTGTGTGATATAGGAGTTTCAATAGCTACATAACTTTGTGGGATGACCAAGGTAGGAACAAATTCTGGTTGTTCGACTTCAGGATTCAGATATTCTTGCAAAGAAGAGACACGATCTTGATCAATTTGTGATTGAACAACATTGGGTCCAAGAGGTATGGTCTCAGGGATTGAATGGATCATGACCACGGGTAGCTGTGAAGACCCCGTTTCGAAAACAGTAGATGAAATGGGATGTGTGGAAACAATTTGAGCTAACTCTGGTTTAAAAGATGATGTTTCTCCAGAGGTACAGATTGTACTTGATTCGGCAGATCGTGATCTCCTTCGCCTACTAGAAGTAACTTTTGGTGGTAAAGGTGGTTTTAAAGCTAATCTACGCGAACAATGGGGGATAGGATTTTTTCTTCCACGAATACTGATATATTTTAGCCAAAAAAACAAATAAACAAAAAGAGCGTAATGCTAGGAAAAAGGGTTTACCAAGAAACTATGAACTACAGAATACCTCCTGGTGAACCAAGAAGTATGTGCAGGTAATCTCCATGAATGTTGTGTTCAGCGTATCACAATTTCAAGGCGGCCGACTCGGTTCACTATGGATGGATAGCACCTAAAATTTGTCCTCCCAAATATACCCGAGGGTACATGGAGGCCCAAGTCTGTATTAGCGTTGTCTGATGCGAACCAGCACAGTGAGAGCACCCCTTTATACTTATCATACTGTAACACCGCCCGATATACCCGAAAGTACATGGACGAGCTACAATATACTTACGTACATGGAGTGAGGTGTCACACTTAGAATGTATCGTAGAAAATTTAACAACAGCTGCTATGTTTTACGACGCCAGAACACTTTTCTAGCCTAGACCTTCTAACTATTATCGTTATGGTTCCAATGCATTGTTAAGTAAATTCAGATTAATTTTATGTTGATCTTGCTTAACAATTCTCCTTTCAAAGGTTCACCGCGATGATGTGTATGAAATTCCTAAAATGCAAGCTAAGAATGATAAACAATCTTTCACTTTCAGCTTCTTCAATCAAAAACCTAGCTACTAAGGGAAGAGAGAAAATATTTTTTGAGCAAACAAATCAACGAAAAAAACAGATGAATGATTTCAAACTAAATGCAGATTTCCTAATGTTCCTTTTGCAAAACACACATTATTCTACATGTAAATGCAAGTTTTTCTTTTCATTTCCCTTAATGTTATGAATGCAGAAAAGAAACTAGGTGCACTAAATCAATAATTCAAATGCTTTTTACTTTCGAGAAATGAAGAATAAAAACAACAATTTCTCTTTTCAAGGAAATATCGAATAAAGATGAGGATCTAGAATCTTTGAAACTTGAGACAGAGGCTGAAAAAGACACAAATAAAATTGTAGAACAAGAAGAAACTATCAACGAGGAAGAAGTAAACAATGATCTTCAAGATATACCAGAACAACAACAACAAGCTCCTCCAAGGAGAACAAAATAATGGATTAAAAAGAACCATCCATCAAATAAAATCATTGGTGACATAAATGAAGTTCGACAACTTCGTTCATCACAACAAGCTCACATTACTTTTCTAGCAACCTTTGAGCCTAGTAGTTTTGAGGAAGCCATCCAGAATGAACATTGGGTAGCAGCTATGAATGAAGAATTCGATCAAATTGAGAAGAATAACACCTAGGAATTAGTTCCATGACCAAAAGATAAAAATTTCATTGGGACTAAATGGGTGTTCAGGAACAAATTGAATGAAGATGGGTAGGTTATCAAAGAGAAAGCAAGATTGGTTTGCAAAGGCTATGCACAAGTGGAAGGAATTGATTTCGACAAAACATTTGCACCAATTTCCAGAATGGAAGTCATCTGAATGTTTCTCGCCTATGCATGTTCAAGAAAAATCAAAGTCTACCAAATGAATGTTAAGTCAGCATTTCTGAATGGATAACTAGAAGAAGAAGTTTACATTGAACGACCTGAAGGTTTTCTACTATCAGAAAAAGAAGACTATGATTGTAGGTTAAAGAAGGCTCTATATGGTCTCAAGCAGGCTCCCAGAGCATGGTATGCTCGTCTTGATGGATATCTACGTCAACAAGGGTTCAAAAAAGGTACTATTGATAGCAATATTTATGTACAAATAGATAAAGATAATTTAACAATCGTTGAGGTATATGTGGATGATATAATATTTGGTAGCAATGATGATTGACTAAGTAATAACTTTTCCAGAAATATGCAAAGTGAGTTCGAGATGTCTTTACTTGGTGAGCTGACATACTTCTTAGGGCTTCAAATATCTCAACAAGAGAAAGGAATATTTATATGTCAAGCCAAGTACATCAAGGAAATGCTCAAGAAATTCAAAATGGAAGATTACAAACCTGTCCTTACTCCGATGGTACCAGGTTGCAAATTGAGCATAGACAACTCATCTAAGGATGTGGATCAAAGGCTGTACAGATCTATGATTGGTAGTCTTCTATATGTAACAACCTCTCGGCCAGATGTTATGCAAGAAGTTGGACAAGTAGCAAGATTCCAAGCAACACCAAAAGAATCACATATTATTGCCGTCAAAAGAATTCTTCAATATCTAAAGGGCACAGAAGAATATGGCTTGTGGTATCCCAAGGGTAAAAATCTCATTATTCAAGCCTTTACAGATGCAGATTGGGCAGGAAGCGTTGATGATCATAAGAGTACTAGTGGAGCAGCATTCTATCTAGGTGGTTGTCTCGTATCATGGTTGAGCAAAAATCAAACCTCAATCTTGTTATCTGCAGTGGAAGCAAAATACAATGCAACAACATCATGTTGTACTCAAGTCCTTTGGATGAAAAAAACTTTGAAAGATCTTCAAGTACAATTCAGTGAGCCTATTCCCATATTCTGTGACAACCTTAGTGTCGTCAGCATCTCCAAGAATCCTGTCATGCATTCAAAAAAAAAACACATTCCGATCAAATATCATTTTGTTAGAGAACAAGTCGCTGAAAATAATATCAACCTTGAGTATGTTTGTACAAAAGAAATTTTTTTTGATATCTTCACTAAACCTTTACCTCGTGAAGCGTTTGAATATCTTCATCAGAAGCTTGGGATTCTCCCAAGTTCTCATTAGATTACAGGTCTGCAGGACAGTTGTGTGTCAGGGAGAGTGGAAGTGTGTACAAGTCTGTAGGATGGTTTTGTTTTAGGGGGAGTTATCCTTTTCCATTGATGTCAAAGGGGGAGATAATGTTGTAGGAAGAGGTGTCATGATTGTAGGGGGAGTACTTTTGTTTCCATCAATGCCAAAGGGGGAGATTGTTGATCAGCGATTGTCATTGATGTCAACCCAAGCAGCACCAGGGGCTAACCCAATATTGCATGGGAATTTTGACCTACCAAATGACTATATTATGGTTCAATAATTCATTTTATGGTTTCTACTTGTCGAGATGTTTCCGTTGATATATGGCACACCACGTAATTCTTCATGGTTTGAGAGATATTCATGTTTGAAGTTTATACCCCTAGTTAGTGGGCTAAAACCCCATAGGGTTGTGGCATGGGTCATTGAAAAGTCATAATTAATATTTTTTAAGCTCCTAAAATCCCTCCCACGTTCACTTGTTGAAGCCCCTCTCAATCTAAGCATTTATATAAATTGTGATCCTCATTTCCTCCTTATGCAAGGGATTTCTCCATCTCAAACAGGTCATCATGGCATTGTCGCTCTAACTTTGTTTATACAAAGGTTCAGAAGCGGAAATTTTTATGAGGCAAAGCCGAAATCCTGAGGAATATTCTATCAAAATTTCAGATCAAAGTACACAATTTTTGTGGAGATATGATCTGTGGAAGTTAGTGTTTTTGCAGGCTCCTGAAATTCATCTCAAATAAGTGACCTTGGTAAAATCATCATAACTCTCTCTCTGAGTATCGGCTTGGAATTCCGTAAAAATTTGCAGATAGTGCATAGACTTCAGTTTTCACTCTATCAATTTTAGAGCCAAATGAAGATACAGTGACACGTGGCACTCCATACAAGTTCGCTCTGCTAAAACAATCCATAATTAGGGCATTGTGAGATATTGGGTATAACTCTCCCTTGAAGAATCCAAATTGGGTCAGACCTATGGCATTGGAAAGATGACTCATAGGACTACTACAGGACCAAAAATCAGATATTGGGGATTTGAAATGACAGAGATACTCTAGATTCAATATCGATCTCCTAGAAGGCAAAGAAAAAGCTAGATCATGTGTTGTCAAGGACTGCAAAGGACCAGACTTTCTAGGGAAGCAAAGCAAAGCAAGGTGCAGTAGAGGGTAGCATGACAAGAGCAGAAACCAAGGCGCATAACAGTAGCAATAATTTCATCACATGAAATCTTCAAGTGGGCAGCACTGAATACAATCATTTTAAAGGTATCATTGTACTAAGTCATTGTAAATACATTATTGTACAAATTGTACTAGTGTCTATCTACCAAGAGTTGAAGAGGGAGTGTCGGGTGGTCTAAGATCGTCATTATGTGGTTGTGTCATAGTTGGGGTTATGGTCTAGTGTGTCTTATTCTTCTACATCATTCTATATCATTGTAAAGTGGACCATTTTCCCTGATATGGGAGTCCATTCTTCTTTTATTCTTCTACAGGGTGGTAGGGTGGTGCTAGGGTGAGTTGTAGCTCATTGGGTGTTGGGGCATACGTTCATTTGACTACTAAAGAATCAGAGGCATTGGAGCATCCATCTGGTGGGATCTGGAGAAGAATGCTTTTCTAGATTCTAGGAAGTTGGAGCTTTATTTTCAATTGGAGTTGAATATTAAAGAATTATTAGAAAAGCATTAGGTGGTTTTTTTCCCGAAGTGGGTTTCCACCTTAAAAACTGTGTGCATTTTTGTTCCTTTTGTTTACTGTTATCATTGTACAAACACTAATAATAATTGAAGATTAACTAATGCTCTAATTTAAAGGAATATTGATTCACCCCCCTCTCATTATTTCTAACAAGAGTACCCTTTGGAAGTCCCGTATAAATCTACTACATGACCTTCAAGGCATTGTGGTGTAGATGGCCCCATCTCTTGTGCCATAACTCACCCTCATCCCAACTCACCATTTTGTTTGCCTTACCATCAATGCTATGCAACCATATACATCAAGTTTGTAGAGATTCTTCACATGAATCCCAATCTTCTTGGCTTCTCCTATGGCTTTGTGACGAACGAGTGCTTTCCCTTTACTGAAAACCACATCATAATCTCTATCCTCCAACATTCCAACTAAAACTAAATTATTTTTCAAGCCTAGTACATGCATGACATATTTTAATAATAAGGGTTTACCTGACTGTCTCTAGAAAGCCACTGTATCAATCCTGGTAGCGTTATACCTCCTGTCATCACCCATTTCGATATGCATCTGGAGATCCTTATCCTCCAAGCTACTGAAAATTTCCTTGTCTCCCATCATCTGAAAAGATGCACCACTATCCAAATACCACACTGATCCCATCGCACTAGACACCATGCATGCGATGAGCAAGAAGTCCAAATCAAATTGCGAGGCCAATGCCTCACCAACTGCAGATCCTGAAGCCTTCTTGTTCTTCTTATTTTGTGGAAAATTAGTGCCATAATGTCCATGCTCATGACGGTGACAAAATTTCATTCTAGACATGTCATGCTTCTTGCCTTCTTTGCCAGTCTCAGATTTGGAATAGGATTTATTTCCCTTCCCCTTCTTTGCCTTACCAGCCAAGGCACAATTTTCCTCATCATTTTTCCTAGATGAGGATCCATCTCTGGTATTCCGTCTGCATTCTTCTTGCACAAAATCCAACCAAAGTCACTCCCAATCTAGAAAATTCTCCCTCCCATTGACAGAGTCCTGATAACTATGTACTAGTACATTTGGCGGAAATTCCGACACTTTGGTTCTAACACTTTTGACCAAATGTCGGAAATTTCCCCAAAATTTATCAATTTTTCAAATCCCACCCACAAGTGTCACTATACCGACGTTTGGAGACAAGTGTTGGTAATGCGACACATAGAAGTTAGTGTCAGTCTTGCAACGTTTGTAGCAAAACGTCGGAATTGCGACAGTTTGGGAAAAAGCGTCGGAATTGCGACGGATTAGAGCTATGTGTCGCTATTGCGACGTTTGGAAGAAAACTCCGCTATTGCGACAGTTTGGGCACAAGCATCACTATTGAAACAGTTTGGGAACGATCGTCACTATTGTGACAGTTTGGGCTAAGTGTCGTTCTTGCAACAGTTTGGGCTAAGTGTCACTCTTGCGACAGTTTGGGCTAAGTGTCGCTATTGTGACGGTTTGTAAATTAATTTCTTTGGCCTCTCCTTTAATAAATAATAATCTAATTTGGGTCCCATTTTTGAATGGTTGGAGCAACATAATAAGATATCTTTTGTTGACATATCACATTGTGAAGAAGATGGAAGGTGGTTATGATGGGACTTCTAAGGAGTTTCATAAAATATTAAAGACGTGATGCGCTCACTCCTTGGTTCACTTTTAATGTGTGCCCACAACCATAGTCGAGCACGCAGTGTGAGGTCACCTGACGGGGCACGTTTAGGTCGAGCCATTTGTTCAAGGGCGCCCGTATTAGTTTTGCTAAGTTGTGACTGCCCGGGTGCCTTGTGCACGTTCGAGTGGCTTGTTTGTTGTTTTCTCCCTTGTGGCATCGTTCGTTCGGGTGCGCCATACTATCGCACCATGTGAGGTCGCCTGACCGGGCACGTTTGGGTCGAGCCGTTTCGTTTGAGGGTGCCCATATCAGTTTTGCTAAGTTGTCACCGCTCGAGTCCCTTGTGCACGTTTAGGTGGCCTGTTTGTCATTTGCTCCCTTGTGGCATCGTTTGGTCAGGCACACCGTGTCGCGCCGTGTGAGGTCACCTGACTGGGTGTGTTTAGGTCAGGCCATTTCGCTCAAGGGCGCCCGTATCAATTTTGCTAAGTTGTGACCGCCCGGGTCCCTTGTGCACGTTCGAGCGGCCCATTTTTCGTTTGCTCCCTTGTGGCATCATTGGGTCAGGTGCACCGTGTCGTGTCGTGTGAGGTCACCCGACTGGGCGCATTCGTGTTGGGTAAGGCCGTTTCGTTTGAGGGTGCCCGTATCAGTTTTGCTAAGTTGTGACTGCCCAGGTCCCTTGTGCACGTTTGGGTGGCATGTTTGCCATTTTCTCCCTTATGGCATCATTCGGTCGGGGGCCCCATGTCGCGTCGTGTGAGGTTGCCCAACCGGGCATTTTCAGGTCGAGTTGTTTCATTCGAGGGTGCCCGTATCAGTTTTGCTAAGTTGTGACCGCCCGGGTGCCTTGTGCATGTTCAATCGGCCCGTTTGTCGTTTTCTCCCTTGTGGCATCATTTGGTCGGGTGCGTCATGTCACACCGTGTGAGGTCGCCCGACCGGGCATGTTCAGGTCAGGCTGTTTCATTCGAGGGCGCTCGTATTAGTTTTTATTATAAGTTTTGACCACCCAGGTGCCTTGTGCATGTTCCGGTGGCCCGTTTTCCGTTTTCTCCCTTGTGGCATCATTCCATTGAGCACATTCGAGTCGGGCCGTTTCGTTCGAGGGCGTCTGTATCAGTTTTTCTAAGTTGTGACCACCTGGGTCCCTTGTACACATTCGGGTGGCCCGTTTTCCGTTTTCTCCCTTGTGGCATTGTTCGGTCGGGCGCGCCGTGTCATACCATGTGAGGTCACCTGACCGAGCGCATTCGGGTTAGGTCGGGTCGTTTCGTTCAAGGGTGCTCGTATCAGTTTTGCTAAGTTGTGACCACCCGGGTCCCTTGTGCACGTTCGGGTGCTCGTTTTCCATTTGCTCCCTTGTGGCATCATTCGGTCAGGTGCATCGTGTCGCGTCGTACTGTGAGGTCACTTGACCGAGCGCGTTCGAGTCGGGTCATTTCATTCAAGTCCACCTTGCAAACACAAAAGCATGTAAGTAATCTCACCTTATTTTAAAGGATAGTAGGTAGAAATGGTGACATCCTAGTCTTTCCTTTGAATGCTATTATTTGGTTCATATTTTAACTTGTTTTCGACATTTGTATCAATGTTGAACAGAGGATTGCAACATTAACAACCTTGGAGAGATGATGTTTCCAACTTTAGTTTTAGGATATTCAGGCTAAGTTCTGGTTCCTTAACACCATGGTGATTCATTCTCTCCTTATTTGCAAGGTTTGGATTTTGGAGCCCATACCTACAAAAAACAAGTCACGACTCAATTGAGAGAGGTTACTCATTGTTATTCTCTCATTTATGGGAAACATTGTTGTAATATGGCCCACTTAAACCCTAAACCTATAAACCCTTAACCCCTAACCCCTTAAACCCTTAACCCTAACCCCTTAAACCCTAATTCTAGACCCCTAACCCATCTAACCCCCTAAAACTTAACCCAATTAGCCCCTAACTTCTAAAACCTAAAATCCTTAACTGCTAAATCCCCTAAACCCCTAAACCCCTAACCCATTTAACCCCCTAAAACCTAAACCTATAACCCCTTAACCCCTATTAACCCATTAAACCCTAATTCCCAAACCATAACCCATTTAACCCCCTAAACCATAAACCTCTAAACCCCTAACCCATTTAACCCCTAAACCCTAAACCTCTAAATCCTTAACCACTAACCCTTAAACGCTTAACCCCTAACCCATTTAACCCCCTAAACCCCTAAACCCATAACCCATTTAACCCCCTAAACCCTAAACCTCTAAACCCTCAACCCCTAACCCCAAACATCTAACTCCTAAACCCCTTAACCCCTTGATCTACCAGGGGTCGGTTACCTTGATATTAACGGTGGTGTATTCACACTCCTTCTGAATAACCAATAAAGGGTCAAGGAAATTGACCAATATGTTGTCAAGTTTTATCTTATCCATCTCTGGGGTAAGCTACTTTTTAGCTAACTCCACTGCTTTTGATATCAATTTTTCCAATTGCTTCCTTCTCTCATATGATACCTGAGCCTTTGCCTTTCTCTTCCCTTCTAATTCCATAATAGTGTCATAGTGATGCCAGCCAACTTATTTGGAAAGCCTTCCTAGCAGACAATACTTGTGACCTGGTTGAAGCCTCAACACTTTCAGATCATCTGGAATGACCTCTCTCTTCCCCAATCTCCCTCTCTCTCTCTCTCTCTCTACCCTCCAATCCTCTCACAGCTATATCCCTCCCTCTATCCTTCTTTCTTCCCCCCTTCCATATTTGTGTCACTATCTCCCTCTCTTACCCTTCTCTACCTCTCTCACTCCACTCCCTCTCTCTCTCTCAGCTGATCCATTCCTTCTCCCCCCTCTCCTTTAGTTTATCTCCACCTCTCCCTTATGACTCCCCTTGTCTGGCCACCTCTATCAATCTATGTCTTTATAATTATTCCTTCTCATATATATAGAGAGTTAATATATATCATGACATATTGGGACCTAAAATTGGGTTAATTCTGCCTTGTTGGCAAGGTTAAAATGGTTAATCTTCAATAGACAAAATTTAAATCAAATATTTCATCAAAAAGAGGGAACCATACCCTATATTCTTCCAGGCTATGCCTATCATTCGCTTGGCCTCTTCTTGCTCTCACATGAATGTAGTCTTTCTTGACTGGTACAGAAGAAGGTTTTTCATTATCAACTATTTGTTTGGGACAACTTTTAGTTGTTTCAACACTTCTACATTCTAATTCAAGCTTATCCTTTAAACCATCTTAGTCTTTTGTACTCTCTTAAACTTTGTAGTGCCTTCCATTACTCACAGTCATATATGTTTCCTTGGTCTGTTAAGGGACAAGGTCGACAACATTAGGATTTTTTTGCAATAAACAAGGGTATTTCCAGGACATAGTTAGGTGGAGCAAGATTATAAGAGCCAAATTTCTCATGATTGTGGGACACTCAAACTTAAGATTTTTTGAAGTAGTCATGAGGTGCAGTCTGGTTATTAAGACTTCATCAAATGGCCATTCTCCGAACTTAAATTTTGTGACAACACTATGGCTGAGTTTGAAATTGGAGATTGAACATACATTTGGTTTGATTTCAATAGAAATTTTCATCAATAAATGTAAAGAAATGGCTAAAAAATACTATAAATTAATAAATAAAGAAGACATTGGCAACAAGAAACAATACTTACAAAATTATTACATTGAGACCCAAAGAATAAGCAACTAATTTAACCCCTAACCCATTTAACCCCTAAACCACAGACCTCTAAATTTCCCTTAACCCCTAACTCCTAAACCCTTAACCCCTAACCCATTTAACCCCCTAAACCCTTAACCCCTAACCCCTTAAACCCTAAACCATTAAACCCTTAACCCTAACCCCTTAAACCATAATTCCTGACCCTTAACCCATTTAACCCCCTAAAACCTAACCCCATTAGCCCCTAACTTCTAACCCCTAAAATCCTTAACTGCTAAATCCCCTAACCCCCTAAACCCCTTGTTGAGAATGCAGCAAGATGATGGAGCTTAGTGAAATGAAGTCGCCTTCACTAAGTGGGCCCGCAGGCAAATTCTGGCGCAAAGTCTATTTTTAGACTATGTCTATTTTTAGACATATGGAGCATGGTCCGGCAATTCCAGTATGAGATTCTTGGAGCATTGGTCATGTTGGGTAAAATAGATGGGACTCTATTTTTGTGACCTATAGGTCGAAGAGGTCGAAGTCTATTTTTAGACTGCCTCTCCTAAAAATAGGGAAGTCAAATATTATTTACCCTTAATAATATTTGGACTCTAAACTTCAGTTTACTCTCTTCAAGCACTTCAGTTCGAGCCTTGGAAGTGGCTCATGCATCTGACAAAGGAATTACGCTATTCCCAAGGGTTTGATGGCATCATGCATGGTTGACTTTAGTTAGGACTTCAGTGGCAGAAGTTTGGTGGAGTTAATGAGACAGCTAGTGGAGTTGTGTTCTGTTTATTTTAGTTGAATTAGTTGAGATTAGTTTAACTAGCTAATCAATTAGTTATGAGTGGAGTGAATTAAATATTATTTAATTCATTAATTAGTAACTCATTATTCAGCTCAAGAACACATCAGTTCACTACAGTGCATGATCAGTTCAGTGGAGACCAGTGAAAGAGGTAGATGAAAGGGTGGAGTTAGCTATCAGTGGCGACATCAGTTGTGCATGAGATTTGCACCACACTTGGAGGAATTGCCCATGATGATTGCGTTTTCAAGCCAAGGAGATTCGAACCTTGGATCTCTATATAGACAGGCCATGATTGCGCAATAGAGGCAAGGCAATTGGCGGTGAGTTTTGAACCAGTAACCTGTTCAAAACTGAGCTAGATTGTGGGTAATTGTATGAGAAAGTACTGAGTACTTGTGAGGAGTATTGTACTGAGTTTGTTACTTGATTTCTCCATTATAATATACACAATAGCTGCGGGGTTTTTCAGCTATAAGCTTTCCCCATACATACTGTGTTAATGTGTATGATGATTTGATGTGTTATCGCTTGTTTTTATTTTCTGCATGTGTGATGATCTGAGTGGAAGAGATTATGTGTTGCATATAAATTCGAATTGTATGTGATTAGGATAGTCTCGGTGAATAATTAATCATTATTCAGCAATTTTTTACACCCCTAACCCATTTAACCCCCTAACCCCTTAACCACTAACTCATTTAACCCCCTAAACCATAAACCTCTAAACCCCTAACCCATTTAACCCCCCAAACCCCCAAACCCCTAACCCATTTAACCCCCTAAACCCTGAACCTCTAAACCCTTAACCCCTAACCCCTTAAACCCTATTTCCCAACTAGCCTAACCCATTTAACCCCCTATATACATGATACATAAATTACAAAGAATATATATATATATATATATATATATATATATATATATATATATATATAGATATATATATATATATATATATATATATATATATATATATATATATATATATATATATATATATATATATATATATATATATATATATATAAGAGATTAAAACTCCAAATATTTAAAATACAACATAATTTAATAGTGTAAAGTTTAAAACTCCTTTTAATAAAGCATGATGATTTAGTAGGGTAGAAGGATTACTATATGCAAAAATCAGTCCATTATTTACTCATATAACTTTAATTGCTTCTCAAAAAGATATGTTTTTTTTTTATTATTGTAAATATTTTTAAACAATCAAAATAAACAAACATTTAATTATTTAGAAATTATTTTAATTATTTAAAATGATTATAATTATTAAAAAATATTTATTTTTAAATTAATTTGAGTGGCCTTAAAAAAAACACACGTGTTTCATTTCAAAATGTCAAAAATTTTGAAATATCAAAAGTTTTAATTTCCCTCATTCATTTCCCTTCGGTTGCATGGTTTGTCCAGGGAAGGAGGGAGGATCTGATCCAAATCTGAGTTGGGCCAATCGAAAAAATTCCATAGATCCTTCACATTCAGGGGGGCCAATGTGGCAACTAGCTCGGCTCCAAGTTTTGGGAAGTGGTCTGTGAAGAACACGGGATGGATCCTACTGAGAGATATCAGGGCACCTCAGATCTATAACTTGAAAGGGTTATGTACAGGTCTTCAAACCTGATAACTTCATTTTTGGCCAATCTAGGGCTGGAAACAAATGGGCCAAGGGGCATTACACCGAAGGAGCCAAGCTCATTGATTTTGTGCTTGATGTCGTTAGGAAGGAGACTGAGAACTGTGATTTCCTGCAAGGTATGTGTCTTTTTCAGATTTGAATCCTTGACATTCTGTTTTTGAAATTTAGGATTTCATTTGCTAAAATAATGTGAGTTTTTGTTGTGTATGGGGTTTTTTTTGTGTACAAGGTTTCATAAAAAGTCCCAATATGAAGCCGCAGAGTGTTTTCATCCATGTCTCTGCAAGTCCCAATATCAAGCCGTAGAGGTACGATCTCATTCATGCTTTATGTTTTTTTTAATGCAGGAAGTAAACTGTTGAACTGCTTCACATAATCAATTGGAAGTAAACTCTTACCTAGATACAATCTTGTCCTCTGATCCAGAAACGACTCAATCTATGGAAGATCAATCCCCAGAAATGCCAATAGTGCCACAGTTTGTATCAATGACCGAGTAACAACAAACTCTATTAAGCAAGAAGGAATTCACTCGTATAATTGAAACCTACAGGCAAGCTGATGGTGCAGGGGTCAGGGATTTGCGATGTTCACTGCTTACACGATTGATTGCTCAGGTATATGCTCATAAAGTTTTTTATCAATAGTCTGTATGAACTGCTTTAGAGATACTGGAATATGACTCTTTGTTGGGATACACCATGTTCAAACTCTTTGCCAGAAGAGCAGACAAATTCATCTCCATATGGGTAGAGAGGAAGAAATTGCAGGTTTAATTTTTAGTCATTGCGAATGGAATCACCGCACTTTTGACTATTTTTCAATCCTCCCAAATGCTATTAAGGAAGCAAAAGTAAGTATATTGTTGATCCATGGACACTTGTTAAGCATTTCAGATAGTTTGAAGAAACATACTATTTGAGAGGCTAAAGGTATACCTCTCCTATGCTTGGTGATCTCTATAATTATGACCCTATATGAGATTCAAATGATCATCTCTGGGGTCTATTATATACATTAACATAGTAGTCAAGCAAGGGTGCCAACTGCCTCACATTCTTTGGACTTGATATTTATGGATGAGAGTTTCTCATTTCAAAATCCATGGGTGGTAAAGGTGGAGGCCCTCAATGGGATATCCATTTCACTATTTTTTGACAACACTGTCCTTGTATTTCACAAATCCAAAAACAAAAGTACATTTTGAGCTCATTCTGGGATGAACATGGTCTTCAAGTCCACCTTGCAAACACAAAAGCATGTAAGTAATCTCACTTATTTTCAAGGATAACAGGTAGAAATGGTGACATCCTAGCCTTTCCTTTGAATGCTATTATTTGGTTCATCTTTTAACTTGTTTTCAACATTTGTATCAATGTTTAACAGATTATTGCAACATTAACAACCTTGGAGATATGATGTTTCCAAATTTAGCTTTAGGATATTCAGGCTAAGTTCTGGTTTCTTGACACCATGGTGATTCATTCTCTCCTTGTTTGCAAGGTTTGGAGTTTGGAGCCCATACCTACAAAAAACAAGTCACAACTCAATTGAGAGAGGTTGCTCATTGCTATTCTCTCATTTATGGGAAACACTGTTGTAATATGGCTCACTTAAATTGCAAGGCCATTGCCTTTTCCTCGTGAAATAATCCTCCATATCCTGAAGGTTGAAATAGAATATTGCAACATACACTGCTTCATTTTTCTTTTGTTACTTTTATAGGACATTAATAAACCATTGAAAATCCGAGGCTTCTCACCTGGTTAACAACTCTAAGGTACCGAGAGATACGTTGCTGATTGAGGATGCCAAATTGTTAGACCATGCATCTTATTATGATTTTATTTTCCTTAAGGAAAACTATATAAATTTCATTGTGTATGCCCTTCCATTTTCAATTTTCTTTTTGCTGGTGAGTAAAAAAATCTATATATATAAGAAATATTTTTGCAAAAGTATGGATCGAGATAGAAATTTCCACTCCAAGGACAATCCTTTGGGCACACTCAGTGTCTTTATTTTTCTTTTTATATTTTCTGTCAGAGGCTAGTTGCTCCAATATGACAGTAATTTGAAGTCTTTTCATAATAATTTGTTACACATGACTTTCATTTTCTTCTTGCAGAATTTCTAGAAATGAATGGAAATCTTGTGGACTGTTGTAAACAAATTTATTTCTATTACCATGCTCAAGAGAATTTAATGTTTGTCATTATTGGAGGACAGAGATATACCATAAGAGCTCGGTTCTGTGTTGTAGCCTTTTATTAAGACTTGAATTAGTTAAACCCTCGGACCTATTGCAACCCTATATTGAGGCTTGGTTATGTTGAAGCTGCCATACTTTGGACCTCTTCATTGCAGTCTCAGGCCAAGGATATAGCTACAGGATTTTGACATATTTTATGTGGTGAACATCTATTAAAATCTCAGATTATCTCGTATTTACTGATGCTTGGACAGAACTTTCGAATTAGCTAAGTCACCTATTTTTATTTATGAGCTCAATGTTAAGTTACAAGACTGTGATAAGACTCAGTGACTTATGTTTTGTATACCAATCTAGCTTGTAAAGCTTGGTCCTGTGGAATTGAGCCCAATAACACCTCAGACTTACCTTTGTGGAAGTTTATGGAAGTAGAGTGGTGATAACACATATGTGGAGTATATTTGAAGGGTAAATTAGTGCTTCCTTGGAGTTCAAATAGAACACATCTGTAGAAGTGTATACCAGTGTTTATTTGAAGCTCAAGTAAGATAGATTTGTGGAGGATTAAAGATTCAACTGTGGAAGGCTCAATGATATTGGAGGCATGAAAAATCAACACTATGATGGAAATTTTGATTTATAGACCACTTTCCACCACCATTTATGTTTAACATTCCTTTCTACTAAATTTAGGTGAATGTACCCAAGTTTGTACATGTAGATCCCATAGGGAGAATATGACTAAACCAGTTCATCATCTTTGTTAGTAAGCCTTATACAAGACTATGGCAATGCTTCCAACTACATATTCTGCTCCTCATGAAATCCTACATCCAACTCCAATACTTATGTGATTTTACATCCTTGCCTCCAAATGGTAAATTGAGTTGGGTTGTCGAAATGTGGTAGTTTAGTGTTCCCATTGTCATGAACAAAATTAGTTATAGGTTGTGCCATCCAATGTTTGTCAGCACTTCTTGGCCATGGATCGACTCTAATTATAATCTTATGTTCATTTCATACTTTATATGCCAGACTAGAATCAATTAAATTGAAATAGTTTAAAACATCTCTCCATAATAGAAATATTAACCTGAGAAATTTTAGTCTATTTAATCCATTCCTCGATAAAATTTGGTGCAATATATTTGTGTTGAACCACATTAGACAATATTTTTTTTTTTTAATATTTTTAACCAAGCGTTGGAAGACCAACGCCTTAGATGTTGGAAGAGCGACGTTATTTTTTTTAATATTTTTACATTTGTGTCGGAAGAGCAACATTTTTTTTTAAATATTTTTAACTTTTTCATCTCTAAAGCGATGTTACATAAGCATCAGACACACAACATTCTAAACTTCAGATGATATTTTGTCGTAATTGCAACGGTTTAAACATTGGAAGCCATAATGTCAGAATTGCAACGTTTTTTTGAAAACCTGAAAAGCGTCAGAAGACCGACAGTTTGTGATCGTCGAAAGACCAACAGTTGTGGGTCATCGTAAGATCGACGCTTATAAAATGTCGGAATAACGACACTTTGAAAACATTGGAAAAAGTGTTCGTATTGTGACACTTTGGCAAAACGTCAGAATTGCGACGTAATGGCTAACCACGTTTTGTCCGGCCTCAAACTGTCGCTCTTGCAACGACTTTGTGTTAGAATAGCGATGAAGTGGCCGTTGGAAATTGGGCCAAATATTCTAGTGATGCCAACTCTTAGGAAGGCCTAGAAGAGCTAGGTTCACCAAGTCATCATCCGCAACAAGAATTCTGACACTCCCAAGCTCATCTCGACATTGAACAAAATTGGTTAAATATTTTTTAATAGTGTTGCCTTTCTCCATTTTTATTTTCTTGAGCTTGTCCTTTAGTGCCAATTTTATGTGGTCACTGCTACTCTGAAACATATTTGTCAAAGCCTTCCACATTACATATGGAGTCACTTTTCCATGGAGAATTGAGAAAATGTGGTCTCATACTCCCTCCAATAAGATCCTCCTCTCCTTTGCAACCTTATTTTGCCAAGCATCAAGAAGAGTGGCATCTGCTGCTACGGGCTTGGGAATGTCATTATCAATGAATTCTTTCAACCTGTTGTCCTCCAGAACTGAATCCATCCTGTGTTTCCATGCAATATAATTAAAACTTCCCTCGAGTGCATATTCCAATCTCAAGCCATTGAAAGCCATCTTAATCTTGATCCATCTGTCACACTATAGAATATTTTTGCAAATTCGAATTCTATTCAGCACAAACTCAATTTCTTCTCCATGATAGTGATTTCCTTTACTCTCATACCATGTAGAAATTATACAAACAATATGTATACCAATGGATTCAATCCAATCATGCGATATGCTAAAGAAAGATATTGAATCCTTCTACAAATTAATTGTGGAAAATAAACATGATCGCCAATCACGAGAAGTAAAGAAATAAGCAAATCAAACCACAACACAGATATTTTCTCGAGGAAGGATTGCTACTAAAAACCATTTTATATTCTATTTTATAATCACCAAGGAATCATGAAACAATTACAATGCACTTTTCTCACAAGAGTCTCATGCACTCTCACAACTGTCTCACACAGATCTAGACAAAATCGACCAATACTTCGCCAATTTTCAGCCTCTTCTCGGCCTACCTTGCTTTCACAATTCATGTGGAATGAAATCCCTATTATTTAGGAATTTTAACCTTCCAAAATTGTGCAATACTCATGGGCAGTCCTATGGGTTTTTTACTACATGTGGGCAACCTACTAATAATACAACTGATAGTTAACATCCCTTTAACCTTTGTCTCAACTGGATCTCCACTCGAACTAACATGCATGCAATTATTAATAGTAAATAATCAGTTACATGGCAGATCATTGCATGTGAATTAAATATAATTTAATTCACTTGACCTCTCACTAGTGCAACAAACAGTTACAACTAGTTAAATTGATTTTGAGTCAATTAATTGAGTTAACTGATTTCTCATGCATTAAATTAATGCACCAACGGAAACTTGGACTCAATAACTAATAGAATCACTCTTCATTCCTCACCAACCACCCTCAACTCGAAATTCATGAGCTAACTGATTTTATCACACTCAGTTAACTATTAAAAGCGATTATGAGATAAGATTACATTTTATTGTCCAATTTAATCAAGGGAAAATTAAATTAAACACACATTTCTTGTTGAATTTTCAACATGAAGGACCTAGAGAAGGTATGATCATACATCAACTCCCGTTTCTCCCTGAAGGTGTGACATGTGAGTGGGACATGTTTTCGAAGGTCCCCATACTAAATATGGAAGACTAGGACCTAGCCAACTAGGAGAAGTTCTCTGAGCTCGCGCACTCAAATTACTTGGAGTCGGTCCCCTATGAGGAGGGCGTGATCAAAGTTTAGCCAAAGCCCTGGGCGTTGGGTCTGGAAAAATCAAGGCTATTGAATTTTCTTTACGTCCTTCACTTTGGACGCAGTGCAGTTAATGATATTTTTGCGTGCCAGCTACTCGCCTTGGTGCACGACGACTATTTGTGGCTTAGAGAGTGCATTCCAATTGATGTCAATCTAATGCATTGGATCACCAACCTGCCCCATCAGAGGCGAACCCTGTGGCAGCCTTTAGAGGAAAATGCCAAGAGAAAAAAATTGTAGAAAATGTTAAGAAATATTATAAGGTCTCGTGCAACACTCAGGGCTTCCTTGTCAATGAAATCAATAACCCCACAGTCCAATTTGGCACAAAAATCCTTGCCTGCAAGTTGATGAGGAAGCATCTGCCAAAGTAAGTCCCAACCAATGTGATTTCTTTAGCTGGGTAGTGCATAAAGGGCGTAATATATAATTGGGCTTGTACCTGTGCACAGAGTTCTTGGAGAATGTGCATGGGGAAGGGGAGGGGAAAATTTTCTACTATGCTTGGTTGCTAGTTTTGATTGCACTCATTGGTTTGAAGACGCCAACTGAAGCCCAATTCCCAGATATCAAGCCAGATATGTGCGAAGTTGCGAGTTATGCAACAATGTGGAACTGCGAAGTTCCCTCTTGAATCACAGAGAACCAAATTTTTTTGGTCTTGTTCAATTCAGATGTATTTCAGGTGGTGCAGTCCAAGTCACACTTATTGCCCACATTGCACGAGTAGTACAAACACATTGTCGATTTTAAAGCCACATTCAATAATATTGACATGCACACAAAAGGGGATTTTGAGGATTTTTGGTCCAAGCTGCTTGACATGGTCACGAAGGACGATCTTGCGCACATGATGACGAATTGGCCCACCTAATGGTTAGAAGTGTGTCGCACTGGCGATTCATCCTATTCACTACCTGTCAAAGCTATGACAAAGCCATGCATGACAAAGGATAAGGAGAAACAAAAGGATATGAGTAAGGAGATGCATAAATATCCATAGGAGAAGGATGCATAGACAAAGCCGGAGCCAACCACAACAGTTGAAACTATTGACCTGGAGAAGGAGACAGAGGAAAAGGATGGTGACGGTGTCGAGGTACTTGCGACAAAGACAGGGTCGACCAAAGGGACTAAGCGAGGATCTCAGGCCTCCCTATGCCCAAGCAGGCAGGGACTAAGGACCTCACCCACAAGTAAGATGACCTAAATGAGATGGAAAACATGGTCAAGAATGCAATGGAGGACCTTTGGAATAATGTGGAAACCTAATAAAAATCGGTTCTCACAGATGTCCAACTGGGTCTTCGGGAGCTGAAGGTGCAAGCGAGCACAATTCAAGAGAGCATGAAGCAAGCGACCCTACCACAAGCAATCGTGCAGCCAATAAGCATCAAACAAGCAAGCGCGCAGCCCATCCAAACTATGCTTCCCATTCCTATAGAGAGCTAGGTCTGTTATGTGCTTGGACCTGCAGTTACATTGGACCTACCCAACTTGTGTGCTACTGTGCAAGGCTTCACAGAGGTTGCCATCAACCTCACCATGCTACCCTAAGGAAAAATTCACACCATACACACAATGATTGTGGACAACTTGCAGTGCCGAGAGGTCCACGCCTCCAAAGTAGCTACAGAGTCTCAGAAGTAAGTGGAAATGATGCAGAAGGAGTACCCGAATGCAGAGGAGGTGCATTGAGCGGCTGAAGATCAACACATGACACTAAAATCAAGGATTGATCGACTCTGCAGTGACCTGCTAGAGGTCACAGTACCTGCCACAACCACGCCAATAGTTAAGATAGAGATCCTAGTAGTTGCGCTCAAAGAATCGTGCTCAGAGATCATGATAGTCCGTGCAGATCTTGAACAAAAGATTGTTGATCTCTAGATGAAGCTACAATGATAAATGCTTATAGAAGTACGCACGCAACACGCTGCAGTTGTCCAAGAATTTTAACTCTAGCATCACTGTTGTTGTGAATGTTGGTAGCTAATTTCTTGAAGAAGCCATGGGTCTTTGGACTTCTGACCAAAACAACACCATCATCCAGCAGCTCAACGTGGAGCTAAGGGCCAAAGAGCAGTAATACGATGACATTTGGGTCATGGTTCCAACCCTTGTGCTTGCCCAAAGACTAGCCTAGTTACAGCAGAGTTGTGCCATCCAAGAAGAGATTGAAAGTTGTGCCGATGAGAGTAGTTATTGGAGGACATAACGAAGCTGTGGGCGGATGATTCCATGCACCTCTCATAGACCATTGATACAACCCTTCAAAACCTACAACAGACACAACAGAGCAACATCCTAGTTTTCAAAGGTCCAACAATGCAAAATTTGGTCGAAGAAGCGCAACACACTGCCGCACAAATCACTAAAGTCATTATGCCCTTTCATAGTTAGGTACAGGCACTTAAAGACAATATGCAAGAAACCAGACTATAGTGACTCAGGATGAGTCACTAGATTGTGTTGGGGGCCTGTTGGAGTAGGATCCCCTTCGTAAAGAAATTTTGGATAAATTTTGGTTAAGTTTTGGTTGTAAGCGCTATGCAAAAATGTCAAGGGGATTTGGGGCGGGTCAAAGTCCCTTACTTATTGTAATGGGTAAAAGGGAAAACCATGAGTCTCAAACCATGGTTTGAAACCATGGTATGTGCACATTTATAAATATATAAATGTGTAAGAGACGAGTAAAGAAAGATATGAATGATAGATGAATAGATTTATAGAAGTTTATGTTTATGTTTTTATCTAAGTTTTGGGTCAGTCTGGGTAGAAAGGCTCCTATTGGCAGTGTGCATGGAGACCTAGTTCTAAGTTGTGTGCACGGACTCTACTACTATGTGCGTAGAAGGGGAAGATTGTATATATTGAAGATCTCTTAATAAAGAAGGAAATTTTGGTGAACTCAGACTTTCTATGATTTTGATAGTTATTATCTTAGATTTTTTATGCGCATTATATGTTGCTTATTATAGATCTGGATATATTATGTTGAATAATTTGTGTTTCCATAATTGGTAGCCAACTAGGTACATTGCATTTATGCGCAAATATTGTTCTGCTTAATTGCTAGATCTGAAGTATAATAATATGTCTGTGTAACAGATTATTTTGTAACAATTTGTGAATGTGCAAGGGATAAGTCTATTTATTTAGATATGGTTCTGTGAAGTTGCATGCAAGGCAGTAGGTATTAGATCTGTTGGACCCACATCAAAAGCTCCCTCAGGGTGTGGAAACCTAGTTCAATCACCCCCCATGCTGCTTCAGGTGAGACTTTGGTCTGCGCAAGCATATCACTGCCGAAAGGGCCAATAGTTGGAGGGTTTTGCTGGTTGTGCAGAATACTCTAAACCTGGGTCAGGACCCTTCAAGCTAACAATAAGCCACAACCCAAACACTCTCATGTGAGTGACACTATGCTTTCTTCCACTCCATGCCTCTTCAAGAACCATATTCTTGACACTTTTGGTTGGACACCTATTAATGATATATGTTGCGAAAGTGACAACTTCAATTCAATAGTCATTTTTCAAATGATTTTCCTTCAACATACTCCTTTCCATTTCCATAATGGTCATATTTTTTCTTTCCGTGACACTATTTTGTTGAGGTGTATACCTTGTTGTAAATTTCTTGTGAATTCCATGCTCCCTGCAAAAAAGTAGGAAGTAATTTGAGATGTAGTCACCACCTATGTCAGTGCTCAAAACTTTGATGTAGTGTCCACCTTGATTCTTAACCAGAGCTTTGTATTAGTAAGAGAGCTCTAACACTTCACTTTTATGGGTTAAGAATTAGACCCATGTATTCCTTGTATAATCATCTATTAAAGTCAAAAAATAATAACTTCCACCAATTGATGGTGTCTGCATTGATCCACATAAATTTGAATGGACAATCTCCAAGGGTCCTTTTGCACTTATTGACTTTCCTACTGGAAATGATTCTCTATGTTGTTACCCAAGATGCATCCTTCACATAGGTTTTTTGGTTTTTCTATGAGTGGTGTTGGGAAATATACTGAGAGGGGGGTGAATCAAGATTTAGAGTCGATCGACAATTTTTAGTTTTCCTTCCCTTAAAACCATATGTTACATTACTGCATCCAACTTGTATGTCCAGAGATATTATTATTTCTTTACTTAGATCATTACATTATTCATAAGCAGTAAGCATGAACAGAAATAACAAAACATAAGAAACACATATGAACACCAGGATTTAAGGTGGAAACCCAATCCGGGAGAAAACCACCGCTGCTGTAATCTCTGTCTTCAATATTTATTATAGAGAAAAATTCTTACAATTTTATGCTGGTGCAGACTCATACCAGCACGCAGGCACCCACCTGCAGAAGGCTACAATCTTCTCTCCTTTACCAGCCTCCCCTGGAAGGGAGCCACAACCCCCTGCTCTCGTTTACTAGCCAGCACTGGAAGGGAGCCACAACCCCCTGCTCTCGTTTACCAGCCACTACTGGAAGGGAGCTACAACCCCCTTACTGAAGGCTTCGACCCTCAGCATCACTGCGGACCACGTTTCATCAATTTTTAGACTGAATCCAGCAGTTTCAATGCAACCCTTTAATAAATTATCTACAAACATATTTTGCCCAAAACTTCATAAGAGAACGGTGACACCACTATCACCAAAATATTAGAAATAACCCAAAATTCAGAGAATATATTCATTCAATATTCCATGTATCCTTCTGTGCATATTAATATTCAGAAACCCCAACCGGATTCATATGTTTTCTTTTAGTAGACATGCGCCAGTTCTTCATGACTTCGTTCGTTTTTTAAGGCCAGAGGTTCATTCAGATTTTACTGTTAAGAACAAAATTCACCCATCCAGATATTCCTTCGAGAGCTTCATTCATTCATCACCCTTATGCACAAGTTCTTCATCCTTTCACTAGTCGATCTCCTCATTATATTCACAGGTGCGCCATAGATTCAGATATATCAGAGTTTTCTCTTACAGATATCTCCAAAGGAGACTCGTTTTTCATCAACCCTCGCACTCCCATTCTTCATAATTCTCATCACTTTATATAGTTTATGCCCTTATTAAAACCAAGGGTCAAAACCATTCAATTACTAATGGTATTCATATTGAAATTTGAGCCAATCCAATTCTTCATTCTTCTATACATGAAATGTCCCAAAGGTATTCTTTTCTCTGCCAAATAATATTTCAACAAAGCTTTGAATCAAATTCCATTCTTTGACCCTGGGGCCACATCGCAGTCGGCGGATCGGGGGTTTCAAACAAACTTTGCGATTGCTATTGATCAACCGGATGCGATGACCACATAAAACATGGCTCATAGCGCAATCGGGTCCGAACTTTGAACAAATGCAATCGGGGCACACAATAGAAAAGTTCTGATTGTGATCAGGACACAGATGCGATTTGCACATATTAACTCCAGCATATAACTGGATCGGGTCCGCCACTTCAATCGCAACATATTAAAAATGACGTGCGATCAATCAGAAAGTTCTGATTGCGATTAAGATCCCGAACGCGATTGAACCTATTAACTCCATCGTATAACGCCATCGGGTCTGCCAATTTCAAGGTGCAATCGGGCCCAACACTTAAGAGCTTCCGATTGCGATTGGAAAATCGGATGCGATTAGCAATAAACTGTGGCATATAACTCGATCGGGTCCGGCCTTTGATCGGAGCACATAACAAAACTCCGCCGATTGACCCTTGCGATTCAAGACTTGCGATTCCATTAAGACATCGCCACATGGTCAAGTGGACCCACGGGCATTCGCTGCTGTGGTGGGGGCGATTTATATAAGGTTTGGTTGTATATTTTATATACAGCTGTTCCATTGCGGAACTCTACACATCCACAAGAAATTTGATTATTGCGATTGGTGATTGCGATTGGATCACATCGCAAATCTTCATATCAACAAGACACTGCACCAAAATAACTTTTCTATTCCGATTGACATATAAATGGTGGGGATCACTTGTCCCGCCAATTCAGAAATAAAAGGACTTCCGCCTGTTTAAACAAATTTCCCATTCTATTTGTTGAGGACTTTAAAAGCCTGAAATGACTGTCTTTAATAAATCTGCTCCTCCGTAGCTCAGATCTACGGGAAATCTTTATTCCACTATTAAAACGGCTCTGCCCATCACCATAATCAACTCTCCTCTGCAAATTGCAGCTACGATCCATGGTAATTAATTCACCCTTACATTTCTCCGATCCTTCTTGAATGCGTGTTGTTGCACACCAAAATTCTACTGCGCCTTTGTATTCTATTCTCCCATTTTGTCTCTGCTCCTTCTGTTCTTCCTCTGTTCTTTTCTGCTGACTCTGCTACCTCTCGGTCTCTCTCTTTTCTTAGTTACTGCTTCAGATGCTCCTTCTGTGCCAAATCCTTTGCCATCAAGAACAACTTCATCAAGTAGGTTGCCATCAAGGACAACACATTGCATCATATTGCCAACAAGTGGCAATTGCTTCACCATGTTTTTCCTATGCAAAAAATTCAAACCTCCAAAACTAATATGACCAAATCTCAAATTCTATAACTAGTTTTCATGTTTGACCTTTTCTTGAAGGTTTATTTGTCTAACAACTGCAACTTTTCTTTCATCGTCTTGAGAATTCGTTGACAATTGTGGTTGTGCACCTTATTCATTCAAATATGATTTTATTGTTAAGAGAAAAAATCTATTGTTTTTCATCTAAACTTTTGCAATCAATTGTTTGGTTGGAGACTTATTTAATATTGTGCACACTCAAGTCTTGAAAAATACATTTTATCCTTTTTACATGATTTTTCCAATGCTTATGAGGTTATGCTTCAAACTAGGGAGGAAATAAACCTCTTAAATGTACTTCTATCCCCCCTTATTTGTTAGAATGTTAACTCTTCCTTTTCCCATGACAGAGACTTTGTTATCAATCCCTAATGTAACTTCATATTTCACACTTTCATATAGATTGGAAAACATTTCTACTATTCTCTGTCATGTGGTTGCTACATCCTGAATCTAGAAACCATGCATCCTTTTGTTTTTCTTGTACTACTACATTACAAGCTAAAAACATTCTATCTTGGTTCTGATTTTTCTTTATGAAATTTTCATTTGGTTTGTTATTTATATCACGTTGCTTCTTTCTACATTCATTTGCACACTGACCATACTTCTTACAATAATGACATTGAACTTGAGATTGGTCATACCTTTGTCCTTGTGCTAGATTTTGGCTTGGGCCTTGACTTGGATTTTGATTGCTTCCCCTTCCACTTGAACTTGAAGGGATGCCTCTTCGATCTCTATGAGGGCTTCTTCCTCTTCCTCTAGCATTTGATCTTCCTCTGCCTTTACCTTGACCAATTGAAACTTTTTTCTTGAATGCATGCTCCAAAGAGGAATTTTTTTCTCTATTCAATCTATGTTCATGAGAAATCGCTGATGCATGAAACTCATCTACTGAAAATTGTGAGATCTCCTTTGTCTTTTCTATGTCCACAAAAATAACATCAAATATTGTTGACAGGATTCTCAAAATTTTCTCAAATATTCTCCTTTCTTCAAGTGTCTCACCATGAGACCTGATTTGAGTAACCAATCTAATTACTTGTGTAAAAAATGAGTCTATATTGTCAGACTATTTCATACAAATTGTCTCAAATTATCTCCTTAGCATTTGTATCTTTGTTGTTTTTATTTTTTCCATTCCTTGGTAGGTTCTCTGAAGGATATCCCATGCTTGCTTGGACTTTGTTGTTGATGCAATCCTTGGGAAAATACTTTAATGAACTGCTTGAAAAATGTAGAAGAGGGATTTTGAATACTTCTTCATGTTTTCACTCAGCAAATCTGTTTCTGCTTGTGACAAGACATTGTATGTTGTTGCATCTGTTGGTTCTTAGAACCGTTTCTCCACCAAATCCCAAATATATTGAAAATAAAAAAATAATTCATTGTAATATCCCAATAATAATATTTTTTTCAATTGAATTGAGATATTTTAGGATTATTCAAGTTCGTGCTTAATGTTTCTATTTCGGCTGTAAAAAAAATAAAAAATCCCCTTACTCGTAAATATGCTCGAAAAAAAAAATATGCATTAAAAACAACCTTCAACACTTGTTAATTAGTCTTTCTCTCGAGGTAAAAGTAACCTTCTCTGACACCACATGTAATTTTAGGCAGAGGAGTCTCCTCAAGACACCCTCGTAGAGATTAATTCACATAACTAGGGGAGAGATGTCTAATGTTGTTCAGGGACCAGTAATCGTTATAGTACTGGTCCCATCAACCCACCAAAAATAGACATATATGCAACCAATAATTAAACATAATAAAATAACTTGAAGTTCAAATATATATTAAATTATGTTCAAAATTTCCCAAGTGATTGACTGGGCCCACATGTGTCCATAAATAACCCACAAATGTCCATAAATAGCTTAATAAGTATCAAGATTACAAATCCCAACATTTAAACTAGAAAACTCATAAAACCATTTCTCCTTCCAAAATGGTCAAGTCAATAAGTACAAAAAGCCAGTCACTTCAACCCATCTGATCAGCTCTGATGTTGTGTATGAGAAGTAAATATCAATACCTGCACATAATAAAAAGAAATGTATGTCAACCATAACTGCTTTGTTATTCAGCATTTAAACCCATTGTCTTCAATAAATGACACCCACCCCATAACAACATTTTAACCCACTGTGTACAATAAATGACACCCACCCAATAAATTCAATAAATGATTTCCTATCAAAACAGATCAAACACATGGATCAACAAAAACAAATTTTCAGCCATTAGATCACATCAAATTCAATCTTGATCACACATGCAAAATGAAGCCATTGCAATCCATGTCCATCATTGTCACCAATAAAATTCAACTGCAAAAAACTATAAAAGAAGTTCAACCACTGTTGAAGTTACATTTTTCAGTTTCAAACTATTCACCAGCCTTGGAGACAATCCAGCACAGAACACACCCAGCCTCGGAGACAACCCAGACAGAACACACCCCAAAACAAAACACAATATATTCAGGTTAGTTTACATTTTTCTTACAATTTTATTTTAATTTTTGAGTCTTTATTTCAACTTTCTTACACTTTTATTTTCATTTCTGAGTCTCAGTTTTCAGTTATTTCTGAGTCTTTATTTCAGTTTTCAGTTTTTAGGGTTGTTATAAAACGTAAATGAAACAGCAGCAGCAACAGATAGTGTTTCACCTCTTAACAACATCAATTCACTAGGAAATTCAAGAGAAAAAACACCAAAGTGTGCCAACAAGTTTCCCCCCACTAGCAAAATGTTGTAATGTATAAACCGGATCTGAATTTCAGTTTATGACAGCTGTAAATACAGCAGCAAATCTACCCTATATTCTTCATTATTAATGCTAAATCAGCAAGACATACAAGTGCTAGAAATTACAAAACCTTGAATAAATAGGTCGCTGAAAACAAATCTGCAAATCTGCAATAGGGACAATTTTTCAGAGTTGGAAACTTCATATAGATGTGTAAAGATGGAAGTTCACGTACACACCATAGCCTCATTCCAAGGCTAAATCCTTACAATCAACCTACAAAGCCACATGCAGGCTCATACATGTGAAGTGTTGCACTCCATGAGTACATATGTCAAGTTTCATGGTGATGTCATACACAAATAAGGTTCCAATAGAATAATGCCATACAAGCTTGCAACTAAGGTCAAGCAAGCATCTAGTGAAGTAAATTCATTGTGCAAATCCATCATGGATCATCTAGGGGCTGATCAGACACCATGCAACCCAAATCTCTTGAAGCATCCCCAAACATGGTGCAAGCACTGTCAGAGTAATCCCTAAAGCTGAAAACCCAGATAGTGAATGGATGTCTAGCTAATATACACTTGTATCACACTTCATCAAAACATAGAAGATCAAAAACGAAAAGATTGTTTTAAGTTGAAAAGTTACATGGTTTATTTTATACACCTCTTGGGAGCTAAAGAACAATTTCAATCATAGGTATTAATTTCTGTTTTGTATTTCTTTTCGGTTTATGGAATTGTTTGATCCTTTTAAGCAAGGTTTCTTGTTCAATGCCTGTTGTTTTCAAATGCATTTGGAAGGGAACAGAAATAATCATTTCCAGTTGCTAGTTTTACATCAAATTTTAGTGATATAGAGCTCCCTATCATGTTGCACCTTTTATATAGGAAGACTGTAGAAGTTAACTATGCACAGATTATAGGAATAACAATTTTATATACAGAATACTAATAAATTTAATGATACTTGACAATTCGAGTAACATTCCATGCAATGCAAAGCAAATAATATCACATGGATTGCCTAATTTAGAGTGCAAAATACACCCTTTAAACTTTTTTTCATTGCAAATACAAGTACACTACATGGCTTAGGTGCTCACACATCGGTAACAAATACATTAGTTTAAAAAACTCTTTATAGGTGTCTGTATATGTGTGTGTGTGTGTGTGTGTTTACTAAACATCATTTAAAAAACACCGTGTCCTCTTGCTCTGTAGATACAAAACCTGCAATCTGTCCATTTTGCATGCCTTTCAATCCATCCAGTGACCCACAACCTAACTTTGTTGTATGACTGAAGGGCCTTTACGGGGTATATCAACCACAAAGTAGAACCCATAAAACTACCCAAACCCCAGTTTGTAACATTTGATGGATTCAAAATATTTAGAGTCCCTTGGAAAATAAGTCACCTAGATTAATTGGACTAGTCAATAGAAATGTTTTTTAACAAGTTGATGAATTCAGTAACTATGATCAGAATTTTCTGTATCTAAAAAATAATAATATGAATAAGATGCTAATTTGTTTTGGTGAATGAGGCAGCATTGCAATTGAAATGAAAACATATTATAGATTTCATAAATTCAACACCTCAATACCTGATTTTTGGTCACAGTTTGTAACATTTGATGGATTCAAAAAATTTAGAGTCACAGTGCACAGTGGAACTTACCTAATCAGTTGAACTTACCCAATTCAGCTTCAGTGTACAAAATGACTTCAAATGACACAAAGATCAGACTGGAATTCAAACTTACCCAATCATTTGAACTTACCCAATTCAGCTTCGGGGTGCATAATGACTTCAAATGACACAAAGATCAGACAAAGATAGAGATTAGATTCTGGAAACAAGTAACCAAAAACAAACCATAACCAAAAAAAAAACATGAGTAGCTGAGCATAGAAGCCTATGGAAAATATCTCAGTAGTTGAGCATAGAAGCTGTAGCATTTGAAGTTAACATATATATCTGCAGTAGCTGAAAATAGAAGTTGTAGCATTTGAAGTTAACATATATATCTGCAATTGCTATGCATAGAAGCTGTATTCATCATATGAAAACAATCCTTCTTTTCAATTATGAATAATAGCTTGCAATTGGTGCTTTTGCAGCCTACAAGTAGTTGCATCCATGGCAAGAGTGAGTTATGTCACTCGCATAAGGAGAAGTGGCAGAAGAGTGACCAGGGGTGCCCAACTGCGATGCACCTCATCAGATGAAGAAAGAATAGGTGATGTCAATGTCACCAATGCTCCAGGAAATGTTGTTGACGATGAGCATGTGGCTGAAGCTGATGTTGTGGCACCATCAGCCACAGAGCCACCGTCAACCACAGTCCAAGGTGCAACTTCAACTAAAAAGATCAGCGCTATAAGAGGTTGGACAAAAGAAGAAATGTTAGCTGCAATTGACGACATAGAGTTCAATGGATATTCTGTTCGAGCATCTGCAAAGAAGCATACTATTCCCCCTTCATCAATACATTATTGGATAAATGGGTTGACTCACACCAAACGTAGAGGGCCTGTTACAGTTATGACTGAAGAGGAGGAGGCCGAGGTGGTTGAGTGGTGTAAAGAAATGGCCCAATTGGGACATGGGCTAGAGTTGATACAACTCAAATCTATAGTTGCTCAAATCTGTCAAGGGAGGCCAAACCCATTCAAAGATGGGTTTCCTGGTAAATCATGGTGGTTTGGGTTTAAAAAAAGGCATCCAGACCTTGTATTGCATACAGCTGAGGGCCTTGATAGAGACAGAGCATTCAATTTGCGCCCTACAGTTGTATGTAAGTTCTATGACACTCTTTCTAGTGCATATGATAAACATTCTTATAATGCAATTGGTGCTTCAATCCCAGGATTTTATCTTTTCAAAGGTAAAAATCAGTTGAAAAATTATATACAAAACTGTGAACCTGGAGCATGCATGGCTGCACATCCCCATGCATGGATGACTAAAGAGCTGTTTTTAAATTGGCTTTGCACTTTGCTGCATCTGTGCCAGGTGGTGTCTCACCTAATAACAGACACCTGTTGATATTAGATGGCCATGGAAGCCACATGGCTCTACAAAAAATTGAGGAAGCATACAATTTGGGCATTGACCTTTTAACATTGCCCGCTCATACCACTCACAGATTGCAGCCACTTGATGTTAGTGTGTTTGGCCCTTTCAAAAACTATTTCAGGTCAGAACGTGCTGCATGGATGGCAAAGAATCCAGGGGTTGAGGTCAAAAGGTTCGAGTTAGCAGAGCTTGCAAGTAAGGTTTTTAAAAGGGCTCTGACACCATCAAATATCAAGGCTGGCTTTAGAAGGACAGGAATATGGCCAGTAAATTATGGTGCTCTTATGCATGATACTGCTTGTAGCCAAGCTTTCCATGTGGATGGTCAGGAAGAAAGACAAGAAGTGGAAGAAGAAGTAAATGAACATGATGATGTGGTTGAAGCTGATAATATAATTTCCCTCTCTCAAGGATAGTTATATGCTGATGATGATGAGCAGGTATGTGAAACACAGTATACTTGTCAACAAATTGATGGCAACACTGTTGAACATGTAGTTGAGAATGCAGATTTTGTTGAAACAGAAATTGTTGATATTGTTAATGCAGATTTAGTTCAAAATGAAAATGTTGATATTGTTAATGCAGAAAATGAAATTGCTGATATTGGGCATGAAATTGAAAATGACCAATTGTCATTGCCTAGCCAAGTAAACCCACCATCATGGTTGGCAGAAAACATGATTAATTTGAACGCCCATAGTGTCTCAAGAACCAATGAACAAAGCATGAACATGCCTTCACAAGTGGCTGAATTGAATAGTGAAATTGTTCATTTTTTTGTGGACAATAGATCAATGGAAGAAGATGGAGGACATAATGAGGCAGCAAATGAAGAAAAAAATATAGTTCAATCAAGTGCCACGGATACTGAAGTGCCAAGCAATGACATGCAGGTGGGAGGGAGGGAGAAGTTACTTGGGCGGTTCTTAAAGCTACCAGTAGAAAGAGTGTCAATGAAGAAGAAGCAAGGAACAACCAATAGTCTTCGTTTGGGGCGAAGTTCATAGTTACTCACCTCTGAAGACTATATAAAGCTCCTTGTTGAGTCTGAAAATAAGAAAATGGAAATTCAGGAATTAAAACAGAAAAAAAAAGATCAAGCCAAGGAGAAGAAGGAAGCAAGGGCTATTGCAGCACAACGTCGAGCAGATGAAAGGCTTGAAAGAGAGAGAGCAAGGAAAGAGAAGGAGCAACAAAAACAAATCTCAAGACAAGAAAGGGAAGCAAGGAAGGCTCAAAAAATGCTTGAAAGGGAACAAGGGTTGACTCATATGGTTGACATAAATGCAAGCACAGTTGATGAGAATGAATCCAGGAACATGTCCAACACATTGGACAACATTGCAAATAATACAACATTATTCCAAGACCTCATAAACATTCAAGTGCCTCACTATCAAAATCGGGGTTTACCCACTTGCCTAATTCCTACCACAGGAGGTTTGAATTCATTCTATGCTCAGCACACACCTCCACTTAACGCAAGTGTCAGATACGGGTACTCAATTCCTCCATGGTTGGAAGGGAAAAATTGGTCTCAATTATATGGCAGCAATCAACCACCACCTAATCAAGCCTTCTTTGGAAGGCCAACCTACTTGGCTCAATCAGGCAACTCAGGGTTTGGCACTGAAGATTTTCAAGGCCATAAAGAATAGGAGTGTTAAATGTTTTTGGATGTAACCACATTATGATGTGGATTTTTGGATGGACTCTATGTTTGGACTTTCATATCTTAATAGATCTCAGATTTCCTTTCTACCACACTAAGTATAATTCATAATTCATACTTCAGATTTCCTTTCTACTACACTAAGTATAATTCATAAATAACAGAACTTCAACAATGCAAAACAGAAATGAACAATGCAGTCTACAATGCAAAATAGAAGCATGATTTTCCCTATTCAGCTTCATCTCTGGATATAATTAATCAACAAAATAATAACATCACATAAATTATGAATAGAATGGGAAACTTATCAATTAAAACTGCACACACAAAACAAAATCATGAAATTTATTTGTCAGGTGATGTCAATGTCACCAATGCTCCAGGAAATGTTGTTGACGATGAGCATGTGGCTGAAGCTGATGTTGTGGCACCATCATCCACAGAGCCACCGTTAACCACAGTCCAAGGTGCAACTTCAACTAAAAAGATCAGCGCTATAAGAGGTTGGACAAAAGAAGAAATGTTAGCTACAATTGACGACATAGAGTTCAATGGATATTCTGTTCGGGCATCTGCAAAGAAGCATACTATTCCCCCTTCATCAATACATTATTGGATAAGTCCAATATACTTAAGTATGAATTTTGACGCCCTACTCTCCATAACTGTTGACGCCCTACTCTCCATATCTTGCAGCGTTTAACAAAGTAAATAATTTGTCAAACGTTGCAAGATATGGAGAGTAGGGCGTCAACAGTTATGGAGAGTAGGGCGTCAAAATTCATACTTAAGTATATTGGACTTTCATATCTTAATAGATCTTAGATTTGGACTAGAGATTTGGACTTGGACTAGAGATTTGAACTTTTGACGCCCTACTCTCAATATTGGACTAGAGATTTGGACTTTCATATCTTAATAGATCTCAGATTTCCTTTCTACCACACTAAGTATAATTCATAATTCATACTTCAGATTTCCTTTCTACTACACTAAGTATAATTCATAACTAACAGAACTACAACAATGCAAAACAGAAATGAACAATGCAGTCTGCAATGCAAAACAGAAGCATGATTTTCCCTATTCAGCTTCATCTCTGGATATAATTAATCAACAAAATAATAACATCACATAAATTATGAATAGCATGGGAAACTTATCAATTAAAACTGCACACACAAAACAAAATCATGAAATTTATTTGTCAGGCATATTTAATCAGAGCTTTTTATCCATGATAACAAATGTATCCCGTGTGCATTTATGTTGTCCTTCACATTTCCTTTCTACCACACTAAGTATAATTCATAATTCATACTTCAGATTTCCTTTCTACTACACTAAGTATAATTCATAATTCATACTTCAGATTTCCTTTCTACTACACTAAGTATAATTCATAAATAACATAACTACAACAATGCAAAACGGAAATGAACAATGCAGTCTGCAATGCAAAACAGAAGCATGATTTTCCCTATTCAGCTTCATCTTTGGATATAATTAATCAACAAAATAATAACATCACATAAATTATGAATAACATGGGAAACTTATCAATTAAAACTGCACACACAAAACAAAATCATGAAATTGATTTGTCAGGCATATTTAATCAGAGCTTTTTATCCATGATAACAAATGTATCCCGTGTGCATTTATGTTGTCCTTCACATTTCCTTTCTACCACACTAAGTATAATTCATAATTCATACTTCAGATTTCCTTTCTACTACACTAAGTATAATTCATAATTCATACTTCGGATTTCCTTTCTACTACACTAAGTATAATTCATAAATAACAGAACTACAACAATTAGTCCTGTGTTTTTCTCACAATTAGTACCATGTTTCAAACGATTAAGATTAAGTTGAATGGACAATTAGTCCCATGTTTCTAGAACAACAGTTATGAATAACAATTAGTAGCAACAGAAAATGCAACAGAGCAAAAGAACTAATAGTATCCAAGGACAAATTGTAAAACCCATATAAATTTAAACAGGTAAGATTAAGTTGAATGGATAATTAATCCCATTCAAATAGGTAAGATTAAGTTGAATGGATAATTAATCCCATGTTTTTAGAATCAATTAAGTTGAATGGATAATTATTCCCATGTTTTAAACGTGTAAGATTAAGTTGAATGGACAATTAGTCCTAGGTTGAATTCACAATTAGTACCATCGATTAATTAATCCCATTCAAATAGGTAAGATTAAGTTGAATGGATAATTAATCCCATGTTTTTAGAATCAATTAAGTTGAATGGATAATTATTCCCATGTTTCTAAAATCGATTAATTAGTCCCATGTTTTAAAATCGATTAATATGGGACAATTAGTCCCATATTTTTAGAATGGATTAAGTTGAATTGAATGGACAATTAGTCCCAGGTTGAATTCACAATTAGTATCATGTGTCAAACGATTAAGATTAAGTTGAATGGACAATTAGTCCCATGTTTCTAGAACAACAGTTATGAATAATAGTTAGTAGCAACAGAAAATGCAACAGAGCAAAAGAACTAATAGTAGCCAAGGACTAATTGTAAAACCCATATAAATTTAAATAGGTAAGATTAAGTTGAATGGATAATTAATCCCATTCAAACAAACAAGATTAGTTGAATGGATAATTAATCCCATGTTTTTTGAATCAATTAAGTTGAATGGATAATTAGTCCCATGTTTCTAAAATCGATTAATTAGTCCCATATTTTTAGAATGGATTAAGTTGAATTGAATGGACAATTAGTCCCAGGTTGAATTCACAATTAGTACCATGTTTCAAACGATTAAGATTAAGTTGAATGGACAATTAGTCCCATGTTTCTAGAACAGCAGTTATGAATAACAGTTAGTAGCAACAGAAAATGCAACAGAGCAAAAGAAGTAATAGTAGACAAGGACTAATTGTAAAACCCATATAAATTTAAACAGGTAAGATTAAGTTGAATGGATAATTAATCCCATTCAAACAGGTAAGATTAAGTTGAATGGATAATTAATCCCATGTTTTTAGAATCAATTAAGTTGAATGGATAATTAGTCCCATGTTTCTAAAATCGATTAATTAGTCACATGTTTTAAACGTGTAATATTAAGTTGAATGGAAAATTAGTCCCATATTTTTAGAATGGATTAAGTTGAATTGAATGGACAATTAGTCCCAGGTTGAATTCACAATTAGTACCATGTTTCAAACGATTAAGATTAAGTTGAATGGACAATTAGTCCCATGTTTCTAGAACAACAGTTATGAATAAAAGTTAGTTCAAACAATCGATTCCAAAACTGCAATAGTTAGTGCAATAGAAACAGAGTTAAACATGCAGATTACAAATCCCAGAGACAGTACACTCCAGTGTCAGTGGTTCAATCACACTGCCTGCCATTCCCTTACACCTTATTGAAAAAACAGGTTGGTAAAAACAAACTAGCAAAAGAAAGAACGGAAAACAAAGAATTCATACCAGAAATAAAAGGTTTAACTTAGTCAAATGTGATGTGGTTTGTATTCCCAACTCACAAATCCGTAGGTTTAGCTTAGTCAAATTTGATGTGGTTTGTATTCCCAACTCACATATCAGTAGGTTTAACTTAGTCAAATGTAACGTGTTTTGTCTTCCTAACTCAAAGATCAGTTGGTTTTAAAAAAGTTGGAGATCAATTAGGTTTATAAAGGTTTGTCTTCCCAACTCAAATCAGTCAGAACAAAAGATAACCTGGAAATTATAAAAGAAAGAACGACATGCAGAGAACTCAAACAAGCAATAAGAGGTTTAACTTAGTCAAATGCGATGTGGTTTGTCTTCCTAACTTAGATATCAGTAAGGGACAAAGTAGTGTCCAGTTCCTTTCTGAATCTCTTGCAGCCAAGTTGATCTAGAGGTTAAGTACTTCAGACAATGCCCTCTAGCAAACGGTTCTTTTAAAATTTTACCCCAGTAACCCAAACCATCATGCAATGCTCATGAACTTCAAGAACATTTTTCGCTGCAAACATAAAATTCATTAAACAAAAAGGATATTCAAGTTTTTCTTGAAGCTCACAGCTTCACTACATAGTACACATATTGCCAAAACTCATTATAAGAGTGGAGATACAGATAAAATCCTTAAGCAATTTATTGGTTACTGTTGCTAGAGCTCGCAGAGTCACAAGCGAATGCTTTCCAACAGTTTAAAAATATCTGAGATAACACACACATGAACAGAACATAAGAGTGAACAGAAACAGAAAATCATGAACAAAACAAAACTTACAAGCAAGAACATAAATCTAAATTTATGAACAAGGAAGTGGAGAACAATACCAAAACTGAGAACAAAAAATGCAACAGAGCAAAAGAACTAATAGTAGCCAAGGAATAATTGTAAAACCCATATAATTTTTTTTCTAGATTCAATAGATTTAGGTGGCACTTGTTCCAAAGGGAAAGGATATGTGATCATGTGTATTGTCAGAGGAAAGGAGGAAAGACCAAAACATTAGCAAACCCTGAATCAAAACATGAATCAAGCACATCAATGTCATAATTATTTGTTAAGCGGGGTTGATAAAAAAATCAACCACAGCAATCTCGTAATTTCTCAAGCAGGGGAGATAAACACACCTACGCAACCCCAAGTATCTCAGCAAACATCAACGTACACAACTAAGTATTTTAGCAAACATCAACGTACATACACAGATATACGACTATATTGGCTCGGCGAACATACACATACACACCCGAGTATTTCAGCGAACATACACATATATACAAGTATCTCGGCTCGACAAACATACACGTACACAACGAAGTATTTCACATACACAGATTTACCAGTATCTCGGCAAATATACATACAACCAAGTATTTCAGCAAACATAGAGATATACACATGCATATCACAAAAACAAGGAAGGCACATGTGCACAGAAACCCTATACCCTAAACTACATAGGAAGAAGAACAAACAGTGCCAAAACCAGTGCCATGAACAAACAGGCTGAAGAAGAGCTAAATTGAACCGAAGTAGATTAGAAGTGTTCATAAACACATGTTTTCAAGTGTTGAAAAACACAACAGTGGGCTAGTAGGAATTATTTTCCTACCAGGAGGTGAAGACGCCACACCAAATGCAGAAGAAAACGTCAATGCAGGAGCGAACTGACAGCCAAAGCCCACCACAGTTTGGAAATACCTGCAAAACCCTCGAAAATAGCATAAATTAGCTAAAATCTCTGTAAAAACCCTTGAAAATGCAAGAAACACAACTTCTGCAAAAATTACTCTCGAAAAAACCTTCGAAAACGAAAAATTACCTTAAAATCATGGTACTTCTGCAAACCAGTAGAGGGGACGAAGCCGTCAACATCTCCCCACAGCATTGAGCAGTCGAGGAGGGCAATTTCACAGTGGAGGACCAAGCTATGGCAGTCGCAGGAGCCAAACATGTCCATAGCAGGGTGCAGGAGCAACATCAACGAAAGAGTGACAAACCAACAAGCCATCCGAACAGCAACAGAAACCGCGAGCATCTGGTCAACAGGGGAAGCAGACATGCACTAGCACTGGTGACACAACGCACAGCCACCAGCGGAGCTCTCCGAGCAACATCCCGCCCCGAAAAAAAATGCACAGGGTGAGGAACCCATGTTGCAAAACAAGTTGTGTGAAACCTTAAAAGTACGGAAGGAGCTCGAATTTAACTCCCTCACCAACCAAAACACGTCAACGATCAGAGCTGGCAAGTGTCGTACAACGTCTGTGGTGCTGGCCACGTGGTTTGCGGACATGGAATGGAGGGCGCCCAAGTAATGGCGTCCCTCCCCTAGCTTGCGCAACTAAACAAAGCTAAAAGCTCAAAATTTTATGCACAACAAAACAAAGTTAATGGACACATCAAATAAAATACTTTTGATTAGATTTTTTAAAACATGAAAATTTATTTACATGAAATATGGAGGTTGTTGCTCCTTCACTGAGTAAAATAATAGTTCTTGTGGATTTACACGACTCTAGTTGTTGTGTAGTAGCACATTGTAAAAGGTAGTAACTGGCTGTTTTTTACACGGCCACCAAAAACTGCTCCCCTATTTTCTCTCTGCAACTAAGCAAAGTATTAAAACACCATAGGTGATTGTACAAAAAAATAGTAATTTTGTAAGCCTGCTGATATTGCGGAGTACAAATATCGCGGAATAAAAGTTTGACCATACATTTTACCAACTCTACATTAAATGTTCATTTGTTTTTAATTATTTGCAACTAGCAATAAAATCTATTTTCTTGATTTTCTCATCGGTTGCAGTTAGTTTAATAACTGCGGTAGTTGGGATTAATTTTCAGAGTAGTCTTTAGTGCAACTTTTTAGAGTTTCTGGTGTCAGAATCCGATGAAAAAAATTGAGGTAAAATCTTGATTTCTATTATTTAAACTAGTTTTTTTACTATATATATAGATTCAGCACCCTAAAAAACCTCTAGGACACTTCTATTGTGCAAGTTTACCCATCAAATTTCTGTTTTCAATTAATTCCTACCAGATTTTTAAAGAAATTAGACAGGAAAAATCCACCAGAAATACCTTCAAAAAAATCGCACTAAAAACAACTCCTTAATTTTCCAACCAGATAGATTAAATAATCGTGTGACTCTGCAATTAATGTTGAACCTTGATCCAGGGGAGAGTTTAGTAGCTCTACTCGAGGCTTCAACAACAATTCGATTACAAAAATAATTTATGTTAAGAGGATATTCAACAGTCCACCTATTTTCCTTAACATCAAGAATCACACCCATTCTAACAGGCGCTGAAAACCACGTGCCAAGAAACCAAAAATAAAAATGCATCAGTAGAGAGTAAATCCCACTCTGTCATTGTGCAAGAACCAATGTCACGACCTCCTACAATGCCTCGAGTCAAAATGATTCGATTTTACAAATAGCCAAAGCACAGCAAGCAATGGGACACGTGCCCCATTCACACTTGAAAGATTAAAAAGAGAAAGGAGGTATTCAATTTTTGTTTTATCAAAACGAGTCTTTTTGTTTTTAAAAATCGTGTTTCACATATGTTCACTAAATGTGGCAGGTGTTTAATTTTTGTTTATATATATATAAAATAAAATGCGTCTAAGAATGTGATAGGATTTGTTGAAATTATAATTTTGAATTATGAAATCTATATAATTTAAAGAATTTTTTTTTTATTTAAAGATATTAAATCTGTTTATGCATTTACAAAATACATTTAAGACAACAAAACAATCATGATTGACCAAAATTTATATCATTAAAAAATTTTTAAAAAATAAAAACATAAAATAATCACTAGTACAAAATGAGAGATTAGTGACTATGCTACTAAAAAAGTTAGCCACCCCAATTATTTCAAGTGAATTACAACTAAATTTGAACAATTTTAGGTGATCCAACTAAAAACGACTAACTTAAACAACTAATTTAGTCGAGGGATAAAATATACTACTAGATAATAAATGACCCAACTAAAAGAGACTAACTTAAATGGCTAATTTAGTCTAGGTCCAAAATATATGACTAGATAATAAGTGACAAAATTAAAAATGATTAACATAAATGACTCTTATAGCCCAAGAATACAAATTTGACCAACTAACAAGTACAAAAAGTAAACAAACTAATCATTTTTAATTGTGTCACTCTCAGAATGGAAAATTTCAATTTTGATATTGAAGTGTTACATTTCATTAAGTTTTAACACTACAGATGGAGTGAGAGACCCCCTTTGAATCCATCTGCAATGTTAAATTTTAGAGACAAAGTGGTCTCTAAAACCATCTGTAGTGTTAAAGTTTAGTGGCAAAGGGGTCTCTGAATCCATCGACAATGATTTAGAGACCCCCTTAAAGGGGTCTCTAAATCTGTCTGAGATGTTAAAATTTAGCTTGATGGATTCAATTGACAGGAATGTAGAATTAAAAGAACTAGTCATGAATTCACTTTTTGTTGTATTAGAACTTTTGAAATAGATCTTCAGTATGAGATCCAAGCAAAATGTCTCAAGCTTTCAATATTTTATTAATATTGATAGAATATGCATTTAGGTTTTTCAGTGTAAAACTCTTCGATATTTTCTTTAACTTGATAACAATGTACAGGTGATAATTCACTTTACATATTGATAGTTTTTAATGATACATTTCCTAAGTGTTAAAAAAAACCTTAATTCCTTCATAGTCAATTTATATTCAAGATTGAAATGAATTCAAACTAACTTAAAAATTTAAGGGCATACACATATTGGTGGCAATAAATCACCTTTTAAACATGAATATAATAGTTAAAAAAACTATTTTCCCAGAAAATGTTAGAAAATTATATATTACAGAGCAATGGAACACATAAAAATATGCGGAAATACAAACACAAAAAACATATAAAACAAGAGAGACATAGATATATGTGGTTCACTTAACTTGGGCTACGTTCATGGAGAAACAACCAATCCTTCCTTTACATTATCCAGCAAAATGAAGAGACACAACCTACAACAAATCCGTCGTAATATCCTCTACTCTCTCACACAGTCCCCCTTTCTCTTTCTCAATCATAAATACACTCTCAACACACAGCCGCAATACAATTCCCTCATGCAATACAAGGGTTGCCTTCTAGGGCAAAAAATCCTAAATTAAACATAAATTTAGCCATGAGATCAACTGTCTAATGAACGGTCGAGATTGACTACGAAATTACAATATTTTACAAGGCAATTTGCATATATTTTTAGCTTCGGGGGCGATGCCCCCAAACCCCGACGGAGGGGACAAGCCCCTCTGTGTGGAGGGGTGTACAATCTTCTAGCTCCCAATTCTTCCTAGTCTCTACTTGCATTTCTTCTTCATAACATTTTGGTTCACCAAAATCAGTCAACAATACATAATATAATGAAAGAGAATATCGTTCAAGGGGTCTCCTTATTCTGGTAGATATTCTGACACCACTTTTAGGTTTTTGAGGTGCATGTTGTTGTTGTGGTGGTGGTGGTTGTTGTGGTTGTTGATTATTATTATTTTCATGCAGCTTTACTTTTTCTATGATCTCATCAAGAATTGTGTATTCTTTATTTTATTTTTCATGTTTCTTTTCTTGCAAGTGATCCTTATACAAGACATTTTCATTGAATGTTACATCTTCGCTCCTAATGATTTTGTGATTTTCATAATCATATAATCGATAACCAAAATGATTAACACCATATCCAATAAAGGTACATTTATTTGATTTTTCCTCAAGCTTTGTTCTATTTTCTTTATTAATATGGACAAAGGCCTCACAGCCAAAAGGCTTTAAAAAATAGTAGTTTACCTTTTTACCTGTCCATGCCTCCTCTGGAATACCACCATCCAAGGAACTTGAAGGTCCTCTATTTATTAGATAAAAAATAGTATCTACATCATCTGTCCAAAATTTTAAAGTCAATCCTACATGCAATCTCATGCATCTTGCATGCTACATGATTGTCTTGTTCATCCTTTCTAACACACCATTTTCCTGTGGTGTTCTTGGAACTGTCTTCTCTCTAAGAATTCCATGCTCTGAACAATACCTATCAAACTATTTGCTGCAATATTCACCTCCATTATCTGATATGAGACACTTTAACTTCTCTCCTGCCTCAATCTCAACCAAAGCTTTCCATTTCTTGAAAGTATCAAATACATTAGATTTATTCCAAATACAATAAATCCAAGTTTTTCTAGTTACATCATCAATAAAGGTAACATAATAACAAGAGCCACTGAGAGATGATACCTGAGTAGGTCCCCATATATCTGTATGCACAAGCTCTAATTTTTCGCTCTTCTTTTCTTTCCCAACTCTAATAAATCTAACTCTCTTCTGTTTTCCATAAACACAATTCTCACATAAATCCAAATCAATATTCTTCAAACATGGCAACAAATTTCTTGAGTGAAGAATCTTCATCCCCTTCTCACTTATGTGTCTGAGCCTATGATGCCATAATGATTCATCTGCTCCTGTGGAGTTTAGAGCATTAACACAATTAGGAATACCATTGCACAAATACAATGTACCAACCTTTTCTCCTTTTGCTATTACCAAGGCTTTTTTAGTGGCCTTCCAGGTTTTATTTCTAAAAGTTGTCACACAACCTTCACTGCCTAACTACCGTGTTGAAATCAGATTTTTTTCAGATCTGGAACATGCCTTACATCATTAAATAACAATTGGCTTCCATTTTGTTGTATTACAAGAACTTTACCCATTCTAATGATTTTACAGGGTTTATCATCACGAAGACGAACCTGTCCAAAATCTCCTTGAACATAGTCATGAAAATTTTTCTTATCATGTGTGACATGGAATGAGGCCCATGAATCTACCACCCAGGCATCAATAAAATTTTCTAAAGAAAGAATCAAAGCTTCTTGCAACACATCACCTATCACATTATCTTCATGATTGTTTTCTTACTGTGTGTATCCTTATTTTCCCTTCTGAGACTTACAGTCTTTCTTCAGTTTTCCTTTCTTCCCACATTTCCAGCACACTATCCATGATCTGGACTTGGAACCACCTTTCCTTGATTTACTGTGATATCCTATGCGCTTTCCTCTTTCCATTTTTCTTCCCCTAGTCTCTACACTCAAATCATTACCCGATGTCTCACCAGAGCTTTTTCGTCGCATTTCCTCGCTAAGGATAGCACCAACAACATCATAAAAATTTAAAGTACTAGATCGAGAGGCAGAGTTACTAATGGCCATAACTAAACTGTTCCAACTTTTTAGTAATGAGCATAGAAATAACAGAGCCCTAACTTCATCATCAAAGTTTACCCCTACAAAACTTAACTGAATTGTAACTGTATTAAATTCATTTAAATGGTCAGCAATAGATCCATCTTCTGACATATTCATATTAAATAAATGTTTCATAAGAAATACCTTATTTGGCGTTGAGGGTTTTTCATATAGTTTCGTCAAGGCTGTAATTAAACCCTATGTTGTTGTTTCCTTCGAAATATTGAAGGCTACTGACTCCGCGAGGCACATCCATATTGTTCCAAGTGCCTTTATGCTGAGAATCTCTCATTCTTCTTCTGTCATAATCGACAACTTCTTTGTTTTTCCTCTCAATGGTAGGTACAAATATTTCTAATACAGATAATCTTCCATCTACATCTTCCACAGCGGGTAGTTTTGGCCATTCAATCTCTCAACCCTAAACCTACCATCTTCTGCCATTTCTCCCACTCGGATTAGAAACCCTTCATCCCTACGAGTTTATCAGCCAAATAGACCTTCGTCTTTAATACAGTTGTTAGAAAATTATATATTATAGATCAATGGAACACATAAAAATATGCAGAAATACAAACACAAAAAACATATAAAACAAGAGAGACATAAATATATGTGGTTCACCAATCTTGGGCTACATCCACAAAGAAATAGCCACTCCTTAATTATATTATCTATTAAAATGAAGAGACACAACCTATAGCAAATCTGTTGTAATATCCTCTACTCTCTCACACAGTCCCCCTTTCTCTTTCTCACTCAGAAATACACTCTCAACACACAACCATAATATGATTCCCTCATGCAAAATAGGGGTTTCCCTCTAGGGCAAAAAACCAAAAATTAAACATAACCTCCTCTATTGTCAGATCATCTTCCTAATGAACATCCCAGATTGACTACAAAATTACAATATTTTACAACACAAATTTACATATATTTTTAGCTTTGGGGGCACTGCACCCAAACCCCCGCATGGGGGGGGGGGGGAGAACAATTCCCCCCTGCACACCCCCCCCCCTCCCCGCGTGGAGGGGTGTACAGTATTCCTAGGATATACATCTGGCCGAAATAAAGACCTCCAAATCAGGATGATAATCAGGCTCCACACTCAACAGAAAAAACTCTTAAGATAATATAAAAAAATAAATTTTAAAATAATTTTAAAAGTAATTTAAAAATTAATTCATTATAAATATTGGAGGTAATGATTGATTTATCTTATACAATCAGGCCATCCTTTACCTCTATCACTTACAATGTCAAATTCAACGAGGAGGCGACGCATAAATTTCATTAAAAGTACGAATGACACTGCTACAGTCTTAGGAGAAATATATGTGTTTGTTATTCATCAAATGGTTGATGGAACAAAGTGCCCTTAAGGATTTTATTTATTCTTCTAAATTTCTGCATAGGTTTCTGGCCTTTTACTTATTTTTTGTGGTTAGGAGGAATTTGAAATGAGATCAACTCCTTGATGTTTTGATAGAATTGAATCCTCAAAATATTGGTTGCTTGTTGCAGATTCCCTCGTTCTAGGGTATTAAATGTTTTTAGGGATTTTCATTATATTAAAACTTTTGTAAACTTTGAGTTTTTTTAAACCCTAATCATCTGCGACATCTCAGGTTCTGGGGATTTTTATTTTTTGAGTGTATGGGAAATTGTTTTGCTAGAGATGTAATTATGGAAGATGTTTTTGAAACTCTAAAACCTCGATGGACTATTTTCTATGTCGTTCATTTAATTTCAATTTTATTTTATTTTAATTTTAGTTGAATTCTTCAACCTTTTTTGGTGTGGCTGGGGCAGGTGCATAACTTCATACAATATCTCTTCTTTACTACGAGGATATGTTTTGAAAATGCATGTAACAGAGGCCTCTTGATTTTATCAGATTAATTTAGAAGATTTACCTAGCCTCACCCCCATATAAAATATTATTAGACTATTATCATGGGGAGTGATCCCAAATCCCAGGCCTTTTACCTGACCCCATCGTCATAAAAGGCTATTTCCTTTGGCTAAGAGATGTTGCTGAGGCATATCAGTTTCATCAAAGTAACCTGTGCCTTTTACTTGGGAATATCCTCATAAAATATAGATAAACTATTATCATTGGAAAGTGAGGACTATCAAATGACTATCACTATCATGGGAGTGGTGGCTCAGTTGTTCATATAAATTATTATCAAATGGTTGTATTTATTATCTAAATAAGGGATTTAATAGTTCAGAATGACAAATTTAGAAGTTCCCTTTTACATCTAGCTTTGGCAAATGAAATGAAAAAGTGTGAGTGCTACTAGGGAGCCAGGAAGTGACCTTAACCCAAGAAGAGGGTTCAGTCCAGAAGGAGCTAATGCTATAACCATTTTTTGCACATATGAGCTGGCACTATGCACATATTGATGGTCCATAATGGCGAAATTATCTTGCATATTTTTATCATAAATAAATTGGTAAGCAATAGTCAACACTGATTTTGACCTCGATGAGTTGCTTCCCTGATTGATAAAAGTTGGAGTTCTAACTGACCCAACCGCAAAGGAAGAAGAAAAATATAACACGTGGATTGAAATATAACCATCCTACATCATGTACATTTAACTTTCTTAAACATCCCAATGATTCATACCTGATCACAAAGATCACTTGCTTCAAATTCATATAGTCCATGGCTACAATATTTTTACCATCCTCTATTTCTTTTCAAAATAAACAAAAAAACTTTATTTTCCACCTCTATTAGAGACCATACTAACTATTTCTCAGTCCATTGAAACCACTTGAAAACTGGATGGGAGAAAAGGAGAATCATTTTAAAATGATGAATCAACTAAAGCAAAAGCAAGTTGTGCAGGAGATCTAGCCACCCTTTCACCAATTCCACTGCATGCCTATCAATTCATGAAAATATATAAATTAATTAAATCTTATTTCTAGAAATATGTAACCTTTTTTAAAATGATTTAGCATGAAATTTGACATAATAACTACAACAAAACCATATCTCTTGAGAGGACAACTTCCTCTTGTGTAAGATCATGCCCCTCCAACTTGATAGCATCGAAGAACTATTGGTACAATCACTCCAAGATTAAAATGTATAGCTATTTTTATAAAACATTTAAGAAAAAGTCCTTCTTATTAAATGATTTCATAGTCCATGAAATTTCTCCAAACAAAAATCAAATTACTGAGAATAATAATGTTCACCCTTCGTTCTCAACAATATGGCCTATGGTGGGCATGGATTGGCCATCTCCAAAGAACCTAAATTGTGATTTAGGAAGTCTAAAAGGACTTGTCTTTAAGGTGGCCACATAATAGATATAATTGTACAAATATACCCATGCTGAACAACTTTCCCTCAAGAACAAGATAAGTAATGTTGGGTATATAGCCTGTCCACTCGATAAGTTAGAAATTGAATTAATTATTTGGAAATGAGAAAACCTCAATTCAGAGCATTCAAGGTGCATTGTATGAGCACCACATACATGAAAAAAGTCTCTCAACAAAATAGTTAAACCTTAAGTTCCCTAAAATTATAACAAATATGGAAAGTATATATTTTGACAACACGAGCATTCAACCTGTAATAGCTTAGTTTCCTTTGCACATGGAATGCCACAACCAAGAGGTGTAAGCCCTTCCACATATGAAATCTTAGAACACAACAACTTACCTAGAGATGTGTTTATGCTAAAAATATTCCTCCATTCCATTAGTACCCATCAAAGTTGAGTCATCATCTGAGAATCCATTTATGGCCTCACTAAAACTCTTGCATTTATTAATAACAACACATCAGCAACAACAGGAAACAATTTTTATTATGAAGAAATTGTTAAACTTATTGATTGAAATCTCTCTTGTTCATTCTCTTGATCATTATTCTCCTTGTATATAGATGTTTGTTTCCTGGATATATTTCCCCTGAAACATCCTTTACTATATGGAATAGACTATTTAATACCTAATATAAGGCAACTACATTAGAAACTTAGATGGTCCATGAGGTGCCTAGTAATTATATAAAATAAAATAGAGAGAAATTGTAATAGATGACTTTACCATTATTTTCATGGTCTGGGCAAGTATGATATATGATTCATAAAATGGGCATAATACGACATGAATAGTATATGGATGCATCATGATACCTGTGTGAATATGACATAAATGGGGGAAAGGAAAGGCTACATATATCAAGTAGCTTAGTAGATTATCATGGAAAATGCTACACTACCTCCAAATCGAGATGATCTACAATATGAACATCTGAGCCACGAAGAGAAGTAAGACCCATCTCTTAACCCTATCCCTCCAAAAATATTCATCCTTTCTCAATGAACCGTCATCACCCTACTTCCTTTTAGAAGGTATTTTTTAATAATTTTCAAAGCTATGTTCACTTTATTATCTAAATACCTCCCCACATTCTAATTAATATAATTGACCGATATGGCTCATGCTTCTCACTAGACCAAAGGTTCGATGATCTATAGTTGTGGTCACGGTGGTTTGGTTTGCATGAGTGATTGAGAGATCCTATATGTTAATCCACTTGATTCAACATGAAAACAAGATTGTTTATATGAACCAAAGCCATATGAAATTTTTTCTATTGTGTAATAATGCACAAAATATATATTACGACTACACAACTCACCCCTTATAAGTATTTTTTGAGCAAGAATAAAATTCCATCGAATTTTGGTTTTTCCATTTGTGTTTCTAGGAAAAAAATAATTGTTTTCTATAGGGAACTTATTCTCTATTATGTATCTAGTGTGTTTAATTACTTGAATGTTTTGTTATAGTTATTAAATGAAAAAAATTCTAGTTCATTCCTTGAAACCAAAGCACTGGAATCCTTTTACATGTTTGGTTGGTTTTTATGGGAATGGATAATACACTAACAACAATCCCAACTTCCCAAATTATTGAGTGGTAAAAGAACAATTATTGAGGATCTAGACATGGCTAAGGTAAGGGAAACCATAGATTAGCATATTCTCTTCTGGGCCTGGCATTATTGATGACTATTTTAACTCAAAGGAGAACCTGGAAAGCCGAAAATAAATTGATTTTTGATGACATGGACCCAACTCATATAATCATAGCCCAAACAGTTTTCCTTCTAGGAGAGTTGTTAAAATACATCTTTAAAAGGAAGATATAGGTTTTTATTCTCTGAAGCCTTCAAAGGCATGATTTTTTGGGTGTGGAGCCTGATTATCTTTTTTATTTTGTATCACAGCATTGGACCCCTATACCTTAATGGGGCGGAAATGCCATCCATAATTAAACGTTGCCTGGGGGGTCCAGCGGGGGTGGCTGCGACTTTATGGAGGCCCCCCCCTAGTAGGGGGCTTCGGGGGCAGTGCCCCCGAAGCTAAAAACAAATGTAAAATTTCCTTGTAAAAGTATAATAATTTCTAGTAAATCTAGGCCATTCATTAGGTGGATGATCTAACGGTATAAGTTATGTTTAGTTTAGGGTTTTTTGCCCTACAAGGCAACCCCTCACTTGTATAAGGATATTGTATTGAGGTTGTGTATTGTATGTGTATTCTCAGAGCGAGAAAAGTACAAGGAGACTATGAGAGAGAACAAAGGAAACTACAGCAGACCTATTGTAGATTGTGTCTCTTCATTTTGCTGGATAATAGAAAGGAAGGACTGGCTGTTTAGGGTGGACGTAGCCCAAACTGGGTGAACCACGTATATCTGTGTCTCTGTGGTTTTATGTGTTTTGTGTGCTTGTGTTTTCAACATATTTTATGTGTTGCATTGCTCTGTAATATATAATTTTATAACAACTGGTATCAAAGCCGAAGGTCTATTTGGCTGATAAACTCACAGGAAAGTAGGGTTCCTAGTTTGAGTGGGAGAAATAGAGAAGATGGTAAGTTTAGGGTCGAGAAATTTAACGGCCAAAACTTCCCACTATGGAAGATACAGATGGATGATCATCTATATCAGAAAGATCTGTATCTACCATTGAGCAGAAAAACAAAGAAGCCGACGGCTATGACAGATGCAGAATAGAAGATTATCGATAGAAAGGCACTCGGAACAGTACGTTTGTGCCTCACGGTGTCGGTAGCCTTCAATATTTCGAAGGAAACAACAACAGAGGGTTTGATTAAGGCGTTAGCGAAACTATATGAAAAATCCTCTGCCTCAAACAAGGTATTTCTTATGAAACATTTATTTAATATGAAGATGTCGAAAGGTGGATTTGTTGCAGACCATTTAAATGATTTTAATACAGTTACCAGTCAATTAAGTTCTGTAGGGGTAAACTTTGATGATGAAGTTAGGGCTCTTTCATTTCTATACTCATTGCCAGAAAGCTGGAATGGTTTAGTTATGGCCATTAGTAACTCTGTCTCTGGATCTAGTACTTTAAAGTTTGATGATGTTGTCGGTGCTATCCTTAGCAATGAAATGTGACTGAAAATATTTGGTGAGACATCGAGTAATGCTTTGAGTGCAGATTCTAGGGGAAGAAGAATGGAAAGAGGAAAGAGCTCGGTATATTGCAGTAAATCAAGGAAAGGCTGATCCAAGTCCAGATCGAGGATAGTGTGCTGGAAATGTGGAAAGAAAGACTATAGATCTCGGAAGGGAAAAGAAGGAGACACACAACAAGAAAACAATCATGAAGCCAATGTGACAGGTGATGTGTTACAAGATTATTTGATTCTTTCTTTTGAAAATGTTACTGATTCCTGGGTGGTAGATTTAGGGGCTAGGTTTTTAAGTTTTTTACGTTGTTTCATGAAGAAATAGCAGAACACGACAGAAGGAAGATTTTTGCAGTTACCTGTCCATCGAGCATTGAATTGGAATTAATTTTTCAAGATTTTCCATTTTGTATGAAAGCAATGTATTTCATATGAATACTGAGAATAATGAAAAAAATAGTGTTCTATGGTTTTACCTCTGTGTGTGGCTCTAAAAATATTTTTTTTGCATTTCTGCATAACTGTGTAAACTATGTATGTTGATGGGGAAAAGAATTTCCCCAGTTATTTTTAAATTTCCAACATGGTATCAGAGCATCCCATATTTTTCAACATGGTATCAGAGTGGGTTTATACCCTCAGTAAAATAAATTGTTCTTTACTGAAGAGCTGAAAGTTTGTTTTGAGAAGCGAATTCTCCAGCAATGAGAAGGTTTTTGTTTACACAATGAAAATGGCAACAACAGGCACAAGCTTGACTAATCCACAAATACCATAGTTTAATGGGAAGAATTACGATTATTGGGCTATTACAATGAAGGCCCTATTCTCCTTCACAAGATATTTGGGAACTGGTGGAGAATGGTTTCCAAGAACCAGCAGATGCAACAACATACAATGCTTTGACACAAGAAGAAAGAGATTTGTTGAGGGACAATAAGAATTCGGACTCCAAAGCCCTCTTCTATATTTTCCAAGCAGTGCATGAGGGTATTTTCCCAAGGGTTTCAAGAGCAACGAAGTCCAAGAAAGCATGGGATGCCCTCCAGAAATCCTACCAAGGCATGGCCAAGGTGAAGACAGCAAAACTACAAATGTTGAGAAGATATTTTGAAACATTATGTATGAAAGAGTCTAAGAATATAAACTAATTCTTTACACATGTGATTGGGTTGGTCACCCAAATAATGTCTCATGTTGAGACACTTGAGGAAAGTAGAATAGTTGAGAAAGTTTTAATAATTATACCATCAAGGTTTGATGCCATAGTAGTGGCCATAGAAGAGGCAAAGGATTTCTCACAGTTTTCAGTAGATGAGCTTCATGCATCACTGATGTCTCATGAGCATAGACTGAACAAAGCAAAAAACTCCTCATTGGAGCATGCATTCAAAACACAAGTGTCTCTTGTTCAAGGTAGAGGTCAAGGAAGATCAAACTACCGAGGAAAAGGAAGAAGCCCACACAGAGGTGGAAGCAGCAGCCCTTCAAGCTCAAGTGGAAGGGGAAGCAATCAAAATCCAAGTTAAGGCTCAAGCCAAAATCAAGCACAAGGTAGAGGTATGATAAATCTCAAGTTCAATGTCATTATTGAAAAAAGTATGGTCATTATGCAAATGAGTGTAGAAAGAAGAAATATGACACAAATAACAAACCAAATGAAAATTTCATAAAGGAAAATTAGAACCATGATAGCTTGTTTCTAGCTTGTAATGTAGCACAAGAAAAACAAGGAGATGTATGGTTCTTAGATTCAGGGTGTAGCAACCACATGACTAGAAACATAGAAATGTTTTCCAATCTAGATGAAATTGTAAAATCCGAAGTGACATTGAGGATTGATAGCAAGGTCTTCGTCATGGGAAAGGGAAGAGTAGACATACTAACGAAGAAGGGAGAGAATAAGTTCATGTCAGATGTGTATTATGTCCCTAGTTTGAAGCATAACCTCCTAAGCATTGATGACTCATGCAAAAGGGCTACAATGTATTTTTTAAAGATGATGTGTGCACAATCTTGGATAAGCCTTCAAGTAGATAGCTCATTGCAAAAGTTCATATGACAAACAATAGAATGTTTCCTCTCAAGATAAGATCATACTTGAAGGAAGAAGGTGTTATAACAGCTATCACACAAGAAAACTTTCAAGAAGAATTCAAAGATGAGAATTGGTTATGGCATCTAAGATTTGGCCATCTCAACTTTGGAGGTTTGAATTTGTTGCATAGGAAGGGTATGGTGAAAGGATTGCCATTCATAGAAAAACCAGACAGCCTATGTGAAGTTTTCATCTTGGGCAAACAACACAGAGAATCCTTTCTAGTAGGAAATTTAATAAGGGAAAAAGAACCTTTGGAGATTGTCCACCCAGATTTATATGGACCAATGCAGACACCACCATTTGGTGGCAGCCATTACATTTTGACATTCATAGATGACTACACAAGGAAGACATGGTTCTATTTTCTAAAACAGAAAATTGAAGTGTTTGACTACTTCCACCACTAAAAAGCTCTTGTTGAGAAGAAAATTGAACACAACATAATAATGTTGAGGACTATTAGAGGTGGTGAATATATTTCAAATGACTTCCTACATTTTTGCAGGGAGCATGGAATTCATAAGAAGTTTACAACAAGGTATAAACCTTAGCAAAATGGTGTTGCAAAAAGAAATAATAGGACCATCATGGAAATGGCAAGGAGTATGTTGAAGGTAAAGCATTTTCCAAATGATTATTGGGCTGAAGCTATCTCTTGTGTAGCATATATCATTAATAGATGTCCAAACAAAAGTTTCATGAATAAAGTTCCTGAAGAAGCATGTAGTGGAAGAAAGCAAGTTCTCACTCACATGAGAATGTTCTGATGTGTGGCATATGCACATGTCCCAGATGAGTTGAGGAAGAAATTGGACAACAAGGGGGAGAAATGTATATTTCTTGGATAAAATGATGAGTTCAAGGCATACAAGCTCTACAGTCCATTAACCAGCAGAGATGTTCAGTTCATATAATAGGAAGCATGGGATGGAAGTTTAGAGAAGAGAGCCAATGTGAAGACATGTGTGTCACATGAAGACAAAGAGGAATTGACTACAGCAAGTAATTCCTCAATGGTAACTCCTCCTCCACCCACACAAGCTAAACAAAGCACATCATAAGCAAGTAATAGGACAACATTGTGAAATCAATTAAGTTCTTCTTCAAGCACACCGCAAAGATCCGCAACTCCATCTACTTCAAGCTCAACACCAAGCTCATCTTTAGCAAGTATAAGGCAACAAAAATTTAGAAATTTAAGTGAAATTTATGAGCAAGAAGAAGTTGATAATAGTGTTGGTCTGAATTCTTTATTTGAATTATATTTTCATGTAGATGACCCAATACATTTTGAAGATGCACTCAAAGAAGATAAATGGCTTGAGGTAATGAATGAAGAGATAGGAGCAATATAAATGAATGACACGTGGGAATTAGTGGACCTTCCGTAAAGAAAAGAAGTCATTGGAGTGAAATGGGTCTATAAGACCAAGAGAAACATTGAAGGCAAGATAGAAAGACATAAAGCAAGGCTAGTTTTCAAAGGCCACAAGTAGCAGAATGGAAGATACTATGAGGAAACCTTTGCACCAGTCACAAGGATGGAGACAGCGTGAACAGTGTTGTCAATAGCAACACAACAGAAATGGAAGGTGTATCAAATGGAAATCAAGTCATAATTCTTGAATGGAGTGCTGAAAGAGGAGGTGTATGTGGAACAACCTCCTGGCTATGAGGTAGAAGGAAAATAACACAAGGTGTGTAAGTTGCGGAAAGCTCTTTATGGGATGAAGCAAGCACCGCGTGCATGGTACATCAGGATAGATGCTTACCTGATGGACAATGGGTTCGACAAATGTCATGGTGAGCCTACTCTCTAGATCAAAGAAATTGACGGTAAGATTCTTATTGTTGTTTTGTATGTAGATGATTTTATTTTTACAAGAAGTGATTATTCTCTCATCACTGATTTCAAAGCAGTCATGAAAAGTGAGTTTGAAATGACTGACTTGGGGTTATTAACATATTTTCTGGGCATAAAAGTGAAGCAAATAGAAAATGGAATTTTTATCTCTTGAGAAAAATATGTTGCATAAATTTTAGAGAGGTTTAATATGTAGAAAAACAGGTCATCACCAACTCCAAATGTCATGGGGTTGAAGTTGAGAAAGGACGATTGCAGTAGCAATGTCAATCTGATATTATACAAAAGCATGGTTTGTAGCCTAATGTATTTGGCTGCAACTAGGCCTGATATAATGTATGCAGTAAGTTTGGTGTCAAGGTTCATAGAGACACCCAAGGAGACATATTGGCAGGCAGCCAAAATAATTTTAAAATATGTTAATGGGATGAAGGAGTATGGTGTTCTATACTCCGCAACTGATGATTTTAGGTTGATTGGTTATACTGACAGTGATTGGGCTAGAAGTTTTGATGACAAAAAGAGCACATCAGGATATGTTTTTCATTTGGGTTCGGGAGCCATTTCATGGGCTTCTAAGAAGCAGTCGATAGTTTCATTGCCAATAGCAGAATCTGAGTATGTCGCCGCAATAGTAGCATCGTGTCAAGAAGTTTGGATGAGAAGGATGTTGCGGGATTTATGTCATGAACAAGACAAAGCAACCACAATTTTCTGTGATAACAGTTCAGCAATTGCACTATCAAAGAATTATGTTTTCCACAAGAGGACAAAGCACGTTGATGCTAAATATCATTTCATTAAAGAATTAGTTAACAATGGTGAAATTTTGTTGCAACATTGCAGGTCAGATGAACAATTTGTAGACATCTTCACAAAAAAAAAAAAAAAAAATTATCCCAGAGAATGTTTGGGAATGGTCAATGGTAGCAGTTGTGATTAAGGGGGAGTGTTGGAAATTAATCCCAATCACCGCCTTGAATAAACGGGCAGCAGCCATACGAGTAGTAAATATGTTTTGCAGGAGGTGAATAGAAGTTTGCAAAGAAGGACAAGCTCCAGGCAAATTAAATATGTATGGGAAAACATTTAAATCCACAACCTTATTGACCGCATGCAAAATTCCGTAATGTTCAGAAATGAAGTTCGTCCATCTCTCTATATTAAAACCTTTCCGACATGTTCACCTACCTCTTCACCGCACTGTGCACTTCACAATATTTAACCCTTTCCTCTTAACGCAATTGTCGAATCCTACAAACTTTGCGATGTGATTTGGTGAGACCCCTTTTACCTATACACATTACCAATTCCACATACAAAACTTTGTTTTTCGTTTTTCCTTACCTTTTGCCCTTTCATAATGTTCACCATTTAGCACGTCACACTCCACGCTTCACACATTTTAGAACTTACCTTCTTATGCTCCTTCCCAAACCTTGCGATGGTGCAATGTGATATCGCCATCACACATCGCAATTCGCAAGTTATAAGTTTAAGTCTTAACACTTCGCAAGTTGTTTGTTGTAATTTGTGATGTGATATCGCCGTCGCATATCGCAATCGCAAGATTATAAGTTTTCCATTACAGTTGTCGCAGGTTAAATGTTTTAAGTTGCAATGCGATTCAAACGCATATCACACGTCGCAAGCTCAAGAGGATAGTGCCCAGGTAAATGTTGACATCGCCGAAATGCGATTTGCGAAATAGGGTGTGAATGCAATGTGGTTTCAAAGCTGAAATCAAAATAATTTCAAGTCCAGGTTTTTAAGTTTTTTACATTGTTTCATGAAGAAATAGCAGAACACTGCAGAAGGACGATTTTGCAATTATCTATCCTTCGAGCATTGAATTGGCATTAATTTGTCAAGCTCCGCAATTTTTTATTAAAATGATGTATTTCATATGAATACTAAGATGAATGAAAAAAAAATAGCGTTCTCTAGTTTTACCTCTATGTGTGGCTCTGAAAATCATTTTTTTATGTTTTTGCATAACTGTGTAAACTCTGTGTTGTTGGGGAAAAACATTTCCCCTGTTATTTTTAAATTTCCAACACCCAACCACATATCTGAATCATGAGAAGTGAGGATAAAGTTGAATTGCTCATGAAAGATATCTTCATCTGAGGTAAAAATGATTCTCATTAACTAAATCGATTTGTGTTCTTATAATGCTCTTATTTCAACCAAGGTTTTACACAAAAATCAACCAGCAAATAATGGAGCTCGTTATAATGACCACACATATTGTGAGAAAGAACTTCATGCATAGTTGAAACACTGAGTCAAATAAATAAATAAATAATTCTATAGTATATGATGTACTTCTTAACAACCACGTAAATCAATTACCAATATCTCATTACTAATTGTGGGAAGAAGTTAGCATTTCATATTTTTTTTAATGCCAGATCTCACATCGAACATTTGAAAATTAATGTCAAATAGATCAGGAGGCCTCGAAAAGGAAAATAAATCAGAATTATTAGATTTCTTGATGATTGGTGGCAATTTTATTTTGTCTTGGCCATTGCATGTCCAAAGAGTTGTACATTAGCTATTTGTTGGTTTACACAATATGGCTCATTTTTCTTGTATCATTACCATGAATTCAAAATTTTTCATCTTCCATGAGAAATTATCATGATATTATCATGCTTTTTAAGACCGTAAGAACTCTAACGAGATAGAACACAAATACGATAAGAACTTTGTGAAAAAGGCTTAGTCATTTTCTAAATTTATAGTAACACGGGCCATGTCATGATTTACCCGACGCTTAAAACTACATTCTATATGTGAAATATATAGTGGGATAAAAATTCATGATTGAAATGGAAATTATAAGCTCTCTATATGAACTCTACAATTAAAAATGAATATGACATGAATATTTTAACATAATTATATTTAGAAAAGAAATTACTCATTCTATGCATTAAATAATTTAAATAATTTAAGATGTTGGTAAGAAGAAAATACTTTACTTTAATGACATGGTTTATTATTATTATTATTTTATAGTTAAATTGAACTTATTTGCAGAATGTTGTCACTCATATTGTGTAGGTTCTGTCCAATCTAAACATAATTTGAGATAATGCTATTCCTTACCAGTGACTCTCACTCTTAAGTTTTATTCATTTATATTTAGTATTTATTATTTATTTACTAAATAAAATTTTGTAAATTAATTATATCAATATTTAATTTATTAAATCTCTTAAGAAAAGAAATATTTAGCATATCACCAAAAATTATAATAATGAATTGATTAAAATTATAATAATGAATTGATTTAAAGCATAGTTACCAAGTTTGAATTTGAACTCAAGTTTAATTTCAATTCTATAAAAAAGAAATTGGTTGCTTAAAATTGTATAGGGAAAAAATTAGAAAATACACATTTGCTAAAACGTTGTATTTTTCTAATATTTTAAAAAGTTTAAATATACCATATACTAAAGAAAATCTCATAAATATCTTAAAATTGTTGTTATATACTAATTTAAAGTTTTATAAAGAGTAAAAAATAATAATAATATTTCCATTAATTGTTTTAATGTAGAATTTGATTTGATTGGATCAATAAATAACTAGTATTTGAAAATATTAAATGTTTGACTAATTATTACAAAATAAAATTTGGTTTGTTCTATTTTATAAGTGATTAATAATTGAAGATAAATATATATTTAAAAAAATGTTTGTATATAACTCTATTTCAAACATAAATGTTATATATAATGTGGAATCTATATGGTTCATTTTGATATAAAATTTGAATAAGGGTTTAATTTATATTACACATCATATAATACATGTAATTGCGTATATAGATGAATACAAGAATTATCAAATTATCTCAATCTGCTATTTTAATGTAAAAATATGCATTTTTTTTAATATTTACTCAAATTTCCAATTGAAAAAATATACTAAAACAAATCCTAAATATATTTCTATCTATTTGAATTTGATATATATCATACATATATTTATTCTCTTTTTTACAAATCTATCGTCACATAGTTTATTATATCACTTCTATTAAACGTCATAAACGCTAAGCTTTTACAAAATTCATTAAGAGATTTTATAATTGTGATTGGAAACCTGCTTTGCTTTCCCGGTAAACCGAATATCCTTGAACATATTTCTATCCATTTGAATTTGATATATACCATACTTATATTTAACCTTTGTTTTACAAATCTACTGTCACATAGTATATTCTATCACTTTTATTAAACATCATAAACCATACAAATTTCATTAAGAGATTCACTTTGGTAAGAGATTTTATAATTATGATTGGAAACCTGCTCTGCTCTCCTGGTAAACTAAACATCCCAACTGAAAAGTTGTATGCAAATAGAAAGTTGTATATAATTTTGACGGGTAAGTGTATGCAATTTCACGGATGTGAAAGGGTGTGTAAAGAGTAGTTCCATGTCAAAAACAGTTGCGTTATCCCTTTAAACTTGTTAACTAATCCTTCGGGATTGTAAATGTAAATAATTAGGTGTAGATTTAGTTTTCCTACTGTCCATACATTATGGATGGATGTATAAATAATTAATTTCTCATCAACAAAGTTTGCACAAGTTTCCACCTTCATTGTGGAGTTATATGGGCTTGTACAGTGGTATCAAAGCTCGGTTGTGTCGTTATAAACTCCATGAGTTTATGTGGAGACCATAGCATAAAGAATACATTGGAGCAACAGTTTATGTGAAGCTTCTATGATTGTTGTTGAGGAAGTGACCGAGAGTGCTGTGTTGATCGTGAAGAAGGCTAAGAGGGAGATGTTTTAAAAATTTTGTCACTATTGGATATTGTTTTAGATGAAATCTCAGATACAAACTATATTTCATTAATCAAATAAAGTTACATATATACATGAGGTATAATCTCAAGATAGGGAAGCTATCTTGGACGCACAATAAGTGTTGGTTGAGGAAATATCTCAACCTCACACCAAACTAGAAACTTAGTTTTAGCTAACCTATAGAGTAGGAACAGACTCTATACATAGATAGTCACAACTAAAGACAAGTAGGAATTACATATTCCAACACTCCCCCTTAATGACTACTTGTCTCAATATCCATCTGCAAAATCTACAAATGGTCTTGTTTGGTAATGACACTAGTTCTGTTTGGTAATTACACTTTGCATCTTGTTCATTCTATTGTTGATGTCCATATAAAGGAACAACCATCTACCGAAATGCATGGGTTCCCAATCGCTGCAACTGCTAGTCTACTAGGAAGCACATACATGGTTCATCCAACCTCTTGATGAACTCCCCCTATATAAAATAATTTCACCTCATGAAGTCTAAAACTAATACGGCCCACCCAAGTGTATCCATCCCACATGACACACTCTTCCAGGGTGTTAAAACTCTCTAACAGAGGGAACACATAACAAAGGGGTATGCATGCCCCTCTAGGTCTTACAACATGTATAAACAATAAATGACATGTAGATTTGCTCCAATTACAAACTGTGACTCATACTCTACCATGTTCATGAGTCTGTTCTACAAACATAAACAAACTTTGAATACATCATTCATATTCTAGAACACACCACTTCTTTGGCTTTGTACTTTGAGACTTTGTCATCTTCATTTTTTACTTTGGCATGCTAGTCTGTAAAGTCTAGTTGTGTTCAAACATAAGAAAAATGATATGTCAGCGTCCATATAAAGGAGAAACCATCCACCAAAATGCATGGGTACCAACCGTTGCAACTGCTGGTCTCGTAGGATGTTCTTCACATACATGGTTCTGTCAACCATTATCACTGCATACACGTACCTGTATCTACAGATCCCCCTCCAACGTGGGTTTTATCGGATGACCCGTAACCATGCTCTTCCTTCATCGGTGAACTCTCACCAATAGTAGATATGTCTTAGATCTCTTTGGAAAACTTTTACTGGATCCCTTCATCGGTGACCTTTCATCGGATTTCTTCATCGATGACCTTGCACCGGATCTTTTCATCGACAACCTTGCACCGGATTTCTTCATTGGCGACCTTGCACCGGATCTCTTCATCGGCGACCTTGCACCAGATCTCTTCATCAGTGGATGAACACTAGCACAGACCTGTTTCCAGTCCAATTCATTGTTACACGTGGTTTCTGGCTGACCACAAACCGACACTACAAAATGGTTTCTAGCTGACCACAAACTTTTAATTACAAAGTGGTTTTGAGATTACCACGAACTTTTACGGGGATACACATGCCTTTACAAGGCTTACATACTCCAACTCTTGGAGTTACCAGGTACATACAATGACCACTACAAAACCATCCTATACTTGCTTACCATTCAACTTTATGACTCATTATACACCATGATATTGATTCTATTCCAAGAAACTCACACAAAACAAACTTTCACAAACTTGATTATCCATTCTTCTCCAATTTCTGAAGCTGCTATCTTCATTGTCATGTCTTCATTATGTCAAATGGTTACTCATTTCTGCAGATAAATTTGTCTATTGTTGGAATGGCCAATTCCAACATAGACTCACACATGTGACAATAGTTGGCCAAACTAAATGTCACAATAATACAACATCCAATTTTTAACCAAATTTACATTAATAACATGACCAATTTTAAGAACTTATTAAATTTGTTTATCACCTCAACATAGCAACATTGGAGATCTTATCCCATGTTGTAGGAAAACCACTTTCTCTCCTCCAGCACAACACACAAGTAACGGTGGCAGTGAAAATAAGTAGGCAGGCAACGCAAGGCAATGCTCCTCCTCACACACCAGCGATGGTGGTAGTGCAGATAAGTTGGCAGGCAGTGCAAGGCAGCACTCCTCCTCACACGCCAGCAACAATGTCAGTGAAAATAAGTAGGCAATCAGCACAAAGTAGCGCTCCTCCTCACACGCCAGCAACAGTGGCAGTGTAGATAAGTAGGCAGGCAACGAAAAGCAGTGCTCCTCCTCACATGCCAGCAACAGTGATAGTGCAGATAAGTAGGCATGCAGTGCAAGGCAGCGCTTCTCCTCACACGCTAGCAATAGTGGCAATGTAGATAAGTAGGCAGGAAGCGCAAGGTAGTGCTCCTCCTCAAACGCCAGCAACAGTGGCAGTGCAGATAAGTAGGCAGGCAGTGCAAGGCAGCTCTCCTCCTCACACAACTCTGCTCTTATGTGAAATGTGTACTCTAGATTGTACATAATGCTTAGATGAATTTCATTCTCTGACATGGAAACATTGCCATCAAATTCTCCACCAGTTTTGAGCACCATTGAATCCTTTCCTCGAAATATTTGTGAATCCAGCACTCTAACACCATTTTCAGGCAAAGGCCCTATTGTGTTTTTTAGCTTAAGTTCCAGTGCTAGGCTCTGCTGCACATCTTACGATCCACGTAGTAGCAGCATCGCTCAACTCCAAAAAACTCCCTCTTCTTGACGTGGATTAAATCTCCATGATTTACTTTGCACGTATTGAGGCTCAATCACGCCTCTTCAGGACACCCAATTTCACTGCAATCAGCCCTCTCACGACCTCTTAGTAGCAATTAATTGCCGAGGGACAGTCTCAGTGAATTTCCATCAGTTATTCTTGTCCTATGACTGTCGGGAGCTTCACAAATTTTCCAATTGAGACTATTTTACCTTCATCCAAAAGTGAGAACCTTCCAAGTTAAGGAAAATCAGAGAACTTCTCAACACATTTAGTGTAATTTAGCTGAATAATGATTCACAAAGAGATGGACGGGCATATGTGAAGACGGCCTCCTACGCTGCCCTAACTGCCTTACGCAACAAGCTCAAGCATGCAAGAAATTTTTGACAAACTCGTGCCTCTGTAAGCGCATCGATATCCCTCATGCAGTAGACTTAGCAAACTCTGGGATAAAATTCAAGCAATACACGTTTTGCCTAAAACTGCAACAGATGGGTCTCGCACACAGATCTCCTACAACTTATGTATTTCTTAAGCAAATTTTCAGGACAAATCTGAAGCAATCAGATCTCCTCTGCGCACTCAGTGTGTAGCTTGATTACAATAGGATCACCATGGATGAGGGATTCATGTACTTCCTCCTATCGGTCGATCCACCTCTGAGATCTTATCCGTGTAGTAGATACACGTTGTATCGTATCCTGCATGAATGCCTTACTCTAGCAGATCTATACTCCTGTCGGTCCTCCTTACATAGGATCAATGAGAAATATATGCTTGTATTTTATGGTCCTCCTTATGTAGCAATTGAACTGAGCTCAACGCAACAAATCTCCAATGCTCTGCAGGTGACGCAGCAAATAGGAACAGGACGGAACAACACAGAAAATCCTAGGTGCAACACTACACAACTGCTCCAATCTTAACAAAAAAATTTCTTTTTCATTTCCTTTTCATACTTAGATCTTATCTGCTCTAACAGCTTCATTACCTCAGAAACACAACAGTCACTCTGCCTCCTTCCAACATGCAATGGTGGTGTGGGCACATATTTCTGCCACGACACTCCAATATGTCAACAGCTTCCACGGGGTAAACACAGGTCAACCGGCCTCCTGCCACGATCTCTATCATGGCCTTCTACAAATCGACCTTCACGCAATTAGATGGAGTTACGAGTGCCATTTCCGCTGGCTCCACAAACAGATCCGCGGCTCCACACTTCTCCCACATTCGCCTGAATGAATGGACACTTAAAAAAAATAAAAATAAAAAAAATAATATTGATATACTCTTATTTTCCTCAGCCCAAGAGGGGCCGAGGTCCAGGCTCGTATGGGCTCTGATACCAAGATGAAATCTCTAATACACAACTTCATTAACCAGATAAAGTTACATATATACATGAGGTATAGTCTCAAGATAGGGAAGCTATCTTGGACTCACAATAAGTGTTGGTTGAGGAAATATCTCAACCTCACACCAAACTAGGAACTTAGTTTTAGCTAACCTATAGAGTAGGAACAGACTCTGTACATAGATAGTCACAACTGAAGACAAGTAGGGATTACATATTCCAACAGTTTTAGCACTCGTTTCTGGTGTGTAAATGCGGAAGGAAAGACTGTTAAATAGAGGCCATCGATTGATCAGCGAGCCATCGCTTGAAGAGGACGTGTGCTCAAATTGATTATTCAGTTCTGGTAAATTTTTCCTTGGACCTAGTCTAAAGCGAATTGTGATAATTTCATAAACAGTTCCTCGATTCATTTCAAAGCTATACACATACTATACACGATTATCAAAGAATTATTACAGTTTTCCCTTTTGACCTCATCTCTGCATAATTGTTGTGATTTTTTCACTGATCACTAGTCATTTTTATTTAAACATAGTATTATTAGCTGTTGATTACTGGTCTGTCGGGTAGGCAAAGTTGAAAAGTATCTTCCCAGGTTGAAACCGAGGCTTTAGTTACTGTTGGTAATCAGATCTCCAATGCTATTAAAGATTTTAATTTCTTTGCAATTGATAGAAATTATGTTGCAAACGATGAATCAATAAATTCACTCAAGTCAGAAATTCTGATTTTGAACCATACTTTTGAATAAGGAACTATAATTTTCTTCCATTCAGTCTTGTTCTTTTTAAATAAATTTAAAACCACAGTTTGAATGCAATTTACCGGGAAATATAGCTTATCATAACGAGTTTCAAAGCTAGCCTTGCATGGTAGCTTTTGATAAGAAATGAAGTGTATATATATTTTTAAAAGGCGTGGTCATTGGAAATATTTTTTTGGGGACACATTATTGCATTGATGTAAAATAGGATTATGGAAAGAATTTTATTTTGGAGCATAACTTCCTTAAAATATTTTTTTGGGGACACACTATTGCATTGATGTAAAATAAGATTATGGAAAGAATTTTATTTTGGAGCATAACTTCTTTAAAAGTTATTTTCATTTTTTATGAAAAATTTTAAAAATTGAAGAGAAAATAACTTTTTATTGAATTTTTTCATAATGGAATTAGTGAGACTTGAACCTAGTCCTCTACTACACTATTTTTGAAGCCTACCATTAAATCACTAAGAAAATTTTATTTAAAATAAGAGGAGAAAGCATTTTATATTTTTTCCAAAAGTATTGCAGATATTTTAACGTTGAAAAGGATTTTTTCTTAAGGATATATTTGGTTGCAAAACAATCATGACTTCAATAGTGTCCATAGTTGGATTTGCGCTTGGTAGAAAGGAGAATTATCAAGAGTGGTTTAGAAAGCATAAAATTTCTCTTATTTTTAACGATTTATGGGAATTTTTTCAAGGAAAAACAGATAAATATGGAAAATAAATAGCACCATAGCTGCCTGATAACGAGAAGTAGCATGCAATTCAAGAGACACAAGACAAAAAGACGTATGAATTAATAATTGCAGTGGTCGCAGAAGAGGTAATACGATATATCGATTCGTGTGATACTACATTCAAAGCATTACATAAGTTGAAAGAACTGTATGATTCACACTCAAAACTCGAAATTATTCAGTTGTTGTTGAAACTTTTCAATTTGGAGATGAAAGATAATGATCCATTGAAGAGTGCCTCTAAAAAAAGTCCATTTTTCATGATATAAAAGCCACTGGAATTGAAGTATATTTATAACTCACAGATTTTATAAAGGTCCTTCACCATGTCTATTCACGCTATTTGGAATCTCTTCAAGCTAGTGGGAATTTAAAATACATTACATTTGATAAACTAGTAAACAAAATAGTTGAAAGAGAAAAGGATTTTGGGAAGAAAGAGGCTCCACCTAATTCTAAAATAGAAACTTTATGCCTTACAAAAAAAGATTGGTAGTAACATGGTGAAACTTCTAGAGGTGATAAAAGTACTAGAGGCCATGGAAGAAGAAATTATACAGCCAGTGGGGGCAAAAATAATCAAGGATACAGACAAAAAAATGATAGAAAACAAAGGAATTTTAATGAAAACCAACTATCAAATGTTTTAGATGTGGTAAAATTTGTCATACTGTTGCTAAGTGTAAAATCCCATGGGAGAAAGTTAGTGAAAGGAGAGAAAAATTGAATGAAAATAATATCAATCACCATTAGATAAGGGAAAATCATCAGAATTTTCACATTACATTGTTGCTCACTCTAATTTTAATATTAATGATGTTTTCAACACTGCATTTTCTTCATGGAGAGATAGTTGGATTTTGGATTAAGTACCCACTTGGCATATAAAATTTAGGTGAGAATTTTTTGAAACTTTTAGTGATAATATTGATGGTGTTGTTTACTTTGCTGACAAGTCTTACGTATTATGTTCTACATGATGTACTTATATTCCACAGTTTCGGTGAAATTTTATGTCCTTTATCCATATTCGGAAACAGGGTTATTCTATCATATATTTGATGGCATCATCGAAATATGAAGAGAATCTGATCATGTTGTTATTTTTACTGGTGTGGAAGAAGGTACACTTCATCTACTAATGGTACTTCATCTACTATTTCTCATGAGATTTCTACTCTTTTGGCACAACAAAGTGATATCTCGTCTCCCAACTTATTATGGCATGTTTGATTTGGTAACATCAATTATGGAAGCATTAGAATTATGAAAAACAAGGTGTTAAAGGTCTTCCTACAGTCCCCAAAAATATTACACCTTTTGATACTTGTACTCTAGGAAAGCATTGTAAACAACCTTTTCATATTTATTCTTCTAGAGCTTCATGAAAATAAGCTCTCATACATTCAGATTTATCTTGACCTATGCCTCTTGAAATCACCAAAGGAAATAAATGTGTTGGCATTTATTGATATTATTCGATAATGTGTTGGGTGTATTTGTTGAAGGATAAATCACAAGTGTTTGAAGTTTAAAAAAAATTCATCTGATGATTAAAAATGAATCTCTACATAATATAGATATTCTCAGAACTGATAATGATGTACAGTATACTTCTCATGCCTTTCAACGATATGTCAAGGACAATGGAATCAAAAATCAAACTAACATACCTTATAATTCACAAAAGAATGGCGTTGCAGAACGTATGAATAGAACATTGCTTGATATGATTAGATCTGTGATTTCTTTTAATAATGTGAAGTTGAAGCTTTGGGGAGAAGCAATTATTTGTTCAACATATATTAGAAATCATTGTCTTTCTTCTGTTATCAATAACAGAGCTCCTTATGAGCTTTAGTACAATAGACTCCCAACTGTTCAACATTTCAGAGTTTTTGGATCCAAATATTATGCTTTGATTCCTAAGAAAAAATGAAATAAATTAGGTGCAAGAAGTCACAAATGTATATTTTTGGGTTATTCTAATACTTCCAAATAAGACAGGCTATATGATGAGGAGATGTTATGTTTCTTGAATCAGATAAAAATAATTCCACTCTTGATACACATTTGACTCATTTATATGAATTTGCATCCAAAAAGTTCTATTTTGAATTTGATAATGATTTACCACATACTAAAGTGGGGTTTCCCATTCTGGAACAGTCTATGGCTCTTCCATATTTGACTCATGAGAATGTTATTACTGAAGAAAAATTAGAGGATAGTGTTGTGTCTTCATCGTCAGAAACTATTCCTGAAGAATCTGTACTTCATGATGAGAAACCATCACAACTACTTCAACAACCTTTATAAAATTACACGTGCTTGAAAATTTCCAAGCAAGTATGATGATTTTGAAATAGGAAGTTCTTCTAAAATTGGTTTAGGTAATGTTTCTCATGACTGTGAATTTAATTATTCTACAATTAGTGAACCCAATTCTTTTGAAGAATATGCTAATTGTGAGGAATGGAAGGATGCAATGAAAAATGAATATGATGTTCTTATTAAGAATGGAACTTGGAAGTTAGTGGATCCTCATGAAAATTTCAAAACTATTCGTTAAAAATTGGTATATAAGATCAATTACAAGGCAAATGGTTCGTATGAAGAATACAAGGCAAGGCCTGTAACAAAAGACTATGCTCAGAAATAAGGTGTTGACTACATATAGACATTTTCTCCTACAATAAAATGAGGCACAATTAGAACTTTGTTTTCTCTTGAAATTCAAAATAGCTTGAAGATACACCATATGGATGTTAAATAAATAAATTAAATGGCAATTTGAAGGAGGATGTTTATATGTCTCAACCAGAAACTTTTGTTGTCAAAGGAAAAGAGCAAAAGGTATGTAAGTTGCTGAACGATTTGTATGGAATGAAACAAGAAAATCATGCATGGTATGAAAAATTAACTGAACACCTTCTCAAGTTGAATTATAAGTTATTTGATCTGGATGATGCAACTCTTTTGATTAAGAATATTGGAAAGTTAGTTGTATATCTAGTTGTGTATGTAGATGATTTGATGATCACAGGAAACAATTATGACTATATATCATATGTTAAAAGAGAATTATTGAAAGTTCTTGACATGACATATTTGAGTTTATTGTATTATTATTTAGGAATTGAAGTTGATTAGAAACCCAAATATAATTTTTTCTCAGAAGAAGTATATTGGATAGCTATTAGACAGATTTGGGATGCAGGATTCTAACCTTGTTTCTACTCCTATGGAGAAAAATTTGAAGCCTATTTATACTAAAGGAAGTATGTTTGAAGACTCAACAAAGTACATGCAACTTATTGAAAGTTTAAATTTTCTAAATAATAATCGACCTAACATAGATTTTGTTGTAGGGATACTTTCCAGGTTCATCCATCATCCATGTGAAGGTCATTGGAATGCAACAAAGAGAGCTCTCAAGTATTTAAAGGCACTCGAACATATGACATCAAATATTCCAAAGTCATACATTTTCATATCACTGGATATTCAAATTAATATTTTGATCGAGATAAGGAGAATGGAATCTCTACCTATTGTTATGTGATAAGTCTCGGATCAGCAACAATTAGTTTGAGATCACACCAGAAATTTATTCTTGTTGATTCTATCACCAAAGTGGAATATGTTGTAGTAGATCAAGATACAAAATAAATAATTTGGATCTGCAGAATACATGAATACTTATAGGAGAAACAAAAGGCTTCAACTCCACTACTTATTAACAATTATTTTGCAATTCAGTTGACCAAGAATCCCAAGTTTCATGATCTAAGAAAGCATATTAGCACCAAATATCACTTGATTCGACATTATTTAAAGGACAAAGGTATTCATTTAATTTGTTGAAATATATTGGGGGTTTACACACTTATTTAAGGAATACTTTCATTATGTTTAATCCTATAAATTTAGATGAGGTTTTTGTTCACACAACACATCTTGAAGCAAGAGGGAAAAAAATTTCAAAAGAGGGTAGAAAAAATCCATTTCAAATTGGAGACAAGGGAAAGAGTAAATTCAATGGGAAAGGAAAGAAGAATGCATCCATAAAGAAGGAAGGAGAAAAATTAACATGTAAACATTGTTCCAAAGAGGTTCATGATGAAGCTCATAGTTGGAAGCTTCATCCAGAGATGAAACCAAAAAAATTTAACCATAAAGGGAAGCAAAAGACAGCTCCAACTACATAACATGACTTAGGATCCAATTCGAGAGATGAAACAAAGATCACAACAATGGGAATGAAAGGTAGGTACATAGAAAGCACTAGATCTTCAAGTTTTCCTAATGATACTCAAGATGAGAAAACAAGAATTGAACTTTTCCATATTCGAGTTATTTCAAAGCATACCAAAATTTATGCACTCTTTGATAGTGGTTCACAAGAAAATTTGATTTCCGGCAACTTAGTCAAGAAGTTAAATTTAGAGACCATTCCTCATCCAAGACATTATCCTTTAGGTTGGATATGCAAGAATGAAAACTTACAAGTGACGAGGAAATGCATACTAATTAGACTTGCAATTACAAAAAAAATTCTTGATGTAGTTCCACTTGATATTTTTGGTATTGTTTTGGGAAGCTCATATATTTATGATAGGAAAGTTATTTTTCATCACCATGAAAACAAGTATCACTTGTTGAAAGATGGTATTGAGTACATTGTCAGAGCACATTGACAAAAACTAAATATTTCCCTTGTGAATGCTGGACAAATGAAGAATCTTGTTGGCTTGAAGGGTCCTAAACTAGGTTCGAAGTTAAGATTAACCAACAAAACCCTCTTGCTATTGGCCCTTTCGGCAGTGACCTACTTGCACAGGTCAAAGTCTCACCCAAAGTAGTAGGTCACTGCTAAAAGGGATAGTAGTAAGAGGGTTTTGTTGGTTAATCTTAACTCCAAACCTAGGTCAGGACTCTTCAAGACAATAAATGGTTCCGTTGTTGCGACCAAGATCACTTTGAGAGAGATTGGGTGATGTGGCAGCCATCAAAGCCTGAGTTAGAAGACTGGTTTGAGAAGAAAATTCAAGAATTTTATATTAAGGAAAACAGAAGTAAGAAATTGTCTACTAAATATTGGAAATAGAAGTATATTTTCACAGGTTCAAGATATTTTCATTGTGATCTTTGTGCAATAATTACAGGAGTGGTTATCAAGGTTAGCTAAGTTCCAAACCTGCTAGAAGGATGATAAGGTCACTCAGTGGAAACATGAGCTGATCCAATAGTTAGAGCAAACTGATAACTCCATCACCCACACTATAGATCATTGGGTTAACAAAATTTTGGATGGGTTTGTAATAGATTTTGCAGTAGATCAATTTGTGTCATATTCTGAAGCTGAGAGGAGGTTATTCAAGGGACTGAGAGCTAAATTCATATGCTCTCTACCTTTGCTGATTAAGATTCTATTATGTGAAAAGGTTGTTTTGTGTAGTCAGACTGAGTGAATGACCCCAGATAAGATAAAAATCACTACGCACAGTGGAAAGTACTTTCAAGTTAAACAGAGAAGAGATAGATTTGTATACAGCCCTCTAGGAAACTCACCTGATAGCGATACAGAGAGTGAGGAGGCTACGTGGGCCGAAGGTAGCCCTCCTGCTAATCCATAGTCGAATTCGTGTAGGGGTAAGACATCTCATACCCCACCTTTTCCACTAGCAGAAGGAGATATGGTTGCGCATATGAATATACCCACCTTCAAGGGTGTGGGAGATGAGGACATGGATAGGTTTTGGTTTGTTGCAAATTTAGTATGGACTGGGCAAAATGTTAACATTGCTGTTGTCAAAAGAGCGCACCTAGATATGGATTTTTAAGGTCATGCATTGGATTGGTTTATGGGATATCTGGCTCAACATGTTAATCCTATTGTTGATGAGATCAAGGATGCTTTGAAGCAACAATTCAGAAAACCAAAGTCCTACTCACAGTGTGTAACAGAGTTGAAAGATATCAAACAAGAGCCAAATGAATTTATTTGGGAGGCAGATCAACGGTTGACATTAGGGGAATTTTGAGGTCTAAAATGGGCTTCCTAAGGAAATTATAAAATAATAGTGGAAATAATAAAATAATATTTGATTACATCATCAAATTTTAGAGGAAAAAAAGGAAAAAACTACTTTTTCAACTTGTATTTTCAACTTATGTCCTAAAGTTTTTACACAAATTTCGAGCAGGAGTATTCATTGGATGAAAAAAATAATTCCTCATCCAAGGATTACCCATGTTTCATACTTTCTATGGATCCTGCTATACGAAAAATGAGAAATACATGAAAAACGTGATTGCAATCACGTGTTTTCATGTATTTCTACTTTTTCGTGTAGCAGGGTCCATCAAAAGTATGCAACATGGATACTCCTTGGATGAGGAATTAAATTTTGCATCCAAAGAGTACTCCTGCTCGAAATTTGAGTAAAAAATTTGTGAGATAAGTTGAAAATACGAGTTGAAAAGGTAGTTTTATTATTTTATTATTTTTTAATGTTTTTACCCTGTTACTTAAAAAATGGTGAATCATCCCCCATGGTTGAAATCATCATCTTGAATCCTATTGGTTCTTATAAATTTTATTTTTTATGTAAAATTTTCTTAAAAAGCCCATTTTAGACCTCAAAATTCCCCTAATAAATGCACTATCAGCGAGGGAGGATTTATCTATGATGATAACTAGCATAAGGAATGGTTTATTTCCATGCTCTTTTTACATCTGCAAGGGCCTATGAATCATCATAAGAATGTTTCTCGGGCCAAAGCTCTTGAAGTTTCCATAAAACTAGAAGCTGCACCCAGAGTTGATGATCAATTTGGAACTCTGAAAATCCAAAATCAATTGGAAGCAATGCACTTGGAGATCCAGAACTTGTGCATAGACAGAGGGAAGGTGTTAGTCATCCATAATTTTGACTTTATCCAAAGATGACTAAGTTCAAAAACTCAGATTTCTAGAAACAATATTTGCAGAAACATTGTGAGTTTTAGAAATCTCACTACCTTCATCACCCTAAGTCTATCAGTACATTAAAATCTTTATCTATGCCTTCTAAAATACCACCCTTCTGTTTTCAAAAGGAAACTCATTTCAGGCTATTTCCACCATTTTCATTTTTATTTCATTCCCCATTTTACCATTCTTACCCCTATTTTTATCAAGTCTTTTTCCCTCTAAAAAGCCCATATTCCCTTCATTGATCCTTCATTTCCTCTAAAAAACCCTTTAACCATTATAAAACCTTTTTACTTGGTTCAAACCCCTTTTTAAAAATACCTATCGAAGTCCCTTAAAAGGCTAAAACCTTTTGTTTTGGCCTTTTTCTGACCATTTCTAAAAATGGGCCTTAAGCCCCTGCGGGCTTAACCCTCAGCCCTTCGCTTTTTCATATAACCAAGGCCTTAAACCATGGTCTAGGCCTAAAAAATCCTTTTTCCTAGCCCCCTGGTGGATCCTTTTCTTTATAAAACTTTTTCTCCCGCCTCATTTATCCTCCTTCCTTCGTCATTTTCACTCCTCCACACTATGTTTCTCCCGACGAGATCTTAGTCGTTGATCGCTACCGATCTAACGGCGATCACGTTTTTTCCCTCTCCATCCTCATTTCTCAAACTCCTTTGATCATTCACCCCCGCAGTAAGATCTGGCCATCGATCGTCTTCATCCGACGGTCATCGCTCTGTCCCTTACCATCAACCCTGCCCATTAAATAGTTTGTTACACAACACCTTTGCTGACCTCAACACCTGGTCCCACTGCCGTGCATCTTCCCCGTTGTAGTCATCCTCCACTGTAGATCTAGATCCCCCAGATCTGACGGCTCAATTTCATTTTTGCGCTCGATTCATCATAAAAATTTAACACCCAAATTCAACACAAAATGGGCGGTTTCTCTCGGATATGTGTCGACCAACCAGTCGTATCACATTCATATAGACCAATACCATTTACCGCCTATCACTTCGTGAAAACCACCCTAGTTTTCTGCGAAACCACCATTCGTTATTTCACATGAGATTCAAATATTCCTTTGGTTCTTTCAGGTTTCTGCCATAAGGCCCCCTCCCTGCAAAAACCCCTTCCTCTACAATGCTCCATAAATAACCCCTCGGGCCTTTGTAAGTAGTTTAAACCACAAACGCAGGATTTATTAATGTTTTTTTTTGTTGCAGGTTTTAAATGGCGGCCCTAAGTTAAAAAGGCATCCCACTATCAAAGTTCACCGTGACATGGCCTCAGATGACTATCCAAAAGGCCTGTAAAGCAAATAAAAAGGGAATAAAGAGTTTTAACTGAAGGATTGGGACGATGAATCATGATCATCACTTCGATCCAATGAACTCTCCTGCATAGCAAAGGCCACTTGCACACGGGAGCAAAGGAAAATAGTAAAGTTTGAAGATCAAAGTCAAAGCCAGAAGATCAAAGGCTTAAATTAAGTTTAAAGGTTAAAACACAGTTAAAGATAAAGGAAAAGAAGTTTAAAGAAGTTCGAAAAAGTGTTAAAAGTAGCATAATGAATTAAGAAAACCCAAACGCAGATCAGGCCTTAAATATAGTATAGTGATGAAATAAAGGAAAGTTAAGCTAAAAGCAGCCTCGAAATACATCAAACAGGAGCAGTTATTCCCTCATAATATCTAGCTGGCACCTTTGACTTACTTTCTAACTACAAAGACAAACAAACAGTTATTACAATAAAGAAAATATCTTAAACTGTGAGGACAATTATTGTAAAGATAAGGTTAAGCCTTGAAATTCAATCTTTTCTCCTATCTTTCTATCAGAAGTTAATACAAAGTTATTGAAACAGAGAAGTAGTTGAACATATTCCTACTTATGCCTTGCATGGTTTTCAAGGCTAGGAATTCATTGACTCTATATTTAATGACTCTCAAACCCTAGATAAGTTCCACCTCCTCATTTTCAGCATAGATATTGCATTTGAACTCATTGTATTAATGGCATTTGGTGACTCTTTGAAGTAATACATAGTTCTGCTGAAGTTGTAAGGAAATTGATGTTCTGGAACTAGTGGATGTTTTGACTTGTTTATTGATGAAGAAATCTCTATCATTGGATCCTTGAGCTTGGATATTGGTGAAGTACTCTAAATCTATTATTTTTATCTCCTATTCCATTATGTTTCCCCATTCTCTGTTAGTAGAGTAAAAAGTTTAGGCTAAGAAATGTCTTCTGAAAGCACCTTAGTTTTGTTTACTATTCATTGTCTTAATGTTTTATTCTACTAAATATTCTAGAGAATTATTAATTTCTCTCTAGAACCCTTATGCTTGTTTATTTCTTAAATAGTTCAATACAGTTGGTCTCAAGAATGATTTATGGTTTTCCCTGCTTAGTTGCCGCCACTTAAAACTCTTTGTGAAGTCTCCCTTTAAAGTACCATTGTTTAAAGTCTTCCAAAGAGGTTTTGTTCCGATCATACCCTTTGTACTTGCTTAAATAATTGTTTTGGAGGTCTTTATAGTTGTAATCAAAGATGTCTAGGAGTTCCCTCTTCTATGAATGTATTTATTTTGAATCTTGAATGTTTTCTTATCCTTGAAGGTGAAATCACTAGAAGTTAAATGATTTTCTCACCTTCTATATTTAATTGGAGAAGTTTGTCTTGAAAATTATCATTTGTTGAAGTGTGGTTTGTAGAATTTATGGTTAGCCCTATCTATGGAATGCCTCTTTATGTTCAGATAATGTTTTAAGTCCGTTTGTTGAGAAGTACATATAATTAAGGATTCTTAATTGCCCTTAGTTCTACTTTTCATTCTAAACCATTTATGTCCATTTAATTTCACCTAAAATACTTTGTACATCCACTAGCCAAGTTATATTTTCCCTTTGATACCCCTGATCCATTTACAAACTTGTTACAACTTCCATTTGACTCCATTGCCTAATGACTTAGATATTTCACTTTTTCTATCTATGATGCTTAGGTTATCATTCCCAACCAAACAATCAAACAAACTCATGCCTCATAACTAGCCTAAAATCAACCCTTAAAAGCAAATAAGCTCACATCTTTGCAAAAAATTGAGAGATCCCTCTCTGAGACTAGGAAGGCTAAGTCCTAGAGCTCTAAAGACTGGTTTTGATGTTGCCTTGTCACTTGGTATGTCAATCTACCAAATCACAATACCACAACATAATGGCAATCATGGTGGGACATTTTTGAGTAAAAGTCCCTAAAAAAGACATTCAGTATTCATTCAAGTGAACTATAGCTTTCTTCAAGCACTACCAGCATAATGGTGATCATGATAGGACTTGTCTGAATTAGTGGCAATCTAAGTAACCCTTAGGATTCTAAGAGACCCTTATCAAACCTTGAAGAAACCAGTTAACAAGCCATAGAGTAGAATTTGTTTGTTTCACCACCTTAGCTAAGTGTTGAATCAGGTATAGGACACTATCACAACTATAGAACCACAAAAAACTCAGAAAACCCAAAACATTTCAGATTGGTCTTTAGAAATAATCATTGGTGGTGGACCATAAAAGGAATTTACCTTCAAAAAAGCTAAAAATTTCCAACTGGAAACTCCACTAGCCGTAGTAGGCCTATTACTCCTCTAGATCTCCATATTTCCCTAGGAATGTGTAAACCAGCCCTGAAGAAGTTTAGAAACCTAGTCCCCTATTATAGAAATCACTGTGAGAGGAAAATTTTTGAAAAACAGTCCTAAAAACCTCAGCCTCTCTAAATTTTGGAAACTGAAATCTGGCTTCACATAGGGTCAATACTAGATCCCATCTAGATCTTAACCCTCCTACCATAGTTGATAATCCAGAAAGGATTTTGTGGCAAACTTCCAAATCTAGAAAATCAACCACTGATAGGACCATCCCAAGAACAAGATCTGTCCTTGAAAATCTCACAGACTTGAAAGATCCTCACTTTGACTTACCTCATACAAAGAACCTATTTAGAAATAAGTCTCAGAGTGATTTAAACCAAGTTGACTTTGAAACCACATATTTGCAATAGAGCTTTAGAAGAGAAGCCTCGCCTTCTACTCCACCTGATTCTCAGCTTCTTCGTCACTTCAGCTCCTTCCATAACAAATCTGCTTATCATCAGTTTGCTGGCCCAAGTGTTTCTTCCACTCCTGTAAACACATCTACTGTTCAAAACACTCCAGCTCAGCCCACTTTCCTCTTGTAAATCCACCTCTTGTAAATCCCCCATTATTTCCTATCATGGCAGCATGGTATGCTCCACTAGTATTACCACAGCCTCTGGTTCCTTTACCCAACGATTACCAATCCAAAATTCCCCATTTCACTGGAAATGAACCTACTATTGCTCAGCAGCATGTAGATAAGATGGATGATTCTTTTGATTATATGGAAATAGAAGAAGAGAAAATTAATATGAGAATTGTTTCTCAAAGTTTAGGGGGAGAAGCCAAAAAATGGTTCAAAGGCTTAACTCCTCACAGCATAAATGATCTCCCTTCTTTATATCAAACATTCACAAACAAATGGGAAATTAAAAAGAACCCTCTCCAAATACTTTCAGACTATAATAACCTCAAAAGGAATACTGAAGAAGGTGTTCAGCATTATTGCACTAGATTCAATAGTGTGTATAATGCCCTTCCCCCAAACATGAAACCTCCACTAGGCCTAGCCTTAGCTAAATTTCCAGAAGGTTTTGATCCAAAAATGACCTACCAGCTAAGAGAAAGAGACCCCTTGAATTTAGAGGATATGTAGAGGGGAGCCTTAAGTGTGGAAGAAAATCTGATTGAGAAAAGAGCTAGGTTAGATGCAGAGAAAATATTTACATACAGGGATGATATAATAGCATCAACCTCATCATCCGATGCCAAAATTGACAACTTAGTGAAGGTAATGGAGAGAATGTTTGAAAAGATAAATCTAAATGATAGAGTGCCTCCTAAAGAGAATCAAACAAATCCCCAAAATAGAAATAGAAATCCAAATCCCAGAAGAGCTCCTAATCAAGATAGGCAAAAATATAATGACCAACAAATTAGGCCCCCCTTCCAGAAAAATTATGTAGATCAAGAGAAGGAAAGGGAGATTGAAAGGTTGGAAGAAATCCATGTAAATTTGATAGGATCTGACAGTGAGACAGATGTTTTTCTCATTGAAGAAGAACAAGGATTCTTCTCATCAGAACAAACAGAAAACAACCATGAGGATTCTGAATATTATAAATTGGGGTTTGAAAATGCAATCATGGAGGTACACAAACAATATAATCTTAGAATAAAAGGGAGCCCAGAGATTTCCAATGACAAAAATACTAGTACTGTTGTTAGGAAAACTTCAGAAAATCAGCCTAAAAAGATAGCAAGTAATACCAACACTATGGCCAAGAAAAATGATCTAAATAAAGACAAATACAGTCAACCAAGTGTTGAACAAGGCTGCCCTAGTACCTATGCTAGTTTCCCTAACAAATATGTCCTAAATAACAATCCAAATAAAATTTAGCAAATCAGAATTGCTGAAAGAATTGTAAATGACAAAAAAGATGTAAATACCTCAAAAACAATAGTTCTTTTTAGCCTTGAGGGTGAAATTTCCAAGATCAAAATTAGCATACCTCTAGCTAAATTAGTAACCGAGGAGGTATATAAAAACCAAGTTTTGAAAGCTTTGAATATAGGCAGTGACACTGATACTTTAAACTTGACAGATGATCAACCAGAATTATTTTTTGGTCCTGAAATTGAAAGAAAATACCAAGAAGGAGTTGTCCCTCCCTTTTATGTTAGCTTGAACATACATAACAAAATCTTGCACAATGCCATGCTAGACTTAGGTGCCTCTCATAACCTTATGCCCAAAGTAGTAATGGAAAGCCTAGGCCTAGAAATTACTAAACCATATAAGGACCTGTATTCCTTTGATTCAAGCAGAGTCAAACGCTTGGGCCTAATCAAAGATTTATGTGTCAACTTGGCACAAATTCCTGCTAAAGGTCTAGTTATGGACATAGTAGTAGCTGACATTCCCCCAAAGTATGGCATGCTTCTGTCTCAATCATGGGGAGCCAAAATTCAGGGGAGCCTTCAAATGGACATGTCCTATGCCACCATCCGAGTGTTCAATCAAATCAGAAGACTATACAGGGAGTCTCATATGAAAAAAATGGTGAGTAACATATATAGGCCAAACAATACTCCTGTTTATTATATTCATTCAGATTTGGATTCATTTATCTTGTATAATGAAGATGAAATCAGCCAACAAGAAAAGGAAAACAAGGAAGAATTCAGTCCACCAGAACACTCAAATCTTCCCTCAACTCAAATACAAAACAACTCAAACTTTAGCAACCTTGAACAGCAGAAAGGAAATGAAAATGAGATTGAAACACCTTGGAGAATAAATTTTGATGGCTCTTGTAGAAAATTGGATTCAGGGGCTGGTGTATGGATACAGAACACAAACAAAGGATATTCATATAAGATAGATTTTCCATGCACAAATAACATTACTGAATATGAAGCCCTCTTCCTAGGCCTACATTTGCTCAACGTTTTAGGAGCTAAGAAAATATTAGTACAAGGAGATTCTGAGCTAATCATTAAACAAATTAAAGGGGATTATTCATCCAAAAACCCAAAAATCAGAGAATATAGGAATGCTGCCCTTGATCTCCTACAAAATTTTGAAAAATATGAATTCATTTTCATACCAAGAGCTCAAAATCACCTAACAAGTGAACTTGCCTTTGCTGCTAGTAATTTCCAAATACCACGGATAAATGAACAATTCAATGTAAAGGTAAAAAACAGGCCTGCAATACCTGATAATGAAGATTATTGGCAAGTATTTGAAGGTGACAAACACATTGATCATTTTCTGCAATCAAAAAATGACTTTGCCATACCAGCATCAAGCACTAGCCATGGAGAAAACTGTTTAAATGATGAACAAATCCCTGAAATAGAGTTGTCCTTTTCTACCAATATAAATCAGTTTGAGCATCTTTTTAAAGTAGAAATAGTTGACAATACAGACCAAAAAGACCTGGAAGTTTTACAATGTAAAAATGATACAATTCCAAGGGATCTTACACCATTAGAGCAGCTCTTTGATTTTAATGATGTAGCCAAAGAACCAAGAATGGAGCCTATAGAAACAAATATAGAAGAACATAACATAGGTAGCCTAGCAAAACCCAAAATTATCAAGCTATCTTGCACTCTTCCAACTCATGTCAAGTAGCAATACATAGAACTTTTCAAAGAGTTTGGAGATGTGTTTGCATGGGGATACAAGGATCTGAAATCATATGATACTAGCATCATTCAACACAAAATTCCTCTTAAGGAAAGTCAGAAACCTTTCAAACAGAAACTCAGAAGGATAAACCCTATTTTATTGCTTTAGTTGAGAAAGAAAACAGGAAAATGTATGATGTTGGGATCATAGTTCCCCTCATATATTCAGAATGGGTTTCCAACTTAGTATCTGTCAGGAAAAAAACTGGGGAGATTAGGCTTTGCATTGACTTTAGAAATCTAAAGAAAACCTCCCTGAAAGATAACTATCCCTTGCCAAAAATGGATCACATACTTCAAAGGGTGGTTGGGTCTAAAATAATTTCACTATTGGATGGGTTCTCAGGTTACAATCAGGTGTTAGTACTCCCAAGTGATCAACATAAAACTGCTTTCACTACATCTTCAGTTACATTCATGTATGTTAAAATTCCATTTGGTTTGATGAATGCAAGAGCTACCTTCCAAAGGGCCATGGATATAGCCTTCTCAGAAGACATAGGCTATTTTATAATCATATACCTTGATGACATTATTGTTTTCTCTAAAACTGATGAAGAACACTCGATTCATTTAAGAATTTTTTTTGAGAAATATAGAAAATATGGCTTATATTTGAATCCAAAAAAGACACTCTTTGGTCTCTAAGAAGGAAAGCTTCTTGGTCACATAATTTCTGAAGAGGGAATCAAAGTAGACCCTAAAAGGATTGATGGCATATTAAAAATCAGCCATCCTAGAAACCTCAAAGAATTGCAATCTTTCATTGGGAAGATAAATTTTTTAAGGAGGTTCATCCCCAACCTTGCTGAGCTATTAAGAAATATCACAAACATTCTTAAGAAAGAGATAGGTGTTAAATGGACAATACAGGCTAAACAATCATTTGAACTAGTGAAACAAGCTTTAACTCAAACACTAGTTCTTATCAACCCTGATTTCTCTAAGGATTTCTATATATTTTCTTTTGCATCTGAACATACAATAGTTGTAGTATTGCTACAAAAGAACATCATGGGGCAAGAACAACCAATATCCTTTTTTAGTAGGGCCTTAAGAGATGCTCCACTCAAATATAACATCATGGAGAAACAAGCCTTAGCCTTGTTAAAAGCATTGAAAGACTTTAGAGTCTACATTTTACATTCTCACATCATTGCTTTTGTCCCACATACTATTGTTAAGGACATTCTAAGTCAAGACCCTGATGGTAAAAGGGGAAAATGGATTGCTATTATTCTAGAATATGACTTAGAAATCAGGGCAACCAAACTAATCAAAGGGCGGGGATTAGCAAAACTCATGTTTGAGTCAAACTTCCAAGCACTAGATATGAATATGATTGATATTTTGGAAGAAACAGAAGAATTCACAGCTCCATTTATTGAAGAAAATTTTGTGAATTAACCTTGGTATGTTGATATCATATATGTGTTGCTTTATCTAAATACCCCTCCTTCTCTGTCTAAAAATAAAGCTAGAATTTTAAAACAGAAGGCTTTAAATTATTGCATATTAGACGGGGTTTTATATTGGAAGAATGTTGTTGGAATATTGCCTAAATGTTTGCTTGATATTGATGCAGGAAAAATCATGCATGAGCTGCATGAGGGAGAATGTGGAGGACATCTTTACTGGAATACTACAGCAAATAAAATCCTTAGATCTGGTTACTATTGGCCCATCCTTTTCCCAGATACTTAGAAGCTTGTCATGTCTTGCCATAAGTGTCAAATTTTTTATGGTGAGAAAAAACTCTTACCTCTACCCTTACATCCCATTAGTGTTGAGGCTCCCTTCCAAAAATGGGGCTTGGACTTCATTAGGGAAATCCATCCATCATCATCAACCCAACATAAGTGGATCCTCACTACCACTGATTATTTTACCAAGTGAATAGAAGCTATACCTTCTAGGAATGCTACTGATTCTGTCATTATCAAGTTCCTTGAAACCAACATACTATCCAGATTTGGTTGTCCTAGAAAAATTATCACAGACAATGTTGTTTCCTTTAAGTCTAAAAGAATGGTTGACTTCTGCTATAAATATCATATCACATTGGGTCAATCCACTGCCTACTATCCCCAAGGAAATGGATTAGCTGAATCCTCCAATAAAAGCCTTGTTAATATTATCAAAAATTTATTGGAACAAAATCAGAAATCATGACATAGTAAGTTGATTCATGCTTTATGGGCTGACATATTAACCACCAAGAAGTCAATAAATATGTCTCCCTATCAGCTGGTTTATGGCATGGATGCAATCTTCCCAACATCTGTAGGAGTTATAGTCATGAAGCTCCTCCAAGAAGTAAAATCTGAAGAAATGATATGCAGAGAAGGATAAATCAGATCATTCATTTACAGTAGTCCAGAGAGGAAGTGTACAAGAGAACACAAACAGTACAAGAAAGCATCAAGAAATTATTTGATAGAAGGACTAAAGAAAATGATTTCCAAGTTGGAAATATAGTTCTAAAGTGGGATTCTAGAAGGGAAGAAAAGGGAAAACATGGCAAATTTGAGAATTTGTGGAATGGGCCTTACATCATTCATTCTATAAGGGGTCATAATGCATTCTTTTTGCAAGAGCTAAATGGAGAAGACTTATTTGGAGGTCTTGTCAATGGCAGGATGCTTAAGCACTACTTCTGTCAAGAGTCTAGCTTCAAAGTTTTTTATTCATTATACATAACCCATTTGAAAAGAAATAATGAAAAATACAAAAACAATAAAAAGGAAAGAAAAGGAAAAGAGGGCAGATTCAAAAGAGGTACAACCCCATACCCAAAAAAGAGAATTTTCTGAAAGTAATCAAATCTAAATGCCACTACTAATTCAAAATGAAATCTTGTTCATTCATCTAGCCTAATCATGGCTGAACATGCTTTAAATTTATGTTGATAAGTTAGTGGAAGCTATGATGGTCAAGATTATTTCAAACTTAGCTTATCAAAGAAAAATAGATTAGGAGAGTAAAAAGATACTGGTTCCACATGCTCAAAACAGAACCAAAGAGATAGATAAGGATGCCTTGAAAAAAGACAAATCATGGCCTTATCCTTCTAATTTACTTTTATGCAAATAAAGTTTGTGTGCAGCTTGTTCCAAATGCCACAACCATGGTTAATCAGACTGCTTAACCTTGATTTGAACCATGCTTTAAATTTTTATGTCAGTAACTAGAGAATCAAAGATTGCCAAACACTTTAATCTTGGCAGTCAGAGTAGCATAGGTAGGGAGTAAAAAGAGTTCAACAGCTTAATCTTAACTCTTGGAAGCAATAAGGATAGGATAGTTAGTTTATTTTCAATTTGTCAAAGAGTTTGCTAGATCAAATGCACTCAAAAGAAGAAAAAATGCTAGGATAAGTAGGATTGGGTAGGTAGAGATGTTGTTTGAAGAAATTACAGATTGCATGTTGTCAAACATTTATCTTTTTCAGAAAATATCAGCAAGTAAAAAGAAAAAATTCACCCAATGGATGAGGAACTGATTTTCTGAAACTCAGAAGATTTCATAAGCTGAGGTTCTAGACACCTTGAAAAGATAGCTGCCCTCCCCAAGTGGAGCCATTGTTAGTCATCCATAATTTCAACTTTATCCAAAGATGACTAAGTTCAAAAACTCAGATTTCTAGAAACAATATTTGCAGAAACATTGTGAGTTCTAGAAACCTCACTGCCTTCATCACCCTAAGTCTATCAATTCACTAAAATATTCATCTATGCCTTTTAAAAGATCACCCTTTTGTTTTCAAAAGGAAACTCATTTCAGACTATTTCCACCATTTTCATTTTTATTTCATTCCCTCATTTTACCGTTCTTACCCCTATTTTTATCAAGTATTTTTCCCTCTAAAAAGCCCATATTCCCTTCATTGATCCTTCATTTCCTCTAAAACACCCTTTAACCATTATAAAACTATTTACTTGGTTAAAACCCCCTTTTAAAAATACCTATCGGAGTCCCTTAAAAGGCTAAAACCTTTTGTTTTGGCCTTTTTCCAACCATTTCTAAAAATGGGCCTTAAGCCCCTGCGGGCTTAACCCTCAGCCCTTCACTTTTTCATATAACCAAGGCGTTAAATCATGGTCTAGGCCTAAAAAATCCTTTTTTATAGCCCCTCGATGCATCCTTTTCTTTATAAAACTTTTTCTCCCACCTCGTTTATCCTCCTTCCTTCGTCATTTTCACTCCTCCACACTATGTTTCTCCTGGCGAGATCTTAGTCGTTGATTGCCACCAATATAACGGCGATCACATTTTCTCCCTCCCCATCCTCATTTCCTGAACTCCTTTGATCATTCACCACTACGGTAAGATCTAGCCATTGATCCTCTTTATCCGACGGTCATCGCTCCGTCCCTTACCATCAACCCCACCCATTAAACAGTCCGCTACATGACACCTTTGTTGACCTTAGCACCCAGTCTCACTACCGTGCATCTTCCCCGTCACAGTCATCCTCCGCCATAGACCTAGATCCCCTAGATTTGACGGCTCAAATGCATTTTCGCGCTAGATTCATCATAACAGTTTAACGCCCAAATTCAACGCGAAATGGGTGGTTTCTCTCGAACAGGTGTCAACCAACCAGTCGTATCACATTCATATAGACCAATACCATTTACCGCCTATCCCTGTGCGAATACCACCCTAGTTTTCCACAAAACCACCATTCGTTATTTCGTGCTAGATTCAAATATTCCTCTGTTTCTTTCAGGTTTCCGCCATAAGGCCCCCTCCCTGCAAAAACCCCTTCCTCTGCAATGCTCCATAAACCACCCCTCGGGCCTCTGTAAGCAGTTTAAACCACAAACACAGGATTTGTTAATGTTTTTGTTTGTTGCAGGCTTTAAATGGCGGCCTTAAGTTAAAAAGGCATCCCACAGTCAGAGTTCACCATGACATGGCCTCGGATGATGATCCAAAAGGCCTGTAAAGCAAAGAAAAAGGGAATAAAGAGTTTTAACTGAAAGATTGGGACAATGAATCATGATCATCACTTTGATCCAATGAACTCTCTTGCATAGCGAAGGCCACCTGCACACAGGAGAAAAGGAAAACAATAAAGTTTGAAGATCAAAGTCAAAGCCAGGAGTTAAAAGGCTTAAATGAAGATTAAAGGTTAAAACACAGTTAAAGATAAAGGAACAAAAATTTAAAGAAGTTCGAAAAAGTGTTAAAAGCAACATAATGAATTAAGAAAACCCAAAAGCAGATCAGGCCTTAAATACAGTTTAGTGATGAAATAAAGGAAATTTAAGCTAAAAGCAGCCTTGAAATACATCAAACAGGAGTAGTTATTCACTCAGAAAATCTAGTTAACACCTTTGACTTACTTTCTACCTACAAAGACAAACAAACAATTATTACAATAAAGAAAATACCTTAAACTGTCAGGACAGTCATTGTAAAGATAAAGTCAAGCCTTGAAACTCAATATTTTTTCCTATATTTCTATCAGAAGTTAATACGGAGTTATTGAAACAGAGAAGTAGTTGAACATCTTCCTACCTTATGCCTTGCATGGTTTTCAAGGCTAGGAATGCATTTACTCTATAGTTAATGACTCTCAAACCCTAGATAAGTTCCACCTCCTCATTTGCAGCATAAATAGTGCATTTGAACTCATTGTATTGTTGGCATCTGGTGACTCTTTGAAGTAATACATAGTTCTGCTAAATTTGAAAGGAAATTGATGTTCTGGAACTAGTGGATGTTTTGTCCTGTTTGTTGATGAAGAAAGCTCTGTCATTGGATCCCTGAACTTGGCTGTTGGTGAAGTACTCTAAATTTTTTATTCTTATTTCCTGTTCCATTATGTTTCACCATTCTCTGTTGCATTAGAGTAAAAATTTTAGGCTAAGAAATTTCTTTTGAAAGCACCTTAGTTATGTTTACTCTTCACTGTCTCAATGTTTTCTTCTGCTAAGATATTCTACAGAATTCTAAATTTCTCTCTAGAACCCTTATGCTTGTTTATTTCTTAAATAGTTCAATACAGTTGGTCTCAAGAATTTTTTATGGTTTTCCCTGCTTACTTGCTGCCACTTAAAAACTGTTTCTGAAGTCTCCCTGCAAAGTACCATTTTTTAAAGTCTTCCAAAGAGGTTTTGTTCCGATCATACCCTTTGTACTTGCTTAAATAATTGTTTTGAAGGTATTTATAGCTGTAATCAAAGATGTCTAGGAGTTCCCTCTTCTATGAATGCAGTTATGTGTGAATCTTGAATTTTTTTCTTATCCTTGAAGGTGAAATCACTAGAAGTTAAATGAGTTTCTCGCCTTCTACATTTCATTGCAGAAGTTTGTCCTGAAATTATTATTTGATGAAGTGTGGTTTCTAGAATTTATGGTTAGCCCTATCTATGGAATGCCTCTTTATGTTCAAATAATATTTTAAGTCCCTTTTTTGAGAAGTACATATAATTAAGGATTATTAATTTCCCTTAGTTCTACTTTTCATTCTAAACCATTGATGTCCATTTCATTTCACCTGAAAGACCTTGTAGATCCACTGGCCAAGTTAGATTTTCCCTTTGATACCCCTGATCCATTTACAAACTTGTTACAACTTCCACTTGACTCCATTGCCCAATGAATTAGAGATTTGCCCTTTCTATCTATGCTGCCTAGATCATCATGTCCAACCAAAACAATCAAACAAACTCATTCTTCATATCTAGCCTAAAATCAACCCTTAAAAGTAAACAAGCACACACCTTTGCAAACAATTGAGAGATCCCTCTCCGAGACTAGGAAGGCTAGATCCTAGAGCTCTAAAGACTGGTTTTGATGTTGCCTTGTCACTTGGTATGCCAATCTTCCAAATCACGGGACCACAACGAAGGACGTTAGCATAGATGTATGGTGTATACAATGTAAGGGTTTCGGGAACACAAAGGATCAATGTGCCTTACTTCAGTGCACAGCTTTATGAGGGACAAATCCATTATGCCCCGGGGATGTTGTAGGACCAAGATGTTGTAGGACCTAGTGGTACTCCCACTATTGTGCCAGCATTTGTAAGATATGTTGGACAACATGACACAAACCATTGCCCTCGATTAGGAATTTGTTGCTAGAATTGACAATGGTGCATGTTTTTCGCTTCGGTTCGCCACGATGAGCATCACTTTGCAACACATTTTGAGATAATGATGGATGTTCCAGCCTCTATAGGGTGTGGAGTATTGTTATATTCACAATGTCATCCTGCAGGTGTGGAGGATCTCTAGCTAGAGGAAGGGGGGGGAGAGGTACGGGTGCAGGTCACGGACGAGGAAAATTAATTTTCCATAACTGTGGAGATGCGGGACACTATGTGTGTGATCGTTTGAACCCTGTGCGATATTCTTGTAGGTATTGCAGATAATTTGACCATGTTATTGAAAATTTTCCTATTTTGATTGCTACAATGCAGGAAAAGCAACAACAAATGCCTATGCAGAGCATACAAATGGTGAAGGTTGGACCACGAGATGATGACCCAAGTGTAAACATCATTACACGTAGTGGTGCTGCCACTGGAGAAGATGAAGGAAGGAAGGATGATGCAGAACCTTTGATTAGGAAGGCCTCGGAAAAGAAGGAAGGACTCAACCTCCAGAAGGAAAAGGAATTTTTTGTGGAAGGGAAGGATTTTTCTGCTGCAGACGCGTCGACATCCAAATGAATCATGGAAGAAAAGATTGAGGATGAATTCAGGCCTTTCCTACACGCCTGCATTAAGTTATTATGTAACCAGAAAGCAGTGGACAATCTTCAAGCTCTGATAGATAGTTGCACAAACAAGGAGTTGTCTCGAACTGAGAGTAAGGCAGTGAACAATATTTATAATAACAAGAAGAGAAATGGTCAGGAGATGCGCATGACCATGAAAATTGGAGAATAAGAGATGGATCAGGTTATCTTGGACTTAGGGTCTGATGCAAATGTTCTACCTAAGCAGACTTGGAAAAATATGGGTGAACCAAAGCTGGAATGGTCTACCATTCAGCTACGCATGGCTAATTAGAAAAAGATCATTCCACTTGGAAGATTCCCACAGGTTCTGGTAGACATTGCTAGAGTAAAGGTACCTAGAGACTTTGAAGTAATACAAATTGTGGATGATGCAGACCCTTACCCTATGCTGTTAGGGCTAGATTGGGCCATTGATATTGGAGATATCATCAACCTAAAGTGCAAGAGCATGATCTTTTAAAACAATGGACTCGGGTTATATTACCTCTAGATCTGGTAGAAGCAGAGAGATATACATAACTAGTGTGCAAAGGAGATGATGTTGACCACATCTACGAGATGAATGCACAGGATGAGGATTTGATCAATCCTAATGCTGATGGAATGTTGATTTTGGAAAAGGATAGCTTATGTTTCTCAGATTCGGATGGAGAATTGGAGAATTGGTAGAATCGTCTGCATGATGTCTTTGCAATGCACTACCTCAAGATCACTAAAAATTTGTGATGTATCTCCTCGGAGGTAAGAGAATTACCCTATTTTGACGGTTCTAATAGTGTTGTCTCATTTTTGGAAAAATTGGAAAAGGTTGTCCCAAAAGAATGAAGATTTTGGGCACTTGATCTGGCCATGCACGCAACTCCAGCGCATTGGTGGGATACATACAAAGGTAGCTTGGGAGGAATTCCACAGAATGATGAGGTTACGGTTTAAGTATGAGTTTTTTATGGCCAAGGTGATCCGTCAAACACCTGGCCATGTGGATGGAGGTTTGCAATGAGAAGACCAGGACCAAATGGGTCCACATGTTTGTCTATTCGTTGGGACAAATCCCTACTACTTGGTATTTGAAGACGGAACTGCGTCGAGGGAATCGCCATTGGATTACAATCAGTGATAATTTTATGTCAACCTTTGGCCTGAACAGAGGATTGGAGGAATTGGATGAAGCCCTGCAGGATATAGAAGCACTTGTCTTTGATGACTCCCAGCTTCGGATAGAATTTGCTGCTCCAACATGGGAAACACAGATGCAAGACATTTTCAACTACAGGAACATGTCAGTAGAATAAAATGAAGAAGATCCAAGAAATATCAACATCCCTAAGTCTGAGGGGGAGCACATAGTTGCAGGCCCCTTATTAGGAATGGTGGATGTAACTAAACCTCTAAAATTAAGCGAACTCATCTTTGGGACAGAGGAGAAGCCCAAGTTGGTTTGAAAAATAGTAGATTATTGGGATGATGACATAGTGGGAAAGGTTGCGGAGCTATTGAAAGAGTATTAGGACTTGTTTACCACAAATTTCTCTGAGCTCAAAGGAATTGTAGGAGATTTGGGTGTTATTACGATCACTCTGAAACCATATGTGCACCCTGTCAAGCAGTGACCATACCGATTAAATCCCAAGTATAAGAAGAAAGTGAAAGAGGAATTAGAGAAGATGGTTGTTGTGGGAATCATTGATTCTATGGAGCAGTCTAATTGGGTGAGCCTCATGGTTGTTCAAGAAAAGAAGACTAAATTAGAAATAAGGATTTGTGTGGATCTGCGCAAGCTGAATGATGCATGTGTACACAACCCCTTCCCTACTCCATTTTCAAATGAGATCCTGTAAAATGTGGGAGGACAAGAGGATTATTCTTTCACTGATGGATTTTCACGACATCATCAGATCAGGATTGTGCTAGAAGACTAAAGCAAGACCACTTTTGCAATGGAATGGGGGTCCTTCCAATACACAGTCATGCCTCTCGGATTGAAGAATGCACCTATTGTATTCTCATGCGTAGTAGTAGTTGTGCTCAAATAATTCAAGCACAAGTTCTTAGAGGTGTATTTTGATGACTGGACTGTGTTTGGGTTGGTAAATGAGCATGTGTCCAACCTGTGCATGATGCTTGACACTTGGAGGAATCATCCGATTTCTCTTAACATGAAGAAATGTATATTTTGCGTCCCATTTGGAATATTGTTGGGCCATATTGTTTGTTAGCAAGGGTTAATGGTAGATCCAGCCAATATTGTAGTTATTATCAACCCATAAATCCCTACCAATGAAAAACAGTTGCGCTCCATTTTGGGACACACCGGATATTACAGAAAATTCATTTAGGGCTATGCTCTCATCACTGCACCTATGGATAAATTGTTGAAGAAGGATGTGTCATGTTTCTGGGATGAGGAATGTCAAAAATGCTTTGAGTTTCTAAAGGAAAAGATGGTTACTACACCCACTCTAGTATTCCCAGACTGGTCCAACGTCTTCCATGTACATGTTGATGCATCTGGTATAGAACTTGGAGTTATCTTAGTGCAGATCGGAGAAGGATACATTGATCACCCCGCTGCTTTTGCGATTAGGAATATCTCTAGTGCAGAGCGCAAATACTCAACCACATAAAGGGAAGGATTGGTCATGGTCTATGCTCTGTAAAAATATAGGCACTATCTGTTAGGAGGGAACTTTAAGATGTTCACTGACCAATCTTCTTTCAAATACCGAGTCAATAAGCATGTTTTGGGGGGGCATATTTGTAGGTGCCTATTGCTACTTTAGGAATATTATTTTGAAATCATTGTGAAGCCTGGTAGATTGAATGTTGGACCTAATCACCTATCATGCATTGAGAATGGGGAGGAACCAACCAGCCTGGAGGAGTCACTACCTGATGCGGAGCTCTTTTCTATTAAGGTCATTGATGAACACTTTGTTGATATTATTCACTTTCTAACCATTGGAAGTGCGCTTACTGAATATTTGGTGCAGCAAAAGAAAGATTTGGTTTCACGCGCAGATGATTTTACACTGATTGTTGGTCAATTGTACAAGATGGGAGCAGATGAAGTGTTAAGAAGGCATGTTTTGGAACATGAAAGACATGACATCTTGGCTAAGGCTCATGGAGGAGTGGCAGGAGGCCACTATGCAAGGAATGCCACTATGCAAAAGGTGTTGCATGCTAGGTTATGGAGGCCCACACTGCACAATCATGCACATGCATACTGTCGAGCTTGTGATCCATGCCAAAGAACGGGGAAGTTGTCGCACAGAGATGAAATTACCCTACAACCACAGATGGCCCTACAAGCTTTTGAAAAACGTGCTATAGATTCTGTGGGTCCTATCAATCCTCCGGGAAAGAAGACTAGCATGCGCTACATCATCACTGCCACAGATTATGTAACCAGATGGGCAGAAAGTAAACAGTCAAGGATTGTACCGCAGATATTGTTTCACGTTTCATTTTTGAAAATATCCTGGCTATATTTTGCTATCCAAAGATATTGATGAGTGATAGGGGTATGCACTTTATTAATGGAACCATTGAATCTCTGACAGAGGAATCTTAGATACATCACTAGAAGAGTACTCCTTACCACGCTCAGGAAAATGGTGCAGTAGAAGCTTTCAACAAGATCTTGGAGAATTCTCTCACAAAGATTTGTAATGAAAATCAGAATTATTGGGACATGCACATCCCTTCTGTGTTATGGGCTTATCTGACCACATGCAAGAAGTTGACTGGGAAAAAATCTTTCAGGATGGTTTATTGGAAATACGTATTCATGCCAATGGAATATATTGTCCCAAGCCTGCTCATTGTAGCATTCCCTAATATGGTTGAGCCAGAAATCATGGAGGAATGTTTAGCATAATTTCTTGCCTTAGAAGAAGATCGTTTTATTTCCAACTTCCATCAACAAGTACAAAAGGTACGCAAAAAGTCCTGGCATGATATACACATTCGACAGAAGGCATTCAAAGAAGGAGAGTTGGTTTTGTAATATGACAGTTAGTTTTCCTGCCACCCAGGAAATGGAGTATAAAAACTCAGTTTAACTGGAAATTTATATATTATTATTGATAAAAGATGAGATGATTACAATTGGGAATCACCAAGGCTTTAAATACAGCCTTACGGTGTCCCTTGGCGAAGAGGCATGATTGTTGATCATGCCCTTCCACTTAATAAACCTAAGACAACTATATTTAACTAATAATTAATAAATTATACATAACATTGCCCCTCTCTTAAAGATGCTTTTTCCTCAAAGCATACGTAACGACGGGTGTTGCTAACGAAACGCTTCAAATTCTCAAGAGGCTTCTTCTATGGGCAAGTCCTTCCATTTGATTAAATATTCTGTAATAACACGAGAGCATAGATTCTTTTCTCAGGTAGATAGGATACTTTCGGGTTCCAAAATGATCCTTCCTTCATCATCCAAAATTGGGAGTGTCGTTTGGGATGACTGATGGTCACCCAGTGCTTTTTTTAAGCATGACACATGGAATACGTGAACACAACTTGTATCGGAAAGGCTCAACCCATAAGTGACTTGACTAATATTTTTGATGATTTGATACGGACCATAGAACTTCGGAGCTAATTTATGATTCCTTTTTTGTTTCAGGGAAAATTGCTTGTATGGTTGGAGCTTGACAAACACCCAGTCTCCAACTTCAAATGATCTCTCAGTTGAATTATGGTCAGCCTGTTGCTTCATACGATTCTGTGCAATATTCAGATTTTCTTTTAAAAATTGGACGACCTTTTGGTGTTCTTCTAGCTGATTTTTAACTGCTGGTAGGTTTGACTGGATTGAAGCAAAATATTTCCACTTCGAGGGCTTGTATCCATATAAAGCTTGGAATGGAGTCATTTTTATCGATGTATGGTAAGTAGAATTATACCACCATTTAGCGAGATGCAACCATTGAACCCACTTATCTTGTTTTTCCATAGCATAACACGGTAGGTAAGCTTCCAAACATTTATTGACAACCTCTATTTGTCCATCTGTTTGGGGGTGGTAAGTTGAGCTCATGTTGAGGTAGGTTCCTATATGGTTGAACAATTCCTTCCAAAAATTTCCTTTAAATTTGGCATCCCTGTCACTGACAATGACTTTCGGAAAGCCGTGTAGTTTATAAATATGTTTGCAAAATATCTCAACAATTTTCTTTGCAGAGTATGTTTTCTTCATAGCAATAAAATGAGCATACTTAGTGAATCTATCTACTACTACGAAGATCTTATCCTTTCCATCAAATACAGGTAACCCTTCAATAAAATCCATCGAAATTTCTTCCCATTTCTGATTTGGAATATTTAAGGGATGAAGTAACCCAGGTGTCATAATATTTTCACATTTTGAAAGGAAATTGATGTTATGGAACTAGTGGATGTTTTGTCCTATTTGTTGATGAAGAAAGCTCTTTCATTAGATCTCTGAGCTTGGCTGTTGGTGAAGTACTCTAAATATGTTATTTTTATTTCCTATTCCATTATGTTTAACCATTCTTTGTTACAGTAGAGTAAAAATTTTAGGCTAAGAAATGTCTTATGAAAGAACCTTAGTTTTGTTTACTCTTCACTATCTTAATGTTTTCTTCTGCTAATATATTCTAGAGAATTCTTAATTTCTCTCTAGAACCCTTATGCTTGTTTATTTCTTAAATAGTTCAATACAGTTGGTCTCAAGAATGCTTTATGGTTTTCCTTGCTTACTTGCTGCCACTTAAAAATTGTTTCTGAAGTCTCCCTTTAAGTTACCATTGTTTAAAGTCTACCAAAGAGGTTTTGTTCCGATCATACCCTTTGTACTTACTTAAATAATTGTTTTGGAGGTCTTTATAGCTGTAATCAAAGATGTCTAGGAGTTCCCTCTTCTATGAATGCAGTTATTTGTGAATCTTGAATGTTTTCTTATCCTTGAAGGTGAAATCACTAGAAGTTAAATGAGATTCTCGCCCTTTATATTTCATTGGAGAAGTTTGTCTTGAAAATTATTATTTGCTGAAGTGTGGTTTCTAGAATTTATGGTTAGCCCTCTCTATGGAATGCCTCTTTATGTTCAGATAATGTTTTAAGTCCCTTTGTTGAGAAGTACATATAATTAAGGATTATTAATTTCCCTTAGCTCTACTTTTCATTCTAAACCATTGATGTCCATTTAATTTCACCTGAAAGACTTTGTAGATCCACTGGCCAAGTTAGATTTTCCCTTTGATGCCCCTGATCTATTTACAAACCTGTTACAACTTCCACTTGACTCCATTGCCCAATGACTTAGAGATTTCCTTTTTTCTATCTATGCTGCCTAGGTCATCATGCCCAACCAAACAATCAAACAAACTCATGCTTCATAACTAGCCTAAAATCAACCCTTAAAAGCAAACAAGCTCACATATTTGCAAACAATTAAGAGATCCCTCTATGAGACTAGGAAGGCTAGGTCCTAGAGCTCTAAAGACTGGTTTTGATGTTGCCTTGTCACTTGGTTTTCCAATCTTCCAAATCACAGGACCACAACAGAAGTACGTTAGCATAGATGTATGGTGTATACAATGTAAGGGTTTCGGGAACACAAAGGATCAATGTACCTTGTTTCAAGATTACCTGCAAGCATGAGGGACAAATCCATTATGCCCCAGGGATGTTGTAGGACCTAGTGGTACTCCCACACTATGGTGCACTGACTGTAAGATAGTTGTACAACATGACACAAACCATTGCCCTCGATTAGGAATTTATTTGCTAGAATTGAAGTAGCAATGGTGCATGTTTTTCTCTTCGGTTCACCACGATGAGCATCACTGCAACACATTTGAGATAATGATGGATATTTCCAACCTCTATAGGGTGTAGGTTGACCCATATTCACCAATGTCTTCCTCTGGGTGTGGAGGATCTCTAGCTAGAGGAAGGGGAGGAGAGGTACGGGTGCAGGTCACGGACGAGGAAAATTAATTTGCCATAACTGTGGAGATGCGGGACACTATGTGTGTGATCGTTTGAACCCTGTGCGATAGTCTTGTAGGTATTGCAGATAATTTGACCATGTTATTGAAAATTTTCCTATTTTGATTGCTAGAATGCAGGAAAAGCAACAACAAATGCCTATGCAGAGCATACAAATGGTGAAGGTTGGACCACGAGATGATGACCCAAGTGTAAACATCATTACACGTAGTGGTGCTGCCACTGGAGAAGATGAAGGAAGGAAGGATGATGCAGAACCTTTGATTAGGAAGGCCTCAGAAAAGAAGGAAGGACTCAACCTCCAGAAGGAAAAGGAATTTTTTGTGGAAGGGAAGGGTTTTTCTGCTGCAGACGCGTCTACATCCAAATGAATCATGGAAGAAAAGATTGAGGATATATTCAGGCCTTTCCTACACGCCTGCATTAAGTTATTATGTAGCCAGAAAGCAGTGGACAATCTTCAATCTCTGATAGATAGTTGCACAAACAAGGAGTTGTCTTGAACTGAGAGTAAGGCAGTGAACAATATTTATAATAACAAGAGGATTGGTCGAGAGATGTGCATGATCATGCAAATAGGGGAGTATGAGATGGATCAGGTCATTTCGGACTTGGGATATGATGCAAATGTTCTACCTAAGCGGTTTTGGAGAAAAAATATGGGTGAACCAAAGTGAGATAATTATACCATTCGACTACGCATAGCTAATTAGAAAAGATCATTCACTTGGAAGATTCCCAGTTAAGTGAGCATTGCTAGAGGAAGTAAAAAGGTACCTAGAGACTTTGAAGTAATACAAATTGTGGATGATGCGAGACCCTTACTGTCTTTGTTAGGGCTAGATTGAGCCATTGATATTGGAGATATGATCAACCCTAAAAGTGCAAGAGCATGATCTTAAAACAATGGACTCGGGTTATGTACCTCTAGATGCGGTAGAAACGGAGAGATATACATAACTAGTGTGCAAAGGAGATGATGTTGACCACATCTACGAGATGAATGCACAGGATGAGGATTTGATCAATCCTAATGCTGATGGAATGTTGATTTTGGAAAAGGATAGCTTATGTTTCTCAGATTCGGATGGAGAATTGGAGAATTGGTAGAATCGTCTGCATGATGTCTTTGCAATGCACTACCTCAAGATCACTAAAAATTTGTGATGTATCTCCTCGGAGGTAAGAGAATTACCCTATTTTGACGGTTCTAATAGTGTTGTCTCATTTTTGGAAAAATTGGAAAAGGTTGTCCCAAAAGAATGAAGATTTTGGGCACTTGATCTGGCCATGCACGCAACTCCAGCGCATTGGTGGGATACATACAAAGGTAGCTTGGGAGGAATTCCACAGAATGATGAGGTTACGGTTTAAGTATGAGTTTTTTATGGCCAAGGTGATCCGTCAAACACCTGGCCATGTGGATGGAGGTTTGCAATGAGAAGACCAGGACCAAATGGGTCCACATGTTTGTCTATTCGTTGGGACAAATCCCTACTACTTGGTATTTGAAGACGGAACTGCGTCGAGGGAATCGCCATTGGATTACAATCAGTGATAATTTTCTGTCAACCTTTGGCCTGAACAGAGGATTGGAGGAATTGGATGAAGCCCTGCAGGATATAGAAGCACTTGTCTTTGATGACTCCCAGCTTCGGATAGAATGTGCTGCTCCAACATGGGAAACACAGATGCAAGACATTGTCAACTGCAGGAACCTATCAGTAGAAGAAAATGAAGAAGATCCAAGAAATATCAATATCCCTATGTCTGAGGGGGAGCACATAGTTGCAGGCCCCTTATTAGGAATGGTGGATAAAACTAAACCTCTAAAATTAAGCGAACTCATCTTTGGGACAGAGGAGCAGCCCAAGTTGGTTTGCAAAATAGTAGATTATTGGGATGATGACATAGTGGGAAAGGTTGTGGAGCTATTGAAAGAGTATTAGGACTTGTTTACCACAAATTTCTCTGAGCTCAAAGGAATTGTAGGAGATTTGGGTGTTATTAAGATCACTCTGAAACCAGATGTGCACCCTGTCAAGCAGTGACCATATCGATTAAATCCCAAGTATAAGAAGAAAGTGAAAGAGGAATTAGACAAGATGGTTGTTGTGGGAATCATTGATCCTATGGAGCAGTCTAATTGGGTGAGCCTCATGGTTTTTCAAGAAAAGAAGACTAAATTAGAAATAAGGATTTGTGTGGATCTGCGCAAGCTGAATGATGCATGTGTACACAACCCCTTCCCTACTCCATTTTCAAATGAGATCCTGTAAAATGTGGGAGGACAAGAGGATTATTCTTTCACTGATGGATTTTCACGACATCATCAGATCAGGATTGTGCTAGAAGACTAAAGCAAGACCACTTTTGCAATGGAATGGGGGTCCTTCCAATACACAGTCATGCCTCTCGGATTGAAGAATGCACCTTTTGTATTCTCATGCGTAGTAGTAGTTGTGCTCAAATAATTCAAGCACAAGTTCTTAGAGGTGTATTTTGATGACTGGACTGTGTTTGGGTTGGTAAATGAGCATGTGTCCAACCTGTGCATGATGCTTGACACTTGGAGGAATCATCCGATTTCTCTTAACATGAAGAAATGTATATTTTGCGTCCCATTTGGAATATTGTTGGGCCATATTTTTTGTTAGCAAGGGTTAATGGTAGATCCAGCCAATATTGTAGTTATTATCAACCCATAAATCCCTACCAATGAAAAACAGTTGCGCTCCATTTTGGGACACACCGGATATTACAGAAAATTCATTTAGGGCTATGCTCTCATCACTGCACCTATGGATAAATTGTTGAAGAAGGATTTGTCATGTTTCTGGGATGAGGAATGTCAAAAATGCTTTGAGTTGCTAAAGGAAAAGATGGTTACTACACCCACTCTAGTATTCCCAGACTGGTCCAAGGTCTTCCATGTACATGTTGATGCATCTGGTATAGAACTTGGAGTTGTCTTAGCGCAGATCGGAGAAGGATACATTGATCACCCCGCTGCTTTTGCGATTAGGAATATCTCTAGTGCAGAGCGCAAATACTCAACCACATAAAGGGAAGGATTGGTCATGATCTATGCTCTGTAAAAATATAGGCACTATCTGTTAGGAGGGAACTTTAAGATGTTCACTGACCAATCTTCTTTCAAATACCGAGTCAATAAGCATGTTTTGGAGGCATATCTGTTGGTGCCTAAATGCTACTTTAGGAATATTATTTTGGAAATCATTGTGAAGCACAATGGGTGGATATTTGGATCTAATCACACATCATGCATTGAGAATGGGGAGGAACCAACCGGCCTGGAGGAGTCACTACACGATGCGGAGCTCTTACTGTGGAGTCGGTGATGAACACTTTGTTGATATTATTCACTTTCTAACCATTGGAAGTGCGCTTACTTCGAATATTTGGTGCGGCAAAGTTTGGTTTCACGCGCGTCATGATTTTACACTGATTGTTGGTCAATTGTACAAGATGGGAGCAGATGAAGTGTTAGCAAGGCATGTTTTGGAACATGAAAGACATGACATTTTTTCTGAGGCTCATGGAGGAGTGGCGGGAGGCCACTATGCAAGGAATGCCACTATGCAAAAGGTGTTGCATGCTAGGTTATGGAGGCCCACACTGCACAGTCATGCACATGCATACTGTCAAGCTTGTGATCCATGCCAAAGAACGGGGAAGTTGTCGCACAGAGATGAAATTACCCTACAACCACAGATGGCCCTACAAGCTTTTGAAAAACGGGCTATAGATTATGTGGGTCCTATCAATCCTCCGGGAAAGAAGACTAGCACACGCTACATCATCACTGCCACAAATTATGTAACCAGATTGGCAGAAAGTAAACAGTCAAGGATTGTACCGCAGATATTGTTTCACGTTTCATTTTTGAAAATATCCTGGCTATATTTTGCTATCCAAAGATATTGATGAGTGATAGGGGTATGCACTTTATTAATGGAACCATTGAAGCTCTGACAGAGGAATTTTAGATACATCACTAGAAGAGTACTCCTTACCACCCTCAGGAAAATGGTGCAGTAGAAGCTTTCAACAAGATCTTGGAGAATTCTCTCACAAAGATTTGTAATGAAAATCAAAATTATTGGGACATGCACATCCCTTCTGTGTTATGGGCTTATCAGACCACATGCAAGAAGTTGACTGGGAAAAAAACTTTCAAGATGGTTTATTGGAAATACGTATTCATGCCAATGGAATATATTGTCCCAAGCCTGCTCATTGTAGCATTCCCTAATATGGTTGAGCCAGACATCATGGAGGAATGTTTAGCATAATTTCTTTCCTTAGAAGAAGATCGTTTTATTTCCAACTTCCATCAACAAGTACAAAAGGCACGCAAAAAGTCCTGGCATGATATACACATTCGACAAAAGGCATTCAAAGAAGGAGAGTTGGTTTTGTAATATGACAGTTAGTTTTCCTGCCACCCAGGAAATGGAGTATAAAAACTCAGTTTAACTGGAAATGTATGTATTATTATTGATAAAAGATGAGATGATTACAATTGGGAATCACCAAGGCTTTAAATACAGCCTTACGGTGTCCCTTGGCGAAGAGGCATGATTGTTGATCATGCCCTTCCACTTAATAAACCTAAGACAACTATATTTAACTAATAATTAATAAATTATACATAACATTGCACCTCTCTTAAAGATGCTTTTTCCTCAAAGCATACGTAACGACGGGTGTTGCTAACGAAACGCTTCAAATTCTCAAGAGGCTTCTTCTATAGGCAAGTCCTTCCATTTGATTAAATATTCTGTAATAACACGAGAGCATAGATTCTTTTCTCAGGTAGATAGGATACTTTCGGGTTCCAAAATGATCCTTCCTTCATAATCCAAAATTGGGAGTGTCGTTTGGGATGACTGATGGTCACCCAGTGCTTTTTTTAAGCATGACACATGGAATACGTGAACACGACTTGTATATGAAAGGCTCAACCCATAAGTGACTTGACTAATATTTTTTATGATTTGATACGAACCATAGAACTTCGGAGCTAATTTATGATTCCTTTTTTGTTTCAGGGAAAACTGCTTGTATGGTTGGAGCTTGACAAACACCCAGTCTCCAACTTCAAATGATCTCTCAGTTGAATTATGGTCAGCCTGTTGCTTCATACGATTCTGTGCAATATTCAGATTTTCTTTTAAAACTTGGACGACCTTTTGGTGTTCTTCTAGCTGATTTTTAACTGCTGGTAGGTTTGACTGGATTGAAGAAAAATATTTCCACTTTGAGGGCTTGTATCCATATAAAACTTGGAATGGAGTCATTTTTATCGATGTATGGTAAGTAGAATTATACCACCATTTAGCGAGATGCAACCATTGAACCCACTTATTTTGTTTTTCCGTAGCATAACACGATAGGTAAGCTTCCAAACATTTATTGACAACCTCTATTTGTCCATCTGTTTGGGGGTGGTGAGTTGAGCTCATGTTGAGGTAGGTTCCTATATGGTTGAACAATTCCTTCCAAAAATTTCCTTTAAATTTGGCATCCCTGTCACTGACAATGACTTTCGGAAAGCCGTGTAGTTTATAAATATGTTTGCAAAATATCTCAGCAATTTTCTTTGCAGAGTATGTTTTCTTCATAGCAATAAAATGAGCATACTTAGTGAATCTATCTACTACTACGAAGATCTTATCCTTTCCATCAGATACAGGTAACCCTTCAATAAAATCCATCGAAATTTCTTCCCATTTCTGATTTGGAATATTTAAGGGATGAAGTAACCTAGGTGTCATAATATTTTCACTTTTTGAAAGGAAATTGATGTTCTGGAACTAGTGGATGTTTCGTCCTGTTTGTTGATGAAGAAAGCTCTTTCATTAGATCTCTGAGCTTGGCTGTTGGTGAAGTACTCTAAATATGTTATTTTTATTTCCTATTCCATTATGTTTAACCATTCTTTGTTACAGTAGAGTAAAAATTTTAGGCTAAGAAATGTCTTATGAAAGAACCTTAGTTTTGTTTACTCTTCATTGTCTTAATGTTTTCTTCTGCTAATATATTCTAGAGAATTCTTAATTTCTTTCTAGAACCCTTATGCTTGTTTATTTCTTAAATAGTTCAATACAGTTGGTCTCAAGAATGCTTTATGGTTTTCCTTGCTTACTTGCTGCCACTTAAAAATTGTTTCTGAAGTCTCCCTTTAAAGTACCATTGTTTAAAGTCTACCAAGAGACATTTCGATCTACCCTTTGTACTTACTTAAATAATTGTTTTGGAGGTATTATAAGTTTGTAATCAAAGATGTCTAGGAGTTCCCTCTTCTATGAATGCAGTTATTTGTGAATCTTGAATGTTTTCTTATCCTTGAAGGTGAAATCACTAGAAGTTAAATGAGATTCTCGCCTTTTATATTTCATTGGAGAAGTTTGTCCTGAAAATTATTATTTGCTGAAGTGTGGTTTCTAGAATTTATGGTTAGCCCTCTCTATGGAATGCCTCTTTATGTTCAGATAATGTTTTAAGTCCCTTTGTTGATAAGTACATATAATTAAGGATTATTAATTTCCCTTAGTTCTACTTTTCATTCTAAACCATTGATGTCCATTTAATTTCACCTGAAAGACTTTGTAGATCCACTGGCCAAGTTAGATTTTCCCTTTGATACCCCTGATCTATTTACAAACCTGTTACAACTTCCACTTGACTCCATTGCCCAATGACTTAGAGATTTCCATTTTTCTATCTATGCTGCCTAGGTCATCATGCCCAACCAAACAATCAAACAAACTCATGCTTCATAACTAGCCTAAAATCAACCCTTAAAAGCAAACAAGCTCACATATTTGCAAACAATTAAGAGATCCCTCTATGAGACTAGGAAGGCTAGGTCCTAGAGCTCTAAAGACTGGTTTTGATGTTGCATTGTCACTTGGTTTTCCAATCTTCCAAATCACAGGACCACAACAGAAGGACGTTAGCATAGATGTACGGTGTATACAATGTAAGGGTTTCGGGAACACAAAGGATCAATGTACCTTGTTTCAAGATTACCTGCAAGCATGAGGGACAAATCCATTATGCCCCAGGGATGTTGTAGGACCTAGTGGTACTCCCACACTATGGTGCACTGACTGTAAGATAGTTGGACAACATGACACAAACCATTTCCCTCGATTAGGAATATATTTGCTAGAATTGAAGTAGCAATGGTGCATGTTTTTCTCTTCGGTTCGCCACGATGAGCATCACTGCAACACATTTGAGATAATGATGGATATTTCCAACCTCTATAGGGTGTAGGTTGACCCATATTCACCAATGTCTTCCTCTGGGTGTGGAGGATCTCTAGCTAGAGGAAGGGGGGGAGAGGTACGGGTGCAGGTCACGGACGAGGAAAATTAATTTTCCATAACTGTGGAGATGCGGGACACTATGTGTGTGATCGTTTGAACCCTGTGCGATAGTCTTGTAGGTATTGCAGATAATTTGACCATGTTATTGAAAATTGTCCAATTTTGATTGCTAGAATGCAGGAAAAGCAACAACAAATGCCTATGCAGAGCATACAAATGGTGAAGGTTGGACCATGAGATGATGACCCAAGTGTAAACATCATTACACGTAGTGGTGCTGCCACTGGAGAAGATGAAGGAAGGAAGGATGATGCAGAACCTTTGATTAGGAAGGCCTCGGAAAAGAAGGAAGGACTCAACCTCCAGAAGGAAAAGGAATTTTTTGTGGAAGGGAAGAATTTTTCTACTGCAGACGCGTCGACATCCAAATGAATCATGGTAGAAAAGATTGAGGATGAATTCAGGCCTTTCCTACACGCCTGCATTAAGTTATTATGTAACCAGAAAGCAGTGGACAATCTTCAAGCTCTGATAGATAGTTGCACAAACAAGGAGTTGTCTCGAACTGAGAGTAAGGCAGTGAACAATATTTATAATAATAAGAAGATAAATCAACAAGAGATACATCAGAAAAATCAAGAGAATGATAGATCAAAGTTATCTCTGAATTTAGGTCTGATGCATATTTTACCAAGGTGATTAGAAAATACAGGAACTCAGTGTTTGAATACCATTATTCTGCACCATGGATATTAATTAAAACATCATCCCATCAAAGATTCCTACGTGTTCGTGTAGACATTGCTAGAGAAGGTACCCACAGACTTTGAAGTAACACAAATTGTGGATGATGCAAACACCCTTACCCCGTGTCGTTATGTAGATTGGGCCATTGATATTGGAGATATCATCAACCTAAAGTGCAAGAGCATGATCTTTTAAAACAATGGACTCGGGTTATATTACCTCTAGATCTGGTAGAAGCAGAGAGATATACATAACTAGTGTGCAAAGGAGATGATGTTGACCACATCTACGAGATGAATGCACAGGATGAGGATTTGATCAATCCTAATGTTGATGGAATGTTGATTTTGGAAAAGGATAGCTTATGTTTCTCAGATTCGGATGGAGAATTGGAGAATTGGTAGAATCGTCTACATGATGTCTTTGCAATGCACTACCTCAAGATAACTAAAAATTTGTGATGTATCTCCTCGGAGGTAAGAGAATTACCCTATTTTGACGGTTCTAATAGTGTTGTCTCATTTTTGGAAAAATTGGAAAAGGTTGTCCCAAAAGAATGAAGATTTTGGGCACTTGATCTGGCCATGCACGCAACTCCAGCGCATTGGTGGGATACATACAAAGGTAGCTTGGGAGGAATTCCACAGAATGATGAGGTTACGGTTTAAGTATGAGTTTTTTATGGCCAAGGTGATCCGTCAAACACCTGGCCATGTGGATGGAGGTTTGCAATGAGAAGACCAGGACCAAATGGGTCCACATGTTTGTCTATTCGTTGGGACAAATCCCTACTACTTGGTATTTGAAGACGGAACTGCGTCGAGGGAATCGCCATTGGATTACAATCAGTGATAATTTTCTGTCAACCTTTGGCCTGAACAGAGGATTGGAGGAATTGGATGAAGCCCTGCAGGATATAGAAGCACTTGTCTTTGATGACTCCCAGCTTCGGATAGAATGTGCTGCTCCAACATGGGAAACACAGATGCAAGACATTGTCAACTGCAGGAACCTGTCAGTAGAAGAAAATGAAGAAGATCCAAGGAATATCAACATCCCTAAGTCTGAGGGGGAGCACATAGTTGCAGGCCCCTTATTAGGAATGGTGGATAAAACTAAACCTCTAAAATTAAGCGAACTCATCTTTGGGACAGAGGAGCAGCCCAAGTTGGTTTGCAAAATAGTAGATTATTGGGATGATGACATAGTGGGAAAGGTTGCGGAGCTATTGAAAGAGTATTAGGACTTGTTTACCACAAATTTCTCTGAGCTCAAAGGAATTGTAGGAGATTTGGGTGTTATTAAGATCACTCTGAAACCAGATGTGCACCCTGTCAAGCAGTGGCCATACCGATTAAATCCCAAGTATAAGAAGAAAGTGAAAGAGGAATTAGAGAAGATGGTTGTTGTGGGAATCATTGATCCTATGGAGCAGTCTAATTGGGTGAGCCTCATGGTTGTTCAAGAAAAGAAGACTAAATTAGAAATAAGGATTTGTGTGGATCTGCGCAAGCTGAATGATGCATGTGTACACAACCCCTTCCCTACTCCATTTTCAAATGAGATCCTGTAAAATGTGGGAGGACAAGAGGATTATTCTTTCACTGATGGATTTTCACGACATCATCATATCAGGATTGTGCTAGAAGACTAAAGCAAGACCACTTTTGCAATGGAATGGGGGTCCTTCCAATACACAGTCATGCCTCTCGGATTGAAGAATGCACCTGTTGTATTCTCATGCGTAGTAGTAGTTGTGCTCAAATAATTCAAGCACAAGTTCTTAGAGGTGTATTTTGATGACTGGACTGTGTTTGGGTTGGTAAATGAGCATGTGTCCAACCTGTGCATGATGCTTGACACTTGGAGGAATCATCCGATTTCTCTTAACATGAAGAAATGTATATTTTGCGTCCCATTTGGAATATTGTTGGGCCATATTGTTTGTTAGCAAGGGTTAATGGTAGATCCAGCCAATATTGTAGTTATTATCAACCCATAAATCCCTACCAATGAAAAACAGTTGCGCTCCATTTTGGGACACACCGGATATTACAGAAAATTCATTTAGGGCTATGCTCTCATCACTGCACCTATGGATAAATTGTTGAAGAAGGATGTGTCATGTTTCTGGGATGAGGAATGTCAAAAATGATTTGAGTTGCTAAAGGAAAATATGGTTACTACACCCACTCTAGTATTCCCAGACTGGTCCAAGGTCTTCCATGTACATGTTGATGCATCTGGTATAGAACTTGGAGTTGTCTTAGCGTAGATCGGAGAAGGATACATTGATCACCCCGCTGCTTTTGCGATTAGGAATATCTCTAGTGCAGAGCGCAAATACTCAACCACATAAAGGGAAGGATTGGTCATGGTCTATGCTCTGTAAAAATATAGGCACTATCTGTTAGGAGGGAACTTTAAGATGTTCACTGACCAATCTTCTTTCAAATACCGAGTCAATAAGCATGTTTTGGGGGGGGCTATTTGTAGGTGCCTATTGCTACTTTAGGAATATTATTTTGAAATCATTGTGAAGCCTGGTAGATCGAATGTTGGACCTAATCACCTATCATGCATTGAGAATGGGGAGGGACCAACCATCCTGGAGGAGTCACTACCTGATGCGTTGCTCTTTTCTATTAAGGTCATTGATGAACACTTTGTTGATATTATTCACTTTCTAACCATTGGAAGTGCGCTTACTGAATATTTGGCGCAGCAAAAGAAGGATTTGGTTTCACGCGCAGATGATTTTACACTGATTGTTGGTCAATTGTACAAGATGGGAGCAGATGAAGTGTTAAGAAGGCATGTTTTGGAACATGAAAGACATGACATCTTGGCTGAGGCTCATGGAGGAGTGGCAGGAGGCCACTATGCAAGGAATGCCACTATGCAAAAGGTGTTGCATGCTAGGTTATGGAGGCCCACACTGCACAGTCATGCACATGCATACTGTCGAGCTTGTGATCCATGCCAAAGAACGGGGAAGTTGTCGCATAGAGATGAAATTACCCTACAACCACAGATGGCCCTACAAGCTTTTGAAAAACGGGCTATAGATTCTGTGGGTCCTATCAATCCTCCGGGAAAGAAGACTAGCATGCGCTACATCACATCGCTACGCATTATGTAAATTGGGGACAAGGTAGTGCAACAAATAAGGATTGTACCGCGTATATTGTTTCACGTTTCATTTTGGAAAATATCCTCAAGCATATTTGCTATCCAAAGATATTGATGAGTGATAGGGGTATGCACTTTATTAATGGAACCATTGAAGCTCGACAAAGGAATTTAGATACATCACTAAAGAGTACCTCTTACCACCCTCGAGAAAATGGTGCAGTAGAAGCTTTCAACAAGATCTTGGAGAATTCTCTCACAAAGATTTGTAATGAAAATCAGAATTATTGGGACATGCACATCCCTTCTGTGTTATGGGCTTATCAGACCACATGCAAGAAGTTGACTGGGAAAAAAACTTTCAGGATGGTTTATTGGAAATACGTATGCATGCCAATGGAATATATTGTCCCAAGCCTGCTCATTGTAGCATTCCCTAATATGGTTGAGCCAGACATCATGGAGGAATGTTTAGCATAATTTCTTGCCTTAGAAGAAGATCATTTTATTTCCAACTTCCATCAACAAGTACAAAAGGCACGCAAAAAGTCCTGGCATGATATACACATTCGACAGAAGGCATTCAAAGAAGGAGAGTTGGTTTTGTAATATGACAGTTAGTTTTCCTGCCACCCAGGAAATGGAGTATAAAAACTCAGTTTAACTGGAAATGTATATATTATTATTGATAAAAGATGAGATGATTACAATTGGGAATCACCAAGGCTTTAAATACAGCCTTACGGTGTCCCTTGGCGAAGAGGCATGATTGTTGATCGTGCCCTTCCACTTAATAAACCTAAGACAACTATATTTAACTAATAATTAATAAATTATACATAACATTGCCCCTCTCTTAAAGATGCTTTTTCCTCAAAGCATACGTAACGACGGGTGTTGCTAATGAAACGCTTCAAATTCTCAAGAGGCTTCTTCTATGGGCAAGTCCTTCCATTTGATTAAATATTCTGTAATAACACGAGAGCATAGATTCTTTTCTCAGGTAGATAAGATACTTTCGGGTTCCAAAATTATCCTTCCTTCATCATCCAAAATTGGGAGTGTCGTTTGGGATGACTGATGGTCACCCAGTGCTTTTTTTAAGCATGACACATGGAATACATGAACACGACTTGTATCGGAAAGGCTCAACCCATAAGTGACTTGACTAATATTTTTTATGATTTGATACAGACCATAGAACTTCGGAGCTAATTTATGATTTCTTTTTTGTTTCAGAGACAACTGCTTGTATGGTTGGAGCTTGACAAACACCCAGTATCCAACTTCAAATGATCTCTCAGTTTAATTATGGTCAGCCTGTTGCTTCATATGATTCTGTGCAATATTCAGATTTTCTTTTAAAACTTGGACGACCTTTTGGTGTTCTTCTAGCTGATTTTTAACTGCTGGTAGGTTTGACTGGATTGAAGCAAAATATTTCCACTTCGAGGGCTTGTATCCATATAAAGCTTGGAATGGAGTCATTTTTATCGATGTATGGTAAGTAGAATTATACCACCATTTAGCGAGATGCAACCATTGAACCCACTTATTTTGTTTTTCCGTGGCATAACACGGTAGGTAAGCTTCCAAACATTTATTGACAACCTCTATTTGTCCATCTGTTTGGGGGTGGTAAGTTGAGCTCATGTTGAGGTAGGTTCCTATATGGTTGAACAATTCCTTCCAAAAATTTCCTTTAAATTTGGCATCCCTGTCACTAACAATGACTTTCGAAAAGCCGTGTAGTTTATAAATATGTTTGCAAAATATCTCAGCAATTTTCTTTGCAGAGTATGTTTTCTTCATAGCAATAAAATGAGCATACTTAGTGAATCTATCTACTACTACGAAGATCTTATCCTTTCCATCAGATACAGGTAACCCTTCAATAAAATCCATCGAAATTTCTTCCCATTTCTGATTTGGAATATTTAAGGGATGAAGCAACCCAGGTGTCATAATATTTTCACTTTTATTTCTTTGACACTTGTCACATTCTGCTAACTATTTTTGAATATCGTGTCCTATCCATTTTTATTGTTCTTCAGAGAGTGTTTTTTGTTGAAGGGGATACTGAAGATTGTTATGATCCGTTCGGATGGAAAACATTTGGCCAATGCGTGCATAATTGCGAGCATTTCCTTGTTGTATGTGGACTTAAGACGCTCTCACTTATTGAGCTTCCTGCTTTCAAAGGTGATAGGGTGCCCTTATTTCATTAATAATGCACCTATATTGAATCCAAAGGCATCACATTCGATGATAAATGGTTTAGATAAATCGGGGGTTTCCAATACTGGTGTATTAGACATTACTTCCTTCAATTCTTCAAAACACTTTCCTGCTTCTTCATTCCATTGAAACGAATTTTTCTTTAAAATATTTGTAATAGGTGCAGTTCTGTGTGCATAATATCTAATAAATATTTGATAATATCCCGTTAATCCTAAGAATCCTCTTAGCCTAGATATATTTGCTGGTTTATTCCATTCCCTTATAGCCTTGATTTTAGAAGGATCCACTTTTACCCCTTCATGGGATATTATGTGTCCCAGATATTCGACTTCTTCTTTTCCAAAGGTGCATTTGGATTTCTTAGAATAAAACTGATGATATTATAATAATGTGAGAATTTGATCCAAGTGTTTCAAGTGCTCTTTCCAATTTTTACTATAAATCAAAATATCATCAAAAAATACTAGTACAAATTTCCTAAGATATGGACGAAATAATTCATTCATAGTAGCTTGGAACGTAGCTGGTGCATTTGTCAATCCAAAGGGCATTACTTTAAACTTGTAATGACCTTCATGTGTTTGAAATGCAGTTTTTGGTATATCCTCCAATCTGATTCTGATCTGGTAATATCCTGACCTTAATTCTAACTTAGAGAAGTATTTTGCGCCATGTAGCTCATCTAGAATTTCATCGATAAAGGGAATTGGAGACTTATTTTTAATTGTTATTTTATTTAATCCTCTGTAGTCAATGCATAACCAGAATGATCCATCTTTTTTTCTTACCAATATAACTGGGGCAGCATACGGACTCTTGCTTTTTGAGATGACCCCACATTTTAAAAGGTCCTGGATTATCTTCTCAATTTCAGTCTTTTGGTCATGCAGGTAATGATAAGGCTTGATGTTGACAGGGTCTAATCTTGCCTTGACTTCTATTGTATGTTCGATTTCCCTATTAGGAGGCATTTTCATTGTTAGGTCTTGGAATAATTTTTCGTGTTTCTGAACTAGTCCTTGTACTTCTTGTGACTCTTCACGGATCCTTTTTGTAGATAACATTTCTAACTGATGACATTGTACTATATAGGTTGGCGCTCCTTTTCAAATCATCTTCATCATCTGGGATGATGATACGATTTTATTTTCTGGTGCTTGGAATCCATATAACTTGTGCTTTTTCCCTACCCACTTAAAGCTTATAAACTACTTCTGATGGTTGGCAAAATAAGTACCTAAGGTTTGTAGCCACTGAATTCCTAAGACCACATCTACTCCTCCTAGTGGTACGGCATAGAATGGAGATTCTAAACTGAAATCCTTAATTTGTAATTTGACCTTATGGCATTTCCCTACTTGCTCAATCTTCTTACCATCAGCCACCATTACCTTAATATTAGGCATGGGAAAAGTAAAGATGTTGAGTCTTTTGGCCATGGTTGAATCTAGAAAATTGTGGGTGCTGCCAGTGTTGATGAGAACCATTACATTGTTTTTCTTAATATGTCCTCTTAATTTTAGTGTCTGGGGTTGTGATATACCTGCCATGGCTGATAATGACACTTGCAGAATGCTTTCATCATCTACTTCTGGAGAGAACTCTGGGGTGTCTTTTATTCCTTCTACATCTGAATCATCATTGTTAGAGTCATTAGTTGCTTCACAATTATACAGATTTTTTTCTTTTCCTTTAGCACATCTGTGCTTAGGGTCCCACTTTTCACCACAACATTTGCACTTGCCCTCTCTCATCCTTTGTATTTCCATGTTATATTTGTCTCCTTCATGAAGGCATGGTGGACCATATTTTATGTTATCTACATTTTTAGATTGAGGAAACCTTCGTCTCAAATATACTCTTTCTGGTTTTGAACAAGATAACCTTTCAAATTTCTTTTTAGCCTCTTTTTCTTTTTGCCTTGCTAGTTCTACTGATGTAATGTCATGAAGTTCGAGCTCTTCTTGTATATGGATTTTAAGTCCTCAGATGAAAGACTAGATTAAACAAGATTCTGACAATCCAGGTACTCATGTCGCTAAGGTCTCCCATTCTCAAGTGTACTCATCCACATCTCCTTTTTGGCATAATTTGATGAATGTTGAAAAAAACTTTTCTTCTTTTATACCTTGAAATATTTTAAAGAATGCATCCTTAAATTTCGTCCAACTAATAGCAAGTGTCGTATTTTTCCACCACATATACCAATTATATGCTTCTCCTTCCATTTTCATGGGAGCGTGCTTAATTTTTTCAGCATCATTGTTAATGTCATAAATCTCAAAATATTCTTCGGCTTTATTAAGCCATGCAACGCTATTTTTTTCATTGTCGTCAAACTTGGGTAGCTCAATTTTTTCTCTTCGATAATATGCTAACGGTGGAATGAGGAGGGGTTATTGATTAGCAAATTCATTCCAGAGCTTCTTATTTCGAGAATCTGCATTACTATCTTTGTGATGATGCGGGGAATCTGTTTTTTCATGATGCTCTTCTAAATTCCCTGAATCTGCTAAATTTTTCTGTTGATTATGTTCCATATTGGGGAATATTGGTTGTTGTGTTTGATTTATCTTGTCACAGAGTTCTGTTATCTTTTGTATTGCTTGGCTATGATTTTCTGTGGCCTCGCTATGATTTAACCAAATTTTTCTTTCTATTCAATTTTTCGTATCTTGAAGATTTTTGATGTCGTTGGAATGTCCTGCAACTGTACCCTCGAGATCGACTAATATTTTGTCGAAGTCATCGAAATTATTATTGATCTGTTTCTCAATATCCAACAATTCTTTTGGGAATTCGGCCATTGACATTGATGAAGACATTGAACGCGTATGTGGTGGTGAATATTTTCCCTTTTTTTTTTTTTTAATAACTGGTTTTCATATAAAAATTAATTTTAAATTAAAGTTTATATAAAAAATTGAATTATATTAACTATATATATATATATATATATATATATATATATATATATATATATAGAGAGAGAGAGAGAGAGAGAGAGAGAGATTTTACCAATTATAACATTTCATATATAAGAATGAAAAAAAAAGGGGGCCAAGGATATTCTTAACAGTTAAAATAATTTGGTCGACTTTTTAATCTGCTTATGAATTCATGAACATTCTTCGCTACTCCACAGCTCAAAATTTCACATAGGCAAGGCCAAACCTTCCACAAAAACTTATGCACCTACTGGAATCTGGCTCGAGAAACTAGAATATCCCTGCACGGGTAGGAATCTATCACCAACCTCCACGAGTTATTCAGTTTGTTACAGATGCCACCATGTAGTGATTAAAAAACACGCAAATTTGGTCCCTGTAGGTCTGCCACACAAGCCTATTATTCGATCTCTCCACAACAGGTCGATGCTTCTTCAATACGTCCGAGTTGATTTTTTTTACTATTGGACCAAAACATAAGTATAATCGAACCAAGACAAATCTTTTACAAGAGTGAACTGTTCTTCATCGAAATGATGTCTGCATTCATGAGATGAAATCTCTTTCCTGCACTGTCCTTTTCACGAGATGAAAAAATTCCAATCATGGAATTCGATGACAGGAAAAGAAATTGATAGCTGTGTGGACAGACAGTGAATTGCTCACACAGATCCTGAAGAGAGACCTGCTATGATACCAATGGAGTATAAAAACTTAGTTTAACTGGAAATGTATATATTATTATTGATAAAATATGAGATGATTACAATTGGGAATCACCAAGGCTTTAAATACAACCTTACGATGTCCCTTGGCGAAGAGGCATGATCGTTGATCATGCCCTTCCACTTAATAAACCTAAGACAACTATATTTAACTAATAATTAATAAATTATACATAACAAGAAATTTCAGGAAGCGTTGGCTAGAGCCATACATTGTGAAAGAGATCACAAATGGAGGTGTGGTGTGCTTGGCAACGTTGTGCGGCGAAAGTCCTCCCGGGTACATCAACGAAAGCTGGCTAAAGTCATATAGGGCCTAACCTTGTGCCTATCAAATGATTATATGGCTGGAGAATGGGAATCCACTTGTTTGCGTGCTGCGCAGAGGACATATGCAGATAAGGGTGACAGGATCGCAAAGGTAATGCACAGCAGGAGAAACTAGCCATTGGAATAGTAAATCTGGGTGAAAAAGTAATTTTACTATTGGATGGAGCAGGTTTTCTGCATTTAATGAAGAGATCTTATGGGATTTTTTATCGCTTTTATAGGGATAAGGTGCAATTAATGAGGTCATGACCATTTTTACCATGGATCGCCTATAAAAGGAAGGGTGCGGGTCACATTCTATTCCTTTGTGTCTAAGTATATTGAGCCTTGAAATTATTTGTGAGTTGCACTGTGAATTTATCTGTCCATACTTTATGTCTGGCTGTGAGACCCCCGCATCCAACATAAGCAATCTAGAATTCATTTTAAAACCAAGGATGACGACCACGAACCTTGAGAGAATGCCATCTGAAGAACACTTTGTGCTGCTCACAACATCAACGGAGCCTGGATCTGATGATGTTCATGAAGTAATACCTGAGGTGTAAGGGGTAGTTTCGACACCTACAAAAGGAAAGAGAAAGATGACTAAGGGCGCAACCTCAAACCCGAGGACATCCCCCATACATGTTATGTCCTCGCGCCAAGCAATGAAGGATAGGTCTCCTAGCGATGACCCAACCAAGAGACCCATGAGCACCACTAAGGAGGCCGCACTCGTCGAGCCAATTTCATGGTAGCCGAAGTATGTCAAGCCACACAGACCCTCTGTGTGAGTTTCGAAGGATGTAGACGTGATGCGCGACTACTTGCAGATGTCATTGATCTTATAGGCAATATTTTTTGAAGGGGACATGTTTGGAAAAATCCCCCTAATTAAGTTCGATGATTATGACCCGACGAATGAGGAAACGTTCCCTGAGCTAGCACCTAAATACTATCTGGAGCATGTGTTGTATGATGATGTTGTAAAGATATAACTGATGCCATGGGTGTGCAGGCTGAGCAACATTGGGATTCTCAATTTTCTAAGGATCCCTCACTTTGGGATGTACCCCATCACTATTAGATATGTGCAATAGCTGTTGGCACTGGTGCACGATGGGTGCCTGTGGATCTAGAATAGAATTCCATTTGATGTTGTGTTGATCCACCAGATCACTAGCCTACACAAGAAGGGGCCCCATCCTATGGCCTAGTATAGAAAGACCCAAGACCTGAAGGCCTCTAGATCAGAAGTGCAAGAAGTTAAGGCAGATGTTGAGCAGCAGATCATGGAGTTGCAAGACAAGCTTCAACATGAAACTATGCTATAAATACGAGCGCAGTGCGTGTCCTTAGTTAAGGAAGCTTCAGTGAGTATTTCCACAATAGTTGATAAGGGAACCAAGCTATGGGAGAAAATTATGGGCCTGTAGACATCTGTGCAGATGGACCCCCTTGTCCAAAATATTTCTCAGGAACTACACGCCAAGGAGTAGGAATTTGATGACCTATAGGAGGCACTACCCACATTTGTACTTGCTCATCAATTGGCTTGGTTGCAGATCAGTTAGATATTGCACGATGAAGTGGAGGATCTGTGAAGAAAGAAGCACATTGTGATAGACCATATGAATCCTTGGGCCGATGAAGTGATGAAGTTGTCACAAGACCTGGATGTTGTTGTGAAGAACTTGAACCAGACATGTCAGAGCATCAATCTCACTGCAGAAGGGCTAACTTCTTAGAAATTTGTGGACACAGCGTAGAGTGCAGCGAATCAGAGCGCGGGCATCCTTACACCCTTCATTGTTGCCATCAAAAAATTCAAGAAAAAGATGAAGACCCTAGTACCTCTGTGACTCAGGAGGAGTCACAAGATTGTGTTGGGGGACTATTGGAGCAGGGTCCATTAGGACTGCATTTTTGGGCAATTAATAAGTATTTTTTTATTTTTAAGTTGTGCGCGCTAAGAAATGCACAAGTCAAGGGGCTTTGGGGTGGGTCAAATCCCCTTCATGAGTTGTAATGGGTTAAATGGTAAAACTAAGAGTTGAAAATCATAGTTTACAAACCTTAGATGAGTGCAGGCTAAGATATAAATAGAAGTCTAGATCGAGTCGGATAGAAAAAGTTCTAAGGAAGTTTTGATATGTTTTGGGATGTGAAGCGAATCTGTAGTGTCTGAAAGGCTCCTGCTAGTTGTGTGTGTAGAGACCTTAGTTCGGTTGTGTGTAGACCCCGTGATGTGTGTGCACAGGTGGATCTGAAGAAGTGTAAAGGGTTTACGACTATTAATGAATAAAGAAGTGTTTTGGATAACTCTGAGTATGAAATTTGTCTGTGATATGTTTCTATAATCTCTTTCTTATGATTTATGTTGTATGTGATTGGATCAGTTGCGTACCTGTTTTATTGCTTAATATGAATGTTAGATGCATATATCTATTAATGTAAGACCTGAATAACACTTTATTAATACTATTAAGGGATTTTGAAGCCATTGTCTGTGCGAGCGTAGGAAAACCTACGTAACTTGACCTAGATCTATTTCTGGTTAGGGTTTTGTTGTGTTATGAAACAAACCCCCCATTTATATTTTCAAAATAGTTTAAAATTTGATAATATAAATAGGGACCCTTCTTTAAATGTATTTTTTCATTCTAAATAAAAAATCAAACTCCAAAACATTATTGTTTTTAAAAATAAAACAAAAATAAAATTCCAGTTTCATATCTTTGTGATCACTCTATCGCAAATCACATCCTGCATAATATTTTTCCCATTAAAAAGTTAAGCACAAAATATAAAATCCCAATTTGTGATTTTGTGATTTGAAATTCGCAAGTGGCATCACAAATCACACATCACAGATATACATTTAAAACTTAAAACATTACTTACCAATGCTCTGATGTTGCGATATCCTGATGAAAGCGATTTTGCGATTTTGCAATATCGCATAAATGCAAAGCTTGTTAAAGAAATTCGCTTCATAAAACATGTTCAAAAATGCACGATGCAACAGACTTGACAGGGTTTAATAAATGTTTTAATGTGAAAATAAATCATGTTAGAAATAATTAATCATGTTTCATCATCCTGATGTGAACAATTATTGTTTTGTTACGACTAATTAATGATACAGTTGCTTCCCGGATCTTTTCTTTTAAAATTGGTCATTTCACTATATCTTTCATCATTTGATAGTTACTCTATCTTAAATAGGGATTTTTCTTCAAAGAGATGTCTATATGCAAAGTAATGCAGAAACACAGCAAACAAATCGTTGCAGAATTCGAATGTACAGAAATGTCGTCCATAATCAAAGATATTGTTTGCACTGCAGATGGAGGTGCTACAACGTGGCAAGCCATCTATAATATCCTCAAAGATGAAAAACCTGAAGTAGTGGAGGTCAAGGCAACTGTTGATGATGCAAAGCCCTCATATTTACAGTTTAAAGATGCAGCATGCTCCTTCCTTCATAGAATAGTAGCAAGGGCCAACCTTTTACCATATACTGATATCATAAGATGGGCAGGTGAGAATTCAACAATTAAAGACAGAAAATTCAGAACCATTAAGGATGAAATCTTAGGTTCTTTCAGAGATGAAGATTTGAAAGCATGTGCAAACTGCCTGACCAATAAGACATCTATGAAAACTAGTTTGTTAAAAAAAATTCAAAGAAAAATGAAGACCATTTCCAAATGATTCAAGGTTGGAGGAAATTGGATACCAAGTTCAAGCATGATAAATCAGATATGTATCATATTTCTTCACTTGCAAATCCCTACGATTTTGCAGCATCAATGCTATGCAGATTATATGGTCTCCCCGATAACACCAAGTTCTCTATTAATTGGGTTCCCTTAATTGACTCATGTGTTAATTCTCACATCATGAATTGGGAAACCATTATTTCTGAAAACCTAGCCAAAGTGATTAATGAATATCGCCAGGCAAGAGTTAGTTCTTCCAAAGTCGTCCCCCAATTTTTCATGAGTGCATATGTTTTTGATGCCATTTATTTCTCCACTAGCTTTCCAATTATGGGTTGGAAATGGAATCTCAAGGATCCTACCCGTATTCATTTAAGTCATAAACAAATATGGGAAGATCATTTTGTACCACACTTCCACAGGTTATGTTATGGGGTTGCATTACCATTACACCAGTTAATGTTTGATAGAGAGAGCCCCAGGTTCACTAAGGAATCCATCATAGATCTCCAAATGATAGGAAGATGTTTCATTGAAGAATCATTTTCATACATCAGAGTATTCAGAAGCTCTGCTCCTCCACATGTGCTTCCTCTGTATGTTTTAGATAAACTAATTTCAAGAGAAGTGGTTTACCAAACTGTCGGAAATGGACTCACTAAAACTCCTAAAGATAGTAAAAAATATTTATGGCCAAGTTTCCCAATTTAGTGTGTTTCATTCTCCCTCAGCAATTTCAATCATGCGTTGAAAGAATGCCAGAAAATTAAGCTTTTGAAGCTCCCTATTCTACCGCGAAGGCAATTCGACCCAGATAAGATCGCTAATAAATTTACTCATTCAGTCAAAATCAAACTTTCATACACACAGATGATAGTTTTGAAGACGTTTTGCATTCTATTGAAACTTTTGAAGAAGTTCAAAACTTTTTCAGATTGAATCTAAACCCGAAGGAATTACAAAGATTCCATGAGTATAGAGAGAAAATACTCAAGTGAATTCCACAAAATATCTTGATTACTAGTTATATGACTGAACCAAGCAAGGTGATCAGAACAGAAGAATCAGATTCACATAATCAAAGTGAGCTAGATAAATTCTGGAATTCAGTTAATAATACATTGATGGATACCCCCGAGGGATCATCCACACAAAAAAATACAGGATTTTAGACTCCCCAGGGTCAGATAGTTTCAACAAAAGAAACCACTGAAAATCCTGAGACAAGCTCCCAAGATGCATGTAATATCCCAAAACAGGGAATTTCTGCAAAGAATGGAATATCTGAAGATATTCCAAAGTTGGAGCTTCAGAAAATCATGAGCATGGAAATGTATATCATCTCATTAGATGTAAAATAACATCTCCCCGGTAGATGAAATAACCTCAACAAGCATATGGCCTATATCCTCCTTCCCAAGTGGGGAAATGCAGCAATATAGGGCATAAAACAGTTGTCTTCAGAAAATAACGCTATACCTATGAGGAATGGGACTTGGATCCCTTATAATACATAATATACAACTCACATGCAGAATTAGAGGTGAAACAAATAACTCTAACCAGTATAAACAGATCTCCCCAAATCAATATGTCTCAAATAAGCCCAAACACCATGACTTACACCAATAGAAAATACTGAAGCATGTTACAGCATTATTTTAGAAATTTTTTATGTAGAAAATGATGAGATAAAATATATATGGAGTATACAATGAGCCAATGGCTAAGAAAATGGAGATTCCTTTCCTTTTATACAAAATAGTATCCACCCAGCAAGGGCGTCATGTAAGTACAATGTATAAAAGTGAAAATATACAAATATGGATTTGAAAAACACAGTTATACTGCAACATTGTATAAATGTGGCTAAAAAATACAAATGACAGGAGAGGAATGAAGTACAGAACTTTCTGGGAGAAGGGTTGGCCCTTCCTCCAAGGGACAAGCTCACAAGCAAGGGATCAAACCCTGCTACTGCAGCACTCCTGAAAATGACGTAGTTTCTGAAGCTAACTACACTATAAAGGATGAAAAGTAATTTTTCCTCATGCCAAGATGTAAATATTCTCCAGGACCTCCTGTACAGATCTTGCAAAGCAAGGGGAGCTCCCTCCTTTGAAAGATAAGCACAAGAGTTGGTGTTGTAAGTCTCCCACTGCAACACCCTGCAACACCGCATTCCTTACTATAGGAATAACGTTGTAGCTGAAGGAGGTGCTTGGCCTCAAGCCCGGATGTGGGGAAATGAAGAACAAAACTCCTCCAAGTGATCACTCAATGAAGGAGAAGGAATCCCTAAGTAGGAATGCCTTGTGCTGAACAGCACTGCATACTCAACTCAACAGTTGAAGAATGCTCAAGTGTCTAAGCAGACCAAGATCAATAATCCATAAGCTAATCCCAAATTTCTGCTATCTTCCTCCTTATAAATTTTGTGAGCCTCCTCACCTTGGGTCCCACCTATTAGGGTTTCCAACACCATGTGAATACTTTCCCTCCAAAACTGCATTGTATTGCTATCAAGACTTCTCCTCCATGTTGCGTTGTTGACTTGGTCAACTTGACTGAATCAACATGATTCTTTTCCTGTTCACACATGGGAAGTGAAAAATCTAGCCACTAATTTATCCCTTTCACCTACTACATGCAAGAAGCAAAATTTAATATTCCCATTAGCTGCATGCTAATTTTAGGAATATTATAGTCCTCCCCTCCCAAATGTTGCTTGTCCTCAAGCAACTGCAAGGATAGAATTGGAAAGTCTCCTTCCCTCCTCCTGTAGCATCCACATATGATGAGCTCCCCCAAAGAATAAGATGTTGTCTCCACAATGAAACTCCATAGTGCCTCTCCAAAGCAAACAAATCAACATTTGGTGCACATCCCAAATGGCCATCATCATGCAGAAGTAACATACTCAAGGAGATAACTATGTGTTGTCTAGAGGTCCTCTCAAGGCATGGAGTTTGAAGTGCATGGGAAACTCTCATTCCTAAGTGAAACCTCCACCCCCAAGCTATCATCCATATAAAATGAGTTACCCTCCAACATGGCAACTCATGCACAACTCCCTCCACCTTTGGCTCTTGAGGTGTAGGTGGGCTGAATAATTGAACATGATAGGCAAGAGGGCCTATCCCACAGTGTCCACCTCTCCACTTATGAAAAGTGTAAAGGGCATGATAATCTTGGGCTGCAACATGGTTGCCCTCAAGTGGCAAGAAGAAGGCTGAATCTCCAAGGATCCTTCCTCTAATGTCATGAGCCATGCTCACCCAAACCATCCCATACAAGATGAATGGCACATCATCACCATATGGCATCCAAATCATAAAATGGCTAAAGGTTATGTGCAATTTTGGATGATACACATGGTCTCTCTAGTGGATACAGCGTAGTCTTTTCAACTGTTGATTCAAAGCATCAAGTGGCAAGTTGTCCTCCAAGGAATTTTCAACTATGCATGTTAGCTCATCTACTATAAGTAGTAAGAAGAAATATATATCAGCTGTATACAATCAAAACAATAAAAAACTTGCCCAAATTCATGTAGAGATGGGTTATCATCATCACAAAATTTGGCCCTAAATTGACCATGAAACCCATAAATAATCTTGCTCTCTTGTGGAGCAATGCACTGTTTACATATGGTGAGAAAATACAAATACTCAATAGAGTAATCAATAAGCACATAAATGTATTTCTTACCATGCATCACGTGTGAGCTGAAGGTGAGGTCCATGAGTGAGTCTGCCCATGAGAATCTTCTCATAAAAATCTGCAAGAAGAGAGGGTGCATACTCCCTTTGGAACAATCCATCAATAGAAACATGCTCTCAAGTGACAACGTTGTAGGCCTTAGTAACAAGGCTCTTGTCACTCCATGACTTCTCCTTTTGACATTCCACATGCCAAAGTCATCCACCATTATCCTGCTATGTGAGAAGATCTTCTTCCTACATGGAAGCCTCTCATAATCCTCCAATGTTGAAGGGTAGCCTCCTTGTACCATCAATGTGCCTACCTTCTCTCTGGAAACATCATGAAAAGTATGGGAAAATTTCTTTCCATACTCTCCCAAGTGTAACCACAGCAACAACAACTCTTGCTGCTCCCTCATCTCTCCCTCATACAAGCCATAGAGTAAGATCATGATGGTTGTCTTGTATGATGCTCCATACAAACAAATATTTTGTTGTCTTATCATATGGGTGCCATGCCATGCCATGCCTCCATCCACCACATGCTCCTTGACAAGGAGTATCACCTAAGATGGCCAAACTCTCTCAAGAGTAGCCAATGCAACTTTGCTTCTTGCTACCCTGTGTCATAGATCTGCAAGTGGCTCACCAACCTCTTGCTTTCCATCCAACTCCATTCATCCAATTGTGGATGCCTCCAATCATTCTTCCCCTTGGTATCTCCCCAATGAAGACTACCGATCTCCCCAAGTAGATCTTTCTCCTTACACCTCATGGGAAGTTGAGATGTAAACCCTTGGAGATATTTTAGAAAAGACCTCTCATCAATGATCCTCTTGAATCCCATAGAATCCAAGTGTGCTGTAGGTAAAACATCACCAGAAAGTGGCACAACATCCCTTATTCCCTCCAAAATCTTACACCCTAACCCCTTATGCTGCATGCAACTCAATAGGGGTGCAATGGAATGAATGTTGACTCCTCTAAGGTCACACAGCGTAGTGCAAGCTTACTTCTCCACCACAGCAATGTGTTTTGATCCTTGACCATGTGAGGAAAAATTTCCAAGGTTTCCCATAAGATTTTCTGAAATGATAGGAAATGGAAATACATGCATACCTTGGTGAGTCTTGGGAACATCTTGTATGGCTGCAAGAGTTCCTCTCTTCAATGTGTTGGCTGATCCAACTGCTAATATGGATGGCTGCCCCTCCATGATTGTGACAGCGGTGGTACAAGGCTCCTCAAGTGGAGAAGAGGACTCCTCCTTCTCGGATCTTCTACTGTCAAATATTCTGATTACTTGGTGAGTGAAATTTGCAAAAGTGGTCACTCTTGCATGATTCACATGGTTGAACCACCAAGTGCTTGCCTTTCCCTCCAAGTGCAGCACTGAGATCTCCACAACCTCTTTTTCCACTACTCGATGTAGTAGGAAAAATGCTTCTAACTTCATCACCCAAGATTATGCTGTACATAAGGGTGATCCATCAAAGGTAGACAATAGGAAACTATTGCTCCTTATCATCCTGTTGTTGCATGACCTTATTTCTTCTCTTAGTTGGATAAACTAAGGAAGATCTAGGGTCTCTTTGACAGCCCTAAGTTGGCACTTGTATTCTTCCAAATATCCACTCAAGATCTCATGCTCTAAGTGGTCTTCTTGCTCTTCACTTCCTCCATAAAATAGGAAGTGCATGCTTCTTCTTCTTCCTCTTGAAACCTTCTAGAGGTCTCACTACAGCTTTCTCCATCTCGAAACCCTCTTGGAGTTTCATTGCACCTTTTTTCTTCCATCGGTTGAACCTCCTTGGAGAGGCTCTTCTTAGATTTGAAAATGGATGAGAGTAATCTCATCCTCTCCATAATTTTGATCTCCTCTTCTTCTTATCTTCTGATTGGATCTAAAATCCACAGGCTAAGCCAAGATGGTAGCTCTGATACCACTATAATATCCCAAAACTATGAATTTCTACAACGAATGGAATATCTAAAGATATTCCACAGTTGGAGCTTCAGAAAATCATGAGCATGGAAATGTAGATAAGCTCATTAGATGTGAAATAACATCTCTCCAGTAGATGAAAGAATCTCAGCAAGCATATGGCCTATATCCTCCTTCCCAAGTGGGGAAATGCAGCAATATAGGGCATAAAACAGCTGTCTTCAGAAAATAATAATATACCTGTGAGGAATGGGACTTGGATCCCTTAGAATACATCATATAAAACTCACATGTAGAATTAGAGGTGAAACAAATCACTCTAGCCAGTATAAACATATCTCCCCAAGTCAATATGTCTCAAATAAGCCCAAACCCCATGACTTACACCAACAGAAAATACTGAAGCATGTTACAGTGTTATTTTAGAAAGGGTTTATGCAAAAAATTATATGATAAAATAGATCTATAGTATACAATGAGCCAATGGCTGAGAAAATGGAGATTCCTTCCCTTTTATACAAAATAGGATCTACCCGGCAAGGGTGTCATGTAAGTACAATGTATAAAAGTGAAGATCTGCAAATATGGATCTTAAAAAAATATTTATACTACAGCACTATATAAATTTGGCTGAAAAATACATATGACAGGAGAGGAATGAAGTACAGAACTTTCCGGGAGAAGGGTTGGCCCTTCCTCCAAGGGACAAGCTCACAAGCAAGGGATCAAACCCTACTACTGCAGCACTCCTGAAAATGACACAGTTTCTAAAGCTAACTACACTGTAGAGGATGAAAATTGATTTGGCCTCATACCAATATGTAAAATATGCTCTGGGACCTCCTATACAGATATTGCAAAGCAAGGGGAGCTCCCTCCTCTGAAAGGTAAGCTCAGGAGCTAGTGTTGTAAGTCTCCCACTGCAACACCCTACAACAAAACGTTCCTTACTATAGGAATAAATTTGTAGCTAAAGGAGGTGCTTGGCCTCAAGCCTGGATGTGGGAAAATGAAGAACATGACTCCTCCAAGTGATCACTCAATGAAGGAGAAGGAATCCCTAAGCATGAATGCCTTGTGCTGAACAACACTTCATACTCAACTCAACAGCTAAAGAATGCTCACATGTCTAAGCAGACCAAGATCAATAATCCATAACCTAACCCCAAATGTCTGCTATCTTCCTCATAAATTTTGTGAGCCTCCTCACCTTGGGTCCCACCTATTAGGGTTTCCAACATCATGTGAATACTTTCCCTCCAAATCTGCATTGTATCTCTATCAAGATTGCTTTTCCATTATGCATTGTTGACTTGGTCAACTTGACTGAATCAACATGATTCTTTTCCTATTCACACATGGGAAGTGCAAAATCCAGCCACTAAGTTATCCCCTTTTCACACCAAGATGGCTTTTATGCCAACACAAGACAAGTATGGGTTTCTTTCACCCATTTATTCACCTACTACGTGCAAGAAGCAAAATTTAATATTCCCATTAGCTGCATGCTAATTTTAGGAATATTACAATGCAGAAGTTATTCATGTGTTTCCTACTGCTGAAATTATTCTAAAGGTAACTGATATCCCTCCATTGGATGTATTCCACAACCCTCTTCATAAAGCTATAGTCAGGAAACAGAAAAAGAGAATAAGGATTGAAACACCCCCAGGTAATGAGATCATGGAAGTTGTATGGAAAGACACTCCATCGAACCCAATCGACAACCTACCTCGGCTATCACAATTTTTTGGAGCATATACTACTGCAACAATGGAAAAAGCAGCCGAAGTGTCCATTTTGGTTCAAGAGAAGGATGATAATGTTGGGTATGGAGCCTGATTATATTCTTTACTTTGTATCACAACATTGGACCCCTGTACCTTAAAAGGGGCGGCAACGCTGCCCGAAATTTAATCGCTGCTGTGGGGGGTCCAGGGGGGGCGGCAGCGCTTTTCGGAGCCCCCCCCCTAGCGGGGGTTCGGGGGCAGCGCCCCCGAAGCTAAAAATAGATGTAAAATTGCCTTGTAAAAGTATAGTAATTTCTAGTCAATCTGGGCCGTTCATTAGGCAAATGATCTGACGGTAGAAGTGATGTTTAGATTAGGGTTTTTTGCCCTAGAAGGCAACCCCCTTGTATATATGGGGGCATTGTATTACGGCTGTGGATCATGTGTGTATTCTCGGAGCGAGAAATAGAGAGGGAGACTGTGAGAGAGAACAGAGGATATTACAGCGGATCTGCTGTAGGTTTTGTCTCTTCATTTTGTTGGATAATATAAAGGAAGGACTGGTTGTTTGGGGTGGACGTAGCCCAAACTGGGTGAACCACGTATATCTGTGTCTCTCTGGTTTTATGTGTTTGGTGTGCTTGTATTTTCCGCATATTTTATGTGTTTCATTGCTCTGTAATATTTAATTTTCTAACAGATAAAATAATGCAGCTACAACAAAAACTGGATGAAGAAAGGAACAATTTGAACCAACAGGCCGAGTATCAACTCTTTAAATTAAAATAAGATATGGAGGTACTTAAGAAAAGTTATGAAAATTAATTATCCAGCAAAGACACACTAATTAAAGAATTGAGAGAAAATCTTATAAAGTATGAAGGCATTCCTACTGCAGAGGAATTCATTAAAGAAGCATTGGCATTAAATGCCCTACTCTCAAAACAATAAGATTTGTTTGTCTTACAAATGTCAGACATAGTTTCACATTTGGAAATTAGTGAGCAATTGACTAATACCATCATTGATCAGAGAATTGAGTTTAATGAACTCAATACCAAAATTTCTGAATGGCGGGATTCAGAGGAAGGTAGAAGATCAAATCTCCCAAAGATCAAAGAAACTTATAAAGATATTCTCTTTACTGACTGGGGTACACAGGTAAAATAGGCAGAATTGGCAATAGCTAGAGCATCAAGCATATCAAAGAGCATTGTCAAAACAATCAATCACATGTTACATACCTTTGGTTTAATTAAGGAAAGAGATTCTAAATCAATTCCTGATCTCAAAATATTGGAGAAAAGTTGGAAAAATATAGGTTAAATACGAGAAGAAACAATTGCACAGCTGAAAAAGACTAATTGGGAAGCATATTGGCAACTCTTGGTTAAACCTCATAGTCAAATAATGACATTGAATTATTCTCTAGATTCCATACAGAAATGCTGCCACTTTTACTTGATGCTATATTTACTAGATAGATGAAAACAAAGTTCGGGAAGCCTGCACAAGTTCAACCAATGTCTGATATTTTTGAACAGAAAAGCAGAGCTGGCACTAGCCTATGATCAAGCATGATCATGAGTTAATTTGTTTTGGCAATTTCAATTTTAGCAATTAGATACTAGGAATGAGGAAGGTTGTTTGAAACCTCCTCATAAGATATTTTGTACAATCTATTTTTGTAAGTAGCTAATGTAGTATTAAAACCCTTCTCATGCATTTAGAGAAGGGTCCAAGATTTTTATTAAGAAAATTTACAAAGAACGCATTATTGTATGTTTGTGGATGTCTTGATAATATAATGGAACATGGTCTTTTCAATTATATATCATCTTAGTTGATCACTATTGATGCACTGTTGTATTCTCTGAAAGACTTATTGATAGAATATTGATTGTGGCCTATTATCACTGGTCAGATGAGCAGGACATCACACATCTGGTACTATTATCGTGTATGCTAAACTCTGTTTTAAAATTAGTGATAAATCTACCTTTTTATGAATTATGTATGAAATCAATTATTTTTGTTTGAATTATTAGTTGCACTATTGTATGATATTAGAATAGAATTGATTTTTTTTTATATATGATCATGAGAATATATGTGATATGTTTTACATAGTCCTTTGATTAACTATTTTATCAAAAGGATTATCTTATAAAAGTATTAATTCTATTAAATCTGTGATTGATCTAAATCATCATAGACTAAATACACATCATTTTAGATCGCATAAAAACAACATTATCCTGGGTTATATTAGATTAGATTTAATTCAAAGTTTTGCATCTTAGAATAAAGTTGTCTTAGTTTTTAGTTATTCTCCTCACAAATCATTTGAAAGAAACCCAACAATCATATAAAACCCAAAACTGGGAAATTGGTCCCATTACCCCTAGTCGAAGCCATTATCCCAAACGGAAAAGGAGTTGCTTTAAGGTCTGGATCGGGTGGTTATCCCCCTTGTTGTTGCCACAGATGTCTGAGGCCTCAATAGGTTTCTGTTGCGAAGGTCAATCTGTTATTATTATAGGTCTGAGGACACCCACATCATTTAATTCTCTCTTAGGGTGTTATTATTATAGATATGAGGACACCCACATCATTTAGTTCCAACACCCTCCCATACTGCTTCGGGTGAGAATTTGACCTACACAAGTAGGTCACTGCTGAAAGGGCAAATAGTAAGAGGGTTTTGTTGGTTAAGCTTAACTCTAAACCTAGGTCAAGATCCCTGAAGCTAACAAGACTTATTTGTGCTTTTAATGGTCAAACAAAAGAATGATGTCGATAATGAATCTTTTCAAGGTTGTGACTCAAGATTGAAATATTATTTTGGTTGAGGTTGTTAACCAATACGATGAGATGTTTCATGAACCAAAAGGATTTCCTCCCAAGAAGGGAATCCAACATGAAATACAATTGCAGCAAGATTTTCCTCTTCCTAGCATTGGTATGTACAGGATGTCAGTGATGGAAAGTGCATAGATTAAAAACAAAATTCAAGAGTTTTTAAACAAAGGGATCATCATACCAAGTACTTCACCATGCGGTTCACCTATTGTTTTGGTGCCAAAGAAGGATGGACCATGGCACATGTGTGTGGACTTCTGTGCATTTAGAAAAATTACGATGAGAAACCATTACCCACTTCCTACAATGGATGATTTACTTGATCAATTGAAAGATGATAAGTATTTTACTAAGTTGGACTTAAGGAGTGGCTATCATCAAATTATAATTTTTGAAGGAGAAATATGGAATACAACATTCAAAACAAAGCAAGGTTTGCTGGAATGGCTATTTATGCCTTTTGGTCTTTGCAATGCTCCTGCTACCTTCATGTGTGTGATGAATGATGTATTGAGGCCATTTCTAGATGATTTAGTGATAGTATACTTAGATGACATCTTAATTTTCATTAAATCTCATGAATAACATGTCAGGCATGTCAAAAAAGTACTTGATATCTTGAAGAAAGAACAATTATTTTTAAAGATGTCAAAGTGTCAGTTTGGAAAAACTTCTTTAGTATATTTGGGTCATATTGTTGGAGGAGGTGAATTGAAAATACATTCCTCCAAGGTTGATGTCATTTTGAATTGGACAAAGCCCAAAACAGTGACGGAGGTAAGAATTTTTTTGGGAGCAGCCCAATATTGGAGGAATTTTTTTTTGGGAGCAACCTAATATTGGAGGAATTTTAATGCTAACTTCTCTTCTATTGCAACTCCATTGCATGAATTGACAAGTGTGAAGTAGGTTTCCTAGTGGGGATGCAAGCACCAAAAATAATTTTATACATTCAAGGAAAATATCAGTTCAACTCTTTTACTTTCACTTCCAGACTTGAGATAGTCATTTGAGATAAAAACTAATACAGGCAACTATACCATGGGCGCAATCCTCATGCAACATGGTAATCCTATTTGTTTTCACTCAGAAAATTGTAATGGTTCAGTGATTAATTATCCTACATATGACAAGGAATTGTATGCATTGGTGAAAAGTGTGAAAAAGTGGAAACACTACTTGATGGGTAAAGAAACAATCATTCACACTCATCATTAAACATTGCAATACTTGCAATCACAAACAAAGTTGCAACAATCAAGGCAATTTCGATGGATGGGTTTTCTTCAACAATTCCACTTAAAGATAAGGTACAAAAAAGTATCTATAACGAATTTGTTGATATGCATTCTAGGCCTATTGTTGGTGATGCTACTATTCTTAAGCATAATTTTGTTTTGCATGAGAGCTATGTTGAATAATATGCTTTAGATAGTGATTTTCAAGATGTCTATGCGACTTTGAGTCAAGGTAACCAAGTAGAGGAATTACATTATCATATGCATGATAACTTGTTGTACCATATTGGTAAGCTTTGTATTCCACACGAAGAAAGAGTAAACATCATAAGAGAGGCACATACTTCTCTTATTGTTGGTCATTTAGGTGTAGGTAAGATGGTAGCACAACTACAAAGGTATTTTTATTTCCCTCATATGCTTGAAAGTGTTTCACTTTTTATTAAAGGATGTTCATTATGTGATGTCATTAAGCATAGCAATAGAAATTTATGATTGTACACATCACTTCCAATATCTTCTCTTCCATGGGAGATTATTTCTATGGATTTTTTTGGAGGACTTCTTATGTAAAAAAGGAATCATGATTATCTTTATGAAGTTGTGGATAGGTTCAACAAAATGCGTATTTTGATGCCATGTAAAAAGAAAATTACAGCTGAAAAAATTGCTCATTTATTCTTTCAGAATGTATGGGTGCATTTTGGATTACCCACATCCATTTTTAGTGATCGATATTTTTTCTTTATTGGGAATTTTTTGTTAAGCCCGTGGGGATTCATGGACACCAAATTGAAAAAGAGTACAATACTTCATCCACAAACAGATGGTAAAACAGAGGTGGTGAACAGGATGGTGATACATCATCTTTGTGGTTATTGCGGCAATCATCCTAAGTTGAGGGATAAACATTTTCACTATATTCAACATGCTTACAACTGGGCCAAGAACTCTTCAATTCAAACATCGCAATTTGAGGCATGTTTGGGATGCTTGCCTAAATATCCTTTGGATTTTATTTTTGAAAAATATTTTGCTTTTGATGGTTATAGTGACATAAACAAAGCTAAAAATTTCATTGAGAAAATCTAATTGGTGCAACAAGCAGTTCAAGAACAAGTGGAAAAGAGCCAAGTCAAGTACGAAACAAGACACAACAAACATCGTGTAGATAAAATTTTCCAATTTAGTGATGAAGTTTGGATGCACATTAGAAAAAAAGGCTTCAAGGAGAAGGTAAAAAATTGAAACCAAATCGATATGGTCCATTTTGAATTTTAGAAAAGATTGGTGATAATGCCTTCAGGTTGGATTTTCCTTCATATATGTAAATTTATGTTGTTGCTAATGTGAGAATTTAAGGTTGTATTGATCCAGGTGCATATTGGTGTCCACCCACCTATTCCACTTAGACCCCCACCATTATTTCTTTCAGTTTTTTAGTTTCAACACAATTTACTATTTTTAGCAGTGTTTTGAGTCCTGAACTTTCAGAGCCGTTTTGAGGCCCTAAACGACGTTTTTTGCAAAAACCATGAGAAACATGGAGGTTTCTTCATTTTTTCTCACTTAAAATGTGCATTCCTTGGATAGACCTTTCTAACGATCTATTGAGCACGTCAAACGGAGATCATATGCCAAAGTTACGTCCCCAGGAAGTTGATGTACCAATTTACCCAAACGGGGCCCATAGTTTTGGAGCTTCATCTCCTAGGATTAGGTTTTTGGATGTTTATGGTTTTCCATTATTTCTCAACAATAAACAGGCCATCGAACCTCATTGTAACACAGTTTAGAGGCCTGTAGTCGCAACATCTCTTCTCAGAGATAAGCTACCAGTGCCCTAGCTAGTTTATTTCCATTATTTTTGTAAGCATATTTATGTTATTTGATATTAATGAAATGAAGTTTTATTTCCACTGCATCTCTTTGTTTATGTTTATTTCTATATATTATTGTGGTCCAGCATAAATTATGATCATGTATGATCCTCCTTTGATTCAAGATCAAGGAGAGAATGTTCAAATTCCTTCTATTTAGGATTTCTCTCTTGAATACCTTGAAGAACTACAACAAGACACCATTCTTGACAGAAGAACAAGGACTTCAACATGAGGGAATGTGGAGTACCTTCGTGTGGGGCTCAAGGGAAAAAATCAAAGAAAATCCAAATGGATCGAGATTGGAAAGGAGAAGGAACTATACCCTCATATATTGAACAACAAAAAGTGATATTTTGGGGTCCAAAAGATTCTAGTGGGGAGGAGTGATCCAGTGCTCAAAAAATATGCTCAAACATAAAATTTATCGGAATGGCTCGAAACTTGTGTGCTTGTGTAGATCTCATCGTTCTAAATCCAGCATAATTCATTTCACAAAAAATCGACACCATATGCTCCTAGAAATGAGGTATGTTCATTTTCCAAAATAGGAAAATTTTGGCAAAAGAATGTGTAGCCAACCTAGTCAGCATTCCGTATAGCTGACTAGGCTTGCTGACTATGCAAGGTTGACTGGGCTTCAAGAGCCAATCATAGCGTGACAAGTGTAATTCTCCTTTTGGTGCTGATTGGGTCAATTTTGATTGGTTTTTGGGTTGTTTTAGTGGCCAACCATAAGCTCCCACGTGGCCCAACCATATGCTACCACATGGCAGCATGGGAGCCACCAAATTTTTTGGGAAATTCTGAATTAACTCCACCGAATTCGAATCGTATACCTCCGCCCAACAAACCTCTGCATTAATCGTTGAGCCATATGTGTTCCTTGTTATATTATGGAGGAAAACCATTGTTTATTATGTTATCGTGGCACATATGGCATGGGGGGTCGGACTAAGGCCTAGCCCCTGGCCACCCCAATGCCATGAGACTAGGGTTGAGGGCTAGACCCTATACCACCCCCATGGAATTAACCGTGACCATAACCCGATAGTTGAACCACTCATGTGATAGCTCCATCGGAACTGAAGGTAGCAACTGCTGATTTTAATGTTAACCTGTAGCATCAACCATAACCTCTGGCAGACACCACGCCATGTGAACGCAACCTTAAAACCGACAGTGTTAACCACTACCGCCAACTCTTACCGCCAGCTTCACCACCTCCTAGCCACCCATGTGTCTAGCCCAACAGTGACTATTAAGCTGAGACCGCCAGTAGAAGGGGCCAACCTCAGGTCCTATGGGACCCCACATGACCAGGTGCATGCAAATTTCAGGGGGCTTATTGTCCAAACTAACGGTCCTACAAATTCGCCTACCGAGTGAGAATCGTGACATGGTTGGAGGAAAGTTTCCATGTTTGGGGCACCTATGCTAGTTTTGGGCCAAATTGTGGGGAGTTTGGCTGCAAAATTGGGGGAAAGAGAGAAAGAGGAATAACTTTCTCATTTTTTGGTCTTTTGGGAGCAGAAAGAGGCTAGACATGTATTTTTTATAGCTATGAAGCTGATGGAGTAGGTTTTGAAGCCATTTGAGCACTACAACTCATTGTAATCACCCTTTTATGATCATAATGAAATAGGATCAAACATTGGAAGCTGGACCAGGAGACGTAGCCCAGGAGGAGTGAACTCCTTCATCACTTGTTGATTTGTGATTAATTTATGGCTTTATCTCTCTATTATTTCTAAAATTTATGAGTTAAATTCATGTTTGAATCTAATTTAACTTAAATACCTCAAAAACTCATTCAATTTACTTGCAATTTATACAATCCTCAAGCACATACACATTCAGATCAGTGGTAAAGCAATTAGATAATTTAAAGTAAAGCTATAACTATAAATATGATTGCTTCTTTAATGATGGAGACTAAGCTAAATCCATCAATAATGATTTCCACAATTCGACACTTTCTTATTGAATATTCCAATATTAATCATAATGAAGATGTTGATATCTTGGTGAGCGGAATACTTAAGAGAAAAACATAAAACTAATGATTACTAAATCAATTTCACCCAATATAGATACTAATGGGATCCAAGGAAGCCTAAGATAAGAATGTGATATAATGAAATCTGAATAATATGGTGTTAAACATTTCAACTTACAATTGTAGAAAATACACATTCTTCTTCTTATTTGGAATTTTTCGATTAAATTTTAAGGAACTATTTTATTTCATTTTATTATTACTATTATTATTATTTTTTAGTATATGAAATTTCCTTATTGGTTAGTGGGGACTCTATGGATTCCCATTCTATATTAATTTAATACATATATAAAATTTATGTTTGGGAGAGAGGTCTAAATCTTTCACCTCCCCCATGCAAGAGTGAACATTTTAGCATTTTCTCCTGAAATTAGGAAATAGATGTTTGTTGCATCGTCATAACAAACAATGCATCTTGTGGAAAACAATTTACATGAATTTTTTGAAGTTGCTGTAACTAAATTTGAAAAGTGAAAGAGTAAGTGGAATGTGGGAATGCATAAATCTAGGTGGATATGGCAAAATGGATACAATGAAAAAAAAAAAAAAACTTATTCATGGGTATTTGGTTCTTCATAAAAATTTCCTTAAGAATCTCATTGTTTTGTAACCATTGAGTTACAAAACATTTCCATGTTACAACACTTTGTAACTCCTAACCTTGTATTGTGACCATTCCATTACAATTTCACAACCCTCGAGCTATCATTGTTTATGTATCCCATCCTTTTGTGGTGATACTCCATTGTTTCCTAACCTTGAGGTCATGATTCATTCATGGATCTATATCTATTCCCAAAACATTACTAATTGTTACTTATAGGTATACCACAACTCTAGGGTTGTAAGTTTATAATGCTTATTAAGATTCAAAAGTGACCTCACAACAATTACTCATTATGAACCGAAACCATTCATTTAATTTGCTTCATTCGGTCAAACCCTTAACCATTGGGTGCGTGGGATATCAATCATTCGAGTGAGTAGATGGACTTACTTGCACAAGAAACAATATGACTTATTATGAGTGGGGGGAATTATTGTTATTAAGAGACTTATAGTAAGAATATGACCTAGATTGACCACATTAGGAAACTGCCCCTAAAAAGAGAGTGCATTGTTTCCCACAACAACCTAACTCAAATATTATTTTAAAACTAAGACCTAATTAATGGATATAAAAAGCATACATGTGTTGCTTTTTATTCCTAAATAACTTGAAAGAGGTCTCCCTTTATGGTTCCAATGTGTTGCATTCCATAAAAGATGTTGTATGGCTTCCTACATTTCCTAAGGATCACAACTCAACCCCTATAAGGCTAAAAAATATGCATTCCCCACACTCATATTCATGCTTGTGGGGTCCTCACAACTTAGGCTTTCTATATTATTATTTTTCTATAAAAATTGATAATCCTAAAAAATTAATAAAATAGTTTAATGTGTATGTTATGTTATGTTGATGATGGTTAATGTACACTAAGATCAAATTTGGTCATCTGGAATTTAAGAAACATGAGGAACTACTTGGTTTGCTTTACAATTTCATTTCCATGCCTAAATTTTTTTAAGAAAAGTATTCCTAAATCACAATAAGTTTGATGAGTTAAAAGGTTAGAAAGGTTAGTATTGTTTTAAAAAAATAGAATTGTGATTTAATGTGGTTGTACATGGTACATTCTAAGAGAAAATGGTTTTCATCTTGTACGTGTTACAAAGTTGAAAAATTATTTTGACCCATAACATTTTAGGAATTGTCCAATGCCCTGTTTCACAATGGAGCAAGCTCATTACTGTATAAACATTTGCATGTGAAATGTTTGCACAAATACATGACTTAAAAGGCAAAAAAAAGATGATTGTGCTAATAAACTTAAAAGCATTAATAAAGATTTAATAGAAGATATTATTGTGATGTTTTCTACCTAATCATTTAGGTATTATTTGCATACCATTTAAACTAAGAAAACATATTAATGCTTTGTTGTTAATTATTTAAATTTTCTAATGTAAAAGTGTTAATTAAAAACAAACAACTTGTATAGAGAATGCATTTAGGATTATTTTTCAATAAATGGTTATTATTATTAGTTTATTTTCTATACAAAATATGGAGCTATGGTTATATAATGCCCTTGTTGTTACAATGCAAAGTGTGTTTGCTTCAAATATTAAAAAGGGGTTAATCCATTGTCTAGATTCATATATATGGATTAAATTGGACTAATGATGAGGGTTAATACATGTGCCTTGAAATAGAAATTTAATTGGGATCTTGCACTATAAAGGTCATTTCTAATACTTTCTTGTCTTGCTAATATCATATTAATTATGAAAATATTGCTCAGCACTTTATAAAAATATTAAGAGGTTGATATGATCAAATCTTGAAAAGATCTCATTTCATTAAAATGGTTTTTATTCCTACCCTCCCACTATATCTCTTTTTTATTTGGTAGGCTTCAACTTGCACTTTAGCACTGGAGAATCCAATAGCTTTACCTTTTTGAAACTCTATATTGTTTTAGTACGACTTTCAAACCTAACCTTTAACAAGGTTAATACTCTGCTATTTTACAACTTTCTTTTACTTTTATTAAAATTTCACAATTTGCCATTTATAATATCTGTAACACTTGAATTTTTTTTCATTCATAATATTTACTTATAAGATAAAATCCATTAAACATATCACTCCTTCCTATTATCCTTTATTATATCTCCAAAAATAACTCATTTTACTATCTAATATTAATGTGGAAAAAATCTATATTTATAATAGCCTATAATAAAATTCATAATTTTATAACATTGCATAAATAATAATTTAAAAAAAATGTAATCATTATAATGATAACATTAAGAATATTAGTAACTTGCTTTATATCATTAGTAATGTTAGTAATAGAGTTCAAAATATATAAAAGGATAAATGGCCTTGAAGAAGTTTCTATACACATATCCCTACTTGAAAAGGCTAACAATATGACCACCCCATAAATTTAGGGAGAACCTCTAGAGGTAACACAACATTCACTCATTAACCAAATCCAATCAACGTTGGTAGATTTACCATGATGGGAGTAGCAACACTATGACAACGGGCATTGTGTCAGATAAGATAATTGTAGCCTCATTCTAGCTATGTATAACAACCTCAATCTTTCCAACTAATATTAATATCAAACATTGGAAAAACATGGAAATGGGTCAAACCTCTTTTGAAGAGAGTTGAATAGCAAGCTCAAGCAAGAACATTGAGTGACAAATCAAACATGTGACAACTTAAGAATTGTTATAAACGAATGAACGAAGTGACGGTAGTGAGAGAACTACCAAGTCAGTGAGAGTCCCATAGAGCATTATCAAGGGAGAATTCCAAAAGACATCGTTATCATTTCGCTATATAGAACATCACATGCGTCTGGAAAAGGATTCATCACGCAGAAGTTGTGAAATTGAAGTTGGAACATGTTGTTTGTCGGCCAAGCAGAGAGGAGGAGAATCCGAGGGTGGAGTTGGCCACATCAAATTGGAGAAGATTATCTTGCATCTGATACGTCCCTATCACAATCGGTGTCACCGGTGCCTCCCCTGCATCAACAAAACCCAGACACAACACGTTATCATTGACGGCCACCATGGAGTTAGCTCCAAAGATCATCCAAATGGTATCATCCCCCTGCAAAACAAGATCGATCTCCGGCACGCCAGGCCCCAGGCGAGTGGACCCCACACCGCTTGTCTGGTAACCGTTGGGCCCAAAGCCAGAGGTCAACTCACCGCTCGAATCAAAACACGCACCGAAAGGAAACACCGAGGCAACGCGCGATACATTCTGTTGCCTCATCAAGCTTGTAAAGACGCCGACGAGGGAGTTATAGATGGGTGTGGCCAGTTGCGTGTACGGCGCCACGGTGCTCAGCTTGGTGCCGCCACGGCCCCTCGAGTCGATTCGCAACTTCTCCGCGTCGATCGGCAGGTGGACACCGCCCACTATTATTCCCTGCACCTCGATATAAAAGGCGCTGCTGTACACGGGATTCTTAATCAAGGGAATTTGGATGAGCCCGGGGCTGAGGTCTGTGCCAGGTGGTGGAAGGAAGACGAGCGGCCCGTCGCCAAAGAAGAGAGCACCCGGTGCATTTCCACTTGGCAGACACATGGCAAACTTGCGGCCAAAGCCTGCAGCAGCGGAGAGCTGAGCTGGCAGTGCCAGCGTGGACGAGCTCATCCCGGCGACGCCAGCATCCCCGCCAGGCAAACCGGAGAGGTCTCCTTTGCTAGCGCAGGCGAAGGCCAGGTCCGGGAACGTGACGAGGGGGCCGGGATTCGAACCGTCGGTGCTCGGAATAGCCGCGACATCCTGCCCGAGTTCGAAACTGTCGGTGCCTAGGCCGGGCACGACGCATGTATCGTTGTTGCAGCCGGGGGCATGGGGGGCATAACAGGTGCCACAGCCCGAATCGAAATAAGATTTGCACAGCTGCGCACTGCAGGCCACTGGGCTATAAGTGGAAGATCTGTAGCTTTTCTTGTCACATCTTAACCACATGTAGTCCTGTTCGATGTCTAAGACTAAACGCTGGATCTGCAGAGGTGTTCTCTGCCGGATTTCGACGGTGTAGAGCAGTGTCGCGGGGTCTTGGGTGATCTGAGTAACAAGGGCCCTCGTGCGCCTCTGCTTCGAAGCATTTGCAGGCAATTGACAGAAGCAGGCGATGGCTATGGCGATCAAGACGAGACGAAGTTGGAGCGACGCCATTGGTTCGATTCGGTAACGCTGGTGATATTGAGATAAATGGAATTTGGGTACGGAAAGGCGGAGGAAGGGGGATTCGATCCCTGGCTTGCCGTAAGGCCGTCAGCATTGACTTCGAACAAAGCCCTATCGAAAAAAATATGAAACAAACAAATGCCCTTGTAGTTGACCCGGGGTTCAATTCAAGCGGTGCTAGTTTAGATCGTAATCAAATCTAGATTACGTTGTTTGACGCAGTGAAATAGCCATAGATATGAATATCAGATGCACTACAATCACAAGTCATTGACAACTTCCGATACATCAAATATCAGATACATTACGTTATTTGAATCAATCAAATGAGGCGACCACGCGGTCTTTATCTCTCCAGCAATACAAAGTCTACGATCCACTGTATATATTTGTCAAAGGCCCACAATATTTTATAAAATGAAGACCGAAAAATCGTTCAATTTTTTTTTATTTTTTTTTATTAAAAGACATTTTAGATATTTTAAATCAAGTAAACAACCATTTTATGTTTATTAAATGAAGACCGAAGAATCGTTCAATTATTTATTTATTTATTTATTGAAAGACGTTTTAGATATTTTAAATCAAGTAAACAAGGTAAGCGGAGAATATAAAAGGTAATAGGATAATTTTAATGAATAATATATATATATATATATATATATATATTAAATAAAAATTTATTCAATTATTACGCTGTAAAGCGTATCTATTTGAAAACAACTTTCCTAAATGGCTACGTGTACTATTATATACTCTTGATTTGAATGTTAGACGATTCAAATAAACTCTACCTTACGATTAAACAATGTTATTTTTAATCAGTTATACAACGTAAATATATATTAACCGTGAGAATTTCTACCGACATCAAAATTCAGTAAGAGTTTTTACTCTCATACATGGAGCGATGCCAATGTATGAGCTCTCCTCGTCGAAGACGAGGAGAGCTGTAAATATTGGAGAATGGAAAGAAATAAAAGCGCTAGGTTCTTGTTGAGTCCCGCTAAAGTGATAATCTAACTGCCTGTGAGTACGCTCTTCGGCCAATCATGCTAATAACCAGACCTGTGCGAGTCTTCTTCTAGCGCTCCAGGATTGATCCAGCCCCGTCATTGCTTCGCTCAATGACTTCTAACAACCAAATTCCTTCCTACTCTCATTTCCAAGAAAATTATAATCTCTGCATCTTTCGCTGTTGAGTAAATCCCATTTACTAACCCTTGCTTTCAGTTGAGCCCATGAAGACGATATCAAAATTGTCACTGTACGTTGAATTTGTAATTCAGTGAGGGTTTTTGCTCTCATACATGAGCTCATTTTCTTCTCCCGTGGCTACGAATTTGTTGACAAGAGCAAAGACATTATTGATTAATTCATTGAGCTCATTGGAACCTGCCGCGGTGGACATGGCTTCAAAGGTGGCTTCTCTCTTTCGATTTCAATGGCTTCTAATTTTGCTCTCTTTCGATTCGACTGTAAAATGAATGGTTCTAATATTGCTCTCTTTCGATTCGATTTATTTTTTAGCCTGTGTAAAATGAACGATTATAATTTTGCTCTCTTTCCATTCGATTTATTTGTCAACGTGAAATTGGTGGTTCCAATTTTGCCCCCTATTGTAAAAAGAACGGTTCTAATTTTGCGCTCCATACGATTTGATTGATTAATTCATTGAGCTCATTGGAACCTGCGGCGGTGGACATCAAAGAAACTCTGAAGAAGTATGTGTTCTACGCCAACGTTCTGGGCTTGACCAAGTCCGATATTCAGGTAAGTAGCGAAAATGAAGTGAACAGAATCCTTAATTAGAATTTCATTTTAATGACAGGGAGGGTTAGTGGCGAAAATTAATTCTAGTGAGCATGTTTTTTTTAATTAGGGTTTCATTTTAGTAACAGCGAGGGTTTATTTTTTCAGGTATATGTGGAAGAGGAGAAGGTGCTGGTGATAAAATGCCAGGGAGGCAAGTGGAAGCGCGACGCTGTCGAGGATGAGGAGGGCTATAAATATCTGAGAATGAAAAGAAATAGAAGCCATAAGTTCTTGAGGAAATTCACGCTGCCTGGCGATGCCAATGTCGAGGGTATTTCTGCGTCGTGTGTGGATGGGGTTTTGACTGTTACTGTGCCCAGGATTCCCCTGCCATGAAGTCCAAGACAATTTAGCACTGTCGAGGATGAGGAGGGTTGTAAATATCTGAGAATGGAAAGAAATATAAGCCCTAAGTTCTTGCCGAGTCTCGCTAAAGTGATAATCTAACTACCTGCGAGTACGCTCTTCGGCCAATCATGTTAATAACCAGACCTGTGCGAGTCTTCTTCCAACACTCCAGGATTGATCCGGCCCCGTCATTGCTTCGCTAAATGACTTTTAACGACCAAATTCCTTCCTACTCTCATTTCCAAGAAAATTAAAATCTCTGCATCTTTCACGGTTGAGTAAATCCCATTTACTAACCCTTGCTCTCAGTTGAGCCCATGAAGACGATATCAAAATTGTCACTGTATGCTAAGTTTGTATTCTAAGACCACTATATTTTGATGCTAATGTTACAAGTAGAGAAATCTGTGCATAAAACGACTGCTGCTTTGCAATAATTAAAGAGTTTGTAACATTTCGGTGAAACTTGTTGTAACTCTTGGAGGTTATGTTATCTAAACAATTGAAAATCTGCGATTCTAGGATTTCATAGCCAGATTCTGGGGAAAAATGGGCTCGAAAGATGACTGTAAAAAGTCGAAATCGTAGCATGTTTAGACTACAAGTAGAAGAAACGCTTAGGCATTAAATTTCCAGATTAGTTTGTAATGGATATTCGCGAGTGTTATCTCATTGAATTTACATAAGCAAAGCAGCAGCTGAGTTGGTACACTAAGAAATTCGAAGTTGAGTTTATAATTTTACTGAAAAGAACCCAGAGAAGATCCAAACGCGAAAGCTAAAATAGAGTAATTTGGTAGTTTTATGGCTCTCCGTAAAAGAGGAAAGCAGAGGAAATAAAATGTATGCGAGAAATAAGCTAGATTCATTTTATGGAAGTCTAGGCTGGACTTTTGATCTCAGGGCAATTGTAGAAGGTTCAAATGGCGAACTGGTTAGTTCACTGAAACTGTTTAGATTGCTTCCTTTTTCAATTTGAAATTAGAATCATTAGGCTATGCCATTTTGCGCTCCTTTATAGGATCTAGGAAGTTCTTTGACAGGTTGATGGTTTGTTTCTACCAATTCGATGATCTGATTGCTAGAATTGAAGGATGTAGTAAGGCATTTTGGTTCTGTCATTCTGAGGGTCGCATTGTTTGAATAGTTTGCACACTACTTTCTTTCATATCATAAATACATATAAAAACTCCTATTGTTTGCTCATGGTTACTTGTGACTGAGTTGTATCGAATTGTTAATGAGATGAATTTAGTTTTCCAATTTAGATCAGAACAACTTCAATTCTTGCAAGTGTCCTGAAGTAATTGATGCATTAATTTAAAACAGAGGAGAGTTTTGAGAAGATTGTCTAGCTTATTCAAAATTAACCACAAGCAAGTTGGCTGAAGCTGGAAACAAATCATTTAGAACTTAGAAGTAATCAAACATGACTCGATATATCTTCCACATTGTCAAATCGGTTCATTCCCATGTTCTAATTTACTCACTTTTTGCAGTTGAGGCATTCAATTTCCAGATTAGTTTGTAATGGATATTCCTAAGTGTTATCTCGTTGAATTTGCATAAGCAAAGCAGCCGCTGAGCTGGTACACTGAGAAATTCGAAGTTGAGTTTATAATTTTACTGAAAAGAACCCGGAGAAGATCCAAACACGAAAGCAAAAGTAGAGTAATTTGGTAGTTTTATGGCTCTCCGTAAAAGAGGAAAGCAGAGGAAATAAAATGTACGCGAGAAATAAGCTAGATTCATTTTATAGAAGTCCAGGCCGGACTTTTGATCTCAGGGCAATTGCAGAAGGTTCAAATGGCGAACTGGTTAGTTCACTGAAACTGTTTAGATTGCTTCCTTTTTCAATTTGAAATTAGAATCATTAGGCTGTGCCATTTTGCGCTCCTTTATAGGATCTAGGAAGTTCTTTGACAAGTTGATGGTTTGTTTCTACCAATTCGATGATCTGATTGCTAGAATTGAAGGATGTAGTAAGGCATTTTGGTTCTGTCATTCTGAGGGTCGCATTGTTTGAATAGTTTGCACACTACTTTCTTTCAAATTTTCATAAACTGTTAATTAACATTAGTCAATTTATAGTTCAATGTTGTACGAGGTGCAAGACAAGCATTCTATTATTCAAGGAAGCTGAAAGATAGAGGATACAAATGATCTCAAGTACATTCCTGTAGCATCATTGTCTATATTTGATGTACTAAGTGTCATGATATGGGTTCTAGTTTATGATCGCATAATTGTGCCTTGCATGTACACTGGAAAAGAGAAGGGTTTTACTCAGCTGCAACGAATGGGTATTGGGCTGGTCATTTCAATAATTTCTATGACAACAACTGCCTTGCTTGAAATCAAGCGTTTGGATATTGTCGGAACTCACGATTTGGCCCATGATATAGTCACGCCAGTTCCCATGACCATTGTTTGGCAAATTCCCCAGTATTTCTTAATTGGTGCTGCAGAAGTATTTTTCCTTATAGGGACTGCAAACCCATTAATTCCCCATGTCTGCACTAAAAAGGAGGTGGGAAACTTAGCCCTATGATGCAAATCACTTACCAATGCTACAACATCTCTGGCATCCATGGCTAGGATATCAGCGTAGGACACCGTGTTGGGGCACACATTTTCTACAGCTTGCTTGGCCTTTATTACAGTATCAAATCCATCACCAACTAGTGATAAGTTGTTTGAATAGTCTTTCTCAGCTATGTTGTTTGGAGTAGACTGAGTAGTCACAGAAGCATCACATCCCTGTGCAAACCCAAATGCAAAATCAGAACATTTGACCTCAATTCAAACATGCATCATCATAATTGACATTGTTCAACAATATATGTCAGCCCATATAGTAATAATACTAATTTACTAGGATCAACAAGAGGTAAAAGATGAAAGAACAAGGAATATCAATTTCAATTTCAATTTCAAATTCAAAGCAAAAACATGAACATATTTATATAGATGTGTCCCTTACCTCAACGAAGCAGTCATGGAAGAAGAGCCTCAGTGTTGCAGGGACTGTGACAAGCGTTTGCTCAAACTTTTGAGAAACAACACTCCTTACAATGGATTCAACATTGGAACAGGTTTCTGCATAAACATTCTCACTAACCTGCACTGATCCTTTGCTTACACACAGTCCAGACAATACCCAAATTAAAAATCTAGCCAATTCTAATGGCTTCCTACCATATTTCTCTGCAACCATGATTCACAGTACTCAATAATATTCCAGAAACTCTTATCTAAAAACTCAAAATATAACAAGCCTCTTGCCTCGTCTACAGCAATGAAAACTGCACAGTTCTAGATATATGATAGTCAATGAATGATGTGGTTCTAGTTGGGGGCAGGAATGGGAATAAATCAAACAAAACATTTCAATTTGCAGGGGAAAATAGGTCGGCATGATGTTTCCTCTGGCCTTTCGATACCCTTTGAATTATTCTCAATCCAAATTCCCATTCATGTGAGAATCGAGATCATCCTCTCGCTTTTTGATATCCCTAGAACTTTTCTTAATCGACTTTGAATTCATGTGAGATCATTAACTTCTGGTGATAATATTAGGTTTTCATTAATGTTTATTTCTCTTATATCTTTACTATCAGGTTCTATTTTCAAATTGAAACAGAAAAGGGAACTTTTTATTATCAAATTGAAAGAGAAAAGGGAACTTAATATAAGTTGGAAACATTGAAATGAGTTGGAGGATGGCCTAGAGGATAGAATGCCTTTTCTAGTAGATGACGCGTTTAGATTTCACGAGCGATATTTGAATGTTGAGAAATGTGAAACAACACTAAATGCAAACTGCATGGAGACAAGATGAGAAGAGGCAGTTTGATCTTGGATATCATTTTCATTTGTGTATTCCACTTTTCTTTAGTAGATTTCTAGATGTTTGTTTTGACTTCCAAAACAGTATTAGCCTTTTCCATGCTCCACCATCCATCTTGGATTCAGTGCAGAACTTACCCTTTACTCTTTTTGGCAATATATATGGTTGCTGATCAAAATTATATTATTGTTCCTAGAACCTAATACATTTTAATGATTTTTTGTGTAGTATTTAAGTTATAAAACCATATATGTAGCATTGAATTAGTAGCACAATTTTGAAAGAGAACATAAATAGGTTACGCGATAACTTTTTATAAAATATAACTTTCTCCAAGTAGCTCTAGTATCTCTATATATCCAACTAATATGTTCATCCACTTTCACTTCAATATATCTATATACTTGCACATGTGATTCCTTTATTAGGATGAGAATAATATGCAGTTTTATCATCCATGAAGTTTTTGAGGCCAAGGGAAAAAAAGGATTCTTATGCTGTGACTTTTTTCATTGCTAGTACTTGTATCCTCCATGATCGCAGCTACATCCTATCCTCCATGATCGCAGCTACATCTTGATCAATTTCGCAATATGATCACAGTTTCACGATTCATGTGAGAGCATTTCCGCTATACTATTTCCTACTTGCATGATTCATGTGAGATCATTTCCTCTATACTACTCTTCACTATGTTACTGCTTTACAGCGTTTCCTTTGCAACATATGGTGCAATTGCTAGTATATTTTATTACACATATAATTTTATAATTAAGATTAGGAGTTGATTTTTTCTTGTTATAGATTCTCCTTGAGGCTTAAAATATTTAATAACAATGGTTAAAAGAAACTTTATCTCTGCTAGTTGGGTTTTTAGGTATTTATGATTTGATTTTTTTAAAATGATGTGAAGATTTATTTACAAATATTTAGTTTTAATTTTTTATTTGGATAGAAATGATATATGTATATATTGAATAATTTTTTTTAATGATGATTAATAATAAATATTATTTTTTGGGATTCAAGTGTGTTAAGTAAATCATTTATTTATGACCATTTTTATGAGAATTGATTAATTTTTCATGATTTTTGAATAGTCTATTTAGCACTCATTGCATAAGACTAATAATGTTTATTAAAACCAATGTGATCTATAGGACTTTTAGAGATATTAATTTAAATTTTTTAAAATTTTATTTATATGATAGAAAGGACATCACTATAGTTTTGCTAAGACTTTTAGAGAGATTAATTAAATTTTTTTAAAATTTATTTATATGATAAAAAAGAACATCACTATAGTTTTGTTCTAAGAGAGTGTTTTCATTCATACATATGATAGAGATGATTCATTCATTGGTTGTTGGTTAGAAAGGGTTTCTGATACTATCTTTATTCCCCAAGGGTTTCAAGGAGAATTGAACCCATGACCTCTCGATAACAAGATGCTTTAGCGATGGGAGTTCGATAAATTGAGTTAACCCTCATATCAAAATGAATATATCAAAATGAGTTAAAACTAAATTCAAATTTTGTTTTTGGGTGATAACACATTTTCATCTTTTTATTAAAAAAATAAAATTTAAATCATAATTAAATCATTATTTAATTAAAAAAATATTATAAAAAATATTTTGTTAATTTAATTATATTTACAATTTAAATAAATTTTTATCAATAACTATGATAATTAACATCCACTAAGACTATTATGGCGTATCCAAAATTAATCCAAATTCTTTAACATTTTATTTCTATGCTTGTAGACAAGTGAGAGAAGCCTGATCACCATAGTTTTGTTGCCTTAATAAGTCAAGAAGGTTGTTGGATTTGAGTATAAGTTGGGAAAAATAAATAAATTGTTTTTAACTTCAACCCTCTTAGTATTGCACAATTTTTAAACTATTTCTTCCCCTGGCATTTCGGGAGTAGACCAATGCCCATTTTCACTATGACTTCATTTTCTTCGTAACACTAGTTAAAACAGATAAATGATTATGGAAAGTCTTCTTATTTGAGCAATATTCATTTTCTTCTCAATACTAGTCAAGACAGATAAATAATTGTGGCTATCAAGATTGGGGTTGATCACCTCTTTATAATATGTTAGTTCACCTAAACAATACAAGCGAGCCTGAACAATGTCTACAAACGAGCCTGATGAAGATACCTTACAAGCGAGCCGGCTACTTTTACCCTCAAGAATATCGGTTACCAGATCTACAACTAGCAGGGTCGACATCTACATGCATGCTTTTTGAATTTTGGTATTCTGCCTTTCTCCGATCAGCTAGACAGCACTGCTTATGTTCTCACACAGGCGCTCAGTCCTCCTTATCGCACCAATTCATACAAGCCTGCGCATATAAACCTGACAGATGATCTACGCAGCCTATCTCCTTTCTTCTCTATGCCCACACTCTCAATGCTATCATGTTGTGCATACGTGGGTAGCATGCTCGAACCTTTCAAGTTATAGAATCTCTCCTTTGTGCTGTCTTTTTGATATGTTTTTCTGTATTATCTTTTGATACATCTAGGTGGGCTATTCAAGATACAATACTATGATAATCATGTAAGGAGTGAGTTCTTATTCCTCCGTAATGGGTGGTTTTTTGTGATTATAAGGGTTAATTTCTTTTATGCAAGGAGTGAATCTTAATTCCTCCGTAATAGGTGACCCTTCCTGGAGATTACATGGGCTAACTTCTTTCTTAGAAGTTGCTCTTCGATCTCTACATGACCAGGATTCCTATTATTCCCAGCAATCTGAAGCTGTGAATGTAATGAATGATACATGAACTGTTATAATACAACGATTTTTTTCTTCTGAAAACAAATGTTAGTTCACTCTAGCTCTTTATTACTCCATATATTTTTTTTTAATTCCGAAGTAATAATATTTTTAATATTATCAGTTTTTTTTTTTTTTTTGGTAAAAAAATTTGACTTTCAATTAGTTTTGAAATTTTTAAACTGAGTCTATCAATTTATTTAAATTTTGAAAAATAAATAAATATTAAACTGAATATTTTGAAAAAAAAATGATTTTTAGAATGTAACTTAGAATGTAAATTGTTTTTTTCTAATCTATTCTCATGTGGTTTTTAATTGAATTGATAAATATAAAAATTACTTTAAAAAAAAATCTATTTTTTTCTATAACTAGTGTCATAATAATTTATACTGACAATATCATGGCTTATCAATATCACATGTCCAAAAATCATGACTCATTTCAAAATTAAAATATTTTATAAATATTTTATTTTAATATCTATAGATTTATGGCTTCTATGATCCATCGTTAAATTATGAAGAAATCTTTCAATAATAATCACATTACAATGAACAATGTCTAAGCGTTTAGAACCAACCAGTGTGGTTCATCACCTAAGTCCTGATGGTGAATTACACTAGTTGGTTCGAAAAGTGTCGACATTGTTCATTGTAATGTGATTATTACCGAAAGATTTCTTCATAATTTTATTTTAAATTTTTTTATAACATTTTTTTAATTAAAACTTAATACTTACAAGATAAAAATATTCTATATCATAGATATTTACTCCTATTTTATCAGAAATATTATTGACTTGTAAAAAGTAATCTTTATTATAATACTATGGGCCTCTACCATGACTTATTAATACCACATGTCCAAAAACAATAACTCATTTCAAAATCAAATTATTTTATAAATATTTTATTTTTATTTTATTTTATAACATTTTTTTTCGAGGGAAGAAACTCTTATTTTGTCAAATTTTTATATTAGTTTTTAATATTATATTAATTTAAAATTTTATATATAAGTATTATTATTATTATTATTATTTAAAATTATTAATTACCTTTTATATAAAAAGCAAGTACTAAATAACAATGCTGCATATCACATTATCAATTTTCGAATTCAAAATGCTCAATCCAAAAAATATTATTAAAATTTATTGTAGAATTTATTCTAAATAATCTAATAAGTATAACATTTGTTGCATTGACCCTTTTTTATTATGTTTGAAAAAATAAAATTATTCATCTTTCTTTTTATCTATATCATTTAGATATGAAAATAAAAATATTTATAATATATTTATCTAGTAGTCTTTTTATCTATATCATCTAGATGTAAAATCTTTCTTATTTATTTTCTGGTCTAATTTGTTTAGAATATGACATAGATTCATTGAAATTATAAGTTTGACAGGTGAATTTTTCACAATGAAAATGTCTAAAAAAAAGTTTTTGAGCGTGCTGAATCCACTCAAAAAACCAATTTAAACAACACAAATCAAAATTTAGCCACAATTTTTTGGGCCAAAAACTCCAAAAAAATCAACTTAAAAACTACTATATTTATTAATAATATAATATTTAACCATACAACAATTTTAAAAATAAATAGAAAAATTAATTAATAGACAAAATCATATTAATTTTTATTAATTGCATTTTCTTTAGTTGATGAGCCTCCACCTTGTAACTTTGACTTTAAAACTTTTGACCAAATCGCTTTAAAAAATTTAAACAAAAAAATATTCCAATTGATAAAATCTTTTGGATAATTATCCATATCATACTTGCGTCACTTCAGCTTATCCCTGACCATTACATATCTATATTATAAGCCCAACGCCAACAATGTTAGATGCAGTGTTGAAAAGTCAAGGCGACGACCACCTGATCCGGCCAGTTTTTCTTGGTCAAGCAGACGTTCTGATCTTAAAAGTCTTCCACTAGACCAAATCAAATTATTCAACACCCAAATTCAGAAAAATGGTATGCAATTTTCGTCCCTTCAAATTGCCAATCTACACGCAATCCCCAAGGGCCCAGAAACCTTCTCTGTCCATGAATTTTCTCGGTATTGCATCGCTTCAAGTCACGCGGCATCCCCCAGGACTTTACACAAGAGATTCTGTATTCTCCCCCCTTTTCAATATATAAGCATCTACAGAGTGCAGAACAGAACTCACAACTCAGCTTATCCTGACCATTACATATCTATATTATAAGCCCAACGCCAACAATGTTAGCTGCAGTGTTGAAAAGTCAAGGCGACGACCACCTGATCCGGCCAGTTTTTCTTGGTCAAGCAGACGTTCTGATCTTAAAAGTCTTCCACTAGACCAAATCAAATTATTCAACACCCAAATTCAGAAAAATGGTATGCAATTTTCGTCCCTTCAAATTGCCAATCTACACGCAATCCCCAAGGGCCCAGAAACCTTCTCTGTCCATGACTTTTCTCGGTATTGCATCGCTTCAAGTCACGCGGCATCCCCCAGGACTTTACACAAGAGATTCTGTATTCTCCCCCCTTTTCAATATATAAGCATCTACAGAGTGCAGAACAGAACTCACAACTCAGCTTATCCCTGACCATTACATATCTATATTATAAGCCCAACGCCAACAATGTTAGCTGCAGTGTTGAAAAGTCAAGGCGACGACCACCTGATCCGGCCAGTTTTTCTTGGTCAAGCAGACGTTCTGATCTTAAAAGTCTTCCACTAGACCAAATCAAATTATTCAACACCCAAATTCAGAAAAATGGTATGCAATTTTCGTCCCTTCAAATTGCCAATCTACACGCAATCCCCAAGGGCCCAGAAATCTTCTCTGTCCATGACTTTTCTCGGTATTGGCTCGCTTCAAGTCACGCGGCATCCCCCAGGACTTTACACGAGAGATTCTGTATTCTCCCCCCTTTGCAATATATAAGCATCTACAGAGTGCAGAACAGAACTCACAACTCACAGTTGGGGTTACGAGACGAAGAGAATCATGGATACTCGTTTACTTGTTGCGATGCTTTTGTTATTTGCAATGTTATTCCCAATAGCAGCAACCACTGGTGCAGCAGCTGTTAGTTGCTCACAGAAGCAGCGCTCATATTCCCATATTCATAGGGAAAATGGTTTGTATCTGTATGACCAGATGGGTGGGTCAAGTTCTCTTCAGTCTGATGATTCTGATTATTTGAATAGGCGGAATATGCTGGAGCAACCTCGATACCAGTTCCTATCATCAATGGCCGATCGTGATGAAAAGGACGTGGAGGCTCTCTTGGCCTTCAGAGAGGCCATCACATCAGATGGTGGATCGCTGTCCAACTGGACGGCTGATAACTCAAATAACGTGTGCTCCTGGAATGGAATTTGGTGTAGAAGAAACACCCAAAGAGTAGTTGCGATAATCCTTCCGGGATTAGGGTTGCAAGGTACCATTTCGCCATCTCTGGGAGGCCTCTCTCTATTGCGCACCTTGGATCTTTCTGGAAATTTATTGACAGGACGAATTCCACCAGAGATTGGGCAGCTTATAGCGCTGAGAAAACTTGACCTCAGCTCTAATGCGCTGTCGGGTAATATTCCAACAACATTGTCTAATTGCACACAGCTTCTATCGATCGATCTTTCTGGGAACAGTTTGACAGGCATGATACCCACAGAATTTGGTCGTCTAATCAAGCTGGAACATCTCAGCTTGTACTTAAATGCTCTGAGTGGAGGTATTCCAAATTCTCTGGGTAACTGCACATCTCTTCGAGAATTGTGGATTCGAAATAACAATCTCAGTGGTGCAATTCCTTCAGTTTTGTGTGGGACACGCATATCTGAACTCGACTTTTCATACAACTCTCTAAGTGGTGAGATACCTGCAGCTCTCGGCAACTGTTCTCGGCTTTCTTCCATCTACTTTTACAGCAATCTCTTGACTGGAAGTATTCCAGAGGAACTGGGGTTTCTCCATAATTTGGAGAATTTGGATCTAGAGTCTAACGGAATAGAGGGCTCCATTCCGCCGGCTTTGGGAAATTGTTCTTCCCTTCAGACTTTATATTTGGGACAAAACAGATTGTCAGGGAGTATACCATCTCAATTGGGTAATTTGAAAAAGCTTTCTGTATTTTCATTATCGCCCTCACGTTCTGGTGGCCCAATGGATATTCAAGATAGTATTCGGGGTAATATCTCAGGTCCTATCCCTTCTGAAATAGGAAATTGCAGCAATCTTGCCTCTTTGCAATTAGCAGGAAACCAAATTCAAGGATCGCTGCCGATGAGTATTTTTCAGCTTCCCCTCTGGAATCTTGATCTTAGCTCAAATCAACTCACTGGGGCAATACCTGAAAACATTGGAAATTGGAGCTACATTGAATACCTTTACCTCCATGCAAACAATCTCAGAGGTACGATTCCTAAAGCCATAGGAAAACTTCGATATCTTGTGGATTTATATCTGCACTCAAACAACTTAAATGGAACTATACCATATAGCATAGGCCAGTTAAACAATCTCCAAAGGTTAGCCATATACAATAACAATATGACTGGAGGCATTCCTGAAACTATAGGTAGTTTGGTTTTACTTAATTATTTAGATATATCAGAAAACAATTTTGAAGGATCAATTCCTAACAGTATAAGCAACTGCACTTCTCTGCAAAGGTTGAAGGTTTCTCAAAACTCATTCAGTGGGGATTTGAACATTCCTTTTTCTCTGCAGATTTTATCTGCCAGTTCTAATCTCTTTTATGGAACTTTGCCCATATCTTTGGTTAATAATAGTCAGCTCCAGTTGTTGGATTTAAGTAGAAATAGATTCACTGGTGAACTTCCTATATACTTAACTAGCTTAAGTATATTAAGAGTATTAAGCCTCAGTTATAATAATTTGGAAGGTAGTATTCCTCAATGGATAACAAATTTCACCAATTTGCAAGTGTTGGATTTATCCAACAATAAATTTAGTGGAAAAATATCTTTTAGTCTTGAGAATCTTGAGGGATTTAGAATTAATGCATCTTCAAATCTAGATGCCACTACATTATATGAAGATATTACAATAGAAATGAAAGGATTTGAGTCTACTTTGACATATGTGCTAGCTACAAACACTATACTTGATCTGTCCAACAATCATCTTATAGGGGAAATTCCTACAAGCATTGGAAGTTTGAGCAGTATGAGATTGTTGAATTTATCTAACAATCAGTTAGAAGGGCAATTACCTGCATCACTTAGTAACATATCTACTTTGGAGCAGTTGGACTTGGCAAAGAATAATTTGAGTGGAAACATTCCTCAAGAATTATCTCAATTGTTCTCATTGGGTGTTTTTGATGTTTCATTTAACAACTTATGTGGATCAATCCCAAGAGGAACACAATTTAGTACATTCAATGAAACTTCATTTGAAGGAAATAAATGTTTATGTGGATTTCCTTTGTCACCATGCCAAGATGAAGGTGGTAGTGCTCCACTTGGAGGTGTTAGCGATGGTAAAACCAAAATAAAAGAAGGATGGTTAAAACATGTAGATGAAAAAATGTCATTAATAGCATTGGGGATAGGAATAGGGATTGGATTTGGAGGAGTTTCCATTGTATTTATCATGTGTAAGAGATTGAGACATTGGGTAGTTCCCCCAATGAAACCACAACGATTTTATGGAATGTATCGACTTCCTATGTAATAATACCTGAGACATATGTAGAGTGAATGATTTTTCTTTTGATAATACATTCTAGAATTATATATTGGCTACTACTCCAATCAAACTGCATTGCTTTAGTAATACATATATATATGTAATCATAATTTGAGTGAAAATATTTGTCAATAACTCTTTTAATTGTTTTATTTGGAGATTTTGATGTTTAATTTAACAATTTATGTGGAGTTTTTGATGTTTTATTTAACAATTTATGTGCATTATTTCCAAGATGAACACAGTTAATATAGTATACTTGAAGCAAACAAATGTTCAGGTGGACTTTAGTGGAAGGTGTTGCTACTCAATGGGAGGTGTTACAAATGGTAAAAGTGAAGTTAAAATAGAATTGTTAAAACATGCACATAAATTATTAATAATATTGGAAATATAAATGGAGAATGGACTTGGAGAAATTTTGATTGTAGTTATTATGTATAAGACATTGAGACACTAAATAGTGCCCATAATTCAATAATAATAATAATAATAATAATAAATGTCATCTGCGCGTTGCTGCCTCCAGCTGCGATTCTCTGCGCGGATTGTGGCTGGGCTCTGCCCTCTCGGCCATTTCTACCTCTACCCCAGGTCCATCTGACCTCTGGGCCTCTCGGTTCTGCTAGGCTCCCTTCTTCCACCTGCCCTGCTTCAAGTTCTCACTGAGCCTCTCGATCTCTTGTCAGATCTGCTTGGGTCTGTGCCCTTGAGGTTTCTGCTTTCAGGGACTCTTTGGATTCCCGGCCTTGAGATGCCTCGTTCCTGTGCTTGGTGCAGATCGGGTTTGTTGTTTTGATCTTCTTGCCATGGAGGCCCAAGGCTCGCCCACCGGTCCCTCGCAAGCCGCTATCCCGGAAGCTGAAGCAGCCTTCTCCTCTCTTCTTGCTTCGTTGCCCAAAAAGAAGAAATCTGAAGCTACTAAGTTCGTCAAAAGGATCGACGATGTTCCGGAGGTAAACCTCCCTCCTGAGGGCCCGATCAAGGTCGCTTTGTCCCTGGCAGATCGGGCCCTGGTGGGTCAATTCACGGGTCTTTGGCCCTCGCCAAGATCCACGGAAAACTGGGTTGTTAAGAACTGGGTTCCGCTGATCAAAAATAAAGTCACCTCTTATTTTCTGGGTAGAGGCTTCTTTTTGTTCGAGTTCAACACCAAGGAGGATAAGGACCTGATCTTCAGGAATGGGCCCTATTTCATGGGACCCCAGGGCCTCTACCTTAACAAATGGACCCCCGATTTCGATCCGGCTGTGGATGTCCCAACGGCAGTCCCTATCTGGGTTCGGCTCCCCAATCTACCAGTGCACTGTTGGAACTGGGAGTCCCTCAAGCACATTGGAGATACTCTGGGAAAATTCATTGACAGAGCAAACAACAATGATCAGTATGATTGCACTCGAATCTGTGTCGAGGTGGACTTAGAGGTGGGGCTTCCGGAGGCCATTAAATTAAGGTGGGCAGTTGGACGCATGTGCAAGTGCTGGACTATGAGCAACTCCCCTTCAAATGCCGCAAATGTCACATATATGGCCATTTTGCAAGAGGGTGCTCGAACAAAGGGGAAGATGAGAAAGGAAAGGAAGAGGGCTGGAACCAGGTTAAGAGGCCAAAGACATCTCACAAGAAATCTGGGGTTCATGGACCCCAGCCTACCTCCATCCAGAATGTTCCCCCGCCAAAAAGCCAAGAAAACAGGTATGAGGTCTTAAGCTCTGCTGAAGAGACTCCCCACGAAGAAGATAGGCAAGATCAACCTTTAGAAAAAATGCCTTCAGCAGAAACAAGACCTGAAGAAAGCGTCACGGCAAGAAACAAGGATAAGCAAACAGAAGCCTCCGAGGAGGAACATGACTCGGAGGAGTCTGAGGAGGATGGAGAAATAGGAGATACGCAGATATCGTTCAGAAGATCTGCAAGGGGCCGCAAATCTACTAGAGAAAAGAGAGATCAGGAAACTTACAAAGACAAGCTCCAGGGTAGTCAGCCCACTCTGGAGAAACTTCTTGGCAAAAATCCGAAGATGGTTAAAAACCAAGCACAGGGTTCCAAGGGAGCCCATCATCATAAAAATAAATGATGAAGATTGTCTCCTGGAACTGTAGAGGAATGGGGAGCAAATTGAAAGAAGAAGCAACGAGAAGCCTTATAAGAAGAGAAGCTCCAGACATTCTTCTGATTCAGGAGACCAAAATGGAGGACAAGGAGTTTCTCCAAATCAGTAAAATTTTTTGGAAAGGTAGCAGCGGACATGCAGTTTCAGCACGGGGAACATCTGGGGGACTGGGCTCCCTTTGGAACCCTCTCAAGTTCAGATTGGTCACCGTGCTGCACAACACCCACTGGCTGTTTTTGAAGCTCCAGCCTTTCGACTCGAGGGTGGCAATCAGTCTTTTCAATGTCTATGTTCCAACAAATATAGGGGAGAAAAGGGCGTGCTGGGACTCCATCAGACATCTGTCGGAGTCAGAAAATTTGGAAAACATCATTGTTGTAGGTGATCTTAACCTCACCTTGCGCATGGAGGAAAAGTGAGAAGGCATAATCGTAAGGGACCCTGCAAGGGAATGGGTGGAAAACCTCATGCAGGATTGGGATCTGCTTGAAATCCCTCCAGTAAATGGTAAGTATACCTGGTATAACAAAAGAATAGGTCCTGGTCACATTGCTGCTAGAATTGATAGATGTTTGGTTCAGAGTTCCTTTCTTTTGTTGGGCTTAGATTTCAGATTCCATATCCTCCCATGCAGTGTTTCTGACCATAAGCCCATCTTGCTTGAGATGCTGGGCCACAAAGATCTTGGCCCCATCCCCTTCAGATTCAACCCTCTTTGGGTCAAAGAACCTGAGTTCCTAAACTTGGTTCATGACTGCTGGAATCTGCCAGTGAAAGGTTCCCCTTTCTTCGTTTGGGAAGAAAAACTTAGAAGACTGAAAACGGTGCTTAAATCTTGGGCCAAAGCTCTTCCCTCTCCTGTAAAAGAGAGGAAGCAGGCTCAAGATAATCTTGCCCAGCACCATGCCCAATGTGAAGATGCAGAAATCACTAAAGAAGTTTTAGATAAGGAAGCTGAGCTCCAACAAATATTCCACAAAGCTTGCCTTTCGGAGGAAGAGCATTGGAGACTGAAGTCTAGGAGCTTATGGCTTAAAGCAGGAGACAAAAATTCAGCCTTCTTCCACAAGCAAGCTCAAGCTATAAAGAGCTTCAATTCTATTGCAAAAATCAAAGATAGCAATTTGACACACAAAGATTTTGACAGCATAAAGAGAGCAGCTTTCAACCACTTTCAAAACCTGTATAGAGAAGAGGGCATGACGGACCCAAACTCCAAATTCTTGGAGGCAGTTCCCCCTAGGATCTCACCTTCAATGAATCAGCAGCTTGAAGCAAAGATCTCTATTCAGGAAATAAAGGATGCCCTCTCAGACATGGAGCCTGACAAAGCCCCAGGCCCGGATGGTTTTACAGCAAGATTTCTTCAAACCTGCTGGCAGATTGTGGAGAAAGACCTCTACAAAATGATTTTGAAATCTCAAGACTGCCAGAAAATTGGGGGCAACACCAATTCAGCTTTTCTTGCCCTCATACCCAAGGAAAAGGGTGCTAAAGAATTTAATCGGTTATGCCCATCTCTCTTTGTAATATTGGATACAAATTAATCACCAAGGTTATTGCCAATAGACTTAAAGGTATTCTTCCAGCCATCATCCCGGAGAACCAAGGTGGATTTGTTCAGGGGAGATAGCTCACTGACAACTTCATCCTAGTGCAAGAGGTGATTCACTCGAGCCATCTTCGCAAAGAGAAAGGTATGGTTATCAAACTAGATCTGGCTAATGCTTTCGATCGGGTCAGACTTAGCTTTCTTTGGGAAGTCTTGAAAAAAATTGGTTTTGGAATGGGCTTTCTAAAATGGATCCGTGCTTGTATTTCTGATCCTTGGATCACCCCCCTGGTGAATGGGAGAGTAGCTGGTTTTTTTAAAGCTTCAAGAGGGCTTAGGCAGGGTTGCCCCCTCTCTCCGCTCCTCTTCGTCCTTCATGTTTCTGTCCTGAGTTTCTACCTGGATTAGAAACTGGTTGACCAAGAGATCTTGGGGCTCAATATAGCCAGAGGGGTCAAAAATGTTAATCACACCCTCTTTGCGGATGATACCCTCTTGTTAGGGGCTGCCTCTGCCAGATATGCTCTTAGATTCAAGGAGGTCTTGGATGACTACAGTGAAGCTACTGGCAGCAGTTTAAACAATGGTAAGTGCAAATATTTTTGCTGGAACATCTCGGCTCCCACCCTTTCTGCCATCTCAAGAATTCTGGGCTTTACTGCCACTCTCAACTGGTCCTCCTTTTCTTATTTGGGCCTTCCCATCTTTCGCAAATTGGCATACAGCAGAGATTGGATTCGTCTGTTGGACAAGTTCAAGGCCAAAATTCAAGCTTGGGGATTCTCTTGGTTAAATCTAGCCGGCAAAACTGTTCTCATCAAATCTGTTCTTAGCAGTCTCCCCATTTTTCAATTCTCTGTCATTCTAGCCCCTTCAGGCATCATAAAAAAAATGGAAGCCTTCATTCGCAAGTTCTTTTGGAAAGGGGGCAATCACAATGATAGGAAAATCCCATTAGTCAGTTGGGAGAAAATCTGCAAGCCCCAGAGTGAAGGAGGCCTCAATTTCAAAGATCTTAGCCTCCAAAACATAGCTATGGGAGCCAAGATCTTCTGGAGAATCATTGGTCCAAATCCAGGTTGGGCGCAAAAATCCCTATGGAGGAAATACTTCATGGGAAAGAGGAAGAGATGTCTAGACGCCCTCCTACCCTCCTCAGGTTCACAGCTGATCAAGCTCTGTCATAAAGCAACCCCTTTAATCAGAGACAGAGCGTATTGGATCCCTGGAAACGACAAAGAAATTAAAATTTGGGATGACAGCATTATGATGCAACCTCCTCTATCGTCCCACTGCTCTCTGCACACTCTGCGTTTGTGGTTGGAAAATGTCAAATGCACCACTCTTTGGGACATTTCACAATGGGAAGGCAAACATTGGCATCGATGGAGGCTCCCTCCCATCCCTCCTGCGTTGTCCCAAGCTCAAGATCTTTTCCTTTCTTTATTAAATGGTATGGCACCTCTGCGCGTGGGTAAGAAGGATGCTCGAGGATGGGGATCCGCCCCAGGGCTTTACACGGTTGCACAGGGATACAAATGTCTTCATGATCGCCCTAACGTCCCTCCTAATCCTGCAGTCTGGAACGGGATCTAGAATCGCAAAACCATGCCTAAGGTCGACTCTTTCTGTTGGTTGTTATGCCACAAAGGGATTTTAACTGCAGATAGATTGAAGAAGAAAGGATTTCACGGTCCTTCTCGATGCTACTTATGCTGTGATTGTGAGGAGAACACTCAGCATATTATTTTGGACTACAACTTTTCAAGAGATATCTGGCATAGCCTTCTGAGCTTCTGGAAATCTGAATTCACCTTACCCACATCCATATCTGATCTTTTTGCAAACTGGCGGAATTCCTACCCAGGATCGCTTCCAAAAAATGAGAGTTTCACAGCTGCATGGCTCTCTTTGCCGAAATTTTCTTGCTGGCAGATCTAGCTTGAGCGCAACAAAAGAGTTTTCAGAGATGAAAGTATAAACGCTCAGTTCATCATCACCAAAATAAAATGCCTTTGGAAAGAAAGTCTAGGGGATCATTTTCCGAATCTAAATCTAAGTCAGCAAGACTTAGAATGGGGTGCCTCGATGGACCTCCATTTCTCTAGTGAAATAAGGCATTACAAGGCCATAAAAGAGTGGAAATTCAGAGGGAAGGAGAATGATCTTTCGGATTTGCTCCTCAGGCGTTCCAGATTCTCTTTATTCTTCGTTGGAGCAACGAAAGGCAATCCTGGTTTGGCTGGGGCAGGAGGAATTATTAAAAATAAAGAGGGTATTACTGTGGCAAAGTTCGCCTGGGGTTTAGGGCATTCTACCAGCATGCAAGCTGAAGCCTTGGCTCTTCTGCAAGGTCTCAAGCAAGCAAAGGCTTTTGGTCTTTCAGATATCAGTATCATAGGAGACTCTCAATCCATTATCAAAGTTCTAGTGGAGGATTCCTCTCTTGCAGACATTAGACTGGCAAGAGTAATTTCAAGAACCAGAAATTTGGTGAAATCCTTCCGAACTGCTTCCTTCCTTCACGTTTTGAGGGAAAATAATAAAGCTGCTGACTTGGAAGCCAACAGGGCAGTTTCACTTCCAGCTGGCTATCTCTTGCCAAATGGAATTGAGAATTGGGACCCCATTCCATAAATTTTTTCATGTTTTTCTGCATTTTGTTGAAACAGTTTGTTTGTCTCTTTAAGGTAGGGAAAATAATGGAGATAGACTCGATAGTCTCGAGAAAATCTTGTGGTTTTCCAAGTTTAGGGGCCTGTGATCAGTTAGCGAAAGAAAGGTTAAGGGCTATGCCCGATCAAATGTATTCGGTGAAAGGCATTTTGGCCAAATTCTAATATAAACCATAACCGTTCTTGTAAAACAAAAAATAATAATAATAATATATAAATAGCTATAATATAGATGATGATGATGATGATGATGATGGTCACTGTCTATTAAGACCAATGATGTCTATCAGACCTTAATAAAGGAGAAAGAAACTAAGTTTGATTCTTCAAAATCTTGTTTCTATGGTCAAAGAGAAGGGAAATAAGTGCTCCAAGATCGCTATAGGTGGGTTGGCTTAATAGGTCAAGAAGGCTGGAAGTGTGGCAGATGTAGAAATTTGCTGAATAATGAATATTTATCCACCGAGATTATCCTGATCACATACTAATTCGAATTCATATGCAACACATAATCTCTTCTACAATCAATCATCAATTTGTGGAAATAAAAACAGTCGCATGCGCACATAAACACAATATTATAGCTGAAAACCCCTCAGATATTCTGTATATTATATGGAGAGAACATGTAACATTACATAGCACAATACTCCTCACAAGTACTCAGTACTATCTCATTAAGTTACACACAAACTAGCTTGGTTTTGAACAAGTCACAGTTTCAAAACTCATCCACTAATTGCCTGCCTCTATTGCGCAATCAAGGCTGTTCTAATGAGAGATCCAAGGTTCGAATCTCCTTGGCTTGACAGCGCAATCATCATGGGCAATTTCCTCCAAGTGTGGTGCAAATCTCATGCACAACTAATGTCACAACTGATAGCTATCTCAACCCTTTCATCTACCTCTTTCACTGGTCTCCACTGAACTGTCCATGCACTGTAGTGAACTGATGTGTTCTTGAGTTGAAATAATAAGTTAATAATTAGTGAATTAAATAATATTTAATTCACTCCACTCATTACTAGTTGATTAGCTAGTTAAAATAATCACAACTAGTTCAACTAAGTTAAACCGAACACAACTCCACCAACTGTCTCATCAACTCCACCAAACTCTGCCACTGAAGTCCTAACTGAAGTCAACCATGCATGAGCTCACCAAACCCCAAGGAATAGCATAATTCCTTCTGTCAGATGCATGAGCCACATCCGTAGCTCCAATTGAAGTGATGTAAGAGAATAAACTGAAGTTTAGAGTCCAAATATTATTAAGGGCTAATAATATTTGACTGACCTATTTTTAGACAGGCAGTCTAAAAATAGACTTCGACCTGTATGTCTAAAAATAGAGGTCCATCTATTTTTACCAACTCGACCAATCATCCAAGAATAGCATACCGCAACTCCTAGACCATGCTCCATATGTCTAAAAATAGACATAGTCTAAAAATAGACTTTGCGCCAAAAATAGCCTGCGGGCCCACTTAGTGAAGGCGACGTCATTTCACTAAGCTCCATCATCTTGTTGCATTTTCAACACTCCCTCTCAACAAGATATGGATTATCTGCAACCCCTATCCTGCCTCTGTGGAATTCGAACTTGCTCCTGGTGAGCGCCTTCGTCAAGATGTCAACATCCTGATCCTCCGTGGGAACATATGAAAGCATCATGATTCTCCGCTGAACACAATCTCTGATATGATGGTACCTGATGTCGATGTGTTTGGATCTATCATGAAATACCGGATTAGCCGAGAGTTTAATGCAACTCTGGTTATCACAGTAAATCACTGTAGGCTCCAAATGCAACCCGAACAATCCAACGAGGATCTTCCTCATCCAAATAGCCTCGCATGCAGCCAAGCTAGCTGCCATGTACTCGGCCTCTGCTGAACTGAGTGCCACGGATATCTGCTTCCTGCTCTACCAGGAAACTGCTGTCGACCCAATGCTGAAAATCCCTCCAGATGTGCTCTTACGGTCCGTTGGGCTCCCTGCCCAATCTGCATCAGTGAAGTCGGAAAGCTTCGCTCCATCCTCCTGTCTGTACCATAGACCATATCCCGATGTGCCACTAAGATAATGCAATACATGCTTGCCTGCCTTCCAAAAGAGCTTGGTAGGCTTAACCATAGCTTGCGAAAGCTGGTTAACTGCATAGCATATATTGGGTCGTGTATTGACCAGATACATAAGCGACCCCACCAACTGTCGATAAACAGTGGCATCCACTACCTCCGCTGAAGTAGCATCCTCCTTCCTCCAACCTCCAGGAAGAGGAGTATCAACAGGCTTGCAGCCATGCATGTTGAACTTCTCCAGTATCTCCCGGGCATACTTACCCCGAGAAACAAATGCCTCCTCCATCCGCCGCGCGTATCTCCAATCCTACAAAGAAATAATGAAGGAGGCCCAAGTCCTTCATCTCGAACTCTCTAGCAAGGTCCTCCTTGCATGAAAGTATCACCACCTTCACCCGTCAAAATCAGATCATCTACATACAAGATGAATACCGTTGCTCTCCTCCACCATAATCCTCCGTATAGGTTAGGATCTTCACTCTCGTGGAAAATCCAAGCCCTATGAAATAATCCGTCAATCCGTGTGTACCAAGCACGAGGTGCTTGTCACAGTCCGTACAATGCTCTCTGAGTTTTTGAGTCGGCACACATGCGACTCACTGCTGAAGATCTCGAAACCTTCAGGCTGCTCTATGTACACCTCCTCCCCAATAACTCCATTGAGGAACGCAGTCTTCACATCCATCTGATGAATGTGCCACCCCATCTGCGCTGAGAGAGCAAGGATCGTCCGTATGGAAGAGTACCTTGCGACAGGTGCAAAAGTCTCCTCATAGTCAATCCCCTCGATCTGTGAGAAGCCACGTGCGACAAATCTCGCCTTGTACTTCTCCACACTCCCGTCAGCCGCCTGCTTCACTTTGTAGATCCATCGCGAACCTACAACTGATTTCCCAACCGGTCTTGGGACAATCTCCCATGCACTGTTCCTGATGATCGAATCATATTCTTCGATCATGGCATCAACCCATGCGGGTTCCTCCACAGTTTCCTCAAAAGAGGATGGCTCTGTCACAACACATTGACTCATAAGAGCCATGTATCCAGTGTACCGATCCGGTGACTGTCTCTGTCTGCGCTGTGCTGTAGGTGGTCCTACAACCTTCTCTGCATCCCGAGCCAGTCGCTCAGCTTCTGTAGTGCGCATGCGCCCTCTGATGGTTGGCATTGCATGGGTGGTTTCTTCCACCTCCTGAACTTCCTCTTGTGGCTGATCCACATCCGGAAGCTCCTCCTTAGGAACTAACAGCTCCTCATCTGCATGCAAGTGTGGCTCCCTCTCAAGCGAACACTGCATGGCTTTCTCCTCCTGAAACTTGATATCCTGTCGCACAACAGTCTTGCGACTATCTGGCAAATACACCCGATAGTTGTGAGGTGTATCAGTGTACCCCACAAATATTCCAACCTCCGTGGTCAGATCCAGCTTCTTTCTGGCATCCTTCATCACATGCATGTAGACAAGTGAGCCAAAAATTCTCAGATGAGAAATATCAGGCCTCTTGCTAGAAAATGCCTCCTCCGGTGTACTCATGCCAAGAACCTTGTGAGGACAACGGTTCTGCACATACACTGTTGTATTGCATGCCTCAGCCCACAAGTGAAGGGGTAGGCCCTGATCATGCAACATCGCCCGTGCAGCACCCACGATCGTTCTGTTCTTCCGCTCAGCCACCCCGTTCTGCCGTGGGTTATGGGGTGCGATGAGCTCTCTCCGAATCCCTTCTGCGCTGCAGAACTCCTTGAATTCAGCCGAGATGAATTCACCACCGTTATCACTCCTTAGAGCAATCACCTTCTTCCCCGACTCCTTCTCGACCAGTGCTTTAAACTCACAGAACTTCGCGAATGTATCGCTCTTCTTCTGCAAGAAGAAGATCCAGCACTTTCGAGAGAAATCATCAACAAAGATCACATAATACCTGTGCTTTGCTGTCGAAGCAACTGAGAAAGGACCACACACGTCTGTGTGAACTCTCTCAAGGATCGTCATGGCACGACTATCCTTCTCGTGAAAGGTGGCTTTCACATACTTCCCTAAAGTACACCCCTTGCACTGATCTGACTGCGCAAGAGTGCCCTTAGGAAGCCCAGTAGAAATCTGCTGCAGGATCTTCAAAGCTCCATGGTGAAGGTGGCCCAATCTCCCGTGCCACAGTTCGCCCTCATCATCCCGGCTCACCACTTCTCCCGCCTTGCATGCCATTGCTGCGCAGCCATCTACTTGCAACTGATAAAGGTTCTTGACTCGAACCCCTATCTTTCGGGTCTCTCCAGTTGTCTTACTGCGCAGGAAAGCTTTTCCTTCGCTGAAGACCACATCATACCCCTTGTCTTCCAACATCGCCACAGAGATCAGATTCTTCATCAATCCTGGAACATGCAATACTTCCTTCAATACGAAGGGTTTACCAGACTCCCTCTCAAAGTAAATGGTACCGATACCGGTCGCACTGTATCTACCATCATCGCCCATCTCGATGTGCACTCCAAGATCTTTTTCCTCCAGATCTGAAAACAGATCTCGATCTCCGGTCATGTGAAATGACGCACCACTATCCAAGAACCAAACTGATCCCGCCACACTTGAAACCAAGCATGCGATCAGTGAAAAATCCAGTTCGAATTGAGAAGCCAATGCCTCTCCCGCTGCAGATCCGGCAGCCTTCTTATTTTTCTTCTTCTGCGGACAATTTGTGGCATAGTGTCCGTGCTGGTGACAGTGAAAACACTTCACCTTGGACATGTCTTGCTTCTTGCCTTTCGCACCAGACCGAGAAGCCTTCTTGCTCTTCCCCTTCTTTGCTTTGGCAGCCAAAGCGCAATTTTCTTCATCAGATACCTTGGATGAAGATCCATCCCTGGTAGTCCTCCTTATCTCCTCCTGCATGAGATCCGCCCAAAGGCGCTCCCATCCCGGCAACTTCTCCCGACCATTGACACTATCTTGATATGAATTCCAAGCCTTCGGAAGACCAAGGAGAGCCAGGTCTACCATATCCTCTTCTTCGACAGTCACCCCCACACTTCCCAGCTCATCTCTGCATTGAGTGAACTTCGTGAGGTATTTGGCGATATTGTCGCATTTCTCCATCTTAATGTTTCTGAGCTTATCCTTGAGCGCCAGCTTCCTTTGGTCGCTCTTACCCTGGAATAGATCTGTCAACGCTTTCCACATCAAATATGGAGAATATTTTCCATGCAGGCTGGATACAATGTGATCCTTCATGCCCTCCAACAGAATCCTTCGACATTTCGCCATCTTCTTTTGCCAAGCTTCGACTTCAGCAGGATCAGTGGGCTTTTGGACATCCGTATCTATGAACTCCTTCAGTCCATTATCTTCTAATACTACCTCCATGCGATCCTTCCATGCAACATAATTTGAACTGCCTTCAAGAGCATATTCGAGTCGCAAACCGTTGAAAGACATTTTCAACTCTGGCACCAAGAAAACAAACTACTGCAAAATTCGAATTCCAAACTCAAAAACTCAACTGCTTCTGGATCTGTGAGAACAAATTATTTCTAGCACAGAGATTGACTGTAAGGGCATTTACTGGATATATCACCTTTCAGAGAAAGGATGGATCCAGAGGCTACCTGGCCCGTTACAGACTCTGTCTACCGAAATAATATTGTAATCACTGCAATAGATCCCGATGATTGACTCGCTCTGATACCATGTAGAAATTTGCTGAATAATGAATATTTATCCACCGAGATTATCCCGATCACATACTAATTCGAATTCATATGCAACACATAATCTCTTCTACAATCAATCATCAATTTGCGGAAATAGAAACAGTCGCATGCGCACATAAACACAATATGTAATGGGGAAAGCTTATAGCTGAAAACCCCTCAGCTATTCTATATATTATATGGAGAGAACATGTAACATTACATAGCACAATACTCCTCACAAGTACTCAGTACTATCTCATTAAGTTACACACAAACTAGCTTGGTTTTGAACAAGTCGCAGGTTCAAAACTCATCCACTAATTGCCTGCCTCTATTGCGCAATCAAGGCTGGTCTAATGAGAGATCCAAGGTTCGAATCTCCTTGTCTTGACAGCGCAATCATCATGGGAAATTTCCTCCAAGTGTGGTGCAAATCTCATGCACAACTAATGTCACAACTGATAGCTATCTCAACCCTTTCATCCACCTCTTTCACTGGTCTCCACTGAACTGTCCATGCACTGTAGTGAACTGATGTGTTCTTGAGTTGAATAATGAGTTAATAATTAGTGAATTAAATAATATTTAATTCACTCCACTCATTAATAGTTGATTAGCTAGTTAAACTAATCACAACTAGTTCAACTAAGTTAAACCGAACACAACTCCACCAACTGTCTCATCAACTCCACCAAACTCTGCCACTGAAGTCCTAACTGAAGTCAACCATGCATGAGCTCACCAAAACCCTAGGAATAGCGTAATTCCTTCTGTCAGGTGCATGGGCCACATCCGTAGCTCCAACTGAAGTGCTGTAAGAGAATAAACTGAAGTTTAGAGTCCAAATATTATTAAGGGCTAATAATATTTGACTGACCTATTTTTAGACAGGCAGTCTAAAAATAGACTTCGACCCGTATGTCTAAAAATAGAGGTCCATCTATTTTTACCAACTCGACCAATCATCCAAGAATAGCATACTGCAACTCCTAGACCATGCTCCATATGTCTAAAAATAGACATAGTCTAAAAATAGACTTTGCACCAAAAATAGCCTGCGGGCCCACTTAGTGAAGGTGACTTCATTTCACTAAGCTCCATCATCTTGTTGCATTTTCAACAGAAGATGGCAGGGAATTGAGAGCGAACGTGAGTAAGAGTAGGGTAGTCTAAAAGGAGGTGATTTTCATCTTCCACCTACTTAAAATCGCAAATATGACAAATTCTATCGTTCTAAGGGGTCTTGGGAATAAACCACCGCCCTATCTCACTTCGAAGCTCATGGGAATTATTTCTTATCTTAGCGATGTTCATTTTTTTCTTATTGTTGGACAACACAGAGATATAATTATGATTATCAAGGGTGGGGTTGATCACTTCCTTATAGTATCTAAGCTTCCTTTTACCCTCCAGCTCCCAATCCTCCCACAACTTGTCCTTAAACTTGGAGGTAATATTATTTTTGACATTATCTTTTCTTCCCATACTGAGCTTCTCCTTAATTCCCCAATGGTTGAGCCAAGACTGGGCATCCTTATGCTACCCGTGCTTGAGGCTAAGGTGAGGGTTTTGACTATAGTTAGAAGCAATTTTAGGGAGGCTTTTTGATTCCATGTTGTCAAGATTCTTCTTATACATGAGATATCTAAACATAGTTGTACAATGGGGCACAAAAACCATATTCGATCAAGACAACACGGGTGACATGGGTTTCAAGGAGGAACCTCTTTTTACTCCAAATATAAAGATTGATCGACTTACAATTGTTTTCAAGCTCATAATAAGCTTTCCAACCCCCAATAATCCTTTTCTCAATGTTATAATTCCAGTTTAGATGATGATGGAAGTCAATGCCCAAATACTTATAAGAAGAAACCTGCTCTAAGCATTGGTTATTATACACGAAACTACCATGGGTGATCTTTTTGGATTTAATGATCATGACTTTAGTCTTTTCGGTATTAACTATCATACCCATCTTGGAGCAGTGGTCATGAAGAATCTGGAGTTGCCTGTCAATGTCATCATGGATTTTTGCAAGAAGAATGATATCTTCGGCATAGAGGAGAAGAGCAATGAGAACACCAGCAAGCTCGGTGCCCTTGCACCCCACAGATTCCAGCCACTCCTCTAACTTATCGATGTATATGCCAAAAAGGGTAGGGGATAGGGGACACCCTTGCTTAACTCCAATATTGCATTTAATGTATTTAGACCACCCCTCATTGGTCTTAAGCTTGGCAGTGAAATATATTCATAAGCGAACTTCCTATATACCTAACTAGCTTAAGTATATTAAGATTATTAAGCCTCAATTATAATAATTTGGAAGGTAGTATTCCTCGATGGATAAAAAAATTCACCAATTTTCAAGTGTTGGATTTATCCAACAATAAATTTAGTGGAAAAATACCTTTTAATCTTGAAGATCTTGAGGGATTTAGAATTAATGCATCTTTAAATCTAGATGTCACTACATTATATGAAGATATTACAATAGAAATGAAAGGATTTGAGTCTACTTTGACATATGTGCTAGCTACAAACACTATACTTGATGTGTCCAACAATCATCTTATAGGGGAAATTCCTACCACCATTGGAAGTTTCAGCAACTGGATATTGTTGAATTTATCTAACAATTAGTTAGAAGGGAAAATACTTGCATCACTTAGTAACATATCTAATTTGGAGCAGTTGGAATTGGCAAAGAATAATTTGATTTGAAATATTCCTCAATAAATGTCTCAATTTTTCTCATTGGGTGTTTTTTATGTCTCATTTAACAACTTATGTGGATCAATCCCAAGAGGAACACAATTTAGTACATTCAATGAAACTTCATTTGAAGGAAATAAATGTTTATGTAGATTTTCTTTGTCAGCATTTCAAATGGAAGGTGGTAGTGCTCCACTTGGAGGTGTTAGCAACGGTAAAACCGAAACTAAAGAAGGATGGTTAAAACATGTGGATGAAAATATGTCATTAATAGCATTGGGGATAGGAATAGGGATTGTATTTGGAGGAGTTTCCATTGTATTTATCATGTTTTAGAGATTTAGACATTGGGTAGTTCCCCCAATGAAATCACAATGACTTTATGGAAGATATCGACTTCCTAAATAATAATGATATGACATATGTAGAGTGAATAAAACAATCCTCCAAATTGCAAATTTTTTTATATTGTAATTTTTCTTTCAATAAATACATTTAAAATTATATATTGACTATTGCTCCAATCAAACTACATTGCTTTGGTAATACTTAATATATGTAATCATAATTTGTAATCATAATTTGACTGAAAATATTTGTCACTAACTCTTTCAATTGTTTTACGTGGATTTTTTGATTTTTTATTTAACTATTTATGTGGAGTTTTTGATGTTTTATTTAACAATTTATGTGCATCATTTTCAAGATGAACACAATTAAAATAGTATACTTGAAGCAAACAAATCTTTAGATGGACTTTAGTGGAAGGTGTTACTACTCAATAGAAGATGTTACAAATGGTAAAAGTAAAGTTAAAATAGAATGGTTAAAACATGCAAATAATTATTAATAATATTGGAAACATAAATGGAGATTGGATTTGGAGAAATTGTGATTGCATTTATTATGTGTAAGACATTGAGAAACTAAATAATGCCCTTAATCCAATAATAATATATATATTAATTTTTTTAATAAATATATTTTAAAAGTATATATTAAATAATACACTAAATTCTAAAATAATAATATTTAATATATGTCTAAAGTAAATTTAGACTATATATATATATTTGGGGTTATATTTTTAAAATTTAATTTAATTTCTTAATATAATATTTTATACATAAATAGATATTTAAAATTAAGTATATAATTTATAGGTTAATTAATAAATTAATTTGAATTTATTTAAATTAATATTTAATTTTATATAAAATTAAATATTAAACATTATTTAGAACACGTAAAATAAATGTTATAAAATGAATGATTTGATAAATATTTTCGTTTGTAAATATTATTAATTTCTTATCCACTTTAAAATTATTTTTATTTGACTAAAAGGTATACCTCTCATATTTTATAATTATGTTATACTAAATTGTGTGATTTTTGGAATAATAATGATGAAACAATTTACATTAAGAATTAATTTTCTTTTACAAATTAATCGATTGTATATTTTAACTAATACACAAAATGATATTTTTGGAGCAATTTTTTCTAGTTAATTTTAACCAAAATGTTGTAGAGATTTTTAAATCCTTAAATTTAATTTGTTCCATTTGTATAATTCTAGTCACGAGGAGTTTTTCTAGGGTGTTGAATCTAATTATGCATTCAAAAATATATTTCAAATGGAGTAGTTTAAGTGCGATTTTTTGAAGTTTCTAGTGGAATCCAATGAAAAAATTATGGCCAAATCTTGATTTGTGTTGTTTAAACTGGATTTTTAATGTATCAAGAAGTTGGGTGATGGAAAAGAAAAAGAATTAGCTGAACTCCAAACAGATTATTTAGAGTGGAGACTAAAAATTCTTGCACCTCACATTACAAAAAAAATCAACATCATACAAGAGGGGTTCCCTACATATTGGATAACTAGTCTAGAAACACATCTTTTCAAGAGTGGTGACATCAATAATCCCTCCAATTATAGGACCGTTGAGCCCTAAATTTGTCTTCTCTTTTTCCAAACTCCACTTCATTTCATCATTCCTTTATCATTTTATAGACCTAAAGATCAATAAGAATGATTAAAATCACTTAAGGAATACATGCAATGACTAACTTATTGTACTTTGGTGATTTTGTTGTCTTAATGATATCTAAGCAGTTTTAGCTACAGAATGCAGCCATTTTGTAGCTAGTCAAATGTTCTGTAGCCATTTTGGTGTTTGAACATGTTACAGGTGTCATCTGGAGAAAAGACGTATATGGTTAGATTCCAAATCTTTCCTACATCATTCCTTGTCGTCCACGAAGGCTGAGTCAATAACTGGAGATGCTTATGCATGTGGTAAAAAAAGAGTCCAAGAAGCTGATTTCTATAAGGATAAGGACTCTTGATTTTCTTTTAGAAAATCACGAGTCCTAAAAAGGAGTTTTAGTTTGATTTTGACTTTAAAAATACACCTGTACCTACTTTCATTCAATATCAGTTATGTAATTTCCAATAAATTCAGCTAGGTGAGACTGAGAGAGATAGTTGATACTTATTTCACCAATATTGTGATACTCTGTTTTCAAATATTTTTTATAATAAAAAGGAGCATAATTCTGATGCTGTTCTGAACACAACTTTGAGGAGTTAAAGATTTTTTATGCCAAATTGATAGCAGAGGGCCCCTGCTATCCAAGGAGGCTTCTACATGCTTTCTAGATAAGTAGCTTTCAATTCTGTTTTGTTATATTTCTTACTTAGACAGTTTTCTGAGTTCATATCTTTTAGTATCATGTCTTACATTGTTTGTTTAGATAAAATATCCTCATGATGTTACAACTAGTCTTTTCTCAAGCTTTTCCAACATATCTCTATCAATGAATGGATTTAATTGTAATATTTTGAGTTACTAGCACTTTAGTTTTTGTCATTTAGATTAAGAAGACCCTCACTATCCTACAACCCTTCTTTTTCTCAAGCTTTTCCAACATATCCCTATTATATGAATGAAATTTGGTTGTACTATATTGAGTTATTAGCATTTTCTGTTTTGCAAATAGATAGAAGATCCTCATCTTATTACAAACAATCTTTTTCTCAAAACTATTCTAATAAATCTCTAAATCACAGAAAAGACTTAGTTGTAATACTGTGGGTTACTACTTGCTTGTTGTTTAGAAGATCCTTATCACATTATGTCTAATCTCCTTCAATAAACTCTTCCAATAAATCTCTAGTTGATGAATGAGATCTGGTTGTAATGTCATAGGTTGTTTCAAATATTCCATAGGAGATCCTTAGTATATTGTTGCAATCTTCTTCTCAAGCTATTCCAAAATACCTCTATCATATGAATAAGATTTCACTATAATATTCTAAGTTGCTTTTTTTCTTAGGAAGATCCTCATCACATTGGAGTTTGGTCTCTCTCACAAATTATTCCAACAAATCTCTAACTAAATAGGTAAAGTTGAATTATAGTGTTTTGAGTTACCTTTTATGTTCATTTGCAAGCTATAACATCCATGGATTAGGATACTCTGTTTTTCACCATTTTCCTAATTAGGGACAAAATTTACAACTAAACTCTGTTTTAAATCTAAGGTTTTCTTTTCTTTTCTTTTTGACATAGATTTTATTTCAACTTCTAAGCATAGAGTAGCATACTAAAACTCAAACATAACAAAACTAAAAAACACCAATAAAATACTGAAAACAATGAAATAAGAATAAGGATATTTAGGCACATATAGTGCAAGTACACCTCATCAGTTTACTAGCCCTGGTCGATAATTTATGCTATCAATTCAGGACACTGAATTGACCAAAAAAGTACCATAATGATAAACTCCTTGTTTGCAAAGTTATTTGGAAGCATGCTAGAAAATAAAATCGGTAAGTGACAAGAAGAAAGTGATAGACGTGCTAAAGGGAAAGCAAGTTTTAGACCTAAAAATTCCACAATTGATCATGGTATAAATTTAAGGCACATCATTGAAATAGTTTGGGAGAAAAAGGAAGAAGTTTTTTTTTTCTTTGTTGATTTTAAAAAAGTCTTTGACACAATTCCTAGGAATAAGCTTTGGTACAGAATGGATGAACTTGGGTTTCCTAGACATTTGAGAGCAGTTGTACATAGGTTGTATGAAGAGGTGAAAGTCAAAATTATGGATAAGTTCCACAAACATACTTGGGATAAGGAGCTAGGGAGAAAGAAAAAGTACTATATTGAAGAATTTAATCCCACTCATAATCATAAACAAAAATTCAAAGTTATAGATAAGCTCCACAAACATACTTTGGATAAGGAGATAGGGAGAAAGAAAAAGTACTATATTTAAGAGTTTAATCCTAGTCATAATCATCAACAAAAATCCTACATAGGGATAGTATTTATTGGAGAGCCAAAATTATTATTTCTCACTTAAGGACTAAATTCATCAACTTTGTTGTGAAATATGGCATTTGGAAAGGCCAAAAGAAGTGTGGGAATAGAGAGTATGTATTTTTTTCTCTTCTAGAAAAGTGGAAACATAAAGGCATTTCATTTAGAATGTGAGGCCTTCAAAGACAACACGACAAGTTTAGATATTCTATCATCTAGCTCTTGGGATAATTTATTCAGTGAGGGTTTGTCAAGAAGTTGTGAGCATTTATTGTGATGCTTCATAAGAAAAGGGTTGAATATAGGAATCATATGGCAAAGAAATCTGTCCCATAGGTTTTCTTTAGCCTTGTAGATGTTAAATTAATTTATTCTTATTCTTCTATGGATTCAACACCCTCAAAAAACCCCTTGGGCACTTCGATTGTGAAGAATTCACCTGTTATTTCAATGAATCTCTGTCAGATTCTAGACAAATAAGATCACAAAATAAACCAGAAAATTTTCCAAAAAGGCACACTTAAAGACTACTTGATTTTAAATAATAAAAAAACACAAAAACCCCTTGGGCACTTCGATTGTGAAGAATTCACTTGTCATTTCAATGAATTTTTTTCAGAATTCTAGACGAATAAGATCACAAAATAAACCAGAAAAATTTCCAAAAATTCGTACTTAAAGACTACTTGATTTTAAATGACAAAAAATCACAAATTTGCTTGAAATTATATGGTGGAACTCCAATGAAAAAAGTCATTTTATCAATAAGTTAAATTGTAATCCGGATTTATGCAAGAACGCAACAGAATAAACATATAAACATAAAGACAGAGATGCAGCGGAAATAACACTTCATTTCATTAATATCAAAGAACTGAAATTTGCTTACAGACAGAATGGAAATAAAACTAGCTAGGGCGCTGGTAGCTATCTCTGAGAAGAGATGTGGCGGCTACAGGCCTCTGAACTGTGTTACAATGAGGCTCGAGGGCCTATTTATCATTTAGAAACAATGGGAAATCCTAAACATCCAAAACCCTAACCCTAGGAGATGAAGCGCCAAAACTATGGGCCCCGTTTGGGTAAATTGGTGTATCAACTTCCCAGGGGCGTAACTTTGGCATATGATCTCCGTTTGTATAAACATAAAGACAGAGATGCAGCGGAAATAACACTTCATTTCATTAATATCAAAGAACTGAAATTTGCTTACAGACAGAATGGAAATAAAACTAGCTAGGGCGCTGGTAGCTATCTCTGAGAAGAGATGTGGCGGCTACAGGCCTCTGAACTGTGTTACAATGAGGCTCGAGGGCCTATTTATCATTTTGAAACAATGGGAAATCCTAAACAGCCAAAACCCTAACCCTAGGAGATGAAGCGCCAAAACTATGGGCCCCGTTTGGGTAAATTGGTGTTTCAACTTCCCAGGGGCGTAACTTTGGCATACGATCTCCGTTTGACACGTACCATACCTCGTTAGAAAGATCTATCCGAGGACTACAAATTTGGAATGGGCAACATCGGTCCATGGACCCATGTTGCCCTCCGTTTTCCCAAAAAACGTCGTTTAGGGCCTCAAAATGGCTCAGGAAGTTTAGGACCCGAAAAACTGCTAAAAATAGTAAACTGTGCCGAAACTGAAAAACTGAAATAGACAATGGTGGAGCCCCAAGTGGAATAGGCGGGTGACCACCAATATCCACCTGGATCATTCCTCCCCCTTTAGGAAGCAATGGTCCCCATTGCGTTAAGTTCCTCCATGAGATGAGGAAATTTCTGCTGAACTTGGTCCCTGGTGAACCACTTTCCTTGGTGCAGGAGTTGGCCAGCTTTGACAACCCGATATAGTTGGATCTTCTACTGGCAAGTGTTCTTGATTTGCATGTCCATGATGCAATCTGTGGTGGCCTGTTCCATGCAGTCTGGATTTAACTCAGTTGGTGTGAGTTGTTCTGCAATGTCCGAGGTGTCCGGTAGAGGTGGGAAGTAAGGACGAAGGCGATCCACATTGAAGACTGGGTGCAGACCAAGGAATGGTGGAATACTGAGCTCGAATGCATTGTTCCCTACGGCCTTGGTGATGGTGTACGGCCCGTATCGGAGCGGGCGAAGCTTGCGGTGGGGTCCAGTGAGGCGCTCCTTCTGCAAATGTAGCCATACTTTGTCACCCACCTGGAAGTTGTGTGGCACCCGGTGTTGATCATGGCGTTTCTTGTACTTGGCATTGGCTCTATCCAATATATCATGAACCTGTTGGCGTATGTGTTGAATGCACTCGATGAAGCTACTGGCTTTGTCAACTTCAGACTGGACATGAGCTGAATTGGCCTGAGCAGCTGCAAATGGCATGGCTACGTCAATGGGGCATAGTGGCTGGAATCCCAAGCCCACCTGAAAGGGGCTATGGCCGATTGAACTATGGAGAGCTCGATTATAACTATGTTCTACATAAGGGAGGCTCTCGTCCCATGTGCGAGGATGCTTTGAATTGTACATGCGCAGAATGTGTACAATCATTCTGTTGACGACCTCTGTCTGGCCATCTGTTTGGGGATGGAAAGTTGTGGACTTGGTGAGCTTAGTATCCAACATCGACCAGAGGCTGGACCAAAATGTGCTGAGGAACCTGCTATCCCGATCTGATATGATAGACTGTGGGATCCCAAAGTGCACCCACACTCGTTCAAAGAAGAGTTTAGCAGTGGCTTCTGCTGTGATATTCTTCTTGCAGGCCGCCATAATGGCCATCTTCGAGAATCTGTCGACGACCACGAAAACACAGTCATTTCCCTGCTTAGTAGAAGGCAGGCCCGACATGTAATCCATGGAGATGGATTCCCAAGGTCGACTAGGGGTAGGTAGGGGAGTATATAGGCCTTGCTTCTTGATGGTCGGTTTGGCAATGGCACAAGCAGTGCAGGATCTGATGTGCTTCTCGACATCCTTTCGAAGGTTCGGCCAATATAAATACTTCTGCAAGATTGCTACTGTTTTCTCGACCCCGAAATGCCTAGCGACTCGACTGTAGTGTGCTTCCCATATCATCTTAGCATGCTCGCTTGAAGGAACACAAAGGTGTCCCATGTGACATAAAAGTGCATCTTGGAGGTGAAAATTTGGAACTTGCGTACCCCCCAAGAGTGCCTTGTAAGTTTGGCCAAATTCTAGGTCACTCTCATAGAGAAGCGGCCAATCAGAAGTCTCGTGCCCACAAGAGTTGAGCACAGTGGTGAGCGCCACGATCGGTGGTCGGCTGAGGCAGTCTACAACATGATTGGTGCTACCCTTCTTATACTTTATGTTCAAATGAAACTGTTGCAGATATGTGGACCATTTCTGATGGCGATCATTCTGCAACTTCCCTTGTGTCTGTATGAACTGCAGGGGCCGGTGGTCTGTGTGGATGATTGTTTCCTTCCCAAAAATGTAATGCTTCCATTGTCGACAGGCTTGCACAATGGAATACATTTCTTTGTCATAAGTGGGATACTTGCGAACTGTCTCAGACAATGTCTCACTGTGATATGCCACTGGATGTCCCTGTTGAGTAAGAACTGCCCCAATAGCATAGTCAGAGGCATCTGTCTCGATCTCAAATAGCTGCTGCAAGTCTGGTAAGGTGAGCACTGGGGCAGAACAGAGGCGATTTTTCAATTCTTTGAACGCCTTCTGTTGAGGTTCCGACCAAAAGAATTTTGCTCTCGCTCCTCCTTTGGTGACTTGACTCAAGGGCCAAGTGATATGAGAGAATCCCAACACGAATCTACGATAGAAATTAGCAAGACCCAGAAAGCTGCGAAGCTCTGTTATAGTGGTTGGGGCTGGCCAATCCCGAATGACTTGGATCTTGGCTGGATCCACATGCACCCCCCTTTCATCAATAATGTATCCCCGATATTGAACCTGGGTCATGCCAAAAGTGCACTTCTCCAAATTGGCACACAACTTGTGTTGCCGCAGTGTTTGGAGGACTTGTCGGATGTGGTGAAGGTTCTCTTCCCAAGTCTGGCTGAAGATCAGAATGTCATCCAAGTACACCACTACAAATGAGTTGGTGAATGGCCGCAAGATGTCGTCCATCATCCTCATGAAGGTGGCGGGAGCATTCGTCAACCCGAAAGGCATGATCAACGATTCGAAAAGGCCTTCCTTGGGTTTGAAGGCAGTCTTCCACACATCGGAGGGTTCAATTGGTACCTGGTGATACCCAGACTTCAGGTCGATCTTGCTGAAATGTTTTACACCTTTGAGTTGGTCCAGAAGGTCATCAATCCGTGGGATTGGGTACCTATTCCGGACAGTGATCTTGTTCAGCGCCCGATAGTCAATACAGAGTCTCCACGTCCCATCCTTCTTCTGTACCAACACGATCGGGCTCCCACAGGCCGATGAACTTGGTCTGATGTGACCTTTCTGCAACAGCTCCTGAATCTGCCTCTTGATTTCATCATTCTCCAGAACAGAGCGCCGATAGATCGGTCCATTTGGTAGCGGCGCACTGGAGGTCAGATCAATCGGGTGCTTGACCTGACAGTGCAGAGGAACCCCTGTGGGTGAGGTGAATATGTCCCCGTACTCCTCCACAAACTTATCCATTTGTTGTTGTTGTGTAGAGGAGCCCTGTCTGGAGGTCGTGGCCACAGTCTTCTTCTTGCCCTGGGGGCAGATCATCAGGAAAATGAATTTCCTGGTTTGGGAAATGAGTTTACTGCATTGTTTTGCAGTAACCAAAGAGATAGCGGCAGGAGGTGGTACCTCTGGTATCCTGTACAACTTATTTCCCAAAGTAACAATAACAGCACGAGGCCGAGACTCATACACGGCATGACGCTTCCACAAGTATGGTTGGCCTAATAATACATCAGAAACATCAAGAGGAGCAATGTCACATAATACCTCATCTGTGAAGGGCTTTATGATATAGGAAAGGCGGCATTGTTGGCTAACGCGGAGATCTCGTCCTTGGTGAAGCCACCCGATGGTGTATGGATGTGGGTGAGCTGTGGTCGGCAAGCCCAACCGCTTCACGGCGTCTGCTGAAATGAGGTTCTTTTGGCTCCCATTGTAGACAATGAACTGTACCGGGGAGCCCTTTACCCACATCTGGGAGTGGAAGAGACGTTCCTCCTCCTCTGGATCTTCCGGTTCCTCCTTTTGGATCTTTGCAGTGGCAACAATGGCGTTGGGCTCCGCATCAATAATCTGTTTCCCTTTTTCATTCACCTTTTCAGGTTCTGATTCGGAGTCAGAGCATGCATCTGACTCAGAAGCCCTCATCTCGGCCACTAGCGGCTGCTTGGCCCGACACTCACTTGTGTTGTGAGTGGAGCTCTTATGGAACTCACACCACTTTCCCGTGTCCTTCTTTGGCTTTGCGGTCTTGTTATTTTCTTGTGGCTTTGACGGGTTGTCTTTAGCCGCCATGCCTTGGCTCTGTCCTTTGTTCTGCGGTTTGGAAGCACCTTTCCCTTGCTTTTGATTCGCAGATTCAAAGTCTCGCTTCTTCTGTTTGAATTTCTGCTCAATCTTGGCAGCATACCGGTATGCCGTACCAAGCGAGGAGATGTCGAGGAACTCCATTTCCTCCTGAATGTATCTGTGCAGACAGCTGCGATACTTTAGAACCAAATGTTTCTCTGAATCTTTGATACCCAACTTTGTGCGCAGGGTATGGAACAGATTCGTCAGCTCATGCACATCTTGATCCCTTTGTTGTCGCAGCGTGGTCCATTGTATGTACTTGTCCTCATAGCTCCCCACGGGATAGTACTTTTCCTTGACGGCGTCTCGGAAAGAATTCCAAGTTGGTACGGCCGAGAACAGAGAGGGTTCTGTCTGGTCCTTGTTCTCACAGTAGGTTTCCCACCAGTCCTTAACATGGGGGGTAGCTTTGAGGAGTGCAAAAATAATCTTCTCCCGGTCTGAAAAGTCATGAAACGAGAAATATCCTTCTAACAGATTCAACCATCTATCTACGGCATCTGCGTCTATTTGACCCTCAAATATGGGAATGTCAAAATTTACTTGTACCTTAAAAGGAGTCGCGCCTCTAGAGTGGCTGCTGGATGCAGATGCGCCGCCGGTGGGTAGCCGTTGAAGGATCTGAGCAAAGTTATCCATCATCACGTTCCTTTGTCTTTCGAGGGCCTCCTCGAGTAATATTTTGATAGGATCTCCTGCTCCCTCATCTTTCTTTTCGTCCCCCATGGGCGTCCGTCGAGGTTTGCGAGGCTGATCTTGCAAAGGTTCCACCAGATCGAGCCCTAGCTCCTTATACCCCGACCTCGTTGGGGACATGCGAAGAAGGATCGAGAAAAAGCAGACCGCTCTGATACCACTGATCCGGATTTATGCAGGAACGCAACAGAATAAACATATAACCATAAATACAGAGATGCAGCAGAAATAACACTTCATTTCATTAATATCAAGAACTGAAATTTGCTTACAGACAGAATGGAAATAAAACTAGCTATGGCACTGGTAGCTATCTCTGAGAAGAGATGTGGCGGCTACAGGCCTCTGAACTGAGTTACAATGAGGCTCGAGGGCCTATTTATTATTTAGAAACAATGGAAATCCTAAACAGCCAAAGATGAAGCGCCAAAACTATGGGCCCCGTTTGGGTAAATTGGTGTTTCAACTTCCCAGGGGCGTAACTTTGGCATACGATCTCCGTTTGACGCGTACCATACCTCATTAGAAAGATATATCCGAGGACTACAAATTTGGAACGGGCAACATCGGTCCATGGACCCATGTTGCCCTCCGTTTTCCCAAAAAACGTCGTTTAGGGCCTCAAAACGGCTCCGGAAGTTTAGGACCCGAAAAAATGCTAAAAATAGTAAACTGTGCCGAAACTGAAAAACTGAAATAGACAATGGTGGAGCCCCAAGTGGAATAGGCGGGTGACCACCAATATCCACCTGGATCAAATTGTGTCTTAACCAATAATAAAATTCAAGATATACCAAATGCAAAATATGTAATTTAAATTACATAGTAAACGGTTCCCACACATCAATGTTATCACTTCTGGTGCAATAGGGGCATGCAAGCATAAAAATTTCAAGAACGCATAGATTTAATTCTGTCTTTGCTTATAAAGTAGAGTCAATCTACTAAAAAGAGAGTCAATTAGATATGGTTAAAGATGCCATTATCATATTATTAGATGTTAACATAGATGTTTCTCTTTTTAAGCTTTCACTTTGTTGAACTAGGAGAGAAACATACAGATATAAATAGAGGGGAGAATGGGAGAGAGACATGGAGAAAAGAAGAGAGAGATATAGACAAGGGAATAGGGGAAGGGAGAAAGAGAGATAAGCAAATAGGGAAAGTAAAGAGAGAGAAAGAAATAGGAAAATTTAGGGATAGAGAGATAAAGAGATAAAGGGATAGGGAAAGGTGGAGAGAGAGGGCGTTTAGTAAGAGTGAAAGAGAGAATGCTATAATAGGAAACATAGGGAGGGAGAGAGAGGAGGGATATAAGATTTGGACATAGGGAGAAAAAGAGAGGGATATAAGAGGAAAACGTAGGGAGAAAAAGGGCGGAATTTAAGAGGAAAACATAGAGAAAGAAAAGGTTAGGGTGAGAGGGAGAGAGAGTGAGTGGGGAATTATAAGGGAAGATGAGGGGACTAAGAGAGAGAAAGAGAGAGAGAGAGAGAGAGAGAGAGAGAGAGTGAAAATTAGGGAGGTGGGTAGAGGGAGGGAGAGATAGGGATATACAAAGGGAGATCGAGGGAAAACTAGAGTAGCGTTAAAGAGAGTGAGTGTGTTTTAGAGACATCATGTAACGGGGAAAGAAATAGATATGGGGGGGGCATGGAAAGGGGAGGGGAGATATAAAGAGGGGTGGGGATAAGGGAATGGAGAGAGATGAGAGAAATAGATAAGGGAATATATATATATATATATATATATAGAGAGAGAGAGAGAGAGATGGTGGGGAGAGAGAAAAAGGGAGAGGGGAAGGGGTAAAAGGGAGGCATATAGGAGGTAGCATATAGGAAGGGAGGGAAAGATAGGGGGGAGGATACAATACAAAGACATACAAGGGGAGAGAGAGAGTGAAAAGGTATTGGGGGAGAGAGAGAGAGAGAGAGGGATAAGGAGTGGGTGATAGAAAGAAAGGGATATGGTAAGAGCTAGTTAGAATAGAGGCATAGGGAAAGAGAGAAATTTAGTGATATAGGAAGGAGATATATGGAAATAGAGAGAAAGAGAGAGTTAAAATGGGTTGGAGAGAAGGAGACGGGGAAGGAAGAGAGAGTGATAGATAAGTGAATAATAGAAGACCGAGGGAAAAAAAAAAGAGATGGGGAAAGGACGAAAGAGAGAGGGATACAAGGGAATGGTGAATTATAGAGAGAGAGATAAAAAAGAGGGAAACATAGGGGGGGGAGAGAGAGAGAGAGAGAGAGGGGTGTAGGGGGAGGGAAAGGGACAAGGAAATGGGAAGAAAGGGAAAGTGGGGGAGAAATGAAGGAGACATACATGGAGAGAGGGGTGTAGATATATAAGGGAGATATTAGGGGGGGATGGAGGTTGGGTGGGGAAGAGAGAGAGAGAGAGAGAGAGAAAGAGCGAGAGAGACAAGGGTGTTGGGAAAGGGGGAGAGAGATAGAGATATCAATACATGGGGGGGGGGGGATAAATGGATATGGAAAGGGGGGAGTCGGGGAGAGAAGAGGGAAACACAAGGAGAGAGATAGAATGGAATATGGAGAGAGATATAGGAGTGGGGTGTTAGGGAGAGAGATGGATAGCTAAATTATGGAAGGAGAAAGAGAGGGATATAAGAGGGAGACATTAGGTGAGAGAGAAAAGGGGGGGGAAGAGAGAAAGGGAAATAGAGGGAAAATTTGATATGGGTTAGAGAGTGTGTGTGTGTCAAAGAGAGAATGATGGGGAAAGGAAGAGACACAGAGAGGAATATGGATAAGGAGAGAGAGATAGAAATAGGGATAGGGAGATGGGGAGATATAGAAAGGCATGGGGAATGGGGTAGCGAGAGAGAGGGTGGATTAAGAAAAAGGGAGAGGGTGGTAGAGAGAGATGGGGAGTAAGAAAAGGGGGATACAGATAGAAACACAGATAATGGGAGGGGAGGGAAAGGAAGAGATAGGGAAAGATGTAGAGAGAGGTGTTGGAAATACTGAGGAGGGGGGGGGGGGTGAATCATTATTCCTTTCAATTAGAGAATTAGTTAATCTTCAATTATTATCAGTTTTTGTACAATGGTAGCAACAAATAAGAGGAACAAAAATGCACATTGTTTTTAATGTGGAAACCCACTCTGGGACAAAAACCACCTAATGCTTTTCTAATAATTCTTTAATATTCAACTCCAATTGAAAATAAAGCTCCAACTTCCTAGAATCTAGAAAAGCATTCTTCTCTAGCTCCCACTGAATGGACGCTCCAATGCTCGAGATTCTTCAATAGTCAACTAAATGGATGCCCCAACACCCAATGAGCTACATCTCACCCTAGTACCACCCTACCACCCTATAGAAGAATAAAAGAAGAATGGACTCCCATACCAGGGAAAATGGTCCACTTTACAATGATATAGAATGATGCAGAAGAAGAAGATATACTAGAACATAGCCCCAACTTTGACACAAACACCTAATGATGATCCTAGACCTCCCAACACTACCTCTTCAACCCTTGGCAGATAGACACTAGTACAATTTGTACAATAATGTATTTACAATGACTAAGTACAATGATACCTTTACAATGATTGTATGCAGTGTTGTCCACTTGAAGACTTCATATGATGAACATCTTACTGCTGTTATGCACCTTGGTTGCTGCTCTTGTCATGCTACCCTCTGCTGCACCTTGCTTTGCTTTGCTGCCGTAGAAATTCTGGTCCTTTGCAACCCTTGACAACACATGATCTAGCTTTTTCTTGCCTCCTAGGAGTTCGATATTGAATCTGGTGTATCTTTGTTATTTCAGATCCTCAATATCTGATTTTCAGTCCTGTAGTATTCCTCTGATTCATCTTTCCAATGCCACAGGTCTGACCCAATTTGGATTCTTCAAGAGAGAGTTATACCCAATCTCTCACAATGCCCTAATTATGGACTATTTCAGTAGAGTGCACTTGTACGGTGTGCCACGTGTCACTGTTTCTTCATTTGGTTCTAAAATTGATCGAGAGAAAATCACATATTGTGCACTATCCACAAATTTTTACAGAATTCCAATCTGATACTCAGAGAGAGAGAGAGTTATGATGAATCTACCAAGGTCACTTCTTTGAGATGAATTTCAAGAACTTGCACAAACCCTGACTTCCACAGATCATATCTCCAAAAATATTGTGCACCTTGATCTGAAATTTTTACAGCCACTTCCTCAGGATTTCAGCTTCGCCTCATAAAAATTTCAGCTTCTGAACCTTCTTAGAAAAAAATTTGGAGCGCAAATTCCATGATGACCTATTTCAGATGGCCGAATCCCTTGCCTAAGGAGGAAATGAAGATCACAATTTATATAAATGATTAAGTTGAGAGGGGCTTCAAAAAGTGAACGTGGGAGGGATTTTAGGAGCTTAAAAAAAAAATTAATTATGACTTTTCAATGAACCATGCCCCAACCCATGGGGTTTTAGCCCACTTACTGGGGGTGCAAACTTCAAACATGAATATATCTCAAACCATGAAGAATTACATGGCGTGCCATATATCAACGGAAACATCTCGACAAGTAGACACCATCAAAAGCATTATTGACCTAGAATATATTAATTTGGTAGGTAAAAATTCCCATGCAATATTGGGTTAGCCCCTGGTGCTGCTTGGGTTGACATCAATGACAACCGCTGATCAACAATCTCCCCCTTTGGCATTGATGGCAACACAAGTACTCCCCCTACTTGATCATGACCTTTCTTCCTACAACATTCTCTCCCCCTTTGACATCAATGGAAAAGGGTAACTCCCACAAACACAACCATCCTGAGACACCAACACCTTCCCTCCCCACGGCATAAAATCGTCCTGTGACTGGCAATCTACTTCCACTCCCCTTTATATTAGAAAAGGAAAATCTAATGAGGACCACACCAATCCCAGAAGCACGACGAAAATTCCAATGCTGGTGAATATTTAATATGTGATTCTTTTGGTGCTGCTTGGAATCTTTCTACTTGTCCAACTGTGTGCATAACATATGGTAGGGAGGCTGTTACATATAGAAGACTACTAATCATAGATCTATACAACCTTTGATCCACATCCTTAGATGAGTCGTCTATGCTCAATTCGCAACCTGTTACCATTGGAGTTAGGATGGGTTTGCAATCTTCCATTTTAAATTTCTTGAGCATTTCCTTCATGTACTTGGCTTGACATATAAATATTCCTTTCTCTTGCTGAGATATTTGAAGCCCTAAGAAGTATGTCAGCTCACCAAGTAAAGACATCTTGAAATTACTTTGCACCTATGTAGCAAACTTCTCACTTAGTCGATCAACATTGCTACCAATTATTGTATCATCCTCTTTAGGCATTAGACATGCTTTAGTTGCTTCATCCAGAACATATATGTTTTTTGGAGCTCAAATTGTTGTAGCCACAATTTCACCATACACGTCTTTCCTGATTTCACATTTCATGGAGTTGAATAGTATTGTGTGTCCTTGATCACAAATTTGTTCAACACTGAGTAGATTGTGATTCATGTTTTCAACCAATAGAACATTCTTGGCTAGAGCATATTTGCTTCCAAGAGTGACAGTACTTGATCCTATAACATTTGAAGATCCATCATTTCCAAAGGATATGGTTCCATCCTTATTCTCTTTCATAGATACAAATTTCCTTCTATCTCTAGTCATACACATTGAGCAACCGCTATCAACATACCACACATCTTTGTTCTTTTGAGCCTTGAAAGTGAGAGCACAATTATCATTATTATTCTTCTTCCATGTTCATTCGTCTTGTGGCTTCGAAGATTCTTCTGGAGGATTTTCAAGTCTGTAGTCTTTGGCTATGTGTCCAAAGTTTCGACATTTGTAACATTCAATATTATTTCTTAAATGTTCAAATCTATTGATGTTTCACTAAGCCTCGGGAGGTTCATATTTGACAGATCTCCTGGAATTTTGTTCGTTCCTAGGGTACGTGCAACATTCTACAACTTTATAACCAAAATTTCCACATGAATAATAATAGCCATAAAAAATATGTTGGTACCTAGATGGAAATTTTCGTCGAGGAATTGGCTTCCAAGGCCGTTCTTGTGAATCTTGTCCAGTGAAGTCTACATGCATGTCAGATCTCATAGGTTCATTGTATTATGTTGTAGAAGGTCCTACTTCTTCTTCTTTGTAACTAATGCCAGTTCTGTCGTTGTAAGATCATTGATTATTGATGAGTTCTTCCAATGCCCTTGAGCTGTTGGCATAGTTTTGGATAGTTTTTCCTTTCTTCACTTCCTCATGCAGCAAGACTACTTCGGCTTCTAATTTTTCCCTTTCTTGGTTGCTTTCTTCCAACTTCTTTTGAAGTGACTCTTCAATGCATTTGTGTTCTTCAACTTCAATTTTGAGACCTTGAACTTGTTCTTTAAGCGTATTGGAACGGATCTTCTCCGCCTTGAGATCTTTTATAAGCTTGATTGCTTCCTCATAAAATTATTCTATGGTCCATATTTATTCTTCGTTGTTTGATACCTCTTGTTTATTGTGCTTGGCCATAAACAATACTCTCTCATTGGCTTATTCTTCACTGTCATTGTATTCATTGGATGATGAGCTATCTTCTTTAGAGAAAAATTTCCTTTTGGATCCTTTCTTGTTGAATTTCTTAAAGCCTTTCTTTCCTTTTGAGTTGCCATTACTTCTGTTTGAACATTTTGCTGCAAAATTCCCAACCTCATTACAGCTGAAACATATCAATGGAAGTTTACCTTTGAATTATCCCTTACCAATTTTTAGTTTTCTCGTGAAGTAAGCATATTCTTCATCTGAAAGACCTTCTTCATCATCTCCCTTTTCTTCACACTTGCAGGTGCATGTCTTTGCAATTGAAGGTTGTTTATCCTTATTGGTTTTCTTAGATGCAACGAATGTAGTTTCTAGATGCGCAGTACCCTCTGCTTCATCAAGTCTCATTTCATATGCTATGAGAACTCCATGTAATTCCTCTTTGCTGATTTTGTCTAGATTTGCATTGTAGTCTAAGACCGATACCTTTGGGTTGAATCTACCTGGTAACGTTCTAATAATTTTCCATATAATAGTCTTCTCATCAACTGGCTCTCCCAATCCTTCTAGAGTATTTGTTATTTTATCAACGTATTGGAAGTATGCAGCAATGTTGCAAGCTTCTTTCATTCTGAGTTGCTCAAATTTTGCTCTATAGATTTGAAGCTTTGCTTCTTTGACATTTGAGTCACCTGCATATATATTCTCAAGCTTGTCCCATACATTTTTGGCGATTTTACAACCCAACACCTTATGATAAGCAGATTCAATAAGTCCACTGATAATAATATTCTTTGCTTTTGCATCATTTACCAAATTCTTCTTACCTTGTTCATTCGTGGTTGATGTAAATCCATTTTGAACAGTGTCCCATACTTCGTAACCTTGCGCCAAGAGATAGACCTCCATTCTTCCTTTCCAGAGTGCATAATTATTTTCATTGAATAGAGGTACACCATTCTTGGTATGCTCCATGACCTCCTTCCAGCTGTTAAACTGCTATTGAAGGAACCAAGCTCCAATACCAATTGTTGGAAATACTAAGAAGGGGGGGGTGAATCAGTATTCCTTTCAATTAGAGCATTAGTTAATCTTCAATTATTATCAGTGTTTGTACAATGATAGCAGCAAACAAGAGGAACACAAATGCACACAGTTTTTAAGGTGGAAACCCACTCCAGGAAAAAAACCACCTAATGCTTTTCTAATAATTCTTTTCAACTCCAATTGAAAATAAAGCTCCAACTTCCTAGAATCTAGAAAAGCATTCTTCTCCAGCTCCCATTGGATGGATGCTCCAACGCCCGAGATTCTTCAGTAGTCAACTGAACGGATGCCCCAACACCCAATGAGCTACAACTCACCCTAGCACCACCCTACCACCCTATAGAAGAATAAAAGAAGAATGGACTCATGTACCAGGGAAAATGGTCCACTTTACAATGATATAGAATGATGTAGAAGAAGAAGATATACTAGACCATAACCCCAACTTTGACACAACCACCTAATGATGATCCTAGACCTCCCAACACTGCCTCTTCAACCCTTGGCGGATAGACACTAGTACAATTTGTACAATAATGTATTTACAATGACTAAGTACAATGATACCTTTACAATGATTGTATGCAGTGATGCCCACTTGTAGACTTCATATGATGAAATTCTTGCTACTGTTATGCACCTTGGTTGCTACTCTTGTCATGCTACCCTCTACTACACCTTTCTTTGCTTTGCTGCAGTAGAAATTTTGGTCCTTTGCAACCCTTGACAACACATGATCTAGATTTTCCTTGCCTTCTAGGAGGTTGATATTGAATCTGGTGTATCTCTGTTATTTCAGATACTCAATATCTGATTTTTAGTCCTGTAGTAGTACTTTGAGTCATATTTCCAATTCTACAGGTCTGACCCAATTTGGATTCTTCAAGAGAGAGTTATACCCAATCTCTCACAATGCCCTAATTATGGACTGTTTCAGTAGAGTGCACTTGTACGACGTGAAACATGTAACTTTTTCTTCATTTGGATCTGAAATTGATAGAGTGAAAATTAAATATTGTGCACTATCTACCAAATTTTGTGGAATTCCAATCCGATACTCAGAGAGAGAGTTATGAAGAATTTACCAAGGTCACTTCATTGAGATGAATTTCAGGAGCCTACAAAAACCTTGACTTCCACAGATCATATCTCCAAAAATTTTGTGCACCTTGATCTAAAATTTTTACAGAAGCTTCCTTAGGATTTCGGCTTCACTTCATAAAAATTTCAGCTTTTGAACCTTCGTAGAAAAAAAGTTAGAGTGAAAATTCCACGATGAATTGTTTCAGATGGCCGAATCCCTTGCCTAAGGAGGAAATGAAGATCACAATTTATATAAATGCTTAAGTTGATAGGGGCTTCAACAAGTGAACGTGGGAGGGATTTTAGGAGCTTAAAAAAAAAATTAATTATGACTTTTCAATGACCCATGCCCCAACCCCATGGGGTTTTAGCCCACTAACTGGGGGTGCAAACTTCAAACATGAATATCTCTCAAACCGTGAAGAATTACATGGCGTGCCATATATCAACAGAAACATATCAACAAGTAGAAACTATCAAAAGCATTATTGACTCAGAATATATTAATTTGGTAGGTAAAAATTCCCATGAAATATTGGGCTAGCCCTTGGTGCTGCTTGGGTTGACATTAATGACAACCGCTGATCAACAAGAGGGGATCTTAGGGAAAGAGGGAGAGATGTATATAGGAGGGAGAAATGGGGGTGAGAGAGAAAAAAATATATGGAAAGGGGGAGAAAGAGGAGGGGGATATAATAGAGAAATAGAGAGAATGTAATTCCCGTGGTGAAAACTCCATGTAATAAAATTTAATAAAGGAAAAATAATAACTACAGTTATGGGACACTTATTCCAAGATGAAAGTTGGAAAAAAAATATCCTAGGGTGGGTGTTCATATGAATTAATATCACTAAGGAAATTGGAAAAGGAGATGGAAAAGGATTTGGAAAGGAATGAGGCATTAATTAGCATTTTATTTATGAAAATAATGGAAATTAGGAGAAAAGGAAGGTTGAAGGTCATTAATTGGAATTGTATTTATGAATCTAATGGAAATTAGGATAAATGATGGTGAAAGGTCACATGTTGCACATGAGGAGGAAAATTAAAGAAAATAATGAGAAATTGAAGAAAATGGAAGCCTCATTAACAAAAAGGCTTCTAAGGATCAATTCATGGCTTTTGATCAATTCAGTTTTGGAGCTCTCATGTTTTTTTTCTCTCTCTCATACTCTTGGACGCTTAAATTTTTGTTAGAGCACTCTTGGAGGAGTGTGGAATAATTCGGATTTGGAGAAAGAAGGAAAAGGAAGAGTAGGAAAGAACAAGAGGACATTGATATTAGAAGCTATAATGAGTTTTGATTGCATGTACCAAGTTGCATGTATGATTTTCTTGCTAGTTTTGGCATGCATTGCATATGCATGTCATTTCCTGGCTATGATCTCTCATTGGCATAGAGGAATGTCTGGATTGATGGTGGTTTTTACTAGCCTTGCCATTTCCTGGATAGTCATGGTGTTGTGGGTTTCTTTCCTTTCTTTTTGGTTGGTTCTCATGTACCTTTGGTTGTGGGCTGAGTTACTAGATCTTGGAATCCTTTTGTTGAATAAATGCTCTAGAAACCTTGTAACATCTTGGGTTGAGTTACTATTCCCAGATGCCTTGGTTGGAAAAACACTCTGGAATCCCTTGGTGGGTTGAGTTTCTAGCTATGGAAGCCCTGGTTGGCCAAATTATTTGGAAGCCCGACAATAGTGTTGGGTTGAGTTACTAGTCTAGGAAGCCCTGCTAGGAATAAATTCTCTGGAGCCTTGGAAAGCTTGGGCAGAGACCAATCTGATGATGGTTAGTGATGTTCCACCGTGATATTGAATCAATGGTTGAGGTTTGATGTGGTGTTGTACCTTCTACAACCACCCTCCAAAATTTGGCCCATGATTTGATTTTGGAGCCTTATTTCCTATTCACAGGAGCTTATCTTATATTGTCTTCGATTATTCCTAGTTTGATTGAGACTTATTTTTTTCATATATTCTTTTAGATAAAAGTCTTTCGGATTAATCACATCATTAGGATTAGGTCGACGTTTCAAACCATCTAATGTGGTTCATCTTGTCCTGAGGATGAACCATGTTAGATGGTTTGAAACGTCGACCTAATCCTAATGATGTGATTAATCCGAAAGATATTTATCCAAATTATGGATCACAAAAGTCTTAGATCTAACATATGTTCTTTTGTTTTCTTGTTTCCAAAATTAGATGATCTTCCAAGTCACAAGCTAACCTCCTGACTTGGCCTTACAACAGTTATGGGCTTGCCTCCAAGAACTACGCAATCCGTAAGGGCAAGTTAGCCTTGATGATTAGAATTGTGCAATGTAGACTAGAAGTTATGCCTTGAACTCAGAAATTGTGTAGTCATGGAAGGAAGCCTAACACTGAGCCCATAATTTGCGTAATCCATCCCTTGAGCTCATAAAATCTGCAACGCAATGAGCCGAAAAGTTGTGCAGTTCCCTAGAATTACGCAATATTCCCCATAAGTATGCATGGAAATTTTCCTGAAAAAAGGAAAAAAAGAAAAAAGCTAAAAATCGAAAATACATCCCTAAAAAATATAGATTCATTATTAGTTTCCTGAAGGAGGCATAATTGCTATTTTTAGAAATTTATGCCATGTGTTACTTTTTCCTTAATTTTAGGCATACACTTCATAAACCCTCAGTCGCCCAAATCTATTTAATTGATGCCTCTAGAGCTCATTTGTACATTCGATCTTTGAGCTCTATCATTCCCAAGGAGATCAAGGAACCTTCAGTGGAGTCTTCGTTGCTTTTTCTGGGTGAGTTTTTCTTTCGTTGTTTTTGCCACTTTTTTTGTCACTTTTTGTCATTTCGCTTTTGTGAGTGTTTTTTTTCTTGTTTATCTTCATGGTTTCTAGAATTTTAACTTATATTAGTTTGTAGATTTTTTTTTTTAGTCTGTCGTTTTCCTTTCAAAAGTGTTGCATCAGTTCTCTTGTTTTTTCACTCATGGTCATCGTTTCAGTGACTCTCCTGACATATTTCCTTATGTTTGTTGAGTTTATGCACTTGATTCACATTGATCAGTGCACACTTAGGTAGGTTTTCAATAAAAATCACATCATCACTCAAATATGTTTGTTTCCCACACTTTCTCCAGTCATATCATCTTCACTTTCCCTTGGTCAGTTTTCACCTGTCCCAGTTGGGAATTGTGTAATTTTGAGGCTCAAACCCCAAGATTGGCCTCAGAGACTCTGAAATACATAGTACAGGATGGCCCAACTATGCATTGTGAAGTTACAGAGATGATTCTGCCACCTTGGCCACTGAGACTGTGTAATGTGCAATTTCTCCCAATCACTGCCAAGCGTGAACTACACATTGCGCAGTCTCAAGCCTTAGACCACACCCTTGGGTACTGGGACTATGCAATGTGAAATTCCCAAAGCTTGTTGAAAAAATACTGAGAGGGGGGGGGGGGGGGGGTGAATCAGTATTTAGAGCTTACTGAACAGATTTTAACTTTTTCTTTACAGAATTCCATACACGACTTTGAGGAACCAAACTCGCGTATACACGCGCATATACTGAAAGAAACTAGCGTATACTGATATAATTTTACAGTTTAGAAATATTTAAAGGAACAATCTTTAAATCAGTTTACCAGTCATGCATTTGTTTGAGAATCAGTAAATATGTGCAGTAATAGCAGTATAAATCATCACACACATGAACACTAATATTTAAGGTAGAAACCCAATTTTGGAGAAAACCACCGTTGTTGTCGTCTCTGTCTTCAATATTTATTATATGGAAAAACTGTTTACAATCTAGTATTGATGCAGACTCATATCAATACGTAGGCATCTACCTACAGAAGGCTACTACCTTCTCTCATTTTCCAGCTGCTACTGGAAGGGAGCTACAACCCTCTTTCTTCTTGTTTACCAGCCACTCCTGGAAGGGAGCTTCAACCCCCTGAACAGAACACCAACTTCTACTGGCAGGAAGCTTCTACTTCCATACTGAAGGCTTCAACCCTCAGAACCACTATGTTGGGATCATGTGATTTGGCCGATTGGAAAACCAAATGACAAGGCAACATATAAACCAGTCTTTAGAGCTCTAGGATCTAGCCCTCCTAGTATCAAAGAGGGATCTCTCAATATGTTTGCAAAGATATGACTTTTTTGCTTGTAAAAGGTTGATTTTAGGCTAGTTATTAAGCATGAGTTTGTTTGATTTTTTTGTGGGACATGATGATCTAGGCAGCATAGAGAGAAAAGGGAAATCTCTAAGTTATTGGGAAATGGAGTCAAATGGAAGTTTGTAACAAGTTGTAGATTGTAGATTTTAGATTTCTGTGGTGAGAGTTTAGAGTTTCTGGTTTTGGAATCTCTACAGTGAACATAAGATTCGAGGAACTCTTCACTGTTCACTGTGGAGATTCCAAAACTAGAAACTCTAAAGTTTGTAGATTAATTAGGGGTATTAAAGGGCAAATATAACTTGGCTGTTGGATCTACAAAGTTTTTAGGTGAAATGAAATGAACATCAAGGTTTTTGGAATGAAAAGTAGAACCAAGGGTAGTTAAGAATCCTTAATTATATTTACTCTTCAACAAAGGGACTTAAAACATCATTTGAACATGAAGGAGTATTTTAAAGACAGGGCTAACCATGAATTCTACAAATCACACTTCAACAAATAACAATTTCAAGACAAACTTTCAAAATGAAATATAAGAGTCGAGGAACGCTCTATTTCATCAAATAATTCACTTTTAAGGATAAGAAAACATTCAAGAGTCACAAATAACTGCATTCATAGAAGAGGGAACTCCTAAACATCTAGGACTGCAATTATAAAGACCTTCAAAACAATTATTTGAGCAAGTACAAAGGGTATGATCAAAACGGACCTCATTGGCAAACTTTGGACAATGGTACTTTGAAAGGAGACTTCAGAAACCATTTTTAAAGTGTCAACAAGAAGCAGGGAAAACCATAAATAATCTTGAGGCCAACTGTATTGAACTATTCTTGAAATAAACAAGCTTTAGGGTTTGAAAAGAAACTACTCAATAAAACCTTCAGCAGATGAAAACATAAAGACAGTGAAGAGTAAACAGGTCTAAGGTGCTTCTAGGAGACATTTCTTAGCCTAAACTTTTTACTCTACTGTAAGCAAGAAATAATGGAAAAATAATGGAAAATAGGAAAAAACATTAAAAATTTAAAATACTTCACCAACAACCAAGCTCAGGGATCCAATGACAGAGCTTTCTGCATCCACAAACAGGTCAAAACATCCACAGGTTCTAGTACATCAATTTCTCTTCAATCTTAGAAGAACTATGTATTACTTCAAAGAGTTATCAGATGCCCCCTATATAATGAGTTTGAATGTAGTATTTATGCTACAAATGAGGAGGTGGAAAAATCTAGGGTTGAAAATGTCATTAAATGACATAGTAAATGCACTCCTATCCTTAAAAACCATGCAAGGCATAAGGTAGGAATGTCTCTCAACTACTTCTCTGTGTAATAAATCTGTCTTTACTTCCTGAGGATGAAACAAATGAAAAGATTGACTTTGAGGCCTTTTTCTATCTTTCCAATAACTGTTTGATAGTTTATAATATCTTCTTTAGTGTAATAACTGTCTATTTGTCTTTTGAGGTATAAAGTAAGTGAAAGGTGTCACTTTTGATTTATCAAGTGAATAACTGCTCCTTTGATGTATCTGACACTGTCTTTAAGCTTGCTTTGCCTTGACTTTATCATACAACTGTGTTTTAAGACATTTTTAGTCTTGATCTGCTAATTAATCCTTTAAATCTTTTTTCTACCTCTTTATACCTTGATACTCTGTTTTTCTGCCTTTATCTCTTACTTCACTGACTTTTCTTTGTTTTGTCGTGTGCAGGTGGCTTTTTAGTGCATTGAAGGGTTTGATGGTGTAAACAGTGCTCATAAAGCACTGACCAAACCATAAAATGAAACCTGACAACCCCTTTCTTCGTGATTTGGCCTCTGTTTAGACTGTGAAGGTCATCATCTTCTGGCCCCCATCCCTTTATGAACTGTGGGAGGGTTTTTGGCCCTTGAAACTGCCATAGAACCTGCAAAACCAAAAAACACATTATATAATCCTACGGGTTTGGAAAAACTGCGTGCAGAGGCTGAGGAGTGGCGGAGGAGCAGTAGAGGAATGCTACAGAGGGAGGAAATGGAGAAAACTACGAAAAAAGGGTTTGAAATGGAGTTGGGCACGAAAAATGGGTAAAAGTGGTTTTGAAAACCACTAGTGGTTTTCGCGCGGGGCAACGGTGGTTTGTGGTTTTGCACGTATCGAACGCAGTCCAATTATTTCTCAACACGCGTCTCTTACGAAACCGTCGATTTCGCGTAACTTTTGGTTGTTAAACCTCGGGAGAAAATGTTGCGCGATATCACATATGAGCCATCGGATGGGAAGAGGCAGGTCCGACAGTGCGGAGAGGAGCGCGATGGAAAGTTGCACGGGTGGGAGTGTAGTGGGAGACAGGTGTCAAGTGATGATTGGATGGGTGTCTATATGGGTGGAAGGTGGGCCATATGGTGACGTGGGCTATTTTTCGTAGAGCGGAAAGGGTCGTTGAATCGTCAGGTTAGACGAGAACCATTAGATCTATAAGATCTATGGTGTATATTGACCCTGCGACGATGAATGGCTGGGATGATTGGGGGGGAAAACCAAATGGGAGAGGAGATAAGAGTCGTTAGATCATGGGTGATCAATAGTCGAGGACGAGTCGGAGAAGTCGTGGCTTGGGTAAGGGAAAAAAGGAAGGGGGATGTGGGACGAGTGGTCTCGTGGAGGAATAAATGACCAGGAGCAAAATAAAAAAGGGCTTATTGCATCAGGAGATTGATAGAAGGAAAATATAAGGGGGAGGGAGAAAAAGGGAATGTCTATGCGATGAGGGGGGCTAAGAGCTTGGGTTGGGGCACGATCCTGTGGAGGAGAAGTGACCAGGGGCCAGGGAAAAGGAGGCCAATCGCATTAGTGGGTGAAGGGGGAGCAATGCGATGAAAGGGTAATAGCGCTGATGCGATGGGATTTTGGGTGCTTCATCATAGTGCTTGGATATATGGTGGAAGGGGTTGGAGCTCAAACCCAAAAAGGGGCTTTAAAACCCAAATTTATAAAAGGGCAGAAAAAGGAAAAAAACAGAGTTTGTTTGGATTTTTGAAGTTCCAACAGAGCTTAGAAGAGGGTTTCATGCTCTAGCCATGTGAGCGAAGGGGGTGGAGGACTTTAAGCCCTCGGGGGCTTAAACCTTGAATTGTGAAAAGATTGCTTTTTAGGCCAAAATGGGTTTTTTAGGCCAATTTTTAGAAGTCCCGATAGATAAAGAGGGGTATTTTTATCATAAAAAGGATTTTTATGAGTTTAAAAGGCATTTTTGAAGGTTTTTTAAGGATAATGAGGGTAAAATGAGGAGGAAAGGGGATTTTTCAGAGGAAAATGAAATATAAATAAGGGGAAAATGGGCTATTTTTAGAGGGAAATGGACTAATAAAAATAGGGATAAATAGCATGAAATGAGATTTTTCTTCTCTGAAACAACAAGATAACCTTTTTAGGAGACATAGATGAAGATTTTGGTGAACTGACAGACTTAGAATGATGAAGGCAGTGAGATTTCTAGAACTCATAATGCTTCTTTGAAATATTATTTCTAGAAATCTAGGATTGTCAACTTATTCATCTTTGGATAGGATCAAAAAAATGGATGACTAACACACTACATACCACGTTTCATCAATTTTCATACTGGATCAAACAGCATCAACACAACTCTTCATAAACATCAATAACCATAAGTTTTACCCAATTCATCAATCAGAATAGTGAGACCACTGTAATCAGATCATCATAAATAACCTAGACTTCAGAATAAATATGTAGATACAAACTCAACCCTGAAACATCATCAACTTAAAATACATACGCCACTTCATTTCACTGAACCCGCGTATATACGTGCTTTCCTTCATACCAACCTACGTATATCTCTGTGAATATTGTTTTTCAGAATGTAATTAGTCTCAGATCTAGATCTGAGGCTTTTAGTTAGATATCTTTAGAAATGCAGAACCCTTCATGAATTAGTCACCATAAACCATGTTTATTCTCTCATTGATCATATTTGTACATAATCAACTTACCAACATATATAGTATTCAAACAACCCAGATCTTCAAGAAGACTTCATTAACAAACAACAGACAAATAGCAGGAATCACAGAAAGACATTTGCAATAAGCTTCAGAAAACCCTAAACTTCCATACGCGTTTTTTTTTAAGAAAACCCACATATATACGTGCTTTTACTGAGATGAACTAGCATATGGATCTATAAATGTAAACTTTTCATAATGAACCAGATCCATAGAACTTACCTAGATTCCTTCATTTGACTTTAGCAAACTTGCGCCAGGTCATAGATCTAATCATCTCTTCAATGGATCACACAAGAGCATAGTCATTTCAGATCTAGAGATTATGAACCATCATTGTATCCAGGGTGCATCATAGATTCAGATTTATCTACTTGGTAGAATAATTTCTCCTTTGTTTTCCTTTTCTTGTTGGCTGGTTTCATCCTCATTATATAAGATAAAGGAATCCAAATTTGAATGGATGGAGTAGATAGGAGAATTGTTTGGTATATCTATGTTGCTCACCATGTATTTCATGTGGGATTCCTTATATAATCTTCTAGTTTGGTTAAATACTGGGGTGGTGGCATAAGACATGTCCATTTGAAGGCTCCCCTGTAGTTTGGCTCCCCATGATCTAGATAGAAGCATGCCATACTTAGGGGGAATGTCAGCTACTACTATGTCCATTACTAGACTCTTAGCAGGAATTTGTGCCAAGTTGACAAACAAATATTTAGTTAAGCCTAAGCACTTGACCCTGCTTGAATCGAAAGAATACAAGTCTTTGTATGGTTTAGTAATTTCTAAGCCTAGGCTTTCCAGTAATACTTTGGGCATAAGATTGTGTGAAGCACTTGAGTCTAGCATGGCATTATGAAAGATTTTGTCATGTATATTCAGGCTGACATAGAAGGGAGGGACAACCCCTTCTTGGTATTTTCCTTCAACTTCGGGACCAAATAATAACTCTGGTTTATCATCTGTCAGGTTTAAAGTATCAATGTCACTTCCTATATTCAAAGCTTTCAAAACTTGGTTTTTATATACATCCTGTGTTACTAGTTCAGCCAAGGGTATGGTGATCTTGACTTTGGAAATTTCCCCTTCAAGGCTTAAAGGAACGATTGTTCTTGACATATTTACATCAGTTTTTTCATTTACAATTCTTTCAGCAATTCTGATTTGCTGATTTTTATTTGGACTGTTATTTGGGACATATTTTTTAGGGCCAGTAACAGAAGTACTAGGGCAGATTTGTTCAACACTTTGCTGAATGTTTTTGTCTTTATTTTGATCAGCTTTCTTGGCTAAAGTGTTGGTGTTACTTGCTGTCTTCTTAGGCTGATTTTCTGAGGTTTTCTTAACAACAGTACTAGTGTTTTTGTCACTGGAACTCTCTGGGCTACCTTTGCTTCTAAGATTGTATTGTTTGTGTACCTCCATGATAGCATTTTCAAACGCCAATCTGTAATTTTCAGAATCCTCATTATCGTATTCAGTTTGTTCTAAATAGAAGAATCCTTGTTCTTATTCAGTGAGAAAAACATCTGTCTCACTGTCAGATCCTATTAAGATTACATGATTTTCTTCCAACATTTCAACTTCCCTTTCTTTTTCTTGATCAACATAGTTTTGTTGAAAGGGAGGCCTAATATGTTGGTCATTATCTCTTTGCCTATCTTGATTAGGGTCTCTTCTGAGATTTTGTTTTCTATTTCTGTTTTGATTTTCTCTAGGAGGTGTTCTATCATTCAAATTTATCTTTTCAAGCATCCTCTACATTACCTTCACTAAGTTATCAATTTTAGTATCTAATGATGAGGTTGAAGCCATTGTATCATCCTTGTATGTAACTATTTTTTCTGCTCTCAACCTAGCTCTTTTCTCAATCAGATTTGCCTCTACACTCATGGCTCCCCTCTGCATATCTTCTAAGGTTGAGGGGTCTCTTTCTCTTAGTTGGTAGGCCATTTCAGGATCAAAAACCTTCTGGGAATTTTTCTAAGGCTAGGCCTAGTGCAGGTTTCATGTCTGGAGGAAGTGTAGTCTACACACTATTGAATCTAGTGCAGTAATCATGGACACTTACACCACTGTTTCTTTTGAGATTGGTATATTCTGAAAGGATTTGGAGAGGGTTCTTTCTAATTTCCCATTTGTTTATGAATGTTTGATATAAAGAAGGGATATCATTTATGCTATGAGGAGCTAAGTTTTTAAACCATTTCTTGACTTCTCCTCCTAAACTTTCAGCAAAAATTCTCATCTTAATGGTCTCTTCTTCTATTTCCATGTAATCAAAGGCATCATTCATTTTATCTACATGTTGTTGGGCAGTAGTAGGTTTATTTCTAGTGAAATGGGGAATTTTGGATTGGTAATCATTGGGTAAGGGAACTAGAGGTTGTGGTAACACTAGTGGAGCATACCATGCTACCATGATTGGAAATAATGGGGGATTTACAAGAGGTGGATTAACAAGAGGAAAAGTGGGCTGAAATGGATTGTTTTGAACATTGGATGTATGGATAGGAGTGGAAGAAACACTTGGGCTAGCAAACTGATGATGAGAATATTTGTTATGGAAGGAGCTGAAATTATGAAGAAGCTGAGAATCAGGTGGAGTAGAAGGTGAAGCTTCTCTACTAAAGCTCTATTGCAAATTTGTGGTTTCAAAGTCAGCTTCATTTAAATCACTTTGAGACTTATTTCTGAATAGGTTCTTTGTGTAAGGTAAGTCAAAGTGAGGATCTTCCAAGACCGTAAGGTTTTCAGGAACAGATCTTTTTGTTAGGATGTTCCTATCAATAGTTGGTTTTCCTGATCTAGAAGTTTTCCACAAAATATTCTCTGGATTGTCAACTATGGTAGGGGGATTAGGATTTGGATGGGATCTAGTATGGACCCTATGTGAAGCCAGATTTAAGACTGCTTTTCAAGATTCTTCCTCTCACAGCGATTTATATAATAGAGGACTAGATTTCTAAACTTCCTCAAGGATGGTTAACACATCTTCAAGGAAACCTAGAATACTAGTAAGGTAATAGGCCTACTGGGGCTAGTGGAGATGCCAGGTGGAAATTTTTAGCTTTCCTAAAGGTAAAATGTTTTATGGTCCACCATCAATGGTTTATTTGAAAACCAATATAAAATGTTTTTGGGTTTTTTCTGATTTTTATGTGGTTCTCTGGTTATGAGAGTGTCCTATACCTGATTCAACACTTAGCTAAGGTGATGAAACAAACAGAGTCTACTCTATGTCTTATTAGCTGATTTCTCCAAGGTTTGATAAGGGTCTCTTAGAATCCTAAGGTTTACCTGGATTGCCACTGATTCAGATAGATCCTATCATGATTACCATTATGTTGGTAGTGCTTGAAGAAGCTATATTTCACTTAAAGGAATACTGAGTGTTTTTTCAGGGACTTTTACTCAAAAGGTTCCCACTGTAATTTCCAAATGTTGGGTTATGGTGATGAGGTGGCAGATTCACTGGATATTCTTTGATTTATTGAAGTTCTAAAGAGTTTTAAGAGGTATTTAAGAAATTATATACTCAGAGGTCCCACCATGATCACCAGAATGTTTGGATCCTGTGATTTGGCTGGTTGGCAAACCAAATGACAAGGCAACATATAAACCAGTCTTTAGAGCTCTAGGATCTAGCCCTCCTAGTCTTAGAGAGGGATCTCTCAATATGTTTGCAAAGATATGACTTGTTTGTTGGGAAAAATATTGAGAGGGGGAGAGGTGAATGGAGTATTTAGTAGGACAATATAAGTTTTTATTTTTCCTTTCTAAAACCCATACGCTACTTTCCTGAAGCCAACTCCCGTATATACGCGGATATCCTTTGCAAAACTCACGTATATCCAGTGATCTAATTATGCATTAATTCTTGACTTAAATCATTGAATTATTCAAGCATCAATTGTTTAGAAAATAGTAAACAGGTGCAGAAAGAATCGAATAATCATCACACATAAGCAACACACATGAACACCAGGATTTTAGGTGGAAACCCAATTTGGGAGAAAACCACCGCTGCTGTTGTCTCAGTCTTCAATATTTATTATTAATAAAAATTCTTACAACCATGTACTGGTGTAGACTCATAACAGTACGCAGGCACCCACCTGCAGAAGGCTACAACCTTCTCTCATTTACCAGCCTCTCCTAGAAGGGAGCAACAACCCCCTGCTCTCGTTTACCAGCCTCTACTGGAAGGGAGCTACGACCCCCTGATCTCGTTTACCAGCCTCTCCTGGAAGGGAGCTACGACCCCCTGACTGAAGGCTTCAATCCTCAGCACCACTGCAGACCACATTTCATCAATTTTCAAACTGGATCAAAACAACTTCAACACAACCCTTCACTTATAAACAATCATACTTCGCCCATTGCTTCAAACAAAACCGTGAGACCACTGTAACCAAAATATTAGAGATAACCCAGACTTCAGAATAGATATGCAGAAACGCATTAAACCTTGAGCAACCATTAGTTCAGTTACCATACGCGCTTTTATTTAATCAGACCTGCGTATACACGCGCTTTCAATGAGGCGAACCCGTGTATACATCTGTGCACCTTTTAGAAAAACCCTAACTGCTCATACGCGCTTTTCTTTAATATGATCCGCGTATACACTCGCTTTTAATGAAACGAACCTGCGTATAGATTTATAAAAGATGATCTATGCAGTAACAGACCAGATCTATGAACTTACCCAGATTTTTCAATTTCTTCAATAGATTTGCGCCAGGTCTTCATTACTTCTTTTCAGATCATCCTAGAGATTCATCATTTCTAGATCTAGAGGATTTGAACCTTCATCACATGCATCATAGATTCAGATCTATCGATTAAGACCAGAGTTCAACCATACAGATAAACTTCAGAGTGAAGTATTCATTAAAGCCCATACACTTGCACCCCCTTGCACAATGATTTTCTTATCCTTATATAGGCTTACCCTTTATCAATACCATGAGTCAAAACCACATAAATTTCAATGGTATTCCTAGACGGGATCAAATAGACAATCCAGTGCTCAATACAATGGGTCAATACCATGGTAGTAACCCCTGGTTTTACACATTTAGAGCACAATTGATCATACACGACTTGGCACGTACTTTTCCGCGTGCATACGCGCCTTCTCCTTAACAAACCCGCGTATTCCTTGTAACATACACTTTTCATCATTGTTCTGGCCCTTACTGATATTTCTTTCTCTAGTACTTCTGAGCTACTTGTAGAACATCAGATTTACATCATTAATAAACTCATCAAGCATCAAGAACAACTTCATTAAGTAGGTTGCCATCATCTTCATCAAGTGGGTTGCCATCAAGGACAACACTCTGCATCATATTGCCAACAATCTCCCCCTTTGGACTTGATGGAAACCACGATGGTGTTTGATCACTACAATAGATAGATACATTAAGCATAATGATATTCTTCCCCTATTCAAACACCATGTCACTCTCCCCCTTTGACATCAAGGGCAAAGGGCGGAGCAAGACCAACACAAGGGTTTTCTCCTCAGGTAGACAGAAGAGCGCTATAGAACTGATGTACACTGAAGTTACCATGCTCCCCCTGAGTTCATGCTGAATGTTCAAACATATTTTTCAATGAAGTTCATGACTCTATGACCTTCCTATCATCAAGGACTCATACTTACATCAAAGATCCAACCAAGTGGATTTACATATGCGACTCAAATACCCAACCAAGTGGGTTTACACATTTTGACTCAACTACCCAACCAAGTGGGTTTACAAATTTGAACAAGTCCTTACATGACTGAATATTACAATTTTACATCATGGGTCTCAACATGACCTTTTCAACCAATTACAAATATGACCTTTTGTAACAAATACCAAAAAGACCTCAAGGAAGAGATCATACTTCAGAATCATCATAGTGCCAACAAATACTAGCAGGGCTAATGCTCCCCCTGAAACTGTGCATCCAAGCATCCTTTCCATAAGACCAGGGCTCCTCCTTAGCTTGTGCAACCTGAACACTTTCAATTCATCAGGGCATCTTCACCCAATAACAGAGAATGAAACAGAAATATAAGAACTAGAACACCACCAGAGACACCAAACAACATCAGAGATACCAAACAGCACCATAGCTTGTGTTGAAGAATGCTGCCCTAGAAAAATTGTCAGCAACCACCCATACGCGGTTTTCTGTGTATGAACTTGTGTATATACGCGACTGTGTTCCAGGAAATCTGCGTATCCAATTTAATCTTCTGAATTTAAGTAAATCTGATATTCTGAGATGAAGAGACCACTCCCAGCTTCTGTCTGAGATTTTCGAATGCTTCCCTGGGCAAAGGTTTGGTAAAAATATCAGCAACTTGTTCTTTGGAGGGAACATACTCCAACTTCACCTTTTGTTCAAGCACTTGTTCACGTAAGAAGTGATACTTGATGGGAATGTGTTTGGTCTTTGAATGCATAATAGGATTTTTTGAGATACTGATGGCACTTGTATTATCACACATAATGGAAATAGGAGGTGTACATTTGATTTGAAAATCTTGTAAGGTTTGCATCATCCAAAGGAGTTGAGTGCAACAAGACGCGGCGGCCACATATTCTGCTTCTACTATAGATAAGGCAATAGAATTTTGCTTCTTGCTGAACCAAGATACCAACTTGGGCCCCATATAAAATGCACCACCACTAGTGCTTTTCTGATCATCAACATTTCTAGCCCAATCTACATCAGTGTACGCATGAAGAGTGAGATCAACATTTTTTGGATACCATAATCCAAAGTCTTGAGTTCCTTGTAGATATTTGAATATTATTTTGACAGCCTGAAGGTGAGACTCTTTTGGATTAGCTTGGAATCGTCCAACAATCCCAACTGCATGCATAAAGTCCGGTCTAGTCCCAGTGAGATAAAGTAGACTTCCTATCATTGATTTGTATTCTGGTTGATTCACCATGGGAGAATCATCATGAGAACTAAGATTGCATTCGGTTATCATTGGTGTACTTATAGGTTTGCATTCTTCCATGCCATACTTTTTCAGAATTTTCTTAAGATATTTTGCTTGTGATAGGAATATACCATCTGTAGTTTGATGCACTTGCAAACCAAGAAAGAATGTTAGTTCCCCAAGTAAGGACATTTCAAATTCTTGCTGCATGACAGAAGCAAATTTCTGACTCATAGATTCTTCATTACTCCCAAAAATGAAATCATCAACATATACAACCACAATCAATAGTTTATCATTTTCAATTTTTGTGTATAAGTTGCTATCACCAGACCCCTTTGAAAATCCCTGTTGATGAAGATATTTGTCAAGACGATAATACCATGCCCTTGGAGCTTTTTTGAGACCATATAGAGCCTTTTTAAGTCTACAAACAATATTTTCATAATTTCCCAAGATGAATCCTTCTGGTTGTTCTATATAAAATTCTTCTTCTAGATCACCATTGAGAAATGCAGATTTGACATCCATTTGATAAACTTTGATTTGTTGAAAACTTGAAAAAGCAAGAAACATTCTTATGGCTTCAAGTCTAGCTATAGGAGCAAAAGTTTCTTCAAAGTCTATACCTTCTTGTTGAGTATACCCTTTGCAAACCAGTATGGCTTTGTTTCTTATAACATCCCCATTCTCATTTAACTTGTTCTTGAATATCCATTTAGTTCCAATGACATTTTTATCATGTGGTCTTGGTACCAATTCCCAAGTGTGATTCTTTTCAATTTGATCAAGCTCTTCATTCATGGCTTGAATCTAACATTCATCTTTGCTAGCTTGATTGACATTGTGTGGTTCAATCGTGGATAGAAATGCCAGATAGCTAGAAGATCCCACAAGAGTCCTCCTTGTTTGTACACCTGATTCCTTGTCTCCCAAAATTTGAGATTCAGGATGATTCTTGTGAACATATCTAGATGGAGCTTTTTCAGATAAATTATCTTCAGGTTCTTCATTGGATCTACTGTTTATATCATTTCTATTTGATGCAGAAGGACAAAATTCACCATCATCTTCATCTGTTGTTTGTTTTTCTTCTTTAGGGACTGTAGGAGACTCATCAATAACAACATCAATACATTCAACAATCTTCCGAAGCCTTTTATCGTAACATTTGTATGCTCTGCTCGTAGATGAGTAACCAAGAAGTATCCCTTCATCTGATCTGGGTTCAAACTTGCTAAGATTTTCATCATTATTTTTGATAAAGCATTTACTTCCAAAAACTCTAAAATGATTTACAGAGGGAGAATTACCATACCAGAGTTCATATGGAGTTTTGTCACTATTTACCTGAACATGTGCTTTGTTGAGAATATTTTCTACTGTGTGAGTTGCTTCTCCCCAAAAAATGTCAGGTGTTTTGGAATCATCAAGCATAGATCTATCCATTTTTTGATTTGTTCTATTCATTCTTTCTGCTACGCCATTTTGTTGTGGAGTGCCTGTTACAGAAAACTGTCTTTTTATGCCATGTTGTTCACAGAATTCAAGAAATTCATCTGATGTATATTCTCATCCTCGATCAGATCTAAGACACTTGATTTTTAGATATAATTCATTTTCAACTAGTGCTTTGAAGATCTGAAATTTCTCAAATGCTTCATCTTTATGTTTAAGCAACCCGATCCAACACATTCTAGAGAAATCATCAATAAATAAGATATAGTATTGTTCACCACGTGGTGACTTTTTCCTCATAGGTCCACATATGTCAGTATGAATGAGTTCAAGAGGCCTACTTGACGATCCTTCCTTGACATTAAATTGCACTCTGGTCTGTTTACCGAATTGGAAAGATTTGCATATGATACTTTCTGGTAGAGTAATGTTGGGAAGACCACGAACAACTTTAAGTCTGCTTGATTTGTTGATTTGAGAGAAGCTCAGATGCCCCAAGCTTCTATGTCATAGCCAATTTTCTAAGGATTTTCTCAAGTAACATTGATCTTTGCAGTTCTTCAATACATATAGGTTGCTTGGAGTTCTTTTTCCTTTTATAATTTTTTTACCTGTATCAAGATCACGTACCACACATTCTTTTGAACTAAAGACAACTTCAGTTCCTTGATCACACATTTGACTTACACTTAACAGTTTATGTCTTAAATCATCCACATACATGACATTATTAGCTTTCACCTTTTCTTTTAGAAAAACAAACCCTTTTCCCTTAATGACAGCAGGTGTATCATTTCCAAATGTAACATTCTTTTCCTTTTCTAGAGCATTATATGCAAGAAGTTTGTTTTTGTCACTTGTCATATGTTTTTAGCATCCGCTATCAATATACCATTGATTTTCTTCACCTTCTGCAAATAAAGATATGCCACAATTTTCAACCTGTATTTCCTTCTTTTTCCACACTTTGGAGCTTGAAGGGACATGTTCTTTTGGCTGGACTTTGCTCCTGCATTCAGATTCTTCATGGCCAAAGTTATTGAAATAATCACATTCAACTTCATTTTGAAGAGGAGAAAAGTTGTTATTGGTATTCTTCTTTGGTTCAATATCCATCCTTTTCTTTCTTGCTTCTCTTGTCATGATGGTTTTATAAGCAACACATTGAACAACTTTATGACCAAAATTGTGACATGAGAAACATTGTCCATTGAAGTAGAAATTTCTGCGATCATGAAATCTTCTATTTGAATTTACTTGTTGGTTGGAGCTTCTTTGAAAGTTATTCCTGTTAGTGTTCCTTGAATTGAGATGATCCTGATTTACCTGTAAAGATTCCTTACTCCCTTGTTGAATGGCAGAATATTGTAAACCAGCTGTGGCTACCTTTAGATAGTTCGGTGCTGAAGCCTGAGAGGATTCTCCAATATATCCAAGACCTATTTTTATTAGAGGAGAACGTTGTACCTTGATAATCTCATCTAAGGTTTCAGATCCTTTAGGAAATCTAAGATTCAGAGTCTTTACTTTCTCCAATTATTTTCTTAGACTTACCGCTTCACATTCTGCTTTCTCCCTATGTTACTTTTATTCTTCAATCTGATTTTCTAGCGTCTCTATGATTATTTTACTTTCTTCTAAACATATTTTGAGTTGATTGTTTTCATCAAGAAAATCATTGTCCTCTAGAGCATCCACAAAATTATCCTTTTCTTCTTTAGATTCCTCTTCAAATGCCATGAGAAGTCTAAAATCTTGTTCACATTCTTCCTCACTATCAGATAAACCATCACTGTCTTCATGAGTATAGTAAGTTTTCTTAGTGCTAGATCGGTTCTTATTCCTTCTTGCTACTTCCTTCCCTTTAGCAGGTGTTTCTTTATGAGGACACTTAGCAGCATAATGACCAACTCTTCCACACTCAAAACATTTGAAAGGAAGCTTACCTCTGAACCGTCCTGTGCCTAGTTGAAGTTTCTTTACAAAATTTACCTCATCTTCTTCTGAGATATATCCTGAACCTTCTGCTTCTTGTACTTCTTTCCCTTTTGTAGAAGCTTTGAAGACTGCCTCTTTGACTTAAGATGGTCCTCCTCTTCTCATTTCATATGCAGTTAGTATGCCATGAAGTTGCACCATAGTAAGATTTTGAAGATCCTGTTTCTCTTCAAGAGCAGAAACTTTTGACTCAAACTTTGTCGTTAGTGACCTTAAAATTTTCTCAACCAAAGTAGATTCGGTTATTGTTTCTCCAAGATTTCTCATACGATTTACAACATCATCAACACGTAAAAATAAACTGGCAATATTCTCATCATTATGCATTCTTAAATTTTCATATTCGATTCTGAGAGTTTGAAGTTTTGCACTTTTTACCTTTGCATCACCTTCATAAATTAGAATGATTTTGTCCCATATTTCCTTTGCTGTATTCAGCTGCATGACTTTGACAAATTCTGATTTAGTTAGAATTCCTGTTATAGCATTGACCGCTTTTGCATTTGATTCATAATTCTTCCTTTCAGTTGGATCTGTTGGTGTAGCAGCTGAATATTGATATCCTTGTTCAACAATGGCCCATACATATGCTCCCATAGACTAAAGATAGGATCTCATCCTTATTTTCCAGAAGATTAAATTACTTCCGTTGAAGAGCGGAGGCTTGATAGATGATGTTCCCTCTTGATTGCTCATCTTGCTTGATCTTCCTTCTAGCGGCTAAGATTTTTCAAAAGGACCTCCTCTGATACCAATTGTTGGGAAAAATACTGAGAGGGGGGTGGGGGGGTGAATCAATATTTGGTGCAGACAATATAACTTTTTCTTTTTCCTTTCTAAAAACCCATACGCTACTTTCCTGAAGCCAACTCGTGTATATACGCGGATATCCTTTGTAGAACTCACGTATATCCAGTGATCTAATTATGCATTAATTCTTGACTTAAATCATTGAATTATTCAAGCATCAGATGTTTAGAAAACAGTAAACAGGTGCAGAAAGAACAGAATAATCATCACACATAAGGAACACACATGAACACCAGGATTTTAGGTGGAAACCAAATTTGGGAGAAAACCACTGCTGCCGTCGTCTCAGTCTTCAATCTTTATTATTAAGAAAACTTCTTATAACCATGTACTGGTGCAGACTCATACCAGTACGCAGGCACCCACCTGTAGAAGGCTACAACCTTCTCTTGTTTACCAGCCTCTCTTGGAAGGGAGCAGCAACCCCCTGCTCTCGCTTACCAGCCTCTCCTGGAAGGGAGCTACGACCCCCTGCTCTCATTTACCAGCCTCTCCTGGAAGGGAGCTACGACCCCCTGACTGAAGGCTTCGACCCTCAGCACCACTGCAGACCACGTTTCATCAATTTTAAAACTGGATCAAAACAACTTCAACACAACCCTTCACTTATCAACAATCATACTTCGCCCATTGCTTCAAACAGAACCGTGAGACCACTGTAACCAGCATATCATAGATAACCCAAACTTCAGAATAGATATGCAGAAACACATTCAACCTTGAGCAACCATTAGCTTAGTTACCATACGCGCTTTTATTTAATCAGACCTGCGTATACACGTGCTTTCAATGAGGCGAACCTGCGTATACATCTGTGCACCTTTTAGAAAAACCCTAACTGCTCATACGCACTTTTCTTTAATATGATCCATGTATACACACGCTTTTAATGAAATGAACCTGCGTATAGATTTATAAAAGATGAGCTATGCAGTAACAGACCAGATCTATGAACTTACCCAGATTTCTTCAGCTTCTTCAAAAGATTTGCGCCAGGTCTTCATTACTTCTTTTCAGATCATCCTAGAGATTCATCATTTCCAGATCTAGAGGATTTGAACCTTCATCACATTCATAGGTGCATCATAGATTCAGATCTATCGATTAAGACCAGAGTTCAAAAATACAAATAAACTTCAGAGTGAAGTATTCATTAAAGCCCAGACACTTGCACCCCCTTGCACAATGATTTTATTCTCCTTATATAGGCTTACCCTTTATCAATACCATGAGTCAAAACCACATAACTTTCGATGGTATTCCTAGACGAGATCAAATAGACAATCCAGCGCTCAATACAATGGGTCAATACCATGGTAGTAACCCCTGGTTTTACACATTTAGAGCACAATTGATCATACGCGACTTGGCATGTACTTTTCCGCGTGCATACGCGCCTTCTCCTTAACAAACCCGCATATTCCTTGTAACATACACTTTTCATCATTGTTCTGGCCCTTAGTGATATTTCTTTCTCTGGTACTTCTGAGCTACTTGTAGAACATCAGATTTACATCATTAATAAACTCATCAAGCATCAAGAACAACTTCATTAAGTAGGTTTCCATCATCTTCATCAAGTGGGTTGCCATCAAGGACAACACTCTGCATCATATTGGCAACAATCTCCCCCTTTGGACTTGATGGCAACCACGATGGTGTTTGATCACTACAACAGATAGATACATTAAGCATAATGACATTCTTCCCCTATTCAAACACCATGTCACTCTCCCCCTTTGACATCAAGGGCAAAGGGCGAAGCAAGACCAACACAAGGGTTTTCTCCTCATGTAGATAGAAGAGTGTTGTAGAACTGATGTACACTGAAGTTACCATGCTCCCCCTGAGTTCATGCTGAATGTTCAAACATATTTTTCAATGAAGTACATGACTCTATGACTTTCCTATCATCAAGGACTCATACTTACATCAAAGATCCAACCAAGTGGATTTACATATGCAACTCAAATACCCAACCAAGTGGGTTTACACATTTTTACTTAACTACCCAACCAAGTGGGTTTACAAATTTGAACAAGTCCTTACATGACTGAATATTACAATTTTACATCATGGGTCTTAACATGACCTTTTCAACCAATTACAAATATGACCTTTTGTAACAAATACCAAAAAGACCTCAAGGAAGAGATCATACTTCAGAATCATCATAGTGCCAACAAATACCAGCAGGGCTAATGCTCCCCCTGAAATTGTGCATCCAAGCATCCTTTCCATAAGACCAGGGCTCCTACTTAGCTTGTGCAACTTAAAAACTTTCAAGTCATCAAGGCATCTTCACCCAATAACAGAGAATGAAACAAAAATATAAGAACTGGAACACCACCAGAGACACCAAACAACATCAGAGATACCAAACAGCACCACAGCTTGTGTTGAAGAATGTTGCCCTAGAAAAATTGTTAGGAACCACCCATATGCGATTTTCTGTGTATGAACTTGCGTATATACGCGATTGTGTTCTAGGAAATCTGCGTATCCAATTTAATCTTCTGAATTTAAGTAAATCTGATCTTCTGAGATGCAGAGACCACTCCCAGCTTCTATCTGAGATTTTCGAACGCTTCCCTGGGCAGAGGTTTGGTAAAAATATCAGCAACTTGTTCTTTGGAGGGAACATACTCCAACTTCACCTTTTGTTCAAGCACTTGTTCACGTAAGAAGTGATACTTGATGGGAATGTGTTTGGTCTTCGAATGCATAACATGATTTTTTGAGATACTGATGGCACTTGTATTATCACACATAATGGAAATAGGAGGTGTACATTTGATTTGAAAATCTTGTAAGGTTTGCATCATCCAAAGGAGTTGAGTGCAACAAGACGTGGTAGCCACATATTCTGCTTCTGCTGTAGATAAGGCAATAGAAGTTTGCTTCTTGCTGAACCAAGATGCCAACCTGGGCCCCATATAAAATGCACCACCACTAGTGCTATTCCGATCATCAACATTTCCATCCCAATCTGCATCAGTGTACGAATGAAGAGTGAGATCAACATTTTTTGGATACCATAATCCAAAGTCTTGAGTTCCTTGTAGATATTTGAACATTCTTTTGACAGCCTGAAGGTGAGACTCTTTTGGATTAGCTTGGAATCGTCCAAAAATCCCAACTGCATGCATAATGTCCGGTCTAGTCCCAGTGAGATAAAGTAGACTTCCTATCATTGATCTGTATTCTGGTTGATTCACCGTGGGAGAATCATCATGAGAACTGAGATTGCATCTGGTTATCATTGGTGTACTTACAAGTTTGCATTCTTCCATGCCATAATTTTTCAGAATTTGCTTAATATATTTTTCTTGTGATAGGAATATACCATCTGTAGTTTGATGCACTTGCAAACCAAGAAAGAATGTTAGTTCCCCAAGTAAGGACATTTCAAATTCTTGCTGCATGAGAGAAGCAAATTTCTGACTCATAGATTCTTCATTACTCCCAAAAATGATATCATCAACATATACAACCACAATCAATAGTTTATCATTTTCAATTTTTGTGTATAAGTTTTTATCAGCAGACCCCTTTGAAAATCCCTGTTGATGAAGATATTTGTCAAGACGATAATACCATGCCCTTGGAGCTTGTTTGAGACCATATAGAGCCTTTTTAAGTCTACAAACAAGATTTTCATCATTTCCCAAAATGAATCCTTCCGGTTGTTCTATATAAACTTCTTCTTCTAGATCACCATTGAGAAAAGCAGATTTAACATCCATTTGATAAACTTTGATTTGTTGAAAACTTGAAAAAGCAAGAAACATTCTTATGGCTTCATGTCTAGCTACAGGAGCAAAATTTTCTTCAAAGTCTATACCTTCTTATTGAGTATACCCCTTGCAAACCAGTCTAGCTTTGTTTCTTATAACATCCCCATTCTCATTTAACTTTTTCTTGAATATCCATTTAGTTCCAATGACATTTTTATCATGTGGTCTTGGTACCAATTCCCAAGTGTGATTCTTTTCAATTTGATCAAGCTCTTCATTCATGGCTTGAATCCAACATTCATCTTTGCTAGCTTGATTGAAATTGTGTGGTTCAATCATGGATAGAAATGCTAGATAGCTAGAAGATCCCACAAGAGTCCTCCTTGTTTGTACACCTGATTCCTTGTCTCCCAAAATTTGAGATTCAGGATGATTCTTTTGAACATATCTGGATGGAGCTTTTTCAGATAAATTATCTTCAGGTTCTTCATTGGATCCACTGTCTATATCATTTCTATTTGATGTAGAAGGAAAAAAGTCACCATCATCTTCATCTGTTGTTTGCTTTTCTTCTTTAGGGACTGTAGGAGACTCATCAATAACAACATCAATACATTCAACAATCTTCCGAAGCCTTTTATTGTAACATTTGTATGCTCTTCTCGTAGATGAGTAACCAAGAAGTATCCCTTCATCTGATCTGGGTTCAAACTTGCCAAGCTTTTCATCATTATTTTTGATAAAGCATTTACTTCCAAAAACTCTAAAATGCTTTACAGAGGGAGAATTACCATACCAGAGTTCATATGGAGTTTTGTCACTATTTACCAGAACATGTGCTTTGTTGAGAATATTTGCTGATGTGTGAGCTGCTTCTCCCCAAAAAATGTCAGGTGTTCCGGAATCATCAAGCATAGCTCTAGCCATTTTTTGAATTGTTCTATTCATTCTTTCTGCTAAGCCATTTTGTTGTGGAGTGCCTGCTATAGAAAACTGTCTTTTTATGCCATGTTGTTTACAGAATTCAAGAAATTCATCTGATGTATATTCTCCTCCTCGATCAGATCTAAGACACTTGATTTTTAGATCTAATTCATTTTCAACCAGTGCTTTGAAGATCTAAAATTTCTCAAATGCTTCATCTTTATGTTTAAGCAACCTGATGCAACACATTCTAGACAAATCATCAATAAATAAGATATAGTATTGTTCACCACGTGGTGAATTTCTCCTCATAGGTCCATATATGTCAGTATGAATGAGTTCAAGAGGCCTACTTGATGATCCTTCCTTTGCATTAAATTCCACTCTGGCCTGTTTACCGAATGGGCAAGATTTGCATATGATACTTTCTGGTAGAGTAATATTGGGAAGACCACGAACAGCTTTAAGTCTGCTTGATTTGTTGATTTGAGAGAAGCTCAGATGCCCCAACCTTCTATGCCATAGCCAATTTTCTAAAGATTTGCTCAAGTAACATTGATCTTTTCAGTTCTTCAATACATACAGGTTGCTTGGAGTTCTTTTTCCTTTTATAATTGTTTTACCTGTATCAAGATCACGTACCACACATTCTTTTGAACTAAAGACAACTTAAGTTCCTTGATCACACATTTGACTTACACTTAACAGGTTATCTCTTAATCCATCCACATACATGACATTATTAGCTTTCACCTTTTCTTTTAGAAAAACAGACCCTTTTCCCTTAATGACAGCAGGTGTATCATTTCCAAATGTAACATTCTTTTCTTTTTCTAGGGCATTATATGCATGAAGTTTGTTTTTGTCACCTGTCATATGTTTTGAGCATCCGCTATCAATATACCATTGATTTTCTTCACCTTCTGCAAATAAAGCTATGCCACAATTTTCAACCTGTATTTCCTTCTTTTTCCACACTTTGGAGCTTGAAGGGACATGTTCTTTTGGCTAGACTTTGCTCCTGCATTCAGATTCTTCATGGCCAAATTTATTGCAATAAGCACATTCAACTTCATTTTGAAGAGGAGAAAAGTTGTTATAGGTATTCTTCTTTGGTTCAATATCCATCCTTTTCTTTCTTGCTTCTCTTGTCATGATGGTTTTATAAGCAACACATTGAACAACTTTATGACCAAAATTGTGACATGAGAAACATTGTCCATTGAAGTAGAAATTTCTGCGATCATGAAATCTTCTATTTGAATTTACCTGTTGGTTGGAGCTTCTCTGGAAGTTATTCCTGTTAGTATTCCTTGAATTGAGATGATCCTGCTTTACCTATAAAGATCCCTTACTTCCTTGTTGAATGGCAGAATATTGTAAACCAGCTGTGGCTGCCTTTAGATAGTTTGGTGCTGAAGCCTGAGAGGATTCTCCAATATATCCAAGACCTGTTTTTATAAGTGGAGAACGTTGTACCTTGATAATCTCATCTAAGGTTTCAGATCCTTTAGCAAATCTAAGATTCAGAGTCTTTACTTTCTCCAATTCTTTTCTTAGACTTACCACTTCACATTTTGCTTTCTTCCTGTGTTTCTTTTCTTCTTCAATCTGATTTTTCAGCGTCTCTATGATTATTTTACTTTCTTATAAGCATATTTTGAGTTGATTGTTTTCATCAAGAAAATCATTGTCCTCTAGAGCATCCACAAAAGCATATTTTTATTCTTTAGATTCCTCTTCAAATGCCATGAGAAGTCTAAAATCTTGTTCACATTCTTCCTCACTATCAGATAACCCATCACTATCTTCATGAGTATAGTAACTTTTCTTAGTGCTAGACCGGTTCTTATTCCTTCTTGCTACTTCCTTCCCTTTAGAAGGTGTTTCTTTATGAGGACACTTAGCAGCATAATGACCAACTCTTCCACACTCAAAACATTTGAAAGGAAGCTTACCTCTGAACCATCATGTGCCTAGTTGGAGTTTATTTACAAAATTTTCCTCATCTTCTTCTGAGATATATCCTGAACCTTCTGCTTCTTGTACTTCTTTCCATTTTGTAGAAGCTTTGAAGACAACCTCTTTGACTTCAGATGTTCCTCCTCTTCTCATTTCATATGCAGTTAGTATGCCATGAAGTTGCACCATAGTAAGATTTTCAAGATCCTGTTTCTCTTCAAGAGCAGAAACTTTTGACTCAAATTTTGCCGTTAGCGACCTTAAAATTTTCTCAACCAAAGTAGATTCGGTTATTGTTTCTCCCAGATTTTTCATACGATTTACAACATCATCAACACGTAAAAAGAAACTGCCAATATTCTCATCATTATGCATTCTTAAATTTTCATATTCGATTCTGAGAGTTTGAAGTTTTGCACTTTTTACCTTTGCATCACCTTCATAACTTAGAATGATTTTGTCCCATATTTCCTTTGCTGTATTCAGCTGCATGACTTTGAAAAATTCTGATTCAGTTAGACTTCCTGTTATAGCATTGACCGCTTTTGCATTTGATTCATAATTCTTCCTTTCAGTTGGATCTGTTGGTGTAGCAGCTGGATATTGATATCCTTGTTTAACAATGGCCCATACATCTACTCCCATAGACTGAAGATAGGATCTCATCCTTATTTTACAGAAGATTAAATTACTTCTGTTGAAGAGCGGAGGCTTGATAGATGTTGTTCCCTCTTGATTGCCCATCTTGCTTGATCTTCCTTCTAGTGGCTAAGCTTTTTCAAAAGGACCTGCTCTGATACCAATTGTTGGAAAAATATTGAGAGGAGGGGGGGGGTGAATCAGTATTTGGTGCAGACAATATATTTTTTTTTTTTCTTTCTTTCTAAAAACCCATACGCTAATTTCCTGAAGCCAACTCGCATATATACGCGGATATCCTTTACAGAACTAGCGTATATCCAGTGATCTTATTATGCATTAATTCTTGACTTAAATCATTGAATTATTCAAGCATCAGATGTTTAGAAAACAGTAAACAGGTACAAAAAGAATAGAATAATCATCACACATAAGAAACACACATGAACACTAGGATTTTAGGTGGAAACCCAATTTGGGAGAAAACCACCACTGCCATCTTCTCAGTCTTCAATCTTTATTATTAAGAAAAGTTCTTACAACCATGTACTGGTGCAGACTCATACCAGTACGCAGGCACCCACTTGCAAAAGGCTACAACCTTCTCTCATTTACCAGCCTCTCCTGGAAGTGAGCAACAACCCCTTGCTCTCGTTTACCAGCCTCTCCTGAAAGGGGGCTACGACCCCCTGCTCTCATTTACTAGCCTCTCTTGGAAGGGAGATACGACCCCCTGACTGAAGGCTTCGACCCTCAGTACCACTACAGACCACGTTTCATCAATTTTCAAACTGGATCAAAACAGCTTCAACACAACCCTTCACTTCTCAACAATCATACTTTGCCCATTGCTTCAAATAGAACCGTGAGACCACTGTAACTAGAATATCAGAGATAACCCAGACTTTAGAATAGATATGCAGAAACACATTCAACCTTGAGCAACCATTAGTTCAGTTACCATACGCACTTTTATTTAATCAGACCCGCATATACATGCGCTTTAAATGAGGCAAACCCGCGTATACATCTGTGCACCTTTTAGAAAAACCCTAACTTCTCATATGTGCTTTTCTTTAATATGATCCACATATACACGCGCTTTTAATGAAACGAACCTGTGTATAGATTTATAAAAGATGAGGTATGCAGTAACAGAACATATCTACGAACTTACCCATATTTCTTCAATTTCTTCAATAGATTTGTGCTAGGTCTTCATTACTTCTTTTCAGATCATCCTAGAGATTCATCATTTCCAGATCTAGAGGATTTGAACCTTCATCACATTCATAGGTGCATCATAGATTCAGATCTATCGATTAAGACCAGAGTTCAACCATACAGATAAAATTCAGAGTGAAGTATTCATTAAAGCCCAGACACTTGCACCCCCTTGCACAATGATTTTCTTCTCCTTATATAGGCTTACCCTTTATCAATACCATGAGTCAAAACCACATAACTTTCGATGGTATTCCTAGACGAGATCAAATAGACAATCCAACGCTCAATACAATGGGTCAATACCATGGTAGTAACCCCTGGTTTTACACATTTAGAGCGCAATTGATCATACGCGACTTGGCACGTACTTTTCCGTGTGCATACGCGCCTTCTCCTTAACAAATCTGCGTATTCCTTGTAACATACACTTTTCATCATTGTTCTGGCCCTTACTGATATTTCTTTCTCTGGTACTTCTGAGCTACTTGTAGAACATCAGATTTACATCATTAATAAACTCATCAAGCATCAAGAACAACTTCATTAAGTAGGTTGCCATCATCTTCATCAAGTGGGTTGCCATCAAGGACAACACTTTGCATCATATTTCCAACATTGTTTGCTTGTAAAAGGTTGATTTTAGGCTAGTTATTAAGCATGAGTTTGTTTGATTGTTTTGTGGGACATGATGATCTAGGCAGCATAGATAGAAAAGGGAAATCTCTAAGTCATTCGGCACTGGAGTCAAATGGAAGTTTGTAACAAGTTTGTAGATGAATTAGGGGTATCAAAGGGAAAATCTAACTTGGCTGTTGGATCTACAAAGATTTTCAAGTGAAATGAAATAAACATCAAGGTTTTTAGAATGAAAAGTAGAACTAAGGGCAGTTAATAATCCTTAATTATATGTACTCTTCAACAAAGGGACTTAAAACATCATTTGAACATGAAGGAGTATTTTATAGACAGGGATAACCATGAATTCTACAAATCACTCTTCAGCAAATAACAATTTCAAGACAAACTTTCAACATGAAATCTAAGAGTTGAGGAACGCTCTATTTCGTCAAAGATTTCACTTTCAAGGATAAGAAAACATTCAAGATTCACAAATAACTACATTCATAGAAGAGGGAACTCCTAAACATCTAGGACTGCAATTATAAATACCTTCAAAACAATTATTTGAGTAAGTACAAAGGGTATGATCAAAACATACCTCTTTGGCAAACTTTGGACAATGGTACTTTGAAAGGAGACTTCAGAAACAATTTTTATAGTGTCAGCAAAAGCAGGGAAAACCATAAATCATCTTGAGGCCAACTGTATTGAACTATTCTTGAAATAAACAATCTTTAGGGTTTAAAAAGCAGTCAAACTACTCAATAAAACCTTTAGCAGATGAAAACATAAAGACAATGAAGAGTAAACAGGTCTAAGGTGCTTCTAGGAGACATTTCTTAGCCTAAACTTTTTACTCTACTGTAAGCAATAAATAATGGAAACAGAATGGAAAACAGGAAAAAACATTAACAATTTATAATGCTTCACCAACACCCAAGCTCAGGGATCCAATGACAGATCTTTCTGTATCCACAAACAGGTCAAAACATCCACAGGTTCCAGTACATCAATTTCTCTTCAATCTCAGCATAACTATGTATACTTCAAAGAGTTATCAGATGCCTCCTATAAAATGAGTTTGAATGCAGTATTTATGCTGCAAATGAGGAGGTGGAAACATCTAGGGTTCAAAATGTCATTAAATGACATAGTAAATGCACTCCTATCCTTAAAAACCATGCAAGGCATAAGGTAGGAATGTCTCTCAACTACTTCTTTGTGTAATAAATCTATCTTTACTTCCTGAGGATGAAAAAACTGAAAATATTGACTTTGTGGCCTTTTTCTGTCTTTCCAATAACTGTCTGACAGTTTATAATATCTTCTTTAGTGTAATAACTGTCTATTTGTCTTTTGAGGTATAAAGTAAGTGAAAGGTGTCACTTTTGATTTATCAAGTGAATAACTGCTCCTTTGATGTATCCAAGGCTGTCTTTAAGCTTGATTTTCCTTGACTTTATCATAAAACTTTGTTTTAAGACCTTTCTAGTACTGATCTAATAATAAATCCTTCAAATCTTCTATCTGCCTCTTTATACCTTGATACTCTGTTTTTCTACCTTTATCTCTTACTTCACTGAATTTTCTTTGTTTTCTCGTTTGCAGGCGGTTTTTTAGTGCATTGAAGGGTTTGATGGTGTAAACAGTGCTCATAAAGCACTGACCAAACCATAAAATGAAACCTGACAGCCCCTTTCTTCGTGATTTGGCCTTTTTTTAGACCGTGAAGGTCATCATCTTCTGGCCCTCGTCCCTTTATGGACTGTCGGAGGGTTTTCGGCTCTTAAAACTGCCATAGAACATGCAAAAACCAAAAAAGACATTATATAATGCTACGGGTTTGGAAAAACTGTGTGCAGAGGCTGAGGAGTGGTGGAGGAGTAGTGGAGGAATGCTGCAGAGGGAGGAAATGGAGAACACTGCGAAAAAAGGGTTTAAAAAGGAGTTGGGCGTGACAAATGGGCAAAAGTAGTTTTCGCGCGGGGCAACAGTGGTTTGTGGTTTTGCGTGTATCAAACACGATCTAGTTATTTCTCGACACGCATCTCTTACGAAACCACTGGTTTCGCGTAACTTTTGGTTGTTAAACCTCGGGAGCGAATGTTGCACGATATTGCATATGAGCCGTCGGATGGGAAGAGGCAGATCTGACGGTGCAGAGAGGAGTCCGATGGAAAGGTACACGGGTGGGAGTTTAGTGGGAGACAGGTGTCACGCAATGATTGGATGGGCGGCTCTGTGGGTGGAAGGTGGGCCATATGGTGACGTAGGATATTTTTCGTGGAGTGGAAAAGGTTGTTGGATCGTCGAGTTAGACGAGAACCATTAGATCTATAAGATCTATCGTGTAGATTGACCCTGCAGGGATAAATGGGTGGGATGATTAGGGGGAAAAATGAATGGGAGAGGAGATAAGAACCGTCAAATCATGGGTGATCGACGGTCGAGGATGCGTCAGAGAAGTTGTGGCTTGGGTAAGGGAAAAAAGGAAGGGGGATGCGGGAGGAGTGGTCCCATGGAGGAATAAGCAACTAGGAGAAAAAGAAAGAAGGGCTAATCATATCGGGAGATCGGTAGAAGGAAAAGATAAGGGGGAGGGAGAAAAAGGGAATGCCAATGTGATGAGGGGGGCTAAGAGCTTGGGCTAGGGCATGATCCTGTGGAAGAGAAATGACCAGGGGCCAGGGAAAATAAGGTCAATCACATCGGCGGGTGAAGGGGGAGCAACGCGATGCAAGGGCAATAGTGCCAATGTGATGGGATTTTGGGTGCTTGGTCATAGCACTTGGATATATGGTGGAAGGGGTTGGAGCTCAAACCTAAAAAGGGGCTTTAAAACCCAAATTTATAAAAGGGCAAAAAAAGGCAAAAAATAGAGTTTGTTTGGATTTTCGAAGTTTCAATAGGCTATAAAAGAGGGTTTTAGGCTCTGGCCATGTGAGCGAAGGAGGCGAAGGACTTTTAAGCCCTCGAGGCCTTAAACCTTGAATTGTGAAAAGATTTCTTTTTAGGCCAAAATGGGTTTTTTAAGCCAATTTTTAGAAGTTCCGATAGGTAAAGAGGGGTATTTTTAAATCATAAAAAGGATTTTTATGAGTTTAAAAGGAATGTTTGAAGGTTTTTTAAGCATAAGGAGGGTAAAATGAGAAGGAGGAAAGGGGATTTTTCAGAGGAAAATGAAAGATAAATAAGAGGAAAATGAGCTATTTTCAGAGGGAAATGGACTAATAAAAACAAGGATAAATAGCCTGAAATGAGCTTTTTCTTCTCTAAAACAACAAGATAACCTTTTTAGGAGACATAGATGAAGATTTTGGTGAACTGACAGACTCAGAATGATGAAGGCAGTGAGATTTCTAGAACTCATAATGCTTCTTTGAAATATTATTTCTATAAATCTAGGATTGTCAACTTAGTCATCTTTGGATAGGATCAAAATTATGGATGACTAACACACTACAGACCATGTTTCATCAATTTTCATACTAGATCAAACAACATCAAAACAACTCTTCATAAACATCAATAACCATAAGTTTTACCCAATTCATCAGTCAGAACAGTGAGACCACTGTAATCAGATCATCATAAATAACCCAGAATTTAGAATAAATATGTAGATGCAAACTCAACCCTGAACCATCATCAAGTTAAAATGCATACGCTACTTCACTTCATTGAACCCGCATATACCTCTATGAATATTGTTTTTCATAATGTAAGTAGTCTCAGATCTAGATCTGAGGCTTTTATTTAGATATCTTTAGAAATGCAGAACCCTTCATCAGTTAGTCACCATCAACCATGTTTATTCTGTCATTGATCAAATTCGTACATAATCAACTTACCAGCATATACAGTATTCAAAAAACCCAGATCTTCAAGAAGACTTCATTGATAGACAACAGAAAAATAGCAGGAATCATAGAAAAACATTTGCAATAAGCTTCAGAAAACCCTAAACTTCCATACGCGCTTTTTCTAAAGCAAACCCACGTATATACTCACTTTTACTGAGATGAACTATCGTATAGATCTGTAAATGTAAACTTTGCAGAATGAACCAGATCCATAGAACTTACCTAGATTCCTTCATTTCAATTTAGCAAACTTGCGCCAGGTCATAGATATAATCATCTCTTCAATGGATCACACAAGAGCATAGTCATTTCAGATCTAGAGATTATGAACCATCATTGTATCCATGGGTGCATCATAGATTCAGATCTATCAATTAAAACAAAGTTCATCCCATGTAGATATACCTCAGAGAAAATTATTCATTAACAACCCTTGCTATTGCACCCATTGCACTATGATATTTTTCTCCTTATATATAGTTAGCTTTTACCAATACCATGAGTCAAAAACCACACAACTGCTAATGGTATTGTTGGACGGAATTAGATAGACAATACAATGCTCAATACTATGGGCTAATACCATGGTAATACCCTTTGGTATCATAATTTTAGAGCGTAAAAGGCATACACGACTTGGATCATTCTTATTCGTGTGTATACGCTGGTTGCCTTCATAAAAGTAGCGTATACATTGCATCCATACGTGGGTTTCCTTCATCAAACCTGCATATACATTGTGACATCTTATATTTATCATTTCTCTGGCACTTACTGGAATTTATTTCTCTGTCACATCTGAACTGACCTATAGAATCATCATTTTTACATCTTTAAAAAATAGGTGGCTATCAAAATGAAAACCCATCAAGAGGTTTCCATCAAGTACAACATCATCAAGTAGATTTCCATCAAGGACAACATATTGCATCATATTTCCAACAATCTCCCCCTTTGTACTTGATGGCAACCATAATGGTGTTTGATCACCACAACAGATATGTATGTTAATCACAACCATTATTCAAACACCAAGATGCTCTCCCCCTTTGACATCAAGGGAAAAGGGAAGATCAATACCAAAACAAGGTTTCATTTCCCTTGTAGAAAGAAGAGCTTTGTAGATCTGATGTGCACTGAAATTACCATGCTCCCCCTGAGTTCATGCTGAATCTTCAGACATATTTTTCAATGAAGTACATGACTCTATAAATCAACCTAGAATGACCTTTACTATCACCAAGGACTCATACATACATCAATGATCCAATCAAGTGGAATTACATATTTGACTTAATTACCCAACCAAGTGGGTTTACAAATTTGAACAAGTCCTTAAATCATAGGTCTCAACATGACCTTTTCATCAAATTACAGATATGAATTTTTATAACCAAAGCGAAATAATATCAAACATGAGATCATAACACAGCAACCAATCAGAATGCCAAAAATGCATCATTTTCCACAAGACAAGTGCTCTCCCTTAGCTTGTGCATCCTGAACACCTTCAACAAAAAATCATCAAAGCATCTTCATCAAGGAAAAAAATATCAGAGATGATACATAAAGATGAATACTGGAACAACAACAGAGATTACTCGACAACACCACAACTGTTCTGAAATGTTGACCTAGAGAATTTCTGTCAGTAAAACCCATACGTGGTTTTATGCATAGAAACTCGCGTATATATACAATTTGTCTTTATGAAACCCGCGTACCGAATTTAATCTTATGAAATCAAGAATATCTGATCTGAGAGACAAAGACAACTCCCAGCTTATGTCGAAGATATTCAAATGCTTCCCTCGGAAGATTTTTAGTAAATATATCAGCAACTTGTTCTTTGGAAGGAACATACTCTAACTTAACCTTTTGTTCAAGTACTTGTTCACGTAGGAAGTGATACTTGATAGGAATGTGCTTGGTCTTGGAATGCATAAAAGGATTCTTTGAGATGCTAATGACACTTGTATTATCACACAAAATGGATATGGGAGGTGAAATTTTGATTTGAATGTCTTGTAAAGTCTGTATCATCCAAATTAGTTGTGTGCAACATGATGCGGCAGCCACATAGTCTGCTTCTGCTATAGATAAGGCACTAGAACTTTGTTTCTTACTGAACCAAGATACTAATCGGGGCCCCATATAGAATCCACCACCACTAGTGCTCTTTCGATCATCAACATTTCCAGCCCAATCTACATCTATGTAAGCATGAAGAGTGAGATCATCATTCTTTGGATACCATAGACCAACGTCTTGAGTCCCTTGTACATATTTAAATATTATTTTTACAGCCTGAAGGTGAGAATCTTTTGGACTAGCTTCGAATCGTCCAACAATCCCAAATACATGCATAATGTCTGGTCTTGTCTTGGTGAGATAAAGTAGACTTCCAATCATGGATCTATATTTTGGTTGATTCACCATGGGAGAATCATCATGAGAACTAAGGTTACACCCAGTTACCATTGGTGTACTTACAGGTTTGTAGTCTTCCATCCCATACTTCTTCAGAATTTGCTTAAGATATTTTTCTTGAGATAAAAATATGCCATCTGTTGCTTGTTGCACTTGTAAGCCAAGGAAAAATGTTAGTTCCCCAAGTAAAGACATTTCAAATTCTTGCTGCATAACATAAGAAAATTTATAACTCATGGACTCTTCATTACTTACAAAAATGATTTCATCAACATATACTACTACAATCAACATTTTATCATTTTTAGTTTTTGTGTATAAGTTGCTATCAACAGATCCCTTTGAAAATCCTTGTTGATGAAGATATTTGTCAAGACGATAGTACCATGCCCTTGGAGCTTGTTTGAGACCATATAAAGCCTTTTTAAGTTTACAAACAAGTTTTTCATCATTGCCCAAAATGAATCCTTCTGGTTGTTCTATATAAACTTCTTCTTCTAGATCACCATTGAGGAAAGCAGTTTTATCATCCATTTGATAAACCTTGAATTGTTGAAATCTTGAAAAGGCAAGAAAAATTCTTATGGATTCAAGTCTAGCTACAAGAGAAAATGTTTCTTCAAAGTCTATACCCTCTTGTTGAGCACACCCTTACAAACAAGTCTAGCTTTGTTTCTAATAATATCTCCATTTTCATTTAACTTGTTTTTGAATATCCATTTTGTTCCAATAACATTTTTATCATGAGTTCTTGGAACTAATTCCCAAATATGATTCTTTTCAATCTGATCAAGTTCGTCATTCATGGCTTAAATCCAACATTCATCTTTGCTAGCTTGATTGACATTATGTGGTTTAATAGTGGATAGAAATGCCAGATAGCTAGGAGATCCTACAAGAGTTCTTCTTGTTTGGACACCTGATCCCTTTTCTCCTAAAATTTGAGATTCTAGATGATTCTTTTGAACATACCTGGATGGAGCCTTTTCATATAGATCTTCTTATGGTGCCTCATTGGGTTCACCTTCTATATTATTTCTATTTGATGCAGGAACATATACATTACCATCATATTCATTTGTTGTTTGTATTTCCCCTTTTGGAGCTGAGAGAGACTCATCAATTACAACGTCAATGAATTCAACAATCTTGCGAAGTATTTTATGGTAACATTTATATGCTTTAATTCTAGAAGAGTAACCAAGAAATATTCCTTCATCTACTCTAGGTTCAAACTTTCCAAGTTTTTCATCATTGTTCTTGATAAAAAATTTGCTTCCAAAAACTCTAAAATTCTTTACAATGGGAAGATTACCATCCCAGAGCTCATATGGAGTTTTATCACTGTTCACACAAACATGTGCCTTGTTAAGAATATTTACTACGGTATGTGCTGCTTCTCCCAAAAATGTGTCAGGCGTTCCAGAATCATCAAGCATAGCTCAAGCCATTTGTTGAAATATTCTATTCATTCTTTCTGCTACGCCATTTTTTTGTGGGGTGCCAACTACATAAAACTGTCTTTTTATGCCATGTTGTTCACATAAATCAAAGAATTCATCTGATATATATTCACCTCCTCGGTCGATCTAAGACATTTTATTTTTAGATATAATTCATTCTCAACCAAGGTTTTGAAGATCTGAAAATTTTCAAATGCTTCATCTTTGTGTTTTAGCAACCCAATCCAACACATTCTAGAGAAATCATCAATAAACAGAATATGGTATTATTCTCCACGGGGTGACTTTTTCCTCATAGTTCCACATAGGTCAATATGAATGAGTTCAAGAGGCTTAATTGTTGATCCTTCTTTGGCATTGAATTGCACTCTGGTTTGCTTACCGAATTGGCAAGATTTGCATATGGTACTTTCAGGGAGAGTAATGTTGGAAAGATCACAAATAGCTTTGAGTATGCTAGATTTGCTGATTTGAGAGAAGCTCAAATGCCCCAATCTTTTGTGCCATAACCAATTTTCTGAATATTTACCCAAGTAACATTGTTCTTTACAACTTTTCAATACATACAAATTTCTTGGTGTTCTAGTTCCTTTTATTATTGTTTTTCTTGTGTCAATTTCACATACCACACATTCTTTTGAGCTAAAGACAACTTCAGTTCCTTGATCACACATTTTACTTACACTTAACAAGTTATGTTTGTATCCATCCACATACATAACATTGTTAGCTTTCACCTTTTCCTTTAGAAAAATGGAACCTTTTCCCTTAATGACAGTAGGAGTATCATTTCCAAAAGTAACATTCTTTTCTCTTTCTAGAGCATTGTATGCAAGAAGTTTATTTCTGTCACCTGTCATGTGTTTTGAGCATCCGCCATCAATGTACCATTGATTTTATTCTCCTTCTGCAAATAAAGCTATGCCACAATTCTCAACCTATAAGTCCTTCTTTCTCCATACTTTGGAACTTGAAGGTATATGCTCTTTTAGGTGAAGTTTTCTCCTGCATTCAGATTCTTCATGACCAAAGTTATTGCAATACACACATTCAATTTCATTTTGAAGAGGGGAAAATTTGTTATACGTATTCTTCTTTATTCCGATCTCATTTCTTTGCTTTCTTTCTTCTCTAGTCATGATGGTTTTGTATGCAACACATTGAACAACTTTATGACCAAAATTATGACATGAGAAACATTGTCCATTAAAGAAGAAATTTTTGTGATCATGGAACCTTTTATTTGTGTTTACCTGTTGATTCGTATTTCTATGAAAGATATTTCTGTTATTTTTCTTTGTATTAAGGTGGTCATGCTTTACCTGTAAAGTGTATTTGTTCCCTTACTGAGTGAAAAAATGTTGTAGGCTGGTTGTAGCTGAATTTATATAGTTTGGTGCCGAAGACTGAGAGGATTATCCAACATATCCAAGACCTGTCTTTAAAAGAGGAGAATGTTGTACCTTGATAATTTCGTCTAAGGTTTCAGATCCTTTAGCAAATCTAAGATTCAAAGTTTTCACTTTCTCAATTTCTTTTCTTAGACTTACTATTTCACATTCTAATTTCTCATTGTGTTTCTCCTTTTCTACAAGCTGATTCTTTAGAGTTTCTATGGATATTTTGTTTTCTTCCAAACATATTTTGAGCTGATTGATTTTTCCAAGAAAATCATTATCTTCTAGGGCATCCATAAAGGTATCCTTAGCCTCACTAGAATCTTTTTCAAATGCCATGAGAAGTCTAACATCTTGATCAAATTCTCCTTCTTCACTATTTGATAACCCATCACTATCTTCATGAGTATAATAAATTTTTCTATTGATAAACCGATTCTTATTTCCTTTTTCTACTTCCTTTCCTTTTTCATGAATTTCCTTATGAGGACATTTTGTAGCATAATTACCAACTCTTTCATAAGAAAAACATTTAAAAGGAAGCTTACCTCTGAACCTTCCAGTGCCAATTTGTAGCTTCTTTACAAAATTTACCTCATCTTCTTTTGAAATATACCTTGATCCTTTTGTTTCGTGTACTTCTTTTCCGTTTGCAACAGCTCTAAATACAACTTCTTTGCCTTTAGATGGACCTCTTTTTCTCATTTCACAAGCAGTTAGAATACCATGAAGCTGAACAATAGCAAGAGTTTGTAGATCTTGCTTCTCTTCAATAGCAGACACTTTTGACTCAAATTTGGAAGTTAGAGATCTTAAAACATTTTCTACCAAAGTAGTGTTAGTTATGGTTTCACCCAAATTTTTGATACAATTTACAATATCATCCAGACGTAAAAAGAAACTGGAAATGCTCTCCTCATTATGCATCCTGAGATTTTCATATTGAATTCTGAGAGTTTAGAGTTTATCACTTTTTACCTTTATATCAACTTCATAGCTTAGAATGATTTTGTCCCATATCTCCTTTGTTGTATTCAACTACATGACTTTTACAAATTTTGATTCAGTCAGACTCACCAATAATGCATTGACCGCCTTTGCATTAGTTTCATAGTTCTTTCTTGCCATTGCATCTATTGGAACTGAGGTTGGATATTGATAATCTCCTTCAACTATAGCCCATACATATACTCTAAGAGACTGAAGATAGGGTCTTGTCCTTGTCTTCTAGAATATTAAATTGTTTCCGTTGAAGAGAGGAGGCCTGATAGACGTTGTCCCATCTTGATTTCTCATCTTGGCTGATCTTCCTTCTAGCGGCTAAGATTCTTCAGAAGGACCTGCTCTGATACCAATTGTTGAAAAAAGACTGAGATGGGGGGGGGGTGAGTCAGTATTTAGAGCTTACTAAAGAGATTTTAAGCTTTTCTTTACAGAATTCGATACATGACTTTGAGGAACCCAACTCGCATATACACATGCATATACTGAAAGAAACTAGCGTATACTGATATAATTTTACAGTTTAGAAATATTTTTAGGAACAATCTTTAAATCAGTTTACCGGTCATGTATTTGTTATAGAATCAACAAATATGTGCAGTAATAGTAGTATAAATCATCACACACATGAAAACCAATATTTAAGGTGGAAACCCAATTCGGGAGAAAAAAACCACTGTTGTCGTCCCTGTCTTCAATATTTATTATATGGAAAAATTGTTTACAATCTAGTACTGATGCAGACTCATATCAGTACGTAGGTATCTACCTGCAAAAGGCTACTACCTTCTCTCATTTTCTAGCTGCTACTAGAAGGGAGCTACAACCCCCTTTCTTCTCATTTACCAACCACTCTTGGAAGGGAGCTTCAACCCCCTAAATAGAACACCAGCTTCTACTAGCAGGAAGCTTCTACTTCCATACTAAAGGCTTCAACCCTCAGAACCACTACAGACCATGTTTCATCAATTTTCATACTGGATCAAACAACATCAACACAACTCTTCATAAACATCAATAACCATAAGTTTTACCCAATTCATCAATTAGAACAGTGATACCACTGTAATTAGATCATCAACAATAACCCAGACTTCAGAATAAATATGTAGATACAAACTAAACCTTGAACCATCATCAACTTAAAATGCATACGCTACTTCGCTTCACTAAACTCGCGTATATATGCGCTTTCATTCATACCAACCTACGTATAGCTCTATGAATACTGTTTTTCAAAATGTAATCAGTCTCAAATCCAGATCTGAGGCTTTCAGTCAGATATCTTTAGAAATGCAGAACCCTTCATCAGTTAGTCACCATCAACCATGTTGATTCTCTGATTGATCATATTTGTACATAATCAACTTACCAGCATATACATTATTCAAACAACCCAGATCTTCAAGAAGACTTCATTGACAGATAGCAGACAAATAGCATCTTTCACATAAAAACATCTGCAATAGGCTTCAGAAAACCCTAAACTTCCATACACCCTTTTTCTTAAGCAAACCTGTGTATATATGCGCTTTTACTGAGACAAACTAGTGTATAGATCTGTAAATGTAAACTTTGCAAAATGAACGAGATCCATAGAAATTACCTAGATTCCTTTACTTGACTTCAACAAACTTGCACCAGGTCATAGTTCTAATCATCTCTTCAATGGATCACACAAGAGCATAGTCATTTCAAATCTAGAGATTATGAACCATCATTGTATCCATGGGTGCATCATAGATTCATATCTATCAATTAAAATCGAGTTCATCCCATGCAGATATACCTCAGAGAAAATTCTTCATTAACAACCCTTGATATTGCACCCATTGCACTATGATCTTCTTCTCCTAATATAGATTTAGCTTTTATCAATACCATGAGTAAAAAACCACACAACTGCTTATGGTATTCTTGGACGGAATCAAATAGACAATACAATGCTCAATACTATGGGCTAATACCATGGTAATTCCCCTTGGTATCATAATTTTAGAGAGACAAAGGCATACGTGACTTGGATCGTTCTTATCCGTGTGTATATGAGGGTTGCCTTCATAAAAGTAGCGTATACATTGCATCCATACGTGGGTTTCCTTCATCAAACCTATATATACATTGTGACATCTTATATTTATCATTTCTCTGGCACTTACTGGAATTCCTTTCTTTGTCACATCTGAACTAACCTGTAGAATAATCATTTTTACATCTTTAACAAATAGGTTGCTATCAAAATGGAAAATCATCAAGAGGTTTCCATCAAGTACAACATCATCAAGTAGGTTTCCATCAAGGACAACATATTTCATCATATTTCCAACAAATCTAGTTTCCTTCACTTGCTCATGAAAATTGTTTAATATCTCGCACTAGTTTTCCAGTTTGATTTCTGATCTTTCTTTGAAGATATATTTGCAAAAACTAATGTTTGATTGCCATGAGTACCCTTTATGTCCCACAAGTACCACAATTGTTGAGCACTTCTCCAACAGTCTTTGTTACCATGGAACCCAAGAGAAATTCTTCAAGAGATACCACAAAAATCAGTTGAGAAAACACCAGTGAACTTGTTAGTGTATGCAGAAACTCAACTGTTTGTGGAAAAGGAGTCAGATCTAACATGGCATAAAGTTAAGGAAAGAAAATAAGTTCAAGGAATATGTAGAGGACTGGCAGGTATATCTCAGCGTTTAACAGTCAGGATTATATAGAGTTCCTTGTAGATATCTAGTCTTCCCATGTGCAGATGTCATCAGCTGGATTGTTTCACATATTGATGTGAAGACCATGACATTGAACAATTCCAATGAATATAATCTTGATAATTTTCTGGAAAAATACTACCGTGTTATTCACCATTTTCTTGAGCCAAAAACAATCCTGGACTCGTACTTCTATGCCACCAAAATCTATGTGAGCATGAAGCATATTGTTAAAGGCTGGGTGAAAGACCCATCGAAATTTCAACAGACACCCACCAACACATACAAGACAAAAACTCTAAGGAGAACTTACTCACTCTTGGTTATACTAGCTTGCAGAATCTACGTTCAGCAGAGCATGGAGACCTTTCCTGAAGGGTGGGAAATCTTATTGAACCAGGTGGTGAACGAAGGGAAGTTGTTCTACTGGTCATATTTGTTGGCTCGACAGTTGATAATCCATGTAGCAAATTCCCGGAATCCTACGAAGCTCGGGAAAGCAAGGATTTATACATCTGCGTATCTAATGGATGAAATATGTGCACAAAATGCATTTCCTAGCATGAATTAGACATGGACACCACAAGACCCTTCCATGTGTGTCTATTGCAAGTTGCTTTCATATTGCAGTCATCTAGGAGTAATGGAGTAGTTAACTGGCCATTTCATAATTCCGCTATACAAGTTAATCTTTGAGGAAGAACCACCTTGGATGTCAAATATAGAAATGGAGGAAATTATCAGAGATTGTAGATTGGTTTTCGTCACCGGATGACACCTTCCTTATAATGTTCGACTCTTATAAGTCATCGCATATTTTTCCAAGGTATTCCACCGATAGGATTTTCATGCAAGAAGTTTCATATCATCTTGCGACAGGGTTGTCATTAGCCTTGCACAAGAAGAAGAAAGCACCATTTCTCACTATGATTTTGCAAGTTTGATTTCTCAAGATCAAGAATCTCAAATTCGCGGACACCGAATGAAAGGAAATAGATAAATTTTCATTTCATACCCGAGACTTTAAAATGTACAATCCCCGTGGTATTTGTAAAGACCACTTTGTGAGAATACATTATCAGTGGCCAAACAAGGTGTTTCATTGGCTAGAGGATGATCCATGGAAGAATTGATACAATGCCTCAAGACCCTACGAGATGATCAATATAGAAGGAAATTCAATGGTCACTCCGCAGAAGGTAACAACTCTAGAAATAGTGCCAGCAAAAGGGAGCGACCCTGCGTAGGATAAAGGGAATAGAAAGGTTTCTCATAGTCCAGGGGGATAAAGAAGCCGCAAGATGAAATTTGATCCAACAAAAAAAGGATGCATAGAGCATAGTGGAGGAAGAGAGAAGAGCAGAGGAGGAGAATGGTGGAAGAAAAGAAGAAGCTAGAAAAATAAGATAATTAGAAGAAGGAAGAGGAAGAAAGGAAGTGTGCAATGGCAAGAGAAAAAACTAAAAATAAATATGACAATCAAGAAAATAACCGACCACCAGTAGAGGAGGAGAGAAAACAGATGCAACATCAAAAAGCTTGCTCAATAGATTGAAGAATCGATTGAATTTGTCGACATGGAGGAGGAACTAGAGTGATAGAATCAAGATGTGGACCTGATGTTAAGCATACAATAGATCACCATTTAGTTTCTGCCACCTCTAGCAGTAGAACGAACCCCAAGTGAGGAGGAGGATTTTTTTTTCTCTTGATGATGATCCAGTCATAGACACATACAATCTTTCATATGATGAACTCCAAAATAATATCTTACAACCACGTAAGAAGCACTTTCCCGACAACCTTGCATCGTCCACATTCATTAAAGAGAGGGTGATAGTGGCGGACATCAAGAAGAATCCTAACAACATTGTCGAAGCCAACTTGGCCTTTAGGTGCAGCAAGATTAAAAACTCAATATTTGATGGCCAAGAATAAGTAATTGGAAAAGTTCTTACAGGTTTTCTAGAAAGAGGTAAAATAGCTCTGCGAAGTAGCACAAAATGCAACTTCCAAACAAGTTTATTTGGAGGAGATGAGAGCAGCAATACTTGGTGAAGTATCAAAAATTAGTGAGTTATGGACACTTGGAGAAACCATGCAGAAAATTTATGAGTAAATAGTGACCACACATCAGGAATTTTTCCACTTTCAATGCTTGCAACATTAATGTAAAGACTTTGTCAAAAATCTTGGGAATGTACAAGCTACCATCCTTGTCGCGCGTGAATGTTCAATGTGATACAAAGGGCACCGCTTGATAAAGAATGAATGTTTATAAATGAATGAACAATGAATATATGACCTAATAGATGATAATGCAGCTAATGTGATAATGAATCAATGCTACTTAGAAATTATCAGATAAGTATGAGACCTCTATGCTCAGATCTCTTGTTTTAACTTGTAGAATGCATAGTTGTGACATGTTTCATGAAATGTCTGTCATGACGAGTAGGGCTCTAGTCAAGTCCTTGATTACGTGTTTTACCAAAATCATTGTCTTCATGTATTTTATGATTTTTGGAAGTTTCATAAGTTTTTGGGCAGTGACTAGGTCTTAGCCCTGGAAAATAGCCTTAAATATCGTAGTCGCTAGCCTAACACCAACAGAAAAAGGCTAAAAATCTCACTCAGGCAGGCTCATGGGAGAGACTGGGACTCATCGTCACTTGGAGGTCTCGTAATGGGAGCGACATGGGCTCTAGGTGAATAAAAATGTTGATTTTCTTGAAGGTTTGGTCACCAAGAAGGGTAGGTTAGCTCTCGAAGGTTCTATAGAATTTTTAGAAGGCTAGTTTGGTTCAATTTCATCAGTTCCAATTCCTTAAATATACCTGGGGATTTGAGTCACATTATAGTAGCCTCTCATCACATGTTTACCCCAGTGAACTGGGTATCTTGGTTAAATTTGGGAGGAGGTTGGTTATAGAGTGGTATCAGAGAATGGTTCACCCCTTGGACTAGATGGGCGGTGTGTTGGTCATGCATACATGTCGATTTCATATGTTCTCCTTATGATTTTGGTCTATGTTCTTATTTAATATGTAGGGTGTGGTCATAGTTTCAGTGCTGTCGCCATGTGAAAGTTGATGGTGTTTCTTTTATGTATGGTTGTCATGAGTGCATGTTGATGGTGCACTGGTCATGTATGTGAGCCTATATGTTGTTATGCATGCATTGTGTCTAGTTGGTGTGTGGTAGCAACATCATGCATGAAAAATGAATAAGGATTGAGATGATGTCTATGTATTGTTATGAATAAGATTTTGTTTATATATATGTGTGTGTGTGTGTATGTATTATGCTAATCTAGTTTATCTTGCAGCTGAGATATCATCCACTGAACTAGATTGAGATACGTTGGCTTGTTTATGATTTGGTTTAGATTACATGATATACCTTGCATGAAGATAAGAACATATATGGCTAGCAGAGTGGTAGAATACAGTTCACGAGATTCTCCCTATGGATTAGATGAGCCACATGGTGAGGAATACTCCCCACACATAGCAAACACTCTGAGAAGTCTAAAGGCATAAATAAGGAGTTACAAATAATATAATGGTATCTTCATTTAATCATAGGAGAGACTTGCTAGGGCATGTGAGAAACGAGCTGAAGTCAATGCAATCATCCTTCAGAGCTTGTCAAACTTGAAGAGACAGGGACCACTTTGGATTATCCATGGATAGGAGGACATGACTAATAGGGCATATGGAAGTTGGTCTCATGGTGGGCACAAGCCAAATAGATATGATACGATAAGGAATGGTAAGTTCTTGGATACGTCAAACATGAGAGGTGATGGACACATATTTTATCCTAGCTCTGTTATGGCAGACATCATGATCATCGTTGTTATCATCATTACAGGAGGAATGGCAAGGGATATTTTGGATGAGTTTAAGAAAGAAAATCCACCTACATTTGATGAATAAGTTCTTCAGGTTGCATGATTACTCAGGGAACATGAAGGGAAAAATTACTATGTTTAGTCTTAAAGGAAAAGCAAACATCTGGTGGGAAGATGTAAATAATGTCAAAGAATTCATGAAGAGGAATTGACTTGGAATGAATTCGAGAGACTATTTAGGAAGAAGTACCTATAGGAGAGATCCTATGACAACATGGCAAAGGAATTCTATGAGCTGAATATGGGATCTATGATAGATGAGGAGTATACAACCAAGTTCCTAGAGCTATTGAGGTATGTACCATATCTTAAGAATGAAAAGGCTAAAGTTCAAAGGTTTGTGAGTGGATTACCCTTAGCATTTAGAGATAAGATATAGTTCAATTGTTATAAGAAATACCCCAGTGAAGCTAAATAATTTTTATAAGAAATAAATGTGTAGTTCAAAGACTAAATTGGACAGGAAATGTAATGTGAATAATAAAGAAAAATGGGACAATAAATGAGCAAGGTCTCGAGACACAGGTAACAAAGAGAATGTAGCACAACATAAGAAGTTCAATGCATCTAACAAAGGGAAATAATTTCGATCTAAGGAGCATAACAAGGGTTTCGGTTGGAAGCCTTTTCTGTGTTCGACTTGTGGTAAGGATCACCGTAGGAGAGATTTTCCACAACATTAGGGTGGTAGGCCGCAGATTTACAATGATTAGAAGGCATAGATAGTGGGGGATGTTGGACATATATTTCCTTGGATTTATGTATCTTTGGATAACCGAGAGGTATATCATCAGGAATTTATCATTGAGATGTACATTAAGATTTTTGGTCAAGTTGTTTCTATTTTTATTGACCCTAGATCTAATTATAGTTATGTTAACCATGACTTGGTGGATAAGTGTGGTTTGAATAAAGAGTGCATGAAAAATCTTGGTTAGTGCAGTTGGCTACAGGTACAAAGAAGAGAGTTCATCATTTGGAAAGAGATTGTGCTTTTGAGTTGAATGGTATGCCTACATTAGCACATTTGAATTTATTACCATTGGGATGATACAATATGGTTTTAGGTATGGATTGTATCATATCTTCATAGGACCAAAGTGGATTATTATAAAAAATAAATTGAATGATTGGATGACAATGGAGAATAGAGAGTATTACAAGGTAAGAAGAAGGCAACATCCATCAGAATGGTTACAACTATCCAAGAAAATTGCAATCATAGAAAAGGGCATGTGTTATTTGTAGTGCACATTTCTAGTGATAATGGTAAGGAGGATGAGGATGCAGAGATATTGAGAAGGTACCTAATTTTACAATAGTTTCATGATGTGTTTCTAGCAAATATTTTAGAGTCACCACCTCATAGGGAAGTATACTTTTGTATTGAGTTGGTACCAGGGGCAACACCAACATTAAAGGCAACTTAGAGGATGAGCACTCCAGAGCTAGTAGAGTTGAAGTTGTAGTTGAAGGAAATGCTTGACAAGGGATACATTAGGCCAAGTGTATCACTGTGGGGTGCACCAATTTTTTTATGAATAAAAAGGATGGTGCTGTCAGGTTTTGCATTGATTATAGGAAATTGAACAAGGTGGTCATCAAGAACATGTATATGTTTATGAGGATTGATGAATTTTTTTATCAGATGAAGGGAGAAACAATGTTCTCGAAGATTGATGTGAGATCTAGATATCATCAAGTACACATTAAGGAAGAGAACATATACAAGACAACATTTAGGAACAAGTATGGGCATTATGAGTTTTTTGTAGTTCCATTTAGTTTGACTAATTCTCCATCTGCTTTTATGTACTTTATGAATAGTGTGTTACGTTATTATCTAGACAAGTTTGTTATTGTATTCATTGATGATATATTGGTATATTCTAAAAATGAAGAGGATGTTGAACACTTAGCAATATTACTGATATTGTTGAGAGAAAATTAGTTGTATGCTAAGCTCAGTAAGTGTAGTTTATTTCAGATATAGGTACATTACTTGGGGCATGTGGTTTCCAAGGAAGGCATAATAGTGGATCCAAAAAAGATAAGGGCTAACATGGAATGGGCAGCTCCTAGAAATGTGGATGAGGTAAGATCATTTATAGGGTTAGTAGGTTATTACAGAAGGTCATCGCGAAAATCTCACATATTTCTTATCTTATTACATAATTGCAAAGGAAAGGTAAGGATTTTGAATGGACAAAGGAATATGCAGTTAGTTTTTGTAGAAATTTATTCATACTAATAGTATTACCAGATTCTCCTAATCTAACAAATTAATCTTATGTTAAATACAAAATACTTCCACTTAATTCTTTGCGGAAATTAAATCGCCAATTTCCAATACATGAAGAAAATCAATCGCACATAAACCAGTTGTTTAACGTGAAATATTAAAGCAAAAAAACCCAACTATCATCTATTATGTATATCAATATAATCATGTAAAAATCTCATACAAAGCTTAGTACATCAAGCTCTCAATACAGTATAGAATCGTCACACACTGTCATGCAGAAATTTGCATTTCTATGCACCAATTTCTTGCCTCCTAACAACTTGCCTCCACTGCGCAATCCATGCTGAAGAAGATCTCTGAATGAATTCAAATTGGCCTTGCCTTGACTGTGAAATCCTCATTGGAATCTCCAATGTGTGTCAAATGCATTGAATGCATCACTATAGTCACAATAGATAGTCCATCTCACCCTTTCACCTATCTCTCCACTAGGTCTCCACTGGAGCTGACATGCAAGTAGTTAACTATTGTATTTGTTCAGTTGCAAGTGAGTTATCAGTTTTGAATTAATTATCTAATTAATTCACTAAACTCTCACTAGTGTATCTTCAGTTAGAAATAGATACAACTAACACAATTGAGTTAAACTAAATAATAACTCGCATAACTACTCTTCAAACTCTGTCACAACTTTGCCACTTTAGTTCTAACTGAGTCCTCCATGCATGAGTCACCAACTGCCCTAGGAATTGCATAATTCCTTCAGCCCACTGATATGCCAAATCTGTTCACTGAAATAACACTAGTACATTTGGTCAAAATTCGACACTTTAGTTCCGACACTCTTGTCGAATTGTTGGAAATTTCCCCAATTTTTATCAATTTTTCAAATCCCACCAACAACCATCACTACATCAACGTTTAGGGATATCGTCGCTTTTGTGACATTTATGAATGTTGTCGGAAATGTGGCGTTCTGAACTATGCGTCGGTATTACGACGTTTTTCGGACACAAAGTCGAAAATGCGACGTTTCTAAAATATGCGTCGGTATTGCGACAATTTGGAGAAAATGTCGGAAATGCGACGTTTCTAAACTATGCGTCGGTCTTGCGACGTTTTGTTCCAAACCGACACATATTTTAGAAACGTCACATTTCCGACGTTTCTGAAATATGCGTCGGTATTGCGACGATTTGGAGCAAATCTCGTTAATGCATTAATAGTTCATTCAAACATTTTTGTATATAGTTTTAAATTATTTCTATGTAAAAATATATATAAAAAATTATGTATCTAAAAATACTCCATATTGTTTAAACTATAATTCAAACACATACATATAATTAGCTCAAATTTTAATTTAAAATTCAAATTATATTAATATAATTTCACATTTAAATATATTTTTTCTCATTAATATATAAATATAAATTTATTTTTACATATAATGATATAATATAGCTTCAAAATAAACATCACATTAATAATTTCACATTCAAATATATTTTTTAAATAGAGTTTTAACTTAATTATATATATAAATATAAAATAGAATAAAAATTTTGAAAAATAAATATCTAAAATTATTATAGAATTCACACTGCATTTCAAATATATTAAAAATTATATTTTAAATATATTTTTTTTATATATTTTTGAAATAAGTTATTAGATTGGTGAATAAAATTAATTACATTTGAATTTTGTCTAATTTCTTTTTTGGTAAATTAATTTCATGAGGTTCAAAAATCTCAAGTCAAATTTAAACCAACTAAACAAAAACTATAATAATTTCATGAAAATCATCTAAAAAATTATTGAAATATCAAACTTGACAGTAGACCAATATGGGTTAAGTTATTTTTACGAGGATCTTGTTGGAAGTTATGTTGTTAATTTACATAGACCACCACTTTTTTTTAATAATATTTTTAGTTTCTATTTTTTTATCTTTATCTTCACAATTCTAATATGTTAAGTTATTTTTTATACCACATACATTTAAATTATATAAATTTATACATTTATAAAGAGTTATAATAGAAGCATAATAGTTCAATAAAATATGAAAGTTAAATAGTTGGGGTGGCGGGAGGGGGAGGGGGAGAGATTCTCCTAAATCCCGATGGAATATGAAAAATAAATTACTTATGGGGGCTAGTCCAAAGAATGAACAATCTCACATAAATGTATGGGCTTCTTCCAGGTCTCCAATTGGCTAATGATCGATATGTCTCTAAGTTAGTGATCTTGGGGGATTCCTTGATCACTATTCAACACCTTCCCTGATCACTATTTAAAAGGTTTTCTCTTGAAGAACAACAATTTATCCCTCCTCCTTAGAAAAATCAATAGTACCCTAAAATCATTCTCTCAAAAGGCTTATTACCACATTTTAAGAAGCCAAAACAAAGAGGCAGATACACAAACAAATCAATCCTTCCTTCCTGAAGGAAGCGGGTTAGTATGAGATCAATGACATGTTAGGTTGTAAAGATATTCCATGAATAATTCCACTCAATATAATTGTCCCTCTCTCTTGTTTTGCTAGTTGGATATATGCACCATGAGAATTATTTTTTGAAGATTTACAAATCCCTCCTTTCTATGCCCCCCTGTCTTCTTCTATATATGCACATATTCGCATCATGCATAACATTTTGTGTCAGGATCTTGTCATTAAGGTTGAGGTGGTGGTTTGTGGGGGTGTTGGGCATGCGCCCATTTACCCCTCACATGTGGAATCTTATGAAGTTGGACAACCCTTATTTCCCTCCTTTGCCTTCGTACCAAGTTCATTGATGGATATAGGGTGGGGAGAGTTAATGAATTTCGTGGTTGATTCGATCCCTCAGCCATGGGATTTCACTAGTCTAAAGGTGGAATTCATGGTTGGTGTTAATATGATAAGGCAGAAAGTATCATTTCAAGGGTGTGCCCTTGAGAGTCAATACAACCCTTCTGCTAGTTGGTGGGCTCTCCACACCTTTGTAAACTCCATCGATGCTAAGAATTATTTCAATATTATGTGTCTCTTGCTCGATGTTGTGAACGTTGTCTTGCTCGTCTCATTTAAAGCGAAAACATGGAGAATTCTCTTGTCTTTTCTTGGCTCAGTTTTCTCCTATGTAGTAAGAAGTTGGGAATATTTCCCCTCCAAGTTGTCAATGGATTTTCGTAAATCTCAAGAAGTCAATTTGGAATTTTTTCCGGTGGGTGTTGAATTTCTCATCTTCGAATTTCAAGCTTCTTCACCAGCCTGTGCGCATCCTGCAACCTTTTCCATGGAAATAGGTGTTACTGTGTTGAGGGCATATCACTGGTGTAGCTTCATGCATCCCAAGTCTTACACAATTTTCATACGCACAATTTCCCCTGCATAAATACTAACTTCTTTGGTACCCTTAGTTCTATTATGCTTTTTTTTCTTAGTTGGACAACTCCCTCCCTTTCTTCTAACTTGTCTCTTTCCATATTCTGATAAATTTTCAATCTCCTCCTTGTATAGGCAGCTCCCCTAGCTCAAACCTCTCCCCCTATATTTCAAAGCTCTTTTGGCTCCCTATTTGTGGTATCAAATCACACTTTGTATCTAATTTTATGTTCCAACACTCGATTTTTGTCCCTTATGGGGAACAAAGACTATTATTCTTCTGCCTCAAGTTGCACAAGATAGTAGAAATTTATGTCCACATCCCCATTATTCCCATTTAGAACAATATTAATGCATAACTTTTCAATCATAATCTAATATTAAATTTCGTTATTAATTTTCAAACACTCTTTAAGTACCTCTTGTCCACATCAAAATGGCATAGGTAAGAAAAAGGTCTAAAATAAATTAGACTCAACATAATAAAAACAATATGAAAAAACTATAGTTATAGCTTACATACCCTTTCCCGGGCCAACATTATATAACTCTACTTCACTAGGATGAACATTATAAACTAAGGCTTCACATATGCATCCACCAAATCTGTCACATCAATGTAGTCCCTAATACATATTGTACCTTCAAGAGTATTGTGACTGCACGGGCGCCCTGTGCACATTCATGTGGCCCGTTTTCCAGTTTCTCCCGTGTGCCTTTGATCAGTCGTGCGTGTTGTGTCATGCCATGTGAGGGCACCCACCCAAACGCGTTCGGGTCGGGTCGTTTCATTTGAGGGTGGCCGTATAAAATTTACTAAGTTGTGACTGCAGGGGTGCCTTGTGCATGTTAGTGAGGCTCGTTTTATGTTTTCTCCCTTGTGCCTTCATTCGGTCAGGCGCACCGTGTGAGGGCACCCGCCCAAATGCGTTCAGGTCGGGTCAAGTCATTTCGTTTGAGGGTGATTGTATAAAATTTGCTAAGTTGTGACCACATGAGTGCCTTTTTCACGTTCGTGTGGCCCATTTTCCGTTTTCTCACTTGTGCCTTCATTCGGTCGTGCACGCCGTGTGAGGGCACCCACCCAAATGCGTTCGGGTCGGGTCATTTTGTTTGAGGGCGGCCGTATCAAATTTGCTAAGTTGTGACCACACGGGCGCCTTGTGCATGTTTGTGTGGCCCGTTTGTCATTTGATCCCTTGTGCCTTCTTTCGGTTGGGCACACTACGTATTTTCATTTAAGGGTGCCCATCCAAACCCGTTCGGGTCAGGTCGTTTCAGTTTAGGGCGCCTGCCTAAACACGTTTGGGTCGGGTAGTTTCGGTTGAGGGCACCCGCCCAAACGCGTTTGTGTCGGGTCATTGCGGTTGAGGGCGCCGGTATCAAATTTGATAAGTTGTGACTGTATGGGTGCCCTATGCAAGTTCGTGCAACATGTTTTCCGGTTGCTCCCTTGTATCTTCGTTCGGTCGTGCACGTCATGTCGCACCGTGTGAGGTCGCCCGCCAAAATGTGTTCTGGTCGAGTCATTTTGTTTGAGGGGGCCAGATCAAATTTTCTAAGTTGTGCCGTAGGGGTGCCCTGTGCACGTTCATGTGGATCGTTTTCCATTTGCCCCTTTGTGCCTTCGTTTGGTCGGGCGTGTCATGTGAGGGCACCTGCCCGAACGCGTTCGGGTCAGGTCAGGTTGTTTCGTTTGAGGGCGGCCGTATCAAATTTACTAAGTTGTGACTGCACGTGTGCCTTTTGCACATTTGTGCGGTCCATTTTCCATTTTCTCCCTTGGGCCTTCATTCAGTCATGCGCGTCGCATGAGGGCACTCACTCAAATGCATTTGGGTCGAGACGTTTCGTTTGAGGGCAATCGTATCAAATTTTCTAAGTTGTGACTACATGGGTGCCCTGTGCACGTTCGTGCAGCCCGTTTTCTTTTTTCTCCCTTGTGCCTTTGTTCGGTCGGGCACGCCATGTGAGGGCACCCACCCAAACGCGTTTGAGTCGGGTCGGGTCATTTCATTTGAGGGTGGTCATATCAAATTTGGTAAATTGTGATCACAAGGGTGCCTTTTGCACATTCGTGTGGCCCATTTGCTCCCTTGTGCCTTCATTTGGTCATGTGTGCCATGTCACGCTGTGTGAGGGCACCCACCCAAACGTGTTCAAGTTGGGTCGTTTCATTTGAGGGCGGCCGTATTAAATTTGCTAAGTTGTGACCACATGGGTGCCCTGTGCACGTCCATGTGGCCCATTTTTCATTTTCTCCCTTAATGTGCCTTTTTCGGTCGGGTGCACCGTGTCGTTTCATTTGAGGGTGCCCGCCCAAACCCGTTCAGGTCGGGTCGTTTCAGTTGAGTGTGCCCGCCCAAACGCGTTCGAGTCAGGCCCCCTAAGCCCCCAATCCCTAATCCCTTAACTACTAACTCATTATTCGACCCATAACCCCTAAATGCACCTAAATCGTTCATTTCCTTGCTACTTATCAAGTTATTACTTCTGTCTAATTCACTATATACTCAGATCATGAATGTGAGAAGGTTGTTCACGGATTATATTATTGTTGTATCAACAGTGTAATTATTTTTGAGCTGTTATATCTTTCTAGTCAAAAATCTCATATTCAGAAATATTTTCTTATCATTTTCAAAATTGACTGCTTCATTGAGCACAACATGTAGCTTATCTAATACTTTAATGAAGCTAAGATCCCCATCTCTGGGGCAAGCTTCTTTTCAGCTAACTCCATTTCTTTTGATCTGAATTTTGCCAATTTCTTCCTTCTCTCATATGATACCTGAGCCTTTGCCTTTATCTTCCCTTCTAATTCTGTAATAGTGTCATAGTGATGCTAGCCAACTTCTTTGGAAATCCTTCCATAGACTAAACCAAAAATTTCATTGAAAATAATCATTCATACCATAACATTACTACTTCCCTTTTAACCACATAAAACTTATTTTTAAGTTACCATAATTCATATTTAATATCACATAATTAGATTAAAAAATTAACCAAAATCCCTAGTTTATGAAATAAAAATTCAACAATTTTATATAATTAATAATTTAAATAAATGTCTTAGAACTAACCTCATTAATAATTATTTATAATAAACAATACCACTTATTTACCCAAACCCCTTATTAACCCCAAGAAAATTCTCACGTATTTTATTTAATGGAATTTGAGTGGCCTTAAAAACACGCACGTATTTCATTTCAAAATTTCAAAAATTTTCAAATATCAAAAGTTTTAATTTCCCTCGTTCATTTCCCTCTGGTTGCATGGTTTGTCCAGGGAAGGAGGGAGGATGCGTCCATACTTTCGCCGGCTTTTAGGAAGGATGTAGCCATACTATTGTAGGTTTGGAGGAAGGATGTAGCCATACCATCGCAGGTTTGGAGGAAGGATGCAGTAAGTAAAGAAAGTGATCCCGAGTGCCTATTGCAGGTCTGCTCTAATACATTTGGTTGAAGACCGGTGATTTATTTCCTTCTACAGAAAGAATTTTCTCTGATACATCGGATCCCGATTGCCTTTGGTCCAATGATCAACAATAATTATCATAATATTCTTGTGCCTTGTATACAGACATCAATACCTGCCCCACGGATTCAAAGGCCCTTCATTCAGCCCCAGAGCAGTGGGATTTGGAGAAGTAAAAGTCAAGGAAAAGTGGTGAACTCTGAAGAACATGCCATCAAATGCCCTGAACAAGGTAATCCATGTATTCATTCAATAGTCCCACTGAAAGATTTATTGTTGTAATGGATTGCCCTAAATATGCAGTGCTTTTCATTAAGTTTCTGTGTTTATCCAATGATAATGCAATGCCCTTTAGGTTTCTTTGGTTATTTGTTTGCCCATTTGGTTTTATTACTTTCTACTTTTTCCCATTTTTTTATGGTGCATTTTATTAGCTATGAAAATTTTTGGTTGGCTTCAGCGGCAATGACTATTTGGTTTCTATATGTTTTGGTTTTCTGATATGCCCATTTGGTTATTTTGTCTATGTTATTCTAAGACGTTCTTGTTTGCATCTGCGACAATGGTTTTTCGGTTTCTCTTTGTTTTAGTTTTCTGATATGCCCATTTGGTTAATATTTCACATGTAACTGAGAAGTTTTGGTTTGCATCGTGTAGCAACACGTATCTGGTTTCACTGTGTTTACATTCACTGATATGCTCATTTGGTTACTTTGCCCTTATATTTGGAGAATTTTTAGTTTGCATCTGTAGCAATGGCTATTTGGTTTCGATTGGTTCTAGTTTACCCATAGGGTTTTGATGTTTTTTTTTTTTGGAATTTGCTCCAATGGCCTTTTGTGTTTTGATGTCTTTTTAGCTTCGGAGTATCTTGTTTCCCTAATGGAGAACATGGAGTTGGTCCCAGGACCCAATACTTCTTCCTTGACTGATTTTATGGTTATTCGTGTCCTCCCAAAACTTGTACCAAGTGAATAAGTAGACAAGGATTTTGCCAAAAATCCAGTGCCTCTCATGGTTGTAGGGAGGCCTGATTCTGGAGGAAAATAAGGGGCTCTGATCCAGCTTCTTGCTAATCATTTCCTTGTTCAATTCGAGCCTTCACAACAGATCTTCCACTATGACATGGAGATTTCTCCACAACCATCCAAGGAGGTGGCTAGGCATCTGAAACATAAATTAGTTCAAGAGAATTATGTTCTTCTATCTAATGCTCTCCCTAATTTTGATGGTCGAAAGAGCTTATACAGTGCTGCTGAATTTCGGAAGGAGAAAATGGAATTTATTGTTTCTTTGCCTATAAAATCTGCCAAAAGCCTTTTTACCTTTAACGCTGGAGGGAATCAATTACCTGGTTCTGATTGTCAAGGAGGACCCAGTAGCATAGATGAGAAGTTTTTCAAAGTAAGTGTTAGTATGAATCCTTTGTCGAAGTGTACGAAAAAGGACCACTTTAGCTAAACATAACTAATAGCCCTAACAACACAAGTGGCTGCCAATATCTTCATATCTGCGATTAGTTAGACAAGAAAATAGCTGCAAAACACCAGATCTATGTATGGAAAGACATTAAGCAGTAAAATAAAGGGTTTGCTCCATGCATCCAACAGACAAGACAAGAACACAATTTTTTGAAAGAATTTTTATATTACAGGGCACCTGGGAGGAAAACAAGAAGGTGTATCCAGCTCTCCTCAATGGGATGGTTTCTTTGTAGTCCTCAGCACTTCAGATCTAAGCTTTCTCTCTCTTGTAGGTGTAGAAAACCCAATGCAGAAAATAGAGCTCAATGGGAGCAAATGGTGAAAAAATGAGACCAAGTGTATAGATCCAGAGTGATCTAATAGGCAACAAAAGGTGAAGAATGATGGGGAAAACCCTCCTATTTATAACAAAATATTGGGTCATTCTAGATCTTGGTGCATGATTAAAATAATGTTAACCAAATCTAGATCCACCTTTTATGGAATATTTTATTATATTTTTTGGAGGGAAAGGGTCTTTGACTTGGGTCAAATCCCTCGATTAGTCAAAAATAAATAAATAAATGATTTATTTATCTTTTTAAGGAAGTGGTTGGAAGATAATCAAATAAATAATGATTTATTTAATTATTTGTGGGTGATTTTGTCATATTTAACAAGGAATATTATCTAAATAAGATTTAAATAATTATTCCTAGAAAATAATAAGATAAATAAAGGTTTATCTAATTAATTTCTTTGATTTTGGGTTAAACATGACTGGGAATAATAATTAATTTATGGTTTAATTAATTATTCCATGAGGAAAATCAAACAAATATAGGTTTGTTTAATATTTCCTTTTGGGGTTTCCCATTTTAACATAGTGAAGGCAATTTTACTTAGGGTAAAATTGGTCTTACATGGTGTACTTGGGTCCATCTAATGATAATAGGTTAGATGACCAAAAAATGGTGTAACAGATTGCCCTCCAGCGTGTGAGTGTCAGGAGCAAATCGTATGACCGAAGTACGTTGTAAGAACTCAATCACTAGACAACAAAAGGGAAGTTAGAGAGAGAAAGGTGAGGTAGATAGTGTGCTGAAGGACTAGACCCTGAGGAGACGAGACTCGCAGGTGCAACAAGTCTCCTTTTATGAGAGGGTACCTGTGCTGAAGGCGGCGGGGGAGGCATACCTATGCCCGCCGAGACAAAGTACAAAAGAATAGTGTGTCCAGTAAACAAGGGACCGAACCATAAAGGACAGCTGGCATAATCATGAGCCAGATAAAAATAGAATGAGGAATCCCACATACATGCTGTGCCTGGGATAACAGCCAGGACTTGTACAATAATATCTGAGTACATGAGGTACAAATACAACCCAAATCCCCCCTGTAAATGGGGAAGGGCTCACAAAATCTGACTGATACATGCAAGTCGAAGAGGCGCTGCAAGTGGCTACGACCAACATCATCAAATATCTGGAGCTGCATCGAAGGCTGCAATGAAGAGGTCATCCGGGCATGTGGGGGGCTACCTGCAGGGCCACCCCCTCATGAGGGTTGAGACATCTCACACACACCCGGGAATCATCAAGAGCTGCTGCTGGATCACTGGACCATCAAGTATATGAATCTCGATCATGCTGAAAGGAGCTAGAGAAACAATCAAGTCAAAGGGAAATGAGAGATCCCTTGGCCTGATCCGAGGCACCGAACAAGAGTGGAAGCTGGAACCAAGGTACACCGCCCTCTAGACCTGGCTTCTGGAATGAATGTGTTGATGTCGACAGAAGGAGGTCCGCCATAGTTAAGGCAATGAGAGAGCCTCAACTAAGGCACGAGAGAAAAGAGTAGAGCGACGGATAGACTAACACTAATGATGATAGTGAAGTGGAAAGGACTGAGTAGCGAATGGACAACTTCCCTTGTTAGAGCATAAAGAGCATGGATGACACGGCAGCGACTGACACATGATCATAAGGGATAGGGGACAGTGAGACTGAAGGTCATAATGTGTGACACAAGAGAGGGACCAAGCAATGAAGGATGGAGGGCTAGAATGGGGTATAAAGGGACGTGGTATAGACTCCATGGATGCAATGATGACTCAACTTGGATGCTCTAAACAAGGGCAACTCGATGGTGCTGCCACACAGTAAAGGCCCCGATGGGGGACCATGGAAGCATGAGTACAAGGTGGGAACTCATGACGAAAATCGACACGAACATGGACAAGTAAGGGAGAAATATGGTGCCCCAAGTACAAGTGTCGTAAGTGAGGAAATTCGATTTGAAGGAGCGGTGAAGTGACCCTTCTTGGACAAAATGTGTCCGGGTGAAGTATCAAATCACCAAAAACTAACAGAAACCCATTTGAGAGCTCGGTGAGAGCTTTCCAGCGGTGCTGACGGTTCGTCGAACGGGGCTACGGTGTGGTCGCAGCAGTCGAAAGAAGAAACAGGGGTTCTCTTTTAATAAGGCAGTTTTCCCTCCAAAATCATTCATTTTCTATTGTTGCTGTGGTGAATGTGGAGAGGAGAGAAGGCCCTAAATCTTGCGGCGAATGTAGCGGACAAACCGACCGTTGGAATCGAGATCCATCAGTTGGAGGTAAGAGGCCTAACCTTTCTCTTGCATTTTGATGGATTACATTTTCAGTTTAGGGCCCAGAATCCCAGAAACAGCCCCTCCTTCATCTCTACGGCCGGGTCGCACTTTTTGGGGCAAAAAGTGTGACCTAGGACGCAGGTATCAGGGCAAAAAGTGCGACCTGGTCCAGAAAAGGGCAGAAAACTGCGACCTGGGAGATGAGGAGGTTTGGTGTTGTTTTATGGCTGGAAGTTGGGTTTTGGTGTTTGGTTATGGTTTTCCCGATCTGTACGCTGACAAAAATGATGTGTTTGTGCAGGTATGGCAGAGTTACGGGTCCACTGGAGAGAGAGAGATCTGGGGACACTTCGGACAGAGATCCAGGCGGATCAGGGCGTCCGCCGTGTATTGGCCAGATTTGGGGTTCTCAAGTTTTTGGAGAACCCATTGATTAGAGTAGGGGAACCATTACTGGCCCGGATGATCAGTTATTGGGATCCAGATCAGAAGATATTTGTGGTGCAGGGGCACAGGATCGAACTGACGGTCCAGGACGTGTACTTCCTGACTGGTCTCCCACCACTGGGGATGGTGGGAAACACACAGCTAGTGTTGCCGCGGGGGCGGCATATCATGGAGTTCGTGGAACGCCATTGTCGACCGGGTCTCCAAGTCAAGGGGACTCGAATACCGATCGGGGATCTAGAAAGGCTAGAAACCCGTGCAGTGGCCGCAGCTGTGCTGCGCATTCTGGGCATCCAGGCGTTCCATCACATCACTGGGGGGCAGATGATGATAGTGGAAAGTGTGTTGGGTGGGACCTACTATGGGTGGGCCCAGATGTTATTGGTGTCGCTAAAGCGACAGTTGTCGCTATGCAGGCAGCAGGTGAATCATGACTGCTCATATGGAACTTTGTTGTGCGCCTTCTTCTTTGAGAAGATCCCGACCTTGAGGCCTCGTGTACAGCTCCCAGATGGGGGCCCGAGGGAGCCCAGGATGCGCCGTTGGGGACGGCTACTGTGCAGAGGAGGAGGAGGGGCGGTCGGGCGGGTGTTTCGACCAGAGTTTTTTGCCCATTGGGATCAGATGCTGCTGTACATAGACGACTACCCCTATAGTGGGATGAGCTACTGTGGAGATCCGGATTTGCCACTTCCGCCTGGTCGAGTCTGGGGGCCCGATGGTAAGTGAAAAATTGCTATTCTAATGTGGGCATGTTAAAGTTTTTGACTAGTAATTGATGATACTGATTCATATACTTTTGGTATGCAGACATAGCACCGGTAAAACCGGCCGGATATATGGGACGACCGGCAGCGTTTGGAGCTACAGGTCCAAGTGGGTCGAGAGCGGCGCAGAATGAGGATGCAGCCGCCCTGCTGGAGGACATCCGCCGTAGATGTGAAAGGTTGTTGACCGGAGTATCAGAGAGCGGGTGGCAGGACTTAGACGACCAGTACATAGAGCCATGTGTGGGTCTCCCCTCAGAGTGGCGAGGTGTCATGCGGCGCATGGCGATGGCCGGTCAGGCTATGCATGATCTACATGCTGCAGGGGCAGAGCCATTGGCCCGGGAGCCTCCAGAGAGTGATTAGGGGTAGGGGCATGTGGTGCCCCCTATGATGTATGTAGGGGCAGGCGGTGCCCCCAGTTTTGGGTTTTTGTTTGTAACATGCTATGGGCATGTCGTATGTATCAGAGTAGATGGACTCTAAACATATGTTTTGCGACACATATTATGGATATGCATCGTCTTTTGATGGTTGATTTAATGTTATTGTCTTGTATGAAATGTGCGTGATAAATGCCAATCTAGAACATGGTTTGCAATACTATCTACATAGTGATTCTGTTCTCGAGGTACATGGTTGAAAGTTATGGTTTCAAACGCACGTATTAAGATTTTCACTCGTAAATAGCGTCTAAACAACACAGGGTTATGCACACGATAAACACCATTTAGTTGCATTACAAGAAGCAGGGAATCCAAACGAACGTGCAGATGGAGGATGCGATGAAAGAGGGCATCAGCTAATAGGCCCCGCACTGCATCATATTCGGCCTGATTGTTGGTGGCAGATCCAATGCATACCCCATTAGAAAGAACAAGGGCATGCAAGGGGGTGAAGATGGCCCAACCTGCCGAGGCTAGATTCCTGGAGTAGCGACTTGCACCATCGGCGTAACCGATAAAGGGTGTGGACGGGGGGTCCTGCAGAATGGTGTGACAAGACAATAAATGAGGGGATGAAAGGAAACGACGGCAGCGTGAGTGTACAGAAGTCATCGGGCGGAAACCGCAGGAGGGAGTGCAAGGGGTAGGATGACCAAGACTCAGACAGGGTGGTGTATGAGGGCTATCGGGAGCATGGGGAGGACTCGGGCTGCGGAGGTCAACAGAGACACAAGTGGAGTGATCTCGGGTATGAGGAGGAACAGGGTGATCAAGGGACACAACAGGGGAGGATGCAGACGGGCTAGGCTCCGAGTGTCTCGCAGAGGAAGATAGGTAAAGGATGGTTATAGTAGACTCCGTCATCTAAACATCAGGGGGGGGAATGTCGATGGGAGCGGGGGGATCCTCAGGTTGACCTGAAGCGTACTGCGTGAGGATAGGAGAGGTGGATTGATTTTGTTCAACCTCATACTCTCGGATTACCTCTAAAGAGGCGTGGTAGTGCGTCAGGTGAGGACAATGGTGGGAGTAATGGCCATGAACGCCGCACAAAGCACAGGGCTTGTTGGTGCGGAGAGTCTTGGGGTTCTTGGTTACGGACGAAGAAGGAATGGGGGCTTCAGGGACCGTAGACTCGGGGAACGCGACTTTAACCATGGGCTGAATACGGGGCAACTCAGGACAAGCATGGGTGGCATGACCAGTGACATCACATAAAGCGCAAGGCTTTGCGGGCGGTGGAGGGACTGGGTCAGTCGTGGTAGTCTTGTCTTTGGGTGCCCCCTTGCGGGCTTTGCCTTTCTTCCCGGGTGCCATCACGACAGGAGAAGGGTCCTATGGAGGTGCTGGGGGCACGGAGGCAACGGAGGAAGCTAGGGGGACCGGTTGAACCGGTGTCAAAGCCATATAGGGCTTGGGGTGACCAGGAGGGGTAGCGGCTGGGGGATCAAGGTACCAGACCGGTATGCCCAAGGTCAAGTTAGGGAGAGAGAGGGTGGCCATGACGGGGACAGAATATACTCCGGGAGGGGGAGCTAGGAAAGGGATCTGCCCAGCAGGGTAATGACCAGGAGGGACGGCTTCGAGATGGTTAAGGCCAGGAGGAACCGATCTAGGAGGGTAAAGGGGTTCAGGGAGACCAGCTGTAGGGGTAGGGCCAGAAGGAGGAGGTCCGGCTGGCTGAGATGAATGGCTAGGAGCAGGTTGCGGAGGGCGAGGGGGAGGTTGCTGACTAGCTGAGGCAGGCCGCTTACGGGCAGCCTGAGACGATTGCATCATGCAAACATTCGAGGAGCTGGGATCAGTGATGGGAGGAGGAGGAAGGTTAGGGAAAGTTCCAAGCAGGGAGGAATCTTTGTAAACGCCGGGGGAGACACTGGTCAAGGAATCGACGGTTTGCTTGTTGGCTACAGAAGAGATAGTCGTCTCAGGGGAGGTCTGAGATTTTGGCTCATGATATGTCAACTGGTCAATGGTGACTATCTTTCCATTATGGGGGAAAGACATCTTACGAAAGACCGCGGATGGGACAGAAGACATAGCATAGGTGTAGCTTCGCCCCAATAGAATGTTGTAATCTAGCGGGGTGTCGATGACTTCGACGTCAACGCAAACAGTCTTACCGGCGAGGGTGATAGGACAATTACGAAACAGGCCAATGGGCTGGGAGGCATGACCGTCCCACGCTCGAAGGGTGATCGTGGAAGGGGCCAGCTCAGGAGATCCGAGTTGCTTCCAAACTGAAGCGGACATCACGCATGTGGATGCCCCCTCGTCAATTATACACCGGGACACGTTGGCGTTCCGGATTTTGACTGGGATTTGGAAGGCGACGGAAGGAGGGAGGGGAGGATGGTCCGATTGAGTGGCGTCGAAAATAATCATTTGGTCATCAGCAGGATCTACAGCGCCCACGGCAGATAATAGAGCCTTCTTTTGGGAAGGGCACGACTGGAGGAGTTCTAGTGTGGAAATGGCAGCAGGAGACTGCGCCAGATCATCTACTATGCTATACGAATGAGAAGCTTGACCAGAAGCAGCATTTCGACGTAATGGTCCCTTAGGGATCTTGGTAGGGACCTCAACTTTGGGTTGAGGGATATGTAAGGGACCACTGGATGTCGAAAGAGGCTCTGTAGAACCTGAAGAGGGAGGCTCGGGGGCAGACTGAGCAGGAGGCTTGGGGTACTGATGAGACCGAGTTTGAAGGTGAAGATCGACGGATGGGGTAGGATCGGAGTGCATCATAAGGATCTGGTAATCAGAGGAACCAGAAATGGAAGGGGGGGCGGCTACCTGGATGTCGGGCGGTTGGGTAGCCACGAATCCTTGTTGAGGGAAAGGGTCAGTAAACACAGCTGGCTGGGTAGTGGCCACATTAGGAGGAGCATGAGGGGCGGCGTGTTGTCCGTGCAATGTGGCTTGAGACTCCCACATCTGCCGCATCTGGGGTAAGAGGGGACAATCGTGGGTGTAATGACCATAAACACCGCAACACGAACAGGGCTTGTTTGTGCGAAGCGGCCTGTCCGGCTTGGGCTGAATGCCCTGTTGCTGGTTGCCAGTGTTAGGGTCCACACCAGAATTGGGTCCTCGGGTACCAGGGGCAGATTGGTTTTGGCTGCCTCTCCGCCTTCTTTGAGAAGAAGGGGGATTAGTCGTGCCCTGCTGTGCAAATACTTGCCCTGGAGGGGGCTGTAGGTGCTGGTGCTGGGGTTGAGGAGGCAAGGGAGGAGGAAGCACATATGCTGGAGGAGCTGGCGCACCAGGCTGCGGATAAGGGTAATGGGTGGGTTGGGCAACATTGGGGTAAGCAGGAGGTTGGGCAAAAGGAGGAGGCATGCCGTATCCTGGATACATGCTACCGGGAGGGGGAAGAGTGCCGGAGGAGCTGGCCCCTCCCTGAGGGAGACCATAGCCCATAGGAGGCTGAGCGTATGGATGGGAAAGGGCTCCAATGATACCGTCGGCGGAATGAGATGCCCCCGGGGCGTTAGCGCCACCGGGCCTGGGGATGTCAGGAAGAACGGTATAAACATAACCAGATTGAGCGTAGATCAGGTCATATTTCAAAGCTATTTGGAGGGCGGCTTCTTCAGTTTGAGGAAAATGAGAGGCGACATCTTTTCCGATGGGAGCGGGAAGGGTGCGCAGGAACCAGTCCATGTAAACCCGATCTTCGAAGGGAGGGGCTCGACATAAGCTCCGTCTTCGTCGCCATTCCTGAACATGGGCGGAAAGGCGTGTTGACGAGGCTTGCTTAAAGGAAGTCAAGAGCTCCGTGCCAGTATCGTATCGGAGAGGGAGCTGGAAGTACGACAAAAAGGCTTGGGCAAGAGTCTCAAAGGTGGTATGGGTAGAGGTGGCTTGTTCAACATACCATTTAGAAGCTTTGCCGGTAAGCGTGCGTTGGAACAAACGAAGACGGATGTAGTCATCGGTAATGGAATTGGAGGAACACCACATGTGGAAAGATCGGACATGATTGGTTGGATCTTCTCCATTAAGGCCCTCAAACTTAGGGATGTATGAGGGGAGCTTGGTTGGCATAGCGGGCCAGTTAGCATTGTGGTGAATGGGGTCATTGATCAACTGATGGAAATCGGGGAGGCTGAGGCCTGCAATGTACGGAAGCACAGGGGTGGCCGGGGTAGTTCCTGTGGTGGTTCCGCTAGTAGTAGGGCCGGCATTGGGGCCGGGAGAACCACTAGCGTTAGGCCCTGGACCAGACATGGTGAAGGGGGCAGGAGAACCGGGAGGAGAAGGAGGACCCGAGGAATCAGGGGAGGAGTCGGAGTGTGGACTCGAAGGTGGACTGGCTCGACGACGGCGGTGCGGAGCAGGTCGATCAACCGGAAACTGAGGGTGAAGGCCAAGAAGTCTCCGGGAAAGGCGCCTTGGGGGCGCAATGATGACAAGAAGAAGGAAACCGACAAAGGCAGAAAGGGACAGAATCAAGAAAGGTCAAGGGCAGATAAGGTGCAGTGACAATTGATTTTAGAGTCTTTTCCAGGCGGTGTTAACCAGGCGCTTCTTCACTTAGGGTCAGTGTGTGGCGTGCGTTAATTTTTAATTTTTAAACCCTTTCCGTTTTGAGAGAAAGAAAAAAGTGTGCTGCGTAGCTGAAAATAAACCTACAGAGAACAGAATAAAATGCTGAAATAACAGAAAAATAACAGCTACTTGTGCATCTATCTAACCCAAGAAGGTGGGTCTCTCAAAAATATGCTGAAAAGAAAGGGAAAAACTATGTAAAACACACGGAAAAGGGGCCAATAGATCTAAGGTCAAAGGGGACAGGGATCTAGAGGACAAAGCTGCTGAAAAGAGGTGCAGATCACAGCCAAGAGACAGAGGCAAGGTGGCTGGAAAAAGGAAGGAAATCAGCAAAAAAACCGGAGGGGGCAAGGCGGAGGCCTTCAAAGGAGGTCCAAACAAAATGACAGGAGGTGATTTGAAAGGAAGAAAGGCTGATTTCAAAGGATCTAAAAGGGAGGTAACAGATCTGGAAAAAGGAGGCTGAAGCTCTGAAAAACAGACGGCTGAAACAGCTTAAAACTCTTCCACAAAAAGTGGAGGGTACTAAAGCCCTAAGGGGCTAGGTTCCCACTTAGATGAGTAAAAAAATATCAGAACTTGGTCAAAACAGGCTGAGACAGAGGCTGGAGGACCCTGACAGAAGCTGCAGAAAAACCCAGAAAAATTGCAGAAAAAATGCTGAAAAAATGGCAGGTCGCAGTTTCTGACCTGATTGCAGTGCAGGTCGCAGGAAACAGGCTAAAAAGTGCGACCTGGAGGTCTAGGTCGTAGGTTTAGGGCCAAAAAGTGCGACCCCCAGTTCCGGTTGTCTCGGCGGCAGATTTTCAGAAAAGTTGCCATCTCGATTGCGGCTGGTGTCGCTTACCTGCGCAATAGGGCCAGAAACACATGGAAGTTAGAAATATTAATGTTTTAGGGTTTTATGTGAGAAAAAAAACATAAAAATAGGAAAAATAAACAGCTGAAAAGAAACCCTAGGGTATGAAGTAGTTGGATATGCAGGAATATGAAAAACGACAGCGGTCGTAATTTAAAACCCGTGTGGAGTCGCCATTTGTTAGTATGAATCCTTTGTCGAAGTGTACGAAAAAGGACCACTTTAGCTACGCATAACTAATAGCCCTAACAACACAAGTGGCTACCAATATCTTCAGATCTGCGATTAGTTAGACAAGAAAATAGCTGCAAAACACCAGATCTATGTATGGAAAGACATTAAGCAGTAAAATAAAGGGTTTGCTCCATGCATCCAACAGACAAGACAAGAACACAAATTTTTGAAAGAATTTTTATATTACAGGGCACCTGGGAGGAAAACAAGAAGGTGTATCTAGCTCTCCTCAATGGGATGGGTTCTTTGTAGTCCTCAGCACTTCATATCTAAGATTTCTCTCTCTTGTAGGTGTAGAAAACCCAATGCAAAAATGTAGCTCAATGGGAGCAAACGATGAAAAATGATACCAAGTGTATAGATCCAGAGTGATCTAATGGGCAACAAAAGGTGAAGAATGATGGGGAAAACCCTCCTATTTATAACAAAATATTGGGTCATTCTAGATCTTGGTGCATGATTAAAATAATGTTAACCAAATCTAGATCCACCTTTTATGGAATACTTTATTATATTTGTTGGGGGGAAAGGGTCTTTGACTTGGGTCAAATCCTTTGATTAGTCAAAAATAAATAAATAAATGATTTATTTATCTTTTTAAGGAAGTGGTTGGAAGATAATCAAATAAATAATGATTTATTTAATTATTTGTGGGTGATTTGGTCATATTTAACAAGGAATATTATCTAAATAAGATTTAAATAATTATTCTTAGAAATTAATAAGATAAATAAAGGTTTATCTAATTAATTTCTTTGATTTTGGGTTAAACATGACTGGGAATAATAATTAAATTATGGTTTAATTAATTATTCCATGAGGAAAATCAAACAAATATAGTTTTGTTTAATATTTCCTTTTGGGGTTTCCTGTTTTAACATAGTGAAAGCAATTTTACTTAGGGTAAAATTGGTCTTACATGGTGTACTTGGGTCCATCTAATGATAATAGGTTAGATGACCAAAAAATGGTGTAACAGTAAGCCTTAAGATTGCTTCAAAGCTTGATGGGAAGGACTTAGAAGAGTTTTTGAAGAAAAAAAACTCTTAGCTCATGGATCATTAGTCTATTGTGGTTCTTTGTCATCCTTTCAGCTCAAATGAGCAATGATTGATAATTAATATAAACATATGATCATTATGCTGTGTATGATGCAATCAGCCCAAAGAAGGGATTTTGTTTTGGCCAATTTACTTTTACATAACAATAATAATTAATAAGCGTTATTGAAGGAAATTCCATTGAAATACAGTCACTGAGAAGTGATCTCTTTGGAATTCATGAGGTAACACAAAGAGATCCTGAACTCATCAAGCCTTTCTGTCAAACTGATAAACCTACATAAAAAATAATGTTCAAACTATTTGTGGAAAATACTCTCAATCAATGAAGTCATGCCTGACCAAACTTTATTTCAGAAGAAAACTTGCTTTTCTCGTACTACTAAAGGAATTTGAATTTCCCATCCCTTATTTCTAGCCATTTCCAGTTAAAACTGACTGTGATTTGGTGGAATGACTTGAACTTTCATGAAATACTCTAAAGTTGAGCTTAAGAATGCCTATTTTTTCCTAGGATGCATAAAAAATGCAGAGAAACCACAAGCAGAAGTTATATTCATTGATTTCATGTCTGGTATCAGCGTACAATATTTCAATTGATTTCTTTCATAATTCTTAAGGGTAAACCTGTAAGCATAGTAAATGAAGATGTGAGAAGAAGAAGTATCGATATCATGAATCCTTTAGCTCTGTGAATGAAAACTGAAGTTGTTGTGCATGGCTGAGTGCAAGATACATAACACAACCACTTAATTGACATTTTGTTTGGTTAACCAGGCGAGAATATGAAAACCTCATCCCCATTGTACCATTGATCCATATCCTTGTTGAGATAGGTCGTGCTTCCACTTGTGTGTTATTTTCATGTGGTAGTAGCTTCTCTGTTGGCTAAGACTATTGAGTGTAGGACTTACCAAGTGGCAACCAGTCAAAACATTGACCCGCTAGTCCCTCACCTACCTTCATTGGCATTTGTAAATGGTTAAGTCACAATAGTTCATCGAAATTATAATGGATTTTATTTCAATAAATTTTGTGAGTGAAAGAAATATTTATTGTGTGTGAATCTCATGGCTCTGTAATCAATGTGTGTGGATGGAGAAAAGCAAGGATCTGAGGAGGTGATGCACTGCTGAATTTGATTTTTATTTTTGTAAACCAAGTGTGTGGCATTAGCCTTGTAATTAATATTTTCTTACGAAGGAAAAAAATTTCCAGGGGTATGGTGAGGAGGCCGAAGATACTAACACAACATTGGCTGCCAATATTTCTTGTCTTTGTGGTTTTCTACATTTTCTCGTTATGGCCTTTGTGAAGTTTCTGATAGGTTTGTGCAAAAAAATATTTAATAAAATCAAAAGTAAGGTAATGAGGTTTTCCTTTAAAGTAAGGCTTTTCTCAAATTAGCCTTGAGGTTTTCCTTTGAAATTCAGTGAACCCAACGTACTTCCTTTTTTATTTATTTGAGATTTGGTGTGTATATACAGATAGATAGATAGATATCCAATATTTTGAAATTTATATTTAGAAAACAATTAATGCCAAAATTTATCCAAATTTCATCAAATAATTCAAATTTTATCCAAATTTCATAGTCGCTAAATCTGAACTCAAAATTGAGCCATGTGATAGAGGCAGCAAGAGTGTCAAAATTCGTGGTTCTATGAGGCATATTTGTGGAAGAAATAAAGAACTGTCAGTTCTGGAACAAGACGTTTGCAGGTTCTGAGCCCAGATGCAAGATACAACAATATTTCCACTTAGATTTCATTTAGAAATGATTGGGATATCAGATACACTAATTTTCCAGAGTTTCTTGTCTAATGAAGTTATAAAACAATGCTAGACAAACATACAACCTGACATGCTAAGACAGGTTCTTGTTTATAAACATTGACCAAAACCTTTTACTAAATGCTCTCTCTCTCTCTCTCTCTCTCTCTCTCTCTCTCTCTCCCTCTATTGGGGAGGAGGGTGGGAACATGGCATTGATTTTCTTGCCTTATCAAGATTTCCATATTAATTTTCTATTTATAGACCAAGAGATACTTTCACTTTTGTTTTCAAACTTTTATACCCTGACCTCCAATTATAGCATTATAATATAATAAATATAAAAGGGTAACAGGGCTACCAACTTAGTCATATTCAAAGTTTGTAGTTTCATATGCTTATATGCTTTCCTTTATATCAACACTACCAATAATCTCCACAGGAACACAATCCATCTCTAAAATGATGGAAGCGAATTGTATCCCTCACAATAAGTTCTCATTCAACAATCTTGGACATAAATTTAATGTCCATATGGAAGTCACCACATACACGGAGGTTCTTGGTAATCTATATAGGTGTCCCAGAGCTTGTGCTAATAAGCCCAAATGCGATGGCCAGCCTCTCACTATGGGTAGAAAGAACATCTTCCTTGTCTTATTCCTCAACATTATGAATCACAAAACTCCTATCAGGCATATACCCTGAATCTTTCATCTTCCCAGCCAATAAATCCACCATTGAATATATCCGCTCTGATTGTTTGTGTGATCTATCTCCAACAACAAATGATTGGACTCTGTTCTTGACCTCGATCCAGTTGCATCCTGAGCTCTTTTTCAATTTAGTGTCTTCAATCATTTCTCTCACCTTCATTACTTCATCCCACCTTCCAGCAATAGAATATATGTTTGACAACGGTATATAGTTTGCAGCATTATCAGGCTCTAATTTAATAAGATGTTTTGCAACATATTTTCCTAGCTTAATATTATGGTGAATTCTATAGGCACCAAGCAGTGCCCCCCACACACCAACATCAGGTTCTATTGGCATTTTCCTGATAAAGGTGAGTGCCTCTTTCATGTGCCCAACTCGACCAAGAAGATCAACTATGCAAGCATAGTGCTCCAGGGTAGGCGCAATGCCATAATCTTGACTGATGCATTCGAAGTATCGAAGGCCCTCATCCACCAAGCCTGCACGACTGCATGCAGATAAGATACTAATGAAGGTGACATGGTCTGGCTTTATTCCTACATGTTGCATATGGGTGAAAATTTCAGTTCAAAACCACTCTTAATAACATAATCATGGATCCACTTACCTTGTTGTAGATCTGCTAAATGGGCACATACTGATAACACACTAACCATGGTAATTACATTGGGTTTGATGTCTACCAGCTGAATTTGCTAAAAAATTCTTAAAGCTTCATTGGAAAATCCATTCTGGACTAACCCAGAAATCATTGCACTCCATGAAACCACATCCCTTTTAGACATTTTGTCAAAGACTTGGCATGCTGCTTCTACACAGCCGCACTTGGAGTACATGTCAGCCAGGGCAGTGCGCACATAAACATCAGACTCAAAGCCATTTCTGATGATATGATGATGAATCTCTTTGCCCTCTTGCAGAGCTGATAGCACAACACATGCCTTGAGCACAATAGGAAAGGTGAAATTGTCTGGCTTTATCCCTCCTTGTTGCATTTGATAATACAGCCTTAGGACCTCCTCACATAGCCCTTTCCTGGCATAGTCTCTGATGATGGCATTCCATATAATCACACCTTGTTCGTGTATTTTTTCAAACACAAGTTTGAATCCTAAAAACAGATTTTCCTCAAATTCATTTATCAGGATGTGGGCATGAACTTGTTTGCTCTCTGATAACGCACATATATCTACACAGGCTTGCAAAAGAGCAGTGTAAGTATCGGGATCAATTGGTAGACCTCGATGGATTCTTTCATGCAAAATTCCCAATGTTTCCTTCAATGAACCATCCTTGCATTTGCTACAGAGGCTGTTGGTAGTGTTTAGTGTTGGTTTAGGAACAGAGGATGAGAATGTTAACGATGGCAGGAGTGAGAACGTTGGCATGCACGGTACAGATGTAAGTCTTGGAGTACTCTGTAAGAAACCCATATAACATATTTACTCCAAAATCATGATAACTTAGAAAATATCGTGTGATTGCTGCTTGAGAAATCTTGAGCGAAACTACAACTCAAGAAGGCGAGATTTATCGAAATAATTTTTTTTTAAATATTTTTTAGTTTCCGTCGAAAGAGCGACGTTTAGGTTTCGTCGAAAGAGCGATGTTTTGTTTTCATTGGAAGAGCGATGGTATAAACGTAGGAAGAGAGTTTCTATATCCGTCAGAAGAGTGACGCCAAAATTGTCGGAAGAGCAACGCTTTAAACATTGAAAGAGCTAATGTTGGAATTGTGACATTATTTTGAAAACCTGATAAACATCGGAAGACCGAAAATTATGGCTCGTTGGAAGACCGACGATTATGGATTGTTATGGAATGTCAGAAGACCGATAGTTATGGATCGTCGGAGGACCAGCAGTTTAACGGACATCAGATTAGCGATGATTTTGATAACGTTAGTAGACTGATGGTTTGGCCAACATCGGAATAGCGACGCCTTTGGTGACATCGGAACAATGACAATCGGGATAATGTCAGAAGAGCGATGGATATCTAGAAATGTCGTAAAATGTGTCGTTATTCTGACACTTTATTGAAGTGTCGAAATTGCGACGTAATGGCTAACCACGTTTTGACCTGCCTCAAACTTTTTCTCTTGCGACGCCAATGTGTCGGAATAGCGATGAATTGGCCGTCGTAAATTGGGCCAAATGTGCTAGTGTAAAGTGCTTCAAGAGAATAAGTTGATATTTACTGTCGGATTATTATTAAGGGCTAATAATAATTGACATGCATCTATTTTTAGATTAGCGATCTATAAATATACTTTTCCCAATCTTCTAAAAATAGAATCTCATCTATTTTTACAACTTGATCAACCATCTACAAATAGCATCCTGCAACTTATAGAATATGCTCACCATGTTTAAAAATAGACATACACCTAAAAATAGTCTGCGGGCCCCACTTAGTGAAGATATTTAATTTTCACTATGCTCATCATGTTGTTGAATCTCAACACTCCCTCTCAACAAGATAGGAATTATCCTTCACCCTGATCCTGCCTCTATGGTATTCGAATTTTCTCCTGCTGAGCACCTTCGTCAGAATATCTGCATCCTGATCTTCCATAGGAATGTACTGAAGCAACATGATCTTCTGCTGAACACAATATCTGATATGATGATACCGAATATCTATATGCTTATATCTATCATGAAACACAAGATTAATCAAGAGTTTAATGAAACTCTGATTATCACAATGTATCACTATAGGATCTAAATGAGAATCGAACAAACTAACCAAGATCTTCCACATCCAGATAGCCTCACATGCAGCCTGACTTGCTACCATGTATTTTTCTTCCACTGAACTGAGTCCCATGGATTTTTGTTTCCTGATGTACCAAGAAACTATTATAGATCTGATACTGAAAACCCCTCGCGACGTGCTCTTTCTATCCATTGGGCTTCCTCCCCAATATGCATCTGTGAAGCCATGCAACTTCACCTCATCCGTCTGTCTATACCATAAGCCATACTCAAATGTGTCCATGAGATACCTCAGGACATGTTTTCATGCCTCCCAAAAGAGCTTGGTAGGCTTAACCATCGCTTGACTAAGTTGGTTCACTGCATAGCATATGTCTGGTCTTGTATTTACTAAATACATGAGCGAACCCACCAACTGTCGATAAACAATGGCATCCAATACCTTTGATGATGTAGCATCCTCTTTCCTCCAATTGCCTGGAAGAGGAGTATCCATGGGCTAGCAGTCCTCCATGTGAAACTTACCAAGTATCTCCCGAGCATACTTGCCTTGAGACACAAACAATTCACCTTCTCACTGCCATAATTCCTATCCAAGGAAATAATGAAGGAGGCCCAAATCCTTCATCTCAAACTCCTTTGCAAGATCTACCTTGAATGAGTGTATCAACTGCTCATCACCCATTAGTATTAAATCATCAACATAGAGAATAATTATTAAAATATTACCCTCCACCCAAATTTGTTACAGGTTTGCATCCGCCTCACTCTTGGTGAAGCCAAGTCCAGTGAAATAGCTGTCATTCCGAGTGTACCAAGCACATGGTGATTTCTTCAGCCCACACAATTCTCTTTTGATTTTTCACACATGAAACTTGTTGCTGAAGATCTCAAATCCTTCAGGCTACTCAATGTACACTTCTTCCTCAATGATCCCATTAAAAAACGTAGTATTCACATCCATCTGATGAATGTGCCAACCCATCTGCACTGAGAGAGAAAGGATGGTCCTTATGGAAGAATACCATGCGACAGATGCAAAGGTTTCTTCATAATCAATCGCCTCGATCTATGAGAAGCCCCGAGAAACAAATATTGCCTTATACTTATCGACGCTCCCATCGATAGCTTACCTTGTAGATCCATCTTGATCCTACCACTCATTTACCCACTGGCCTTGGAACAATCCCCCAAACACTGTTTCTTACAATGGAGTCATACTCCTCCACCATGGCATCTACTCATGTGGGCTCCTGCACTGCTTCTTCAAAAGAATATGGCTCTATCACAATACACTTGCTCACAAGAGCCATGTATCTAGTAAATTGGTCAGGTGATTGTATTTTTCTGCACTATGATGTAGGGCCTCCTACATTCTGTGTCGCATCAAGCTTCAGTCTCTCAGCTTATGTGGTATGATTTCTGCCTATTTTAATGTTTGGTTCTGCATGAGTGGACTCCTCCACTACATGAATCTCCTCCTGTGGTTGATCCACATCTAGAGGCTCATCTTTGGGAGAAAGTAGCTCCTCCTCTGCATGCAAGTGTAGCTCCCTCTCAAGTGACAACTTCATGGCCTTCGCCTCATTTAATTCTATATCCCTTCGCACCACAGTCATCCAAATTTTTGGAAAATGCACACGATAATTATTGGGTGTTTCTGTGTACCCCACAAATATCCCAACTTTTGCAATTGGCTCCAACTTCTTCCTGGAGTCCTTGGTCACATGAATGTAAAAAGATGAGCCAAAAGTCTTCAAATGAGAAATATCAGGCTTCTTCCCAGTAAAATTTTCTTCAGGTGTACTCATGCCAAGTACTCTATGAGGATAACGGTTTTGTACCTAAACTGTAGTGTTGCATGCTTCTACCCACAAGTGCATCGGTAGGCCCTGGCCATGCAGCATAGCTCGTGCAGCACCCACGATCGTTCTGTTCTTCATCTCCATGAAACCATTTTGTTGTGGGTTATGAGGCACTATGAGTTCTCTTCGAATTCCTTCTTTGCTACAGAAGTATTTGAATTCGTTTGAGATATAGTCACCACCATTATCGCTCTGTAGAGCCTTTACTTGCTTCCCCGACTCCTTCTCCACCAGTGCTTTAAACTCACAAAACTTTGAGAATGTTTCACTCTTCTTCTGCTTGAAGAAGATCTAGCATATATGAGAATAGTCATCAACAAATATAACATAATACCTGTGTTTTTCTGTTGAAGCAACCGAGAAAGGTCCACACACGTCTGTGTGAATTCTCTCCAGGATCACCGAAGCATGGTTCTCCTTCTCATGAAAGGTGGTCTTCACAAAATTACCCATAGTAAATCCCTTTCACTGATCTGACTGTGCAAGAGTACCCTTGGGACTTCTACTATAAATCTTCTGCAAAATATTCAAGGTGCCATGGTGAAGATGGCCCAATCTCCTGTGCCATAATTCGCCCTCATCCTGGCTCAACACTTCTTCTTCTTTGCCCATCATTGTAGTGTAGGCATCTACCTCCAACTTGTAGAGATTCTTAACTTGAATCCCTATCCTCTTTGTTTGACCCGTTGTTTTATGTTGCAAGAAAGCTTTTCCCTCCCTGAAAACAACGTCATAACCTTTGTCGTCCGACATGGCGACGGAGACCAATTTCTTCTTCAGACCTGGAACATGCATAAAATATTTCAACAGAAATGGTTTACCTGACTCCCTCTCAAAGGTAATGGTTCCAATTTTGGTCACACCGTATCTACCATCGTCACCCACCTCTATATGCATTTGGAGATCCTTCTCCTCCAAGTCACTAAACAACTCCTTATCTCCCGTCATATGGAAGGAACCACCACTATCAAAATACCACACTGATCCCATTGCGCTTGAAACCAAGCATGAAATCAAGGAGAAATAAAGTTCAAATTTCAAGGCTAAGGCCCCACTAGCTGTAGCTCCAAAAACCTTCTTGTTCTTCTTTTTCTGTGGGCAGTTAGTGGTGAGATGCCCATGTTCGTGATAGTGAAAACACTTCACCTTAGACAAATCCAGCTTCTTGCCTTTAGCCTCAGATTTTGGATGGGACTTCTTCCCCTTCCCTTTCCTTGCTTTGTTAGCCAAAGCACAATTCTCTTCATCATCATTCTTTGATGAAGATCCATCCCTGGTATTCTACCTTATCTCCTCCTACACAAGATCCGACCAAAGTCGCTCCCAATCTGGCAGTTTCTCCCATCCATTGACAGAGTCTTCGTAGCTATGCCAACTCTTCGGAAGCCCAAGGAGAGCCAAGCTCACCAAGTCATTATCCGCAACTTTAATTCCCACACTTCCCAACTCATCCCTACATTGGACAAACTTCATGAGATATTTTGGAATACTATCGCCCTTCTCCATTTTGATTTTTCTGAGCTTATCATTCAGCGCCAACTTCCTATGGTCGCTGATGCTTTGGAGAAGATCTATCAAAGCCTTCAACATTACAAATGGAGTGGATTTCCTATGAAGGCTTGACACAATATGGTCTTTCACACCTTCCAACATAATTCTTTTTTCCTTCTCTACCTTCTTTTGCCATGCATCAAGTAATGCAGCATCGCTAGAAATAGGCTTAGGAACATCACTATCGATGAGCTCCTTTAGTCCATTATCTTCAAGAAATGCCTCCATATTTTCCTTCCAGCCTATGTAGTTCGAGCTACCCTCAAGGGCATACTCCAGCTGCAACCCATTGAAAGCCATTTCAATGAATACTCAACTGTCACACCAAGAAATTTATGCAACAAATTCGAATTGTCCACTAGCACAAAACTCAGCACCGCTTCACTATTGCAATATCCAGTGATTAATATTTCTTTGATACCATGTAGAAATTTATTAATACTGATAGTATTACCAGATTCTCTTGATCTAACAAATTAATATTATTTTAAATATAGAATACTTCCACTTAATTCTTTGCAGAAATTAAATCTCCAATTGCAAACACATGAAGAAAATCAATCATACATAAACACAGTTGTTTAACGGGAAAGCTTAAATATAAAACCCCAAACTATCATATATTATGTATATCAATTGAATCATGTAAAAATAGCATACAAATCTGAGTACATCAAGCTCTCATTACAATATAGAATCGCCACTCACTGTCATGCAGAAATTTGCATATCTATGCACCAATTTCTTACCTCCTAATAGCCTGCCTCCACTGTGCAATCCTTTCTCAAGAAGACCTCTGAATGAATTTGAATTGGCCTTGCCTTGACTACAAAATCCTCATTGGCATCTCCAATGTGTGTCAGATGCATTGAATGTAGAAAATATATAACATAGCTCCGATACCATGTAGAAATTTGAATAATAGCTGAATTATTCACCGAGATTATCTTGATTACACACTATTTGAGCTTCATGCATAATACATAACCTCTTCTACCATTGATCATCACATGCGGAAATAAAATCAATTGCATGCACACATTAAAGCCATAAAAATTCACACATATGAACACAGTATGTCATGGGAAAGCTTAAAGCTAAAACCCCCCAACTATCTGTATATTATATATGTCATAGAGATCATGTAACAATCATTATACAAATATCCTCACAAGCTCTAAGTATAATTTCCACTTGCTACACACTAATCAGGCCCGATCTTGCAAATCCAATGCACCGATCTTTGCTAGCCTTTAGCCTGCCTCTACTGCACAATCCCTACTGAAGAATGCCTCTTGATGAGAATTAATTACCCCAGCCTTGCTCACGTAGTCTTTATAGGCATCTCTACTAAGTGTTGGATGCAAACCATGCATCACTTATAGTCACAACTGATAGTCACACTTGCCCTTTCACCTATCTTTGCACTGGTCTCCACTGAAACTGCCCATGCACTGAAGTTAACTGATGTATTCTTTAGTTGATTAATGAGTTTATAATTAGTGAATTAATTAATAATTAATTCACACCACTCTCACTAATTGTATCAATCATTTAAACTAGATACAAATATCTCAACTATGTTTAGATTAGTTAAACTGAACACAACTCCATTAACTTCCTCAATCAACTCCACCAAACTCTCTCACATGAGTTCTAACTGAAGTATCCATGCAATAGCTCCACTTAAACCTTAAAAATAGCGTAATTCATTTTTTCAGCTCCTGTGCCACATCTGTGCACTTAACTGAAGTGCTCCAAGAAAATAAGATAATGTTTAGAGTCCAAATATTATTAAGAGCTAATAATATTCGAAATACCTATTTTTAGACTGGCAATCTAAAAATAGATTCTGCCCAATATGTCTAAAAATAGAAATCCATCTATTTTTACAACTTGACCAACCATCCACAAATAGCATCCCGCAACTTATAGAACATGATCCATATGTCTAAAAATAGACTTTGCGACAAAAATCACCTGTGTGGCCCCCACCTAGTTTAGGTGATTATTTTCCAACTAGGATCAGGAATGATGTTTCATGATGCTTCCTCCACTCGTTTCTTGTTGCAATCTTCAATACTCCTCTCAACAAGAAAGGACCGTCTTTGCATGCGACATGCAACTCCATTCATTCGCCCCGCAACCCATTCACAAGCGCCATGCAACTCCATGACCGTCGTAAACTTCTCAAACTAAATAGGCTCCAAACAACTCAATCACTATAATGCATCTATCAAAGTCTTCGACCTCTGCTAGTACCAACTACACAGTCTTCAGAACCACCGCGCCGTTGAACTCTTGCACCCATGCACTTTGCACTTGTCGTCAACTCGATCCGCGCTCCAAGATCCGACACCGTCACTTGATCCGCCTCCGTATCAATCCGGTAACGAATCATGCCATCGTTGCGCCCGTGGGCACCTCGTAGCCAGGTTCAATCCATGAGATCCACACCATCTCATGAACCCTGCCCAGAAATCTCCTCTTGGGATTAATCATGCATGTCGCCCCACCTCTCACCTGGTGGTATAGCTGCATGCACTCCCTCTGCCCATCTGGCACGAAATTTCTCTGCATGAGTGGTTTCTCCCACTCCATGATCCTCATCTTGTGGCTGCTCCACATCTCGAGGTTCACTCTTACCTGCATGCAAAACTTTCTCCCTCTCAAGCATCAATTGCATGTCTTTCTTGCACTTCCCAACAGTAGGAAGCTCTGTAGACATCCCATCTACTTCAAGTCTGTAGAGATTCTTTGCTCAAATCCCAACCTTCTTGACTTTTCCTTCCTCATCCACACTAACTCCTACACTCCGAAGCTCATCCCTGCAGTGGAAAAACTTTGTCAAGTATACCGGAATAGTTTCATTCTTCTCCATTTTTATTTTCCTGAGTTTATCCTAAAACTCAACCGCTTCAATGCTTTGCAATTGCTCCAATGATCAATATCGCTCCGATACCATGTAGAAAATCGATAACACAGCTCTGATACCATGTAGAAATTTGAATAACTGATATATTATTCACCGAGATTCTCCTGATCACACACTATTTGAATTCATGCACAATACAGAATCTCTTCTACCATTGATCATCACATGCGGAAATAAAATCAATTGCATGCACACATTAAAACTATAAAAATTCACACATATGAACACAGTATGTAATGGGAAAGCTTAAAGCTGAAAACCCCAACTATCTGTATATTATATATGTCATAGAGATCATGTAACAATCATCATACAAAGCTCCTCACAAGCTCTCAGTATAATCTCCACTTGCTACACATTAATCAGGCTCGATCTTGCAAATCCCATGCACCGATATTTGACATCCTTTAGCCTGCCTCTACTGCGCAATCCCTGCTGAAGAATGCCTCTTGATGAGAACGAATTACCCCAACCTTTCTCACGCAGTATTTATAGGCATCTCTACTAAGTGTTGGATGCAAACCATGCATCACTTATAGTCACAACTGATAGTCACACTTTCCCTTTCACCTATCTTTGCACCGGTCTCCACTGAAACTATCCATGCACTGAAGTTAACTGATGTATTCTTTAGTTGATTAATGAGTTTATAATTAGTGAATTAATTAATAATTAATTCACACCACTCTCACTAATTGTATCAATCAGTTAAACTAGATACAAATATCTCAACTATGTTTAGATTAGTTAAACTGAACACAACTCCATTAACTTCCTCAATCAACTCCACCAAACTCTCTCACATGAGTTCTAACTGAAGTATCCATGCAATAGCTCCACTTAAACCTTAGGAATAGCGTAATTCGTTTTTTCAGCTCCTGTGCCACATCTGTGCACTTAACTGAAGTGCTCCAAGAAAATAAGATAATGTTTAGAGTCCAAATATTATTAAGAGCTAATAATATTCGACATACCTATTTTTAGACTGGCAATCTAAAAATAGATTCTGCCCAATATGTCTAAAAATATAAGTCCATCTATTTTTCCAACTTGACCAACCATCCACAAATAGCATCCTGCAACTCATAGAATATGATCGACATGTCTAAAAATAGACATAGTCTAAAAATAGACTTTGCAACAAAAATCACCTGTGTGGGCCCCACCTAGTTTAGGGTATTACTTTCCAACTAGGATCAGGAATGATGTTTCAAGATACCTCCTTCACTGTTTATTGTTGCAATCTTCAATACTCCCTCTCAACAAGAAAGGACTGTATTTGCATGCAACATGCAACTCCATGCATTCGCCCTACAACATTTTCAAGCGCCATGCAACTCCATGCATCTGCTCTGCAACTCTTCTGAAACTAAATAGGCTCCAAACAACTGAATCAGTATAATGCATCTATCATCAAAGTCTTCGACTTCTGCTAGTACCAACTGCACATGTCTTCAAGAACCATTGCGTTGTTGAACTCTGCACCCATGCACTTTGCACTTGCTGTCAACTCTAAACCGCACTCCAGTATCTGACACTGTCACTTTGATCTGCTTGCATCAATCCAACTGATCATGCTACTGCTGCTCTGTGGACTCCTCGTAGCCAGGTTAAATTCATGAGATCCACACCATCTCAATGAATCTTGCCCATAAATCTCCTCTTGGGATTAATCATGCATGTCGCCCCACCTCTCACCTGGTGGTATAGCTGCATGCACTCCCTCTGCCCATCTGGCACGAAATTTCTCTACATGAGTGGTTTCTCCCACTCCATGATCCTCATCTTGTGGTTGCTCCACATCTCGAGGTTCACTCTTACCTGCATGCAAAACTTGTTCCCTCTCAAGCATCAATTGCATGTCTTTCTTGCACTTCCCAACAGTAGGAAGCTCCGTAGACATCCCATCTACTTCAAGTCTGTAGAGATTCTTTGCTTGAATCCCAACCTTCTTGACTTGTCCTTCCTCATCCACACTAACTCCTACACTCCCAAGCTCATCCCTGCAGTGGAAAAACTTTGTCAAGTATACCGGAATAGTGTCATTCTTCTCCATTTTTATTTTCCTGAGTTTATCCTAAAACTCAACTGCTTCAATGTTTTGCAATTGCTCCAATGATAAATATTGCTCCGATACCATGCAAAAAATCTATAACATAGCTTCGATACCATGTAGAAATTTTAATAATAGATGAATTATTCACTGAGATTATCCTGATTACACACTATTTGAGCTTCATGCATAATACATAACCTCTTCTACCATTGATCATCACATGCGGAAATAAAATCAATTGCATGCACACATTAAAGCCATAAAAATTCACACATATGAACACAGTATGTCATGGGAAAGCTTAAAGCTAAAAACCCCCAACTATCTGTATATTATATATGTCATAGAGATCATGTAACAATCATTATACAAATATCCTCACAAGCTCTAAGTATAATTTCCACTTGCTACACACTAATCATGCCCGATCTTGCAACCAATGCAATCATCTTTGCTAGCCTTTTAGCCTCGCCTCTACCGCACAATCCCTAAAATGTTGGGCCTCGATGAGAATTAATTACCTCAAATTTCGTGCTCACGTAGTTTCTATAGGCATCTCTACTAAGTGTTGGATGCAAACCAGCATCACTTATAGCTTCCAGCTGTTCCATAGTCACACTTGCCCTTTCACCTATTCGCATTGGTCTCCACCGAAACCGTCCATGCACTAAAGTTAACTCGATGTATTCTTTAGTTGATTAATGAGTTTATAATTAGTGAATTAATTAATACCATTCACACCACTCACTAATTGTATCAACTTAGCTAAACTATATACAAATATCTCAACTATGTTTAGATTAGTTAAACTGAACACAACTCCATTAACTTCCTCAATCAACTCCACCAAACTCTCTCACATGAGTTCTAACTGAAGTATCCATGCAATAGCTCCACTTAAACCTTAGGAATAGCGTAATTCGTTTTTTCAGCTCCTGTGCCACATCTGTGCACTTAACTGAAGTGCTCCAAGAAAATAAGATAATGTTTAGAGTCCAAATATTATTAAGAGCTAATAATATTCGACATATCTATTTTTAGACTGGCAATCTAAAAATAGATTCTGCCCAATATGTCTAAAAATAGAAATCCATCTATTTTTCTAACTTTACCAACCATGCATAAATAGCATCCCGCAACTTATAGAACATGATCCATATGTCTAAAAATAGACTTTGCGACAAAAATCACCTGTGTGGCCCCCACCTAGTTTTGGTGATCACTTTCCAACTAGGATCAGGAATGATGTTTCAGGATGCCTCCTTCATTGTTTCTTGTTGCAATCTTCAACACTCCCTCTCAACAAGAAAGGACTGCCTTTGCATGCGACATGCAACTCCATGCATTCGCCCTGCAACCTTCACAAGCGCCATGCAACTCCATGCATCTGCTCTGCAACTCCTCTGAAACTGAATAGGCTCCAAACAACTCAATCAGTCTGATGCATCTATCATCAAAGTCTTCGACTTCTGCTGGTACCAACTGCACATGTCATCAGGAACCACTGCACTGTTGAACTCTTGCACCCATGCACTTTGCACTTGCTGTCAACTCTGATCTGCGCTCCAGTATCCGACACTGTCACTTTGATCTGCCTGCATCAATCCAACTGATCATGCTACTGCTGCGCTGTGGGCACCTCGTAGCCAAGTTCAATTCATGAGATCCACACCATCTCATGAATCCTGCCCAGAAATCTCCTCTTGGGATTAATCATGCATGTCGCCCCACCTCTCACCTGGTGGTATAGCTGCATGCACTCCCTCTGCCCATCTGGCACGAAATTTCTCTGCATGAGTGGTTTCTCCAACTCCATGATCCTCATCTTGTGGCTGCTCCACAACCCGAGGTTCTCTCTTACCTGCATGAAAAACTTGCTCCCTCTCAAGCATCAATTGCATGGCTTTCTCGCACTTCCCAACAGTAGGAAGCTCCGTAGAAATCCCATCTACTTCAAGTCTGTAGAGATTCTTTGCGCGAATCCCAAACTTCTTGACTTGTCCTTCCTCATCCACACTAACTCCTACACTCCCAAGCTCATCCCTGCAGTGGAAAAACTTTGTCAAGTATACCGGAATAGTGTCATTCTTCTCCATTTTTATTTCCCTGAGTTTATCCTAAAACTCAACTGCTTCAATGCTTTGCAATTGCTCCAATGATCAATATTGCTCCGATACCATGCAAAAAATCTATAACATAGCTTCGATACCATGTAGAAATTTTAATAATAGATGAATTATTCACTAAGATTATCCTGATTACACACTATTTGAGCTTCATGCATAATACATAACCTCTTCTACCATTGATCCTCACATGCGGAAATAAAATCAATTGCATGCACACATTAAAGCCATAAAAATTCACACATATGAACACAGTATGTCATGGGAAAGCTTAAAGCTAAAAACCCCCAACTATCTGTATATTATATATGTCATAGAGATCATGTAACAATCATTATACAAAGCCCCTCACAAGCTCTCATTATAATCTCCACTTGCTACACACTAATCAGGCCCGATCTTGCAAATCCCATGCACTGATCTTTGCCAGCCTTTAGCCTGCCTCTACTGCACAATCCCTACTGAAGAATGCCTCTTGATGAGAATTAATTACCCCAGCCTTGCTCACGTAGTCTTTATAGGCATCTCTACTAAGTGTTGGATGCAAACCATGCATCACTTATAGTCACAACTGATAGTCACACTTGCCCTTTCACTTATCTTTGCACTGGTCTCCACTGAAACTGTCCATGCACTGAAGTTAACTGATGTATTATTTAGTTGATTAATGAGTTTATAATTAGTGAATTAATTAATAATTAATTCACCCCACTCTCACTAATTGTATCAATCAGTTAAACTAGATACAAATATCTCAACTATGTTTAGATTAGTTAAACTGAACACAACTCCATTAACTTCCTCAATCAACTCCACCAAACTCTCTCACATGAGTTCTAAATGATTTATCCATGCAATAGCTCCACTTAACCCTTAGGAATAGCGTAATTCCTTCTGTAAGCTCCTATGCCACATCTGTGCACTTAACTGAAGTGCTCCAAGAGAATAAGATAATGTTTAGAGTCCAAATATTATTAAGAGCTAATAATATTCGACATATCTATTTTTAGACTGGAAATCTAAAATAGGTTCCGCCCAATATTTCTAAAAAATAAATCCATCTATTTTTCCAACTTGACCAACCATCCACAAATAGCATCCCGCAACTTATAGAACATGATCCATATGTCTAAAAATAGACATAGTCTAAAAATAGACTTTGCGACAAAAATCACCTGTGTGGCCCCCACCTAGTTTAGGTGATCACTTTCCAACTAGGCTCAGGAATGATGTTTCAGGATGCCTCCTTCACTATTTCTTGTTGCAATATTCAACATTTAACGCATCACTATAGTCACAATAGATATTCCATCTCACCCTTTCACCTATCTCTCCACTGGGTCTCCACTGGAAATGACATGAAAGTAGTTAATTGTTGGATTTGTTCAGTTGCAAGTGAGTTATTAGTTGTGAATTAATTAACTAATTAATTCATTAAACTCTCACTAGTGTATCTTCAGTTAGAACTAGATACAACTAGCACAACTAAGTTTAACTCACTTAACTGAGTTAAACTAAATAAAAACTCCCATAACTACTCTTCCAACTCTGTCACAACTCTGCCACTTCAGTTCTAACTGAGTCCTCCATGCATGAGTCACCAACCACCCTAGGAACTGCGTAATTCCATTAGCCCATTTATTTTCCAAATATGTTCACTGAAATAAAGTTCTCTAAGAGAATAAGTTGATATTTATTGTCGGATTATTAGTAAGGGCTAATAATAATCGACATGCATCTATTTTTTAGATTATCAATCTATAAATAGACTTCGCCCATTCTTCTAAAAATAGAATCTCATCAACTTGATCAACCATCTACAAATAGCATCTTGCAACTTATAGAATATGCTCACCATGTCTAAAAATAGACATACACCTAAAAATAGACTGCGGGCCCCACTTAGTGAAGGTGCTTAATTTTCACTAAGCTCGTCATCTTGTTGGATCTCAACAGTTTTGAGCAGTTTAAGAAGTTGTTGACAAATGCTTCAATTCTAAATATTGCAAATCTAGAAAAATATGTTGTGGTATGTTTAGATGTTTGCAAGAGAGGGCTTGTTTTTGTCCTTATGAAGGAAGGACATGTAGTGTGCTATGAGTCATAGAAAAAAAATGAGCATGAGAATAATTATCTGACACATGATCTTGAGTTGGCATCGATCATCCATGCATTGAATATGTGGAGGAATTATCTTCTTGGTAGGAGGTTTGTACTGATGAGGGATCACAGTGGATTGAGGTATCTATTTGACCAACTGAATATGAATTCCAGACAAGATATATGGTTAGTTACGATCAGTGAGTTTGACTTTGAGATTAGGTACATTAAAGGTAAATGGAACAGGGTTTCAAATTCTCTTAGCAGGAGGATACAAGTGAATCATATAGAAGATATGAGATCCTATCGGATAGATTTACAGGATGAGATATTACAAGCAGGACAACAAGATAATAGGTACATGTAGCATAGGCATAGGTTACAACAGAGTACAATTATAGGTAGTGGAATAGGTACAAGAAAATGTACAGGTACATGTGCAGGTATAGGTGCAGAGGATGTGGACTATCATCTCTCAGCAGATGGATTGATCAGATTTAGGGGTAGGATATATGTTATAGACAATAGTGAGCTCAAGAATATTATATTGAGGGAGTTTCATGTGAAGCCATATTCGAGTCACCCAAGATATCAAAAGACATTGACAGTCGTGAAGAAATTTTATTATTGGTCGAATCTAAAAAGGGACGTGGTAGAGTTTGTGGCTAGATGTCTATATTTTCAAGAAGTAAAAGAAAAGAGTAAGCATCTAAGTGGATTAATACAACCTATTTGGATTCCAGAGTGTAAATGTGAGGTCATTTACATGGATTTCATCACGGGTTTTCCAAAGACATCTAGACATCATGATTCCATCATGGTTATGGTAGAAAAGTTGACAAAGGTAACACACTTCATTCTATTGAAGACTATGTATTCAGCTAGTGATGTGGCACAGGTATTCATCAAATATGTTGTCATATTGCATGGTGTTCTAAAGAATATTGTGTCAGGCAGGCCGAATGCTAAGTTCACTTCCAGGTTTTGGAAGGATTTGTTTGTAGGTTTAGGTACAGAGTTGGCCTTCAATATAGCTTATCATCAGAATACATATGGATAGATAGAGGGGTTCAACATGATATTTGAGGACATGTGGAGGATTTATGTGATGCATCAACAAAGGAGATGGGAGGAGTACCTTCCATTGATTGATTTTTCTTACAATAATGGATATCAGGAGTCTCTGAGGATGAGTTCGTTTGAGGAACACTATGGGCGGACTTGTAACACTCCCATCAGTTGGAGTGATTTAGTTAACATACTATTGATTAGACCAAACATGTTGGCAGATATGGAGTAGGAAATGCAGGTAATCAAGAAGAATCTGAAGGCAGCACAAGAAAAACAAAAACTTTATGCAGACCAAAACATGTTTTTTAGGGAGTTTTAGGTTGGTGAATATGTGTACCTTCACGTCAAGCCCAAGAAGATCTCCTTGAGAATTGGTTCGTGTACCAAGATGGAACCTCGATATTGTGGAACTTTCAATGATTCTTGAGAGGATTGGGCCAGTCATGCTATCAACTTGCACACATCTGACAGTGAAATTCCATGATATTTTCCATGTGTCATTACTTAAGATTAACTATGTTAATGATGTTGATCATGTGATTGAATGGCATGTATTGCAGGTGGAGCCAAAAGGGGAATTCTAGCCGAAACCTTGGTGCATTTTGCAAAGAAAGATGCTCATGCTCTAGAACCAATTGTATAAATTATACAAACAATATGTATACTAATGGATTCAATCTGATAATGCAATATACTAGAACAAGATATTGAATCCTTATACAATTAATTTGCAGAAATTAAACACGATCGCACAATCACGCCAAGTAAGAGAAAGAAAATCAATCCACAACACAAGATACTTTTCTAGAGAAATAAACCTTCTCAAAACCCCTCTATCTCTATGTTATAATGAACCAAGGAATCATGAAACAATACAATGCACTCTTCTCACCAGAGTCTGTTGCACTATCCTGACTGTCTTACACTGATTTGGAAAAAATTGGGCTAGTACTTAGCCAATTCTCAACCTCTACTCAGTCTGCCTTTCTTACGCAATCCATAGGCAATTAATCCCTATTATTTAGTACAACTAGCCTTCCTTGAATACACAATACATCATGGGCATCCTATGGTGTATATAATTGTGCCCGGGCAATTTTCTATAAATGAAACTGATAGGTAACTTCCCTTTAACCTTTGTCTCAACTGGGTCTTCATTAGAACTGACATGCATGCGGTTATTAATAGTAAATCATCAGTCACTTGATAGATCAATGCATGTGAATTAAATCTGATTTAAATCGCTTGACCTCTCACTGGTGCAACAATCAGTTACAACTAGTTAGATTAACTTTAACTCACTTAATTGAGTTAACTGATTTCTCATGCATTAAACTAATATACTAACTACAACTTGGACTCTAAAACAAATAGAATCACTCTACATGCCTCACCAACCACTCTCAACTCAAATTTCATAAGATAACTGAGTCTATCACACTCAGTTAACTATTACAAGTGATTATGAGATAATATTACAATTTATTGTCCAATTTATTTAAGGGATAAATAAATTTGACACACATTTCTTATAATTTAATTAAGAAATAATTAAATCAAAAGACTCCAGGGTAGCCATTTCTGGGTTCCATTTTTTGGATGTTGTTTCTAGATGCCAATTTCACTGTTTCTTGTTGCAAATTTCAACACTCCCTCTCAACAAGAAAGGTATAAATCTGTCTCGATCCGGTACCTTTGGAATTTTTTTGTATGCAACACTTTTGAAACTAAATAGCCTCCAAAAAATTGAATCAGTATAATGCATCTATCATCAGAGTCTTTTGACTACTGGATCCTACTAGACATGTCTATTGGACTCTCTACACTGTTGACATCTGCATCCATGCACTTTTTACTGCTACCAACTCTAATTTGTGATCTAGTATCCAACACTTGTCAATATGATTTCTATCTTCCTGAAATCTAACTGGATCAATCTAACCAATCCTTACTTCTACAGTTGTATTTTTGGCTCCTCGTAGCCAGGTTAGATCCATGAGACAGACCATCTCAACAGATCCTGCCCAAATTTCTTCTTGGGATTAATTCTGTACATATCTCAACCTCACACCTGGAAGTATAGATGCATGTACTCCCTCTACCCTTCTAGCTCAAAATTTCCCCCTCTTGGAGGTCTCTGCTTGAGTGGACTCTTCCACTCAGTCTCCTCCCTGCTTCTCCAATTGTGGCTGCTCCACAAATTTCTGAGACTGCTTTTAAGGTTGCATGTTAAGAGATAATTTCTCCTCTCAACCACCAAGTCATTAACCACTAATTTTCTCCTCAAATCCTTACATGCATCCTCACCCTCTAGAGCATACAGGTTCTTGAATCTTACACTGATCTGCTTCACATGTCCTGTGACTATGTGTTTAAGGAACACCATTCCTTTTCTCAACATCACCTTATAACCACAGTCTTCCAATACCGCTACAAAGACAATATTATTCCTTAGGCCTAGAACATACAAAACATATGCTAGTCTGAGATGAGAGCCATTCTCCCTCTGAAAGGTAATTGTACCTATGTCGATCGCGCTATACCTCCCATCATCTCCAAACTCTATGTTCTGTTGGAGGTCCCTCTCCTCCAAGTCACTGAAGAGATCTCTATCCCCCATCATATGGAACGAGGCACCTCTATCTAAATACCACATGCATTCCATTACAGTGTTGGCCATGCATGCAATGAGAGTAAAATCAAGCTAAAACTGTGAAGCTAGTGCTTCACCTGCTGCAATTGTAGGCTCCTTCTTACTTGCCTTCTTCTGTGGATGATTTTTAGCATAGTGCCCATGTTTGTGACAGTGAAAACATTTGATCTTGGAAAATTATTTCTTGCTTGCTTCACCTTGGGATTTCTTTCCCTTGGCCTTCTTTGCCTTACTATCCAAGGCATAATATTCCTCATCATTAGTCTTGGATGAGGATCCATCCCTGGTATTCCACCTGAATTCTTCTTTTACCAAATTTGACCAAAGTCGCTCCCAATCTGGTAACTTCTCCCTCCCATTAACAGTGTCTTGATAACTATGCCAGCTCTTGGGAAGGCCTAGAAGCACTAGGCCCACCAAGTGATCATCTTCTACAGTCACACCAACACTTCCAACCTCATCTCGACATTGAGTGAACTTCACCAAGTATGTTTGTAACGTCTCGCCCTCCTCGTTGTTAATTTTCCGAAGCTTGTCCTTCAGCACCAACTTCCTTTGGTTGTTGTTGTTCTGAAATATATCTTTCAAGGCGTTCCACATCTTATATGGAGTCACCTTGCCATGGATACTTGCTCCTTATTGATTTTCTTGAGCTTGTCCTTTAGTGCCAACTTCCTTTAGTCATTGCTGTTTTGAAACAGATCTGTCAAGGCCTTCCACATTCCATATGGAGTCGCATTGCCATGGATACTCGAGACAATGTGATCTCAAACTCCCTCTAATAAGATCCTCCTCTCCCTTGCTACCTTATTTTTCAAAGCATCAAGAAGAGCAGTGGCTGCTGCTGCAAACTTGGGAATATCATTATCAATGAATTATTCCAACCCAATGTCTTCCAGAACTACCTCCAGAACTAATTACAACTTCCCTCGAGTGCATATTCTAATCTTAATCAATTGAAAACCATCTTGATTCACCTGTCGCACCTGTTAGTGTTAGTCTTTGCAACCTTCCTCCAGTGATCAAACATGCTCTTACAAGGTGATTTTAAGGTGTCAAGGTCAAATTTTGTCATTTCAGTGAGTCTTCAAGAAAAAATTGGTCACTAAGTATTAGGTCTAGGGTTTTCTTTCACTCCTTTCAAAGTTTTCCAAATTTCGGTCCATGTCACCATTCAGCTGAGTGTAGCGTTATTCAGAGGATTTTCATCATCATGTCAAGTTCCACTAGGCCATTTTACACCTTGTTCATGCTTCAGTTGTGTCTAGGTAAGGTTCATTTCCCTCTCCTAGGGTTTTGGAGGTAATTTCTTTTGGATGGTCAAATCATCAGCAAAAATTGTATCCTGATGTTCATACACCTTCCCTTATCCTTAATGTACCTTATTAAACACTTCCCATCACTGAGATCCCCCAAATTCCTCATTTTCGCACAAACCCTAGTTTCTTGCTACAACTTGGCAATTTTCTAGGCTAGGCCCGTGTTTTTCCCTTTTGGATCCCTTCCCCTCACTCAATCTATGAAATTACACTTTCCCCTGCTTCCTAACATCCCTCCCTACTTCCAAAAATTTTCTCAAGAATTTAGAAGCCCCTTATCCCCTTTGTTTCACTTCATTTCGACAAATCCCTTGTTCCACACATCGGGATAGGTTTTACTCCAATGATTTTTCTGAGCAATAAAAGATGAATTTGGGAAAAATGAGAGAGGTTTTTTTCCAAAATAGGCCAAGGAAGAACAACCTCCTTCACCTTTTACATAGGTGTCATGGTTTTAGAGAAATGTCAAAAATACAGTTGCCTCGGGAAAATTGATGCACCTCTGAAGTGACCTTTGGAAGATCAATATTTCTCCTAGCTTGGTTGGCCAAATTAATTTCTTGATGGGTCAAATGATAAATAGAGACAAAGCTCTTTCCAATGAGCTATCATGAGCTCAATTGTGAGTTGAGGAAGACCTTCAAAAGTTGACTGTAACAGCACTCTGCCTTGACGCAGCCTCATTTTGCACATTTTGACCAGTCTTGGGAGATTTGATTTTTGGCAGGGCAGATGAACTAAAAATTGAAAAATTCCAGTTGGGTTGGAAATTAGACTCAGCAAGCTTTCCCACAAGCTATCTTTCACCCAATTTGGACATCGAGAAGGTCTCCAAAAGTCTCCTACAAAAAGGCGTGACACATAGAGATGGCGCGGCGCATTGTGCAGCCCTCTGCAGTGTAAAAATGAAAATGCGCGGCGCATAGAGATGGCATGGCACATTGGGCAGCCCTCTGTAGTGTAAAAAATGAATTGGCACGACGCATAGAGATGGCTTGGTGCATTGGGCTAAAAATCATGAAAAACCATTCAAATATTCCTCCAAAAGCTCCAAAATTGCAAATTCTTCATTCCACAACTAAGTTAACATCTCCATATTGCCAATATATGAGTTTCCATCAGTGTTTATGGTGTTTATATAGGTGAAAAATAAAACCCTAGCTCCTTGAACAGTTTCATTGAAAATCTTCCTAAGGTTTGCAAAATTTCCATTTTTTGTTGTCTTATTCCCCTCTACCACTTTCACATCCCCTTCACTACATTTCATTAGTTTCATTTCCCATATCCCTAAATTCATCTACCCCTATCCCCTATTCCCACTATCCCAAGTCCTAGCTACAAAATTCCCAAACCCCAATTGTTATCCCGAAAGCCTAGAGACTGTCCCTAAAACCCTTAAATTCCCCAAATTCCAATTGGCAATATTCCCAACATTCCCCTTACCCTCTCCCTCTATAGTCCCTCACACACTTTCATACATTTGGCAGAAAAAAGCAAAATATGCCTAAAAATATTCATATTCATCTAAGACAACACAAACTTTGGCAAACATGGAGATAGATTCCTCTTGTGACCGAGATGAAGGAAACACAGTGACTCTACAACCGAATTGCATGCACCAAGGAGACCAAAAGCTGTTGGAGAAAGCTAAAAAAGAAAAGAACATGGTGAGACACCTAACAATCATTATTGGGCGAGAAACCGTGTTTGCAAAGCAAGGATCAAAATCTTGAAGGCCAGGTTGGAGAAGGCCTCAAAATGTCGGAAAAGGCATGATAGACTTTAGATTTTTGCCGAGGCTTCCTTGGCCCAACATAGTACATAACGGAGGACACTTAGCCCAAATTTCAAGAAATTTGGAACACTTTTTGCAAATTTTGAATTTTTGGCCTAAAAACAGATTTTTCAGCTCTATGCGCCGCGCCACTTGGCGCACACTTTTGATGGGGGACTCCTCTTGGTGAAAACTTTACATTTTTGGATTTTTCATGGAAAATTATGCATGCCTACTTATGGCCAAGATATTTTGACAGGTTTTGGGCTTCCATAAGGGTCAAAAACACCCTAAAAATGACCTTTCTGCCCCTTTTTGGACACATAGGAAGCAGTGTTCGGAGAACTCATTTTTGGAGGGGAAAATGGAAGCGAAATTTAGAAATTCCACTTGTGTTGGAAAGTAGACAGGAAAACCTTTCCGACAAGCCCACTTGGATAAAATTTGGACATCGGGAAAGCTTCTGAAATCATCTTGAAACTGGCACAACACATAGAGAAATCAGGCGCGACGCATTGGGGATTTTTGCTCATTTTGGACTCAGTAACTCTGTTTTTTGCCTAGTTTTGGAAATTTTGACTTTCTTACTTCAAAATGTAAAACTAATGATGTAATTTGATGTACTTTGATGGATCTTGATTTAATTTTGTTAAATTTTTACTCATGGAGGTAGATTCATCCAGCAAAAGGTGAATTGCAACTGAATGAATCAATTTCCTATCTTATAGAGGCAAGCTATTCCACTGCCTATTTTCTAGTTCTCAGTTTAGATCTTGTTGAAATAGCTCCTAAACTAGTGAGCTCGACCCCAAGAGGCTGGGGATGAGTTATTTTTTGTCTATATCTTGTGGTTTTTTAGTCATTAGCATGGTTGGACATTTGGGATTGCTTTGAGCATCATTGTATATTCATCTCTGCAGTTTGGCAAAGGAATAGACCAGGGTTTGCAGAAATCCATGGGATTCATGTGGTACTTTTCTTTGATATAATGTTTCTCTATGTAAATGTAAGTATACTAGTGTTTTATGTGTATCATTTTCCCTCTTATTTCTTCTTAAGTTAAACAAACAAGGATAAAGGTAGAATTCATTAGAATTTGCAGTGCTCTACCTAGGGTTTGTTTAATTTTCCATGTTTTCAGCTGTTTGGAGAGGATCCTTGAAGGTTTCTTTCCCTCTTTAACTCCTAACTTGTCTAAGCTCTCCATTTCATCCAAAATTAAAGTGTCAAATCAATTGCCTACCTTGCCCCATTCAGATCTTTGCAAAACCGGGCCTCATTTCCCAGACCCAAAATCTGCCTTTCCCTTGATCCAAAATAACATCCTTGAAATTAAATCAAAAATCTTTTGCATATATACCTAGCCTAAAATCAGTCTTCATTCAAGTCATCTCAAGCCTCACTGATCATTTTTTGCTGAGATTGACCAGGAGAGAGCCCTCTCCCAATCTGGTAGGGCTAGCTACCAGGTTAAGCGTGGTTTGATGTTAACCTAGACTCTGCCTTCCTCAGCCTGAGGTAGATTTAGCCCATAACAGCACCAAATAATATTTTTTCAAATTCGAATGTTGTTCAGCACAAACTCAATTTCTTCTCCACTATAGTGATTCCTAACACTCTGATACCATGTAGAAATTATACAAAAAATATTTATACCAATGGATTCAATTTGATCATGCAATATACTAGATCAAGATAATGAATCCTTCTACAATTAATTTGCAGAAATTAAACACGATCACACAATCACACCAAGTAAGAGAAAGCAAATCAATCCACAACACAAGATACTTTTATGGGGAAAGAAACCTTCTCCAAACCCTTCTATCTCTATTGTATAATGAAGCAAGGAATCATGAAACAATACAATGCACTCTTTGTTAGGTCCCTATATTACTAGTATAGTCCCTTATCCTTGTTAGTGTAACCCCCTTATTGTTATTGTTGTACCCCTGTAACCCCAATATTGTTGTAATTGTGCCCTTACATTATTATTGTTAGGTCGGCTAGGATTATATTGTGACCCCATGGAATCCTATATATAGAAGGAGGTTTTTTCATTTGTATCATCCAAGAATTGTTCATTTATGTAATGTAAAGGAGGTTTCCCCCTCGAAGTGGCTTATTTATAAGGCGTTGATCTCTCTTTTATTCTATTTTTGGAGCTAATTTCATAACATATGGTATCAGAGCTTTGGATTCTAGGGTTTCGCTGCTACAAAAAAGAAATTGTGGAATTTTCACTATAAATTTTGTTCTACAAAAGTTCAGAAGCTGAAATTTTCTCAAAGCGAAGTTGAAATCCTAAGGAACTTCGTGTAAAAATTTTAGATCTTGGTTCGCAATATTTTCGGAGATGTGATTTGTGGAAGTTAGGGTTTTTTTTAGCCTCCCTAATTTCACCTAAATAGGTCATCGTGGAATTTTCACTATAACTTGTTTTCTACAAAGGTTTAGAAGCTGGAATTTTTAAAAAGCGAATCTGAAATCCGGAGGAATGTCGTGTAAAAATTTCAGATCTTGGTTTGCAATATTTGTGGAGATATGATCTGTGGAAGTTAGGGTTTCTTCAGGTTTTTTGAATTTCATCTTAAACAAGAGACCGTGGGAAAATCATCATAACTCTCTCTCTAAGCATCAGATTTGAATTCTGTATAACTTTTCTGCAAGTACACGGTTTTTAGTTTTCTGTGTATTAATTTTAGAGCCGAAGGAGGAAACAATGACACATGGAATGCCGTACAAGTTCGCTCTACTGAACCAGTCCAAATTAGGTCATTATGGGAGATTGGGCATAAATTTTCCTTGAAGAATCCAAATCTGGTTAGACCTGTGGCATTGGAAAGAAGATTCATAGGGCTACTACAGGACTGAATTTTAGATATTGAAGATCCGAAATCACAGAGATAATTCAATTTCAATATTGAGCACCTCAAAAGAAAGAAAAAGGTGTGTATTTGTTTTCAAATTGCATGTCTTGTTTGAAAAATCAATTTGAAGTAATTCCAAGAGAATATTGAAGCATAGATATCAGTATTGGGTTCTAAAATTACCCCTAAAAATAATTCAACACCCATTAAGGCCTCATAATACTCTACTATGACTCATGAAGATGAAGAAGTGTAACATGATATATCAAAAATACAAGAGCAAGTGCACCAAATTTTGCTCTCGTAAACAGCAACAAAAAATGAAATAGATGTTTTTAATAAAAGCATGGAAGCTAAGATGGATGGTTTGAAGAAGGGCATGGAAGCTAATACGGATGGTTTGAAGAAACACATGGAAGCTAAGATGGATGTCATGGAAGCTGGCATGGAAACTGAGATGGATGACATGGAAGAAAAATGAAAGAGAACATGGAAAAAATGAAGAATGATATAAAAGAAGACATGGAAGGTTTGAAAAAGTTGATAGAAGAAATGTTTCCTAATAGCGAAAAGATAGTAGAGGAAACTCATGATGAGAAAAAAATAAATGTTAATCGTGATTTCATAAACACTAATGTTCTATGGAAGAACCACCATATTCCAAAGATGGATATGAGGAAGTTTGATGGCAAGGATCCCGTAACATGGATACTACAGATGGAGCAATATTTTGATCTCAATAATGTGCAAAACACACAAATTGTATGCATTGCAATTTTACATTTAGAACAAAATACATTTGTATGGTATCGACGGCTTTGCTCCCGTAAAAAATTGTCACTTGGTCAATTTTTACGGAGGAAATGATAACACATTATGAGAATAGAAAGAGGAACACATTCTTTAGCCAATTCATAAATCTCAAACAAAAGGGTTCAGTGGGGGAGCATATTGAGGACTTCAAAAAATTGAATATAAGGGTAACTGATATTCCAGAGGAACATAGGATTGATGTCTTCATAGGGACTTTAAAGGATAACATCCAACATGAAGTTCGCGTTTGGTAACCTGATTCATTGGTGAAGGCATTCAGGTTGGCAAGAAAAATTGAATGCAAAATTATGGCGATAAGGAAGCCTACCACTCACATCTATAAATATGGAAGTGTTGCTACTCCTAGACTTCCACCACCTACAAGGTTGACACCACAAAAATTGGAAGAAAAAAGAGAAAAAGGGCTTTGGTACAGTTGTGATAGAAATACACTAAAGGTCATAAATGTGCTGAAAAGAAATTATTTTACATAGATTGTGAAGAGGAGGAAGAAAGTGAAAAAGAAACTTTAAAAGAAGAGGATATACACCAGGAACTAACCCTAGAAGAAGAAGAAACGAGTCCGACCATATCATGTAATGCATTGGTAGGAATTGACACTCCTCAAACTCTCAAGATAGAAGGACATATCAAGAAGAAAAAGGTAATAGTGTTGATTGATTCAGGTAGTACCCATAATTTTATTCATTGTAAGGTAACCAAGGAATTGAATTGTTTCCTATACCCAACACCAGGATGTAAAGTTATGGTTGCAAATGGAGGAACTATAAATTGCTCTGGAAAATTCCATAATATCAAGCTAACCATGGGGGAATATGTATTGAATAGTCTAATGCTTTCCATTCCAATGGGAGGTGTTGATGTTGTACTAGGAGTACAATGGTTACAATCTTTGGGGATGGTAGCTTTTAATTTTCAAGAACTTTTCTTGAAAAAAAAATTCTAAAGGAAAGGAAATTGAATTACGGGGTATTGCAGGGAAGGCGGGAAAGATAATAATCTCTAATGTGATGAAAAAGCTTCTGAATAAATAACAACAAGGCGTAATTGCACAATTATGCTCACTAGAAGTTCCAACATCAAAATCATCTATTTCTCTAGATCTCCAAAAAGTCTTGGACAATCATTCCAAGGTGTTTGAAACTCCCAAAGGACTCGCACTTATTCGTGATCATGATCCTGCTATTCATTTGATTCTAGGAAGTGTCACTCCAAACATCAGGCCTTACATATATCCTTATGTCCAAAAGAGCGAAATTGAATGTATGATTGCAGAAATGTTAGAGGATGGTATAATTCAACCTAGTCAAAGTTCTTTCTCTGCTCCAGTAGTATTGGTGCACAAGAAGGATGGATCATGGTGCACGTTTTTGGATTATAGGGAGCTCAATAAGCTCAGTTTTAAAGATCAATTTCCCATTCTTGTGATTGATGAATTATTGGATGAATTACATGGAGCAATTTATTTTACCAAGTTGGACCTTTGTTCAGGATACCAACAAATTAGAATGAATACTAAAGATATTCCGAAAACAACATTTCAAACTCATGAGGGTTATTATGATTTTTTGGTCATGCCTTTTGGCCTTAGCAATGCACCTTTTACATTTCAAGGGTTGATGAATTCCATTTTGAAACCCTTCCTTAGAAAATTTGTACTAGTATTTCTTGATGACATACTAATCTACAATAGGTCTTCGAAGGATCATGTTCAACATGTTGACAGGGTGCTCAAACTATTGGAAGAGAAACAATTATATGAAAAAACATCCAAATGTTTCTTTGGAGTACAAGAGGTGGACTATCTGGGTCATATTGTATCTCACGAGGGTATTAAGTTAGACCCTAACAAAATTAAAGCCATTAAGGAATGGAAATTCCCCACAACCATAAATAAGGTACGAGGATTTCTTGAGTTAACAGGGTATTATCGCAAGTTTTTTAAGAATTATGGGAGAATAATAGCACCTCTAACAACACTATTGAAGAAAGATGCATTTTCATGGACTGTTGAAGCAACTAAGGCCTTTGAACATATTAAAGAGGCAATGTGCCTAGCTGATGCAGGGATTCTGCTAGAAAGAAGATCCTGACATATAAAATTCAACTCCTTCACTCACTATGAAAAATGCTCAAATTTTCTATAATATAAAACTATGAAAAAAAAAATATTCAGCTTAAATTTACATGAAGGCGAAAAGAGCCATGCAAACTACTACAGATATAAATATAAAAATTCTCTGGCCATATATTACATTGGGCGGCCTCTTGGCTCTTGGCCCTTCAAACCACTCTTCACTCACTCAACTCCTCACTATCTCAGTTCTTCAACTATTCCACTATGTTTCCTCCTCAGCAAACACTCATATTTATACATAAATAATGAATTTAATTCATTCCAAAAATCTCTCCACCTAATCCTCAACTAAATCTAATTTAAATTCATTTTAGGTGTGGAATCAACTAAGTCCCATACATAGAATTCCTACTCCCTAAATTTGCTACCTAATTCTATTTTCTCTAATATCGATTTAATTAATAAAAGAATATTTACAAAATCCTCACCTTTATAATTTCTCTCTTAATTTATTTAAAAATAACAAATTTATTAATAAAACAATTAAAATTTCACACCCCCCTTTATTACAAAATTAAATAATGAAAATTGGCCTTGATGCTCCTGCATCAGACTCCCAAGGCTGAAATTAAACATGATTGCCTGATCATGTGTTCAGATCTGTGTCTACCTGGATCCCATATCTTATGCTGCAACTTTCCACTTGTCGTTGCTTCTGTCTGTTGTTCTTCTCTAGGTCTCCACACTTTATGCTACATTGCCCCACTGGCTATGATTTCACAATTTTCTGTTGTCTTTCTCTTGCTTCTTCTTCTTTGTTTCACTGCTACTGACCTCTTCCAGGTTATCTTCATCATTATCCTCCTTATTAGTTCAATTTATCGATCCAATAGATTTTCTCCAGCATCTGCAATAAAACCTGTACTCACAAAATAGTTATTAGAATAAAAAACATAAGGCTTCAGTGCCCCTTCCGCTGCTGGCAACATTTCAATATGCTGCTCTGAAATTCCCTCATCCATCGGCACATCAATATGCTGATTTAATTACTCTATGAGACTATCAGTTAGTCCTTCCTCCACATCATCTGTTTGAAAAATGTTTCCCTATTTTGTATCTTCTAGCAACTTTCCTTGAAAATAGGTCCTCTGCTTTTCCAACTCCCTTCTCTAAAGATCTAACTTTCTGTATAACTTAATAATCTCAACTGGAGTAGAACTTGGAAATTTTACACAACTTTCCATACCTTCATTTATTGTTGACCAATCATCAGATGGTCCTTCTTCCCCCACTTCAACATTCTTTTGAATATTTCCATGAGATTCCTCTGTCTTCATTTCTTTATGAGATCTTGCTATCTTAGCATCATTCTGAACAGATTCTAGATTCAACTCTTCTTCTTTAAAAAAATTCAAAGTTTGTTCAACACCCTGTGTTATACCTGCCATCACACACAAATCATTAGTCTTAAAAACATAAGACCTTGTGATCTCACTGGATGCTTCAGTCGACATCTCTCTTTGATGTTCTGAATCCTTCATTTGATTCAGTTCTTCTGTAGATTTCCCTTCTGTATCATCACTACTTCCATTCTCCCTCTGGAAATCTTCCTGAATTTTCCTGGTTTCAACATCATTACATTGTAAACTTTTGTCAGCAATCTCATTAAATAAATACGCTTGTTTACCTCCTTGGAATTTTCCTTCAGCATTTCCACTTTCTTTTGGTTCCATAACAACTTCGACTTGCTGTCTTATCCCAAACAAGAAGTCATTTGTGATTTATTCCTGTTGTAACCAATCAACAATTTCCTTCTCTGAAAGGAATTCTCTACCAGAATTTACCTCAAGAATTTCATTCTCCTTTGTGACAATTCCATCAGAATGTTCACCGTCTTTCACACATCCTGCAAACATACATAAATTGTGAGAAAAATTGCAAGGCTTCATAGCCTCACTTGCTTCCCTTACGAACACATCTTCAGATGCTTCTGAACTATCCCAATAGTTCATGAGATCTTCCTCACTGATCTCTTCACCCAGAATTTCGCCATGTTCCGGGCCACAAATGGAAACATCCATTTTTAACTCAGCCTCTCTGATTTCTTCACAACTCAACATCTGCTCGAGCTTCCTCAGCTCTTCCATCAACTATATGTTTACCTACTTTTCCCTCTTTGTGTGTAGCTTCTACCACTTCACCTTCTTTCTCATGGTCCAACCATGTGTCTGGTTCCTCAGATTTTCCTGCAACAAATCTTTTAACAATTCAAGGTGAATTGTTATCTCAGCCTTCTCTTGCTCGTACTCTTCATCTGTCAATTGTTCACATATGCCACTTACCTTGGCATTTTCCTTCATCTTCCCTTTGCTGTGGTATTCACCAGATCTTCAGAAATGAATATCAACAGCCATCTCTCCCTTCTTTGTGAACTACATCTTTTCACATGTGGACTTCATTTAATCCACTTCTCAGCAATCCTTCACAATTGTCATTTATCAAAATGTAGCTTCTCCTCTTGCGCTTGGCTTCTCTTTGTCCTGGAACCAATCTCTGGCAACCTTTTCTCTAAAATTTGCTGCAAACAACACCTTAGCATGCATGTGTTACATGACCAATTCTTTGGGTGTTGGGCTCTACCGATCATGCACCCAATTACATTCAAACTTTGGACTTATCTTACAACTCTTTGACTTCAGACTTATACCAATTTTCATCTTGGATGAAAATACTCAAGTTCAACTCAAAACTATACAAACTTTCATTTGACTCTAACACATGTTTTCACGTCAAGACTCGACCCAAAAATTATGACAATGGATGTTTCAAGTTATACACTCTTCACTTTCTTTCATAATTCATTCTTTATGAAAAATCATTAATCTGCCTTATCATTTCACATGATACTGAAGTCTTTAGTCGAATTGCAATTCAAGTGTTCTATGATTTATTTTAAGGTGAAAATAAATAAACCATTCAATCTCAATATTCAAAAATATCTTCTTGAAGTATCATACCTCATCCTCCTGTGCAACCTCAACCCTTTGATTTCCATTCCTCTGTGCCATCTTTGTCACTGTCAATACTTTCATGCTCACAAGTTTGTCATCTTTAATGCAAACATTTCCCTGCACTTATATACACCATGCAACATCAATTCACATCTCTTACCTGTGTACAAGGAATAGGCAACTTATTTCATGAATTATGTACATTCGTATACTGTTTCATCCTGAATATCCCCTCCTTAAATGCCGTCACATGATGGTAAAACAAAGGTTTACAACATCAAGCAATATCCAATCGCAAAATAATTCTTCTTTTTCCATTACATGCTTGTCAAAATAACTTAGCCAAACTGTGAAGAACCTCACTTGATAGTAACCCAAAGGGCTGCAAACCCACATTCATACTCTCATATGCATATAAAATGTATCCAATTCTTTGCTCCAAATAAGACTCTAAGTCTGGTCAATTTCACAAAAACTTTGCGGAAGCTCTTATTTTAAAAATCATTCACTATGGTTATAAAACCAATCAAGCCTTCATATCCAGGTTATCTTCACAAAAAAATTTGTTTTTCAAAGGTCTTACAAAAAGACTCGTTGAACACCCATTGGTTTTTTTATTTCTAAAAACTCAAACTTCAAATATCGTTTAGAACCCAACTCACACATTTCATACCAAATGTTATTATGAATGATTTACATTAAATATATCGACCTTGGTTCTATTATATATGTGCCCTTGCCTTTACACTTACCAAGTTTGATATTAGCTAATCAACACCAGCGTATATGGGATTATGTATTCCCACATCTACCAACCTTCATGGTTTATTCAACATGCCAATTGCCTTCTTATTCAAAAGTTGACTTTTTTTTAATAAAAAACCATATAAACTGAAACTCATACCTGGACCACGCAGCTTACCACTTCTGCTGGCGTTGTCCTCATTGGTTCAAAATCTCTTCAACCTGCACTCCTTTAAACCCAATTCAATTCCTCCATTAAAGGATCGATCGGCCTTGATAACAAGGTTCGATCACAAATTTAGAATTCTTGCTCTATGTTTAATATTAATGCTGCATTTCAACAACCTTTGCCAGCTTAAATTCTTTGTGCGTTTGCTGAATTTCACCTTAGCACAATTCTCAAATTTGAAGACTCGCTTTTAGCTTACCAAAATCTGACTTAATTATTCCACTTTTCAACGTTGTTCAAGCTTTTACAGGATTCAACGCATTCCACCTCTCCATGCACTTTCTTGATGTGAACGCCATCGACCCTTGAGCATATCATTTGAATGTTTAATGCAAACACAACCATGCATCCATTAACTCACAATGCATTCTCTGGAACATACTGCAACACGTTCACACGCATCAAACTTGCGTATCTTCAAACTATATATCAAATGCATAGTGAATCAAACCTGCGTGTTTTTCAAACCACATCAAATTACATAGCGCTTCCAACCTGCGTGTCTCATCGAACGATCCACCAGTGATAAATCTGGTGCATTTACTTGAAATCTGGCACCACTGGTTGTGAGGGAATGAGATCGACGAATTTGAGTCAATGATTGATTTCAGACTGGAAGAACCAATCTCACGTCAGGTTCCACTAATCAATATCCTTGTGCCACGAACACCTGCAAAAACTCAATGCACAATCCATTGAAGTCTTGGCAGCATGCATGCTCGTCCATTACATTCATATGACCTGTCAATCGCAGACAAATCCTAATCGGTCTTTAGAGACAAATAGCAGTCGAGCATTCTCCATCACACGACCATTAACATATATATCTCGTTAACACATGGAAATACAACAAAGCAATCGCTTTTAGACTGGACCTGTGGTTTATGAAAGGTGGTTTTGCAATACTCTACCAAGCAAATGCTTACCATTCAACTATAGCGTTCAATTTACATTACACTACCCATACCTCCACGGTGGTAGTAATATACCTGGTTCACGACTTCTACAGTGCCAGGCGTCTTCCACTTCAATTTTCCACTACGATTTCACCATGCCATTGCTCATGGCTCCTTCGAAACTCGTTGTTCCCATTGCACAGTTCCGTTTCTAACTCTTCTTCAATGTGCACCTATGCATTTTAAAACGAGCCATCGCTGCCTTCAATTCAAACCTACAAACAGGTTCAATGCCATTAACAATCATTCTTAACCGACATCCATTTGAATGGGCTTTAAATTCCTCTGTGCATTTGTTTATGCTGTTCTCTCGCACTTTTCAAGGTTCGAACACCTCATTTGCATTCTCTAAATGCTCACAAATCTACAATTACCATTTAACATACAAACTTATAATTCAATCGCATCTTCTCTTGCACTTGCTCTGATACCAAAATGATGCATGGATTCTTCTAGAAAGCAGATCCTGACATATAAAATTCAACTCCACTCACTATGAGAAATGCTCAAATTTTCTATAATATAAAACTATGAAAAAAAAACATTCAGCTTAAATTTACATGAAGGCGAAAAGAGCCATGCAAACTACTACAAATATAAATATAAAAATTCTCTAGCCATATATTACATTGGGCGGCCTCTTGGCTCTTGGCCCTTCAAACCACTCTTCACTCACTCAACTCCTCACTATCTCAGTTCTTCAACTATTCCACTGTGTTTCCTCCTCACCAAACACTCATATTTATACATAAATAATGAATTTAATTCATTCCAAAAATCTCTCCACCTAATCCTCAACTAAATCTAACTTAAATTCATTTTAGGTGTGGACTCAACTAAGTCCCTTACATAGAATTCCTACTCCCTAAATTTTCTACCTAATTCTATTTTCTCTCATATCCTTTTAATTAATAAAAGAATATTTACAAAATCCTCACCTTTATAATTTCTCTCTTAATTTATTTAAAAATAACAAATTTATTAATAAAACAATTAAAATGTCACACCCCCCCTTTATTACAAAATTAAATAATGAAAATTGGCCTTGATGCTCCTACATCACTAGCACTAGTCTTAGCTATGCCAAACTTCACAAAAACCTTTATTGTGGAATGGGATGCCTTAGGAAATGGAATTGGTGTTGTTTTAATGCAGGAATGAAGACCCATTGATTTTGAAAGTCGACCAATCAAAGGTAAGTATTTACAGAAAGCTATTTATGAGAAGGAAATGTTGGCAATAATACCTGTGCTAAAAAAATGGAAACCTTACCTAATGGGAAGAAACTTCAAGGTAAAAACTAATCATGATAGTCTTAAACACTTTTTGGAACAAATAATATCTTCAGAAGAGCAGAAAAAATGGGTCACAAAGATGTTGGGTTATGACTATGAAATCATCTACAAAAAAGGGTAGCTAAATGTCGTTGCAGATGCACTCTCAAGAAAGGATGAAGAGGTGGAAACATTGCTTTGTTCCATTTCTATTATCCAACCAGATTGGGTAACCGAAGCAAGGGACGAATGGAAGAAGGACGAAGAAGTGTGGACACTCATTCAAAAGTTGCAGCAAGATCCTAGTACATCTAATACATTTAGTTGGAAAAATGACTTCTTATGGTACAAATATCGCTTATGTATTTTCAAGAATTCCCAAATAAAACAAAATATTCTTTTGGAATTGCATACTTCTCCTTTAGGAGGACACATGATTTTTAAAAGCTTACCACAGGGTGAAGAAATAATTTTTTTGGGATGGCCTTAAATATTATATTCAAAATTTTATGGCGGAATGTTTGGTTTGCCAACAAAATAAAGTTGAGACAATTAAGACCTTGGGTCTTCTAAAACCTTTATCCATTCCAAGTCAACGTTGGGAGGAGATTAAAATGGATTTTATCACATGTTTACCTAAGTCTGAAGGAAAGAGTGTGATCATGGAGGTAGTTGATAGAATTATGAATTATGCACACTTTTGTGCATTATCTCATCCATTTAATTCAAGTATAGTTGCTACTGCAGTTATGGAAACAATTCAAAATCTACATGGAAACCCAAAGATTATTCTAAGTGACAGAGATCCCATTTTTACTGGAAATTTTTGGACAAAATTATTTTCTTGTTTGGGTACTCAACTAGCTCATAGCTCATCTTATCATCCTCAATATGATTTTCAAACATAGATAGTTAATAAATGTTTGGAAGAATATCTTCGTTTTTTTGTATCTGATAAACAAACACAATGGGTCAAGTGGTTAGCTATCATTGAATGGTGGTATAACACTTCCTTCCATACTGTAGCAAAAATGATCCCATTTATGGCACTTTATGGATATCATCCATCGTCCATCACATCTTATTTAAGAGAAAAATATAAGGTTCAAGCAGTGGAAGATCACATCGAGCATCAATAAGAAGTTCTCCAACTCTTAAAGGATAACCTAAATTTGGCACAAAATCAAATGAAACAACAGGTAGAACAACATCGTAGTGAGAGAAGCTTTGATGTGAAGAATGGGTATTTTTACGACTACAACCATACAAACAAATGATCCTTGAGAAAACTAATAAGGATAATAAATTATCACCAAAGTACTATGGTCCTTAGAAGGTGTTGCAAAAGATTGGTACTATGGCATACAAATTGGAGTTTCCTTCTTCTTCGTGAGTGCATCTAGTTTTCCATGTTTCATGCTTAAATAAGGTTATAGGGGACAAATTTCCAATTTAAAAGAAAATGCTAGAACTTGGTGAGGAAGGAAAAATAATATTGGAACATAAGGTAGTCACGGAAACAAGAACTCAACAGCTACGAAATTGATCAATTCTAGAGTATCTCATCAAGTGGAAGAACTTACCCACTAAAGGTTCTACATGGGAGGATGATAATTTTATACAGAAGTGTTATAGGTCAATTTGGGCATCATTCCCAATGACCTGGTTAACTGGGCATCATCTCCAAGACCAATGATTTAGGGCCTATCATTCCCTATCATTTCAAGTTGCTACATGCCCTAAGACAAAGAACAAGACAAAACATACAAGACTTTCATCAAGAAAAGGTTTCCAAGATTTGAAGTTTATTATATAGCATATGAGAGGTCACCAACGCTGCCTATAAAGGGACTAAGTGTGTTTCATATGCAGGTAACCCCATGCAAAGCTGCTTTGCAAAGCACTTCCCGACATTCATAGGTGCGTTGGTCACATTGGGAGCGAAATTTTCATTGTTATGGAATCTCCACTTGGCCAGTGCCTTGTAGAAGAGTTCACATGTGTCAAGCTTCGAATCCAAGTGTCCATTTGACATCTACAAGATTGGAACATTTCTTGCCTATTATTGGAAATTCATTGATTGTAAAACTACCTTCAACTCCTCTATAAATTGAGCACAGATCTTAGTGTTTGATAAGGAAGAATTTGAGTAGAGAAATGCTGGTGGAATTTTAATTGAGAAGAAGATTTATGTAACAGTTGTTCGAGAGATTTATACTGTCATGAGGTTGGAATGTTGCTGGAAATGGTCACTTCAAATTAGTCACTAGGTTGTAACCTCTCCTTCTATCATTAATAAAGGGTACTTCTTACTTTTCCCTATATGCATCTGTATTGGCTTTGATTTTCCATATTGCAAGATCTTAGTTGATGTATATGGTTTATGCTTTACTGATTTAGAAAACTAACTTGAATAGACATATGTATTATTGCTATCTTATGTTGTTAATTTTTCATTCTTGTAGGAAATTTTTTGCACAACTGGCTGGAATTTGAAGCTACAACGGAAACGATAGAAGGAATCATTTGGAAGTGCTTGGATTCCGAGTAAGCCTCTAAACCATTCGGCGTGTCTATTTTTAGTTAGGAAAAGTATTCATATAGTATTTAATCTGTTGTTCTATATTAGCACTTGCCTAGGGAAGCGTGTTTTATCCATAATTCACAATTCTTTCCAACAAATTGCCGACTTCGCTGGGGATAATTTCTCTTTATTCTAGGTGTTTTAGCCTCTGATTTTTTCTGTTTATTCACCCCGTAGTTGTTACTCACAAAGATTAAACATTTTGAAAGCCAAATTTGCAAAAGAAGTGTGTTAAATAGCTGTGTTTTTCCTTATACACTACGCCCAATGCACTCTTGGACAGGACACAGTGCTTTGCATAGCATTGTCTCCCTTTCAGGAATGCATTGCAAAGCACTGTCTCTCGTTAGAGACTGCATTGCCTCCTGAAACCATCCAAATTCCCTTGAATTTGTCTTCGCAATTTGATTTAGTTCATTTTCTACTGTGTTTTGAAAAGTTTGATCCTCATAGTGACCAATGAATCTATCTACCTCTTCCTCCTTTGAAAGAAAATTTGTTCAATGTTTGTTTAATTTTTTTTTTTATAATTGACAAATTGATTTCAAAGTATTTTCATTGTCGCATTAGATCCATTTTATTTTGAAAAGGAAATTGTCATAAATTCTTCGTTTCCTAATAGGAGAAATTGTTGTTTATTTCCTTATTTTTCCTTCAAAAGAGAAATTGTTGTTTGCTCTTTCCCTCTAGTAGCTAGGATTTTCATTGAAAAACTAAAAGTGAAAGATTGCTTATCATTCTTAGTTTGAATTTTAAGAATTTCCAATAAATCATCGTGGTGAACCTTTGAAAGGAAAATTGTTAAAAAAGATCAACATAATATTTATCTCAATTTACCTAACAAAGCATTGGAACCATAACGATAACATTTAGAAGGTCTAGGATAGAGACATGTTCCGGCGTTGTAAAACATAACAGTTTTCTTTAACTTTTTTGCGATACATTATGATTGTGATACCTCACTCCACGTACGTAAGTATATCGTACCTCGTCTACGTACTTTTGGTTATATCGGGTGGTGTTACAGTACGATAAGTATAAATGGGTGATCTCACTGTGTGATTTCGCATCAAACAATGCTAATTAGGACTTGGGCCTCCACGTACCTTCGGGTATATTTGGGAGGAAAAATTTTAGGTGTTATCCATCCATAGTGAAGCGAGTCAGCCACCTTGTAAATTGTGATACACTTAACACAAAATTCGAGGAGATTTTCTGCCCGTACTTCTTGGTTCGCCAAGAGGTATTCTGTAGTTCAAAGTTTCTTGGTAAACCTTTTTCCTAGCATTACCCTTTTATTTTGTTTATTTGTTTTTGGTTAAAATAAATCAATAATCGTGGAAGAAAAAAATAATTTCCCTCGTCGTTCGCTTAAAACCACCTTTACCACCAGAAGTTACTTCTGGTAGGTGAACGCGATCACGATCTGCCGAATCAAGTACAATTTGTACCTCTGGTGAAACATCATCTTCCCACAAACCAGAGTTAGCTCAAATTGTTTCTACACATCCCGGTTTGTATACTGTTGTCGAAACAGAGTCTTCACAGCTACCTGTGATCAAAATCTATCCAATCAGTGAGACCATACCTCCTGGAACCGACTTTGTTCAACCACAAATTGATCCAGATCCTGTCTCTTCTTTTCCAGAATATCTGAATCTAGAAGTTGAACAACCGGAAGTTGTTCCTACCTTGGTCATCCCACAAATTTTTGTAGTCATTAAGTCTCCTCTATCACACAGTCAACCACCTGAAATATACTTTGGGCCTGACGGTGAAATACTTCCACCTGGTTTAATTGTGATTGAAGAAATCCCACAAGACGAGACACCTTTAACTCCAACCCATTTTGGGGAGGAATTTTACCTGTACGAGTCTTTTCCTCAATTGTTTCCATATTCTTTTTTTGATCCTGTTCCCATTCAAAATCTCGTTGATCTTAAAGGGTATACATTTGGTCAAGTAACCATGTATGAACCAACATCTTTGGTTGGGACAACTATTCCAATTACAACAGCTCCTGCCCTCGCTACCTTGTCGATGTTCACAACTTCACGAAAGTCATATTTTCATGGTGGCCCTATGGTCCGATCTGGTTATACAACATTATCCGGAATTTACTCTGGTGCATCTTCAAAACCATGGTCTTTACTAATGTCATCATCTGGTATTTTAACTGGTAATCCTATAGTTAGTACTAAACGGTTTGATTCTTTATACACATCATCAGGGCAATATCAAGCCGGTCCTTCTGGGTCTATTCCTTTAAGTACCATATCAACTGGACTTTCAGCATTTGGAGAGAAATATTTTCTATCTTATTATCCTCCTCATGCTGGGGGACAACCTTTTGTCACCCAATATGATAATACTCCATCACTTTTTGGTCAACCTAAAGTCAAAATGAATGTTTGTCTATGGCAACCCACTTTGCCTATCCAACCATAAACGGTTGTACACTCATATCAACCAGTTCAACCTGTTATAGCCACCTCATTACCACTTGTTAATACACCTCTACCCTTGTTACAGAATCAAAATGTTGTACACCAACCTTATCAAGTGGGTCCTTCAACTCAATACCATCAAATGTTGGGTCCACAAACTCCAAATCCTTCGGTTAATTTACAACAACCTGTATCTGGAATCATTTATTCACAAGTTGGTTTACCATTTTATGGGATGTCACAAATGCAACATGGTTATACATATCAACCGAATCCAAGTTATTATAATTTGGGTTATAATATTGGTGGAAAGACCCCTTGGCAGCCTTAGGCACAAATGCCTCAAACTTCACTTCAACAAGTATCATATCCAGGTTTTGGTCAACAGAATCCTCAAGCGTTTTCCTTTCAAAACAACCCCTATTTGGGTTACCAGCAACAGATTCCTTATGCTGGTGCTCAAAGGCCTTTTTCTCAAGCAATTCCATATTACCCTGGCTATGCTCAACCTGACCTTAATAATAAATTTCCTTTTGTTGCAAGTTTAGAGTTACCAGATTTAAATCGGTTAACCAATGATCCAATCAACTATGCTTCTTGGTGGCTGATGATACCCCACAAATTACCCTCGAATATTCCTAAGTTCAATGGAAACCCTGGAGAAGATCCATCGACTCAAGTCATGACTTATCATTTATGGTGTTCATCTAACTCTCTAAATGATGATTCTGTTCGACTACTTCTTTTCCAGCGTACGCTCACAGGTCCGGCTGCAAAATGGTACATTGAGTTACCTAGAGCTTCTTTTGATAATTTCACTACCCTAGCTACTATATTTTTTATTCATTTCGAGTTACATATCAGATATGAAACTAGAACGAACCTCTTGACCAATTTCAAACAAACTAATGCTACTCACATCTCTAATCATATTCATGAGTGGTGTCGTTCATTGTAGAATGGTTAAGACATTTGTTCTAAATTAGCTACTTGCTAAATGTTTCATTAAGTCCCTATTACCATCTATAACTGAGGATGTGGCTAAGGGTGGAATCGTCACGAAAGAGAAATTTATCACTCATGCCCAATATTTAGACTTGATTTACACTCAGTTTGGCACACTCTATGAAAAAATTCCTAACACGCTGAGATCTAATTTCAATGCTCCTCCTCAATTAAATGACTCTCATGCTGGAGACGGCTTGATAGGCACTACAAGCACACACCACGCTACTGCATCTGATCCTGCTCCTACTTCCAAAATTAATGCCATGTCATTTGACAAAGGCAAAAGTGACAAGCAACCCAGAAGTAAGAAAAATGGGAAATCAAAGAAAAAGCAAACTTCTAACCCGCAGGAAAGATCATCTGGTCAACCGTATGGACCTCAAAAACCTCATTATCCATGCATAATCTGCAATGAGGAACATTTTGTTAGGGATTGTCCTCACCGTGCTAAAGTCTCAAAAATCATCAAGACTTCTCATGCATCAGCTGTGTTGACAGACCCATTTCCAAATCCAGACACTAATTTGGTTGCTACAGATCCAACTCCTAGTTCCCAAGTGTTAATGTTATCCTTCACAAAACCTTCCACAGATATTTTGATGTCAACGCATAATAAATATTATGGTAGTCAGGCCATTGATCAACCTACTACCTCAACTACGAATCTCATGTCTAAGGAATCAGTACCACCTATTGCTATTCCTGAATTGAAAATCTAGCCACCAAAGGGAGTAATTCACAAATCGACATATAATCCTCGAGAAAGATCTGCAAAAAGTTATAATATAGTTGAATATTTGGCTCAATCCCCTTCAGCTATGTCTGCTCTTGAGGTATTACAAAATTGCCCCTCCAAAAAACAGGCTTTATTATTGGCCATTGGTGGAATTGATCTGACTGATTCTAATCTTGTCGTCTTTAATCATATGGGCTATGTACCACAACTACCAGCAGAATTGGCATTCTCTATACAAGTAAATGTTATCAATCACCATGTTCATCGCACTATTATTAATGAGGGGGCATCTACATGCATTATGTCTCTAAATTGTTGGAAGTCTCTTGGCTTACCGCGCTTATCACAATCATCAACGACATTGAAGGCTTTTGATGGACGAACATATAAACCTTGTAGTATTATTAATAACCTGCATGTTGAACTAGGGGGAAAAACAGTGAATATTGATGTTGAAGTTGTTGACATACTACTTGACTATAATATTCTACTTGGAAGGCCATGGGTATATGTGATGACTGCAATTGTTTCTACATACTTTAGAATGATTTCCTTTCCACATAAAGGTACTCTCACATTCATTAATCAACTATCCTTCTTTGCCTCTGCTTCGCAGGTAACTAGAAGCATTCCGTTCATTCACATACCTCAACTAGAACTTCAGAGCATTGGTGTAGGACTTTTAAAGGATTCCACTCTCATGGGAACCTTTGCATTGCCGCCACCTGTGACATCGACAAAAATTGCAAGTATAGAGAATTGATACATGATCTCTTCCACTCTATCTTGCTTAAGGGAAAGTACGGGTGATTCTTATATTTCTACATTGGATGAATTTTTACCGCCCATCACTATTGAGCTAGCATAACAATCAATCTATCTGGATTGGGTGGAAAATCCAAAATCAACGTCACTGAGTGTTTGGGTTGATCGCTCCTTAGAGTTTGGTACTCTGTCTGATCCATTTTCCTCAATGTTTTTGACAGATGAAAATATTTTGGAAGCTATGATGTTAGAAGGAGAACCATGGGAAGATTATCATCATCATTCCCATCTTCTTGATTATGAAGAAAACTATCTTGGTGAACTATATCACCCATCAATCAAAAATTTATTTTCAAATTCTTTACCTATTAATGCAATCGATTATGAGCGAAATCTGTCAAATATTGAAGAAACCATTTCTATCGGTATTTCGACCAAACCTGGCATTGTAGAAAATATTCATTTTGGTGTATCTTATTCTCCATTAGAACTCAAATCATATCGCACTCTATTTCATGAATTTCGTGATGTATTTGCTTGGTCTTATGAAGAAATTCCAGACATAGATACTAGTGTAGTTGAACAAACTATTAATATGTATCCTGATGTCAAATCGGTGCACCAACGGCTTCGTCCTGTTCATCCAGAGAAAATCGCTGCCATCAAAGAAAAATTTTAAAAACTTTTGCATGTTGGTTTCATTTACCCTGTTTCGCTGACTGAGTGGGTTTCCAATATAGTTCCTGTTATGAAAAACAAGGAACCTTTAAAGTGTGCGTCGATTATCAGGAAGTTAATAATGCTTGTCCAAAAGACAACTATCCTAATCCCTTTATTGACCAGATTATTGACAATTGTGCTGGATGCGAAATATTTTCATTCATGGATGGATTTTATGGCTACAATCAAATCAATATCCGCCCAGGTGATCGAAATAAGACACCATTCATTTGTCCCTGGGGCATATTCACCTATAGGAAACTTCCGTTTGGTTTAAAGAAAACTAGGGAAACTTTTCAGAGAGAAATGGATTATTCTTTCAATGACATCAAGCACATTGTTCAACCGTGTCTAGATGATTTACCAGTGCATTCACGAAATCGAAATGATCACCGGATGCATTTGAGAGCCAATTTTTTATGCTTCTGACACTACAAAATACGCCTCAATCCACATAAATGTGTGTTTTGTGTTGGTTCTGGTCATTTTCTTGGATCCATAGTCTCAAAAGAAGGAATTCGAATAGACCCATTGAAGGTTTAGGCCATTCTTGATTTGCCTGCACCATCAAATTTACTTCAGATATAGAAACTTCAAGGAAAAGCTAGCTTCCTAAGAAGGTTCATTCCAAACTATGGCGAAATGGCTAAAGGATTTACTCGACCCTTGAAAAGGGGGGTTCCCTTCCATTGGGACGAAGTTGCACAAGCTTCTTCTGATGTTGTCAAGGATAATCTTGTCCGAGCGTCATTAATGTATCCTCCTAATTATAAAAATTATTATTTCCTATATATCATTGCGGCTGAAACGACCATTGCTATGGTATTGGTCCAAGTAGAAGATGGAAATGAACATCTAATCTATTATTTGAGTCGTAATCTCAATGATGCAGAAGTTAAGTACTCATACGTAGAAAATCTTGCCTTGGAAGCTGTTCAAGTTGTCTAAATATTTTGCCATTATATCCTGCTCCGAAAAACCACTATCGTTTCAAATTCAACCCCATGACTTATATCTTATCACGTCAATTGCTGGGGGTAAAATATTCAAAATGGATTGTCATTTTGCAGGAATTTGATTTGGAATTCATCAAATCCAAGTCAAAGAAGTCTTTAGTTTTGGCTGAGCTTCTCTATGACCTTCCTTCTGATAGTACTACAACTACGTCAGAACCATCAATTCTTGACGAGTCTATGTTTCTCATCAGATCATCTGTTCCTTTGTATGGGGATTTCATCATTTATCTCCAAAATCAAAATTTTCAACCTGATACCTCTCGCTCTGAGTAGCGACGTATTCGATACCAAGCCAAATATTATCTGATCGTCGGCGATACACTTTATCGTCATGGTGTTGATACAATTTTAAGGAGGTGCCTCACTCATAGGAGGTCAAAAAAGTGTTAAATGATTTTCATGTTGGGGCATGTGGTGGAAATTTATCTAGAAATTCTATCACGCAGAAGATACTTCGCGCCAGTTACTTTTGGCCTACTATTTTTTGAGATTGCATCCTTGCAGTCAGAAGTTGTCATGCATGCTAGATTTTTTATCGTAAAATACGCAAACCACCAGTGCCAATGCATCCTGTTGTCTCTGTGGGACCATTTATGAAATGGGGTGTTGACTTCATGACATGTAACAATTGTTCGTCTGGGGGGCATGGTTATATCATTTTCACAGTCGACTATTTTACCAAATGGGTCGAAGCGATGCCTACATTCAACAACACGGGACATACAACTGCATTGTTTTTATTTAATCATGTTATTACATGGTTTGGGGTCCCACATGCTATAGTTACAGATCATGGGAAACATTTTCGCAACCACATGATGTCTGAATTGACTGCCAAGTTAGGATTGTCACATGATAATTCTACTCCTTTTTATCCACAATCAAATTGACAGGTTGAGGCTATCAACAAGATTCTTAAACGAATGCTTCAACGAATGATAGGAGTTCGTAAAAGAAACTGGCATTTGATCCTATACTACGCCTTGTGGGCATATCAAACCTCGGTGAGAAACACGACGAGATTTACTCCTTTTCAATTGGTGTATGGTCTGGAAGCTATCTTACCAATCCAATGCGAAATATCATCATTAAAACTCGCAATAGACTTGTTACTTGACACCTCAGAAGAAGACGTGCATCTCCTTAACCTCATCCATCTTGATGAAACACGCCGTGAAGAAAAATTGGCCAACGAAGCGCATAAGAGATGTATAAAGGTGCAATACGACAAAAATGTCCAGCCTCGCATCTTCTTAGAGGGCGACTTGGTCCTTCTTTACGATCAAGAAGCTGATGTAATAGGTACAGGGAAATTTGAGCCATTATGGCATGGCCCCTATATTTTCAAAAGAGTTATTGCTAAGGGTGCCTATGAGTTGGTTGATTACGATGGAATTCCGTTGGCACAACCTAGAAATGGGTTGTATCTGAAACATTACTATGCTTAATCATGAGCATAGTAATTTTTTGTATTATATTGTATATATATGCTGTTGATTTGCATTCACTATCTTAATTTGTTTTTAGAGTTTTCTTGACGTTAGTAATCCACTTTACATTTCATCACAAATTTCTAAATCTTTGGAACCATTTGTTGGATCTGTTGATGGTGCTAGTCATAGTATGCAGAATCTATCCTCTGTAGTGTGGGCCATTTTCGATCTGAACGACGAGTTAGTGAGTTTTCAAGGGATTTTTATTAGTAGATCAACAAAAAATATCGCTGAGTATAATGTGTTCATCGAACTTCTCTCTGATGCCATTTCATTTGGTATTAACCACATAATCATAAGGTTAGACTCACAACTTGTGGTATTACAACTTAATAGTGTTTATACTGTTTGAAATCCAACACTGCATAGATTGTTCCTAAGAGTTCAACTTTTGGAAAGACATTTTTATTTTATTCAATATTAACACATTTCCATAAATTTGAACACATTGATTAATTCGTTAGCTAATCAAGTTTTAGACAGACATTTGCAACATATGTAAAGAAAACATTCACATCATTGAATAGGATTGCACAATAAACATAGGAAAAAATCTGAAATCATATAGATAGATAGTTATAGGTTTTTACAAAATTTGTGCCCAAGACACATTGGTCATTTGACCTCAAAATGTATGAAAAATGTCACAAGTAAACTAGTGGTCATGGTAACATGCTATAGATCTAGCAATCCTACGGAGTAACCACATCCAGTGGTTAGGAACCCCAATAGTATGTCATTGCAGCCGCATGGGTAACTCTTTGATTCAGAAATCTGAAATCTTGAAGGTTGACTCCTCTATGTGCTGCTGAAGCTCAGCCAGAGTCTCAGTCCTATCAAGATCCTGAAGGACTGCTCTCCCAACAGACCTCTCCGTTGGCACATCTGCTTCGCACTCTAGTTCCTCTACTGGTTGAACATGACCAACATCTGCATTACATCAAACATTTATTTTAGTCTTGGGAAAACATCAAAAATACAAAAACATTGTATAAACCTTAGGAAAATAAAAAACATTGTCAAAACATTCTTACCCATTGCACCCCACTGAACGCCCTCTGGTAATGCTAAATATGGATCTCCTCAGAAATCAACACCTGCGTATGCATACTCATCTATGGCGACGATCTGTCACCAGAACCAGGCGAAGAATGAAATATAGAACAAAATAGTCGATTGGCCTGCGAGCTGACCCATGAGTTCTACCCATCTCTGCATCAAAGGATCTCTAGGACTAGCTATATCCAGTGTCACATGTTGTGGCTGCATCAGTGGAATCCGTTATAAAGTGAAGGATATAAGGATTGAACCATAACTGAAATTCTTCTTCCTTCCTCCATTTTCTTTGTTCATCTGTTCCTTTATCTAAGAAAGAACAACTTCAGACCAGTTGAAGATTGTTGGCTCCAAGCACTCTAGTGCGTACTACATATACGATCTATTCGCTACATGTAGTGTAACGGTGTCGACAAGTTTAGTGATCATGAAAAGGATAGTTCTCAAAGGAAAATATCTAACATCCCAGATGTTTATCTTCCCATCTTTGCTTGGCTCTGCCCCTAGATAGAAATATTGTAGAATATAATCCCTCATTGTCTCTCCTCCAACGATAGACCCTGAGAGTGAAATAGGCAAGCCTCTCCTTGACAAACCTGTGAGAAAATATACATCCTCGACTGTTATGGGAACCAATTGGTTCTTAATATGAAATTCCTCAATAGATGGATCCCATGCTCGAACTAAGAACTCCAAGAGTTCTATTTATTGCCTCATTCCCGACAATTTGAAGTAAGTAGTCCACAATCTCTTAGGGCTCTTACTGTACCCGGATCGTTTAGGGAAATCATATCTTGTTCTTCATGTTCTTTTTCCCTCCATGTAATCATCATTTTAATCCAATGGAAACCTGAAATACAACAATAAGATCCATTAGATTCCATTCATTGCAAAAAACTAGGGAAATTTTGGGCATAATATTAAAATCAAAAACTTAGATTGTGCTCAACACACTCCGTAACAAGAGACAGTGCGTTGCAAGTGCAAGTAGCCTTCACTATACTTTCTATGCAATGCAGGTTTCGACATTCAGGGGTGTGTTGCCTTCTTTTTGGGCAGAATTTACCCTAGGGGCCTTAAAACCCTAAAAATTTGCAAAAAATGGAAATGAAATGAATACTAAAGGAAAGAGGAGGTTCATGGCACTAACCTGGATCAAACAACAATGAAATCCAGCCACAGAAATGATCACAATTAGCAGCTGAAGTTCGGGGGAAAAATCAGGTTCAAAGCTCCAAAATGCAAATGGTAACTACAGAATGGTAAAAATGAATAGTGAAACTACTTTTAATAGTCATTTAATTATTTTCAAGTTAAATTTATTTCTCTGACTATAGTTTTATTATTTTTTTTTATCATGAAACAGGTATTTTTAATCCATTTGATGTTGTTCTAAATAGGATATACAACTGATGAACAGATTAGTTGTGCAAATTTACTAAAAGAATGACTTGATCACAAAGCATACTTTTTCTCCTTATTTTTCGAGCTTTGTTAAAAAATAAAAAGGATTTGAAGCACACTTTTATCTCTTTTCTGAGCTTCTATAAAAGCAAAAAAGGAACCCCTGGAGTCTTCTTTCAACTCTTTTTAGAATCCGATAATGTGAAAATGCTGCCAAGCACTTGTCTTTTCGAGTTCGTAAAAGTAAATGAATTGATATCTACTCAGTATAAGTTTAACCCTTTTATGGACTGAGATATATTATTTACAAAAAAGGAATTCCTTGGTTAAACATGACCAAAGATGTTCTCTCAGATATTATTTTACAAATTTTTGGATCTGAGTGACAAATTTATGAAAAAGTACTTATGGAGTTATCTTTCATTTTCTTTTTCAAACTCTCTAAATATGAAAAAGGGCTGGGCTATCCTTGTCGTTAAGCTTGTTAAAACATAAAATAGTGACGGGTTTGTTAATCATGGCAAGAATCGAGTTTCATTCATCGCTAGACTCGTTAAATTATTAAATAGAGATACTTTATTTGCCCGAAGTGTTGAATTATAGATCAAGAAAATGTTATCCTCCTCAAGCATGTTAAAAAATAAAGAGGTACTAGACAACAAATGATTGGGGAAAATTTGGGAAAAGTGAGAAAGAATTATTTATGGTAGCAAGTCGCTCTTGAACATGACACTTCCTTCACTCCATGTCCATGACTGTTTGGGTTGGGTAATCTTCTTGACAGTTCATTCATACCTATGGTTCATCGTACCTTCACTTCAATTTTGGGTCAATCCTGCCAACTCATCACAGTGTCACCAATATGTTCAAGAGAAGTCATCGAGTGAATACTCATCCTTCTGCAATACTCATAAATCTTCATTCCCATGTTTGTCATCCCTGAAAATTGCTATATCAAGTCATACCTTTGTCTTCAAAATCAGTAACTCCCATTTTGTAATAAGGTGGCTTCCTGTCGACGACAAATCAATATCTAGGAAGTTCACTTAGAAACATCAGATTCCAGTACCATGAGGCCTGTTACAACATCGGCAAGATCCTTGCTTCCAGACCTTTGACTGAAATATTTTGTTTGGTGTTCGACATCAAATCATCTATTCATGCCTTACGAAATGTACTGCATTACCTTGAGGGCCATTGACATTAATGGTGGTTCTCTCGCATTTGTTAACAACTCCCATCATTGGCTGGTAATCAAACGATGTCTTTCCATGTTCGACTACAAATCATATATTCACATGGCTAGACTTGTACCTGAATGATCGAGTGAATGAGATAAGAAGACCCCAAATCTAGTTTCATCCATTCGGGCTGTGATTTCAGGATTGTTGTACACATCATCTGTATGGTGATCTTACATATAGATTGTCATCCAAATATGGGCATATATCTGTAGGCATGTCTGCGTTGGGAAACATTCCAATGAAGATGAATTTCTGAATTATATACATGTTATTAGATTGTTTATGTGCTGAAAATGGGAATGCCTACCCTCAACAATTATGATCAAAGAGGATATATCATGATATAATGTATTGTAAGATTGATGGAGGTGACCACTCCACTTCATCTCCAGCCCATCACAGTGTAAAGAAACTCAATCAAAAGTTATTATTATTATTTTGACTTCATGCTTTAGGGGGGAATTTGTTATAGGTCAATTTGGGCATCATTCCCAATGACCTAGTTAACTGGGCATCATCTCCAGGACCAATGATTTAGGGCCTATCATTCCCTATCATTTCAAGTTGCTACATGCCCTAAGACAAAGAACAAGACAAATCATACAATACTTTCATCAAGCAAAGGTTTCCAAGATTTGAAGTTTATTATATAGCAGATGAGAGCTCACCAACGCTGCCTCTAAAGGGTCTAAGTGCATTGCATATGCAAGTTGCCCCATGCAAGGCTTCTTTGCAAAGCACTTCCTGACATTCATAGGTGCATTGGTCACATTGGGAGCGAAATTCTCATTGTTCTGGAATCTCCACTTGGCCAGTGCCTTCTAAAAGAGTTCACATGTGTCAAGCTTCGAATCCAAGTGTCCATTTGACATCTACAATATTGGGAACATGTCTTGCCTATTATTGGAATGTCATTGATTGTAAAACTACCTTCATCTCCTTATAAATTGAGCATAGATCTTAGTGTTTGATAAGGAAGAATTTGGGTAGAGAAATGCTGGAGGAATTTCAATTGAGAAGAAGATTTGTGTAATAGATGCTGGAGAGATTTATACTGTGATGAGGTTGGAATGTTGTTGGAAATGGTCACTTCAAATCAGTGACTAGGTTGTAACCTCTCCTTCTATCATTAATAAAGAGTATTGCTTACTTTTCCCTATATGCATCTGTATTGGATTTGATTTTCCATATTGCAAGATCTTAGTTGATGTATATGGTTTATGCTTTATTGATTTAGAAAACTAGATTTTATAGACATCTGTATTATTTCTATCTTCTATTGTTTAGTGTTCATTCTTGCAGGAGATATTTTTCACAGCTGGCTGGAATTTGAAGCTACAACGGAAGCAATAGAAGGAATCACTTGGAAGTGCTTAGATTCCGAGTAAGCCTCCAATCCATTTTGTGTGTTTTTTTTTAGTTAGGAAAAGTAGTGGTATAGTATTTAATATGTTTTTCTAGATTAGAACCTGTATAGGGAAGTGTGTTTTATCCATAATTCATAATTATGTCCAACAAGAAGCATCCAGAGCTACTGAAGCATTGAGGAAAACACTTTTTTGAAGGATAGGGGCATGTTAGGTCCCTATATTACTAGTATAGTCCCTTATTGTTGTTAGTGTAACCCCATTCTTGTTATTGTTGTACCCCTGTAACCCCAATATTGTTATTATTGTGCCCTTACATTATTATTGTTAGGTCGGCTACGATTATATTGTGACCCCATGGACTCCTATATATAGAAGGAGGTTTTTTCATTTGTATCATCCACGAATTGTTCATTTATGTAATGTAAAGGATGTTTCCCCCTTGAAGTGGCTTATTTCTAAAGGGTTGATCTCTCTTTTCTTCTGCTCCTTTGCATTGTTGATATTATTCATTAGTGTATACATTTCCTTGTTATTTCTTCTTTACCTGTTATTTCTCCTTTACATGTTTTTTCTCATTAATTGTTCCTTGTTGATTCTCCTTTTCATCTCATCCTCTGTTGCTCCTTTGATTATTTTCTTCCTCTTCATTGCACTTTTTCTTGATGCTCCTTTGCTTGTTTCTCTTTTGTTGGTATTGCATACCTTGCTACTCTTTTGCTATTCCTGCATACCTTGCTTCCCTTTTGCTGCTCTTGCAGTTATTTTTCATCAATGATGATAATTCCAACAATATCCCCTTTGGAATTTATGGCAACACATTTATCATCCCCCTTTCATTAAGAGAAGTTTCTTTCTTCCTATGATTTCCTCCCCCTTTGAAATCAATGGCAAGGGGGTTAAAAAACTATGTTGCTCATACAGATGCCCAATTTTTTGAACAAGTGCTTCGCCAATAAAATCACTATATAGCTCCAATAAACAAGTCACATAAAATATCCTATGATGGTCCTTCCATAAGAACATAGATCATGCCAAGTTCAGAAATCATTGCGAGGCATTTGACTAGGTTTTCGAATTATAATAATATTTGAATATATGACAATGAGAATAAAAGGTATGCACCCATGGGATTTGTTTGAAATTTTTTCCATAGTGAAGGAGAAACTTATTTCTGACTTTGGACCATGCAAAAATGATAAGACAACTTGCACCCTTTGAATAAGGTCCAATCAAACGATATAGATTATGTTTCAGAATTATGGTGTCATACAAAGAAGATAGGTGCATCTGAGTAATAATATATTCCTTTAGTTAAGCCTCTGAACAATAGTATATGAACATCATCATTGGAGAAAGAAATGATATTTACTTTCCAATAAATTGATATCAACAATATTCAGCTTATGATTCAACCTCTTAACCAACTTCATAATACTTCTTGGTTTTCATTCATAAAACATCAAGTCTTGCTTCAACCTTCTAGAAATAACATGCGTGATGATATTGAAATCAATGTAGTTTATCACGAGCCTTGGACCATTATAGCATCATGAAAAATTTTATATATTGTATGGAAGAATACACATAGAAGTGATTAAGCTTCAAACAAAAATTAGCAGAAAAATCATGCATGGATTTATAGCCCTCCAATCTAGAATATATCATGAGTCCTTGATGGGCATGAGGTCAGCTAGCCTATTTTTGCTTTGGAATTGGTTATTACTGCAGGAATGTCTTTTGTAGCATTCATAATAGGCTACTCCATATTATAATATGTTGCTCTAGATATAATAATCTACTCCAGATTATATCTTAATCTATGTTCCATATTCAGAACCATATGTCATTTCAAATATGTCATTCCAAATATTGAATTGATTATAGGAACCATTATTATAGTTATAGGCCCATTTTTTTGAATTTATTCATTCCATTTGTTTTTAGGAATGAGTGATCTGATCATACCACACACAACCACTCACTTTGTGTCTTAAATGACTGGTCTCTTTGTTCTATAATTTCGGGTTCAAATTCAACTGTTTAAGATGGGGAAGAATATCGTGAAGAAAAAAAAATCATGATGAGTAGTTTGGCATCAATAATTTCAATAGTGTTGTTCCTATATTTTCCTGAAATGATATTCGTGTGCTTTAGCTATGGATAATACTGCGATGCATCACCATGCATATCTGAAATGACGTGCATTTCAAAGCCATCGGGCTAAGTGTAGAGAAGAGAATGTGTAGTTTCTTATGTTGATCACTCAATGGTTGGGGGCATTCCTCATTTCCCTCAAAATGTGTTGCCACTAGCCACTGAAAATCATGTTCTCTATGTATTTATAGTACAAGATGCTTTGAAAACCCCTTCAATGAAGATGAATTATGACAAATAATGGAGAAACATCAAAAAATTGTCACAAAAGTGAGGATGAAACATTCAAAAGAGATGTATCAACCAATATAAATGTATAGAGAGCCAGAAACCAGATGGGATCAACCACCATTAATAATTTCATATCCTAATCAGGAACTTGTAGAGAAATATAGTGGAGAGGATGAGCTCCATGCCATACCTGTATGAAAAACTAGACATACACCAACATCACCATGGAGCCCTTTGTTGCCATTTCACATTTTAAAGATATTTTGTAAAGTCACAGATCCCACTAATGAAGAGTTCATTTCCATAGAGGCCTGTAATGAATGAATATTGGATGACCATTATAACAATGACATTTCTTCCATTGTAAGATATAATTTTTCTTCCACGTCCAACATGATACCACCATCGAATTAATACTAATCATATGAAACATTAATGCAATCAATATATTCAATGTATAATGTAGTGCACGATAATAATCCACCACAATATACCAACACACCATTAAGTGAATCTGGGTAGTGTATATATATATATATATATATATATATATATATATATATATATATATATATATATATATATATATATTTCCAATATACCAATGTTGTAGTGAATATACAAGGAAAAAAAGCACTAAAGCTATAATGTTTATTGGAACAACCAACGCCATGAGATATTTGGTTTATTTACACATTACCAAATTATTGAGAGCACTCAGAGGCCCAGAGATGGACTATTCAAACCGCATGCTCCCTTTGATACCTTTCCATTGAATACCAATAGGATACTTCGAAGAGCTACCAGAGGAATGAACCATCTAGCCACTGAAAGTCTTTCCTCCATCTCCAACAATTGAACTCTTAACACGGTCACCAATATGCTCCCTTCCTACGAAGTAGCAACCTCAATGTGATAATCAAGGGTGCACATAGTTTTTTCAGTCAACTTCTATTCGATCCGAGGCATCAACAAATATGCCCTTATTGACAAAAGATCAGTCTGGATTTACTGAAAATGATACCCCTTCTTGTTTGATTTCAGCTTTTATATTTTGAATGTGACAGTAATTTCATCTGTTATAAAATTATATATTACAAAGTAATGGAACACATAAAATATGTAGAAACACAAACACATAAAACATATAAAACAAGAGAGACACGGATATATGTGGTTCACCCAACTTGGGCTACGTCCACGGAAACCTTTGTTCCTTCCTTTATATTATCCAGAAAATGAATAGACACAACCTACAACAAATCTGTTGTAATGTCCTCTTCTCTCTCACACAATCCCCCTTTCTTTTTTTGGTTCAGAAGATACACACAATACACAGTCGCAATACAATTCCCTCATATAACAAAGGGGTTTCCTTCTAGGGAAAAAAAACTTAAATTAAACATAAATTCTACCATCATATCACTCGCCTCATGAGTGGCCCAAATTGACTACGAAATCACAATATTTTACAAGGCAATTTCACATATGTTTTTACCTTCAGGGGCGCTGCCCTAGAAACCCCCGCCAGGGGGGGCTCCAAAATGGCACTGTCGCCCCCTTTGGACCCCCCTGACAATGATCAAATGAAAATCCCCATTAAGAATAGGGGTCCAACACAATGATACATATAAATAAGGAAGATAATCATGCTCCACACCTAATAATATCCCACTTGGAGAATGGTTGTAGCAATTCCACCGCTGCTTCATTTGTTGGAAAATTACTCCACTTTGGACCTGGTTGTTTCTCATCTTCATCGTAATACTTGAAGACCAATTGAAACTGAGCATAATCTCAATTTCTCCCTGGTTACAACTTTTTTTAGCATATATGTAGGATTCTAGCCAGTGTGTGTCTTTTCTAGCTTCAACTGACCATATGAAATGCTACTTAATTTGTATGTTTTCAGTCCTAGAATGAAATTTTGAGTTCTTTGGAAGATGAGTGGAACTTTGGTTGTCACTATATAACCTTCCCATCTCATATTTCTTCTTACCTAATTCATCCATAAACTTTTGTAACCAAATGATTTCTTTACTATCCTCTGTAGCAACAACATACTCTGCTTCTGTTATTGAAAGTGCAACAACACTTTGCATTTTTGAAACCCAACTGGCATTTGTTCCACCTACAGTAAATACATACCCTATAGTGCTCCTCCTTTTATCTCTATCACCTGCCATATATACATCAACATATCCCTGTAGATAAATGTTTGAACCACCAAAGCATAATTCTTGATTTGTGGTACCTCTCAAATATCTGAGAATCCATTTCACTTCCATCCAATGTTCTTTTCCTAGATTGTTCATGTACCTACTCACAACTCCCACTACATGTGCAATACCAGGCCTTGTGCAAACCATTGCATACATTAAGCTTCCAACTGTTGATGCATATTGAAATTTAGACATATAATCCATTTCTTCTTAGGTCTTGGGGAACATATCCTTACTAAGTTTGAAATGGATAGCCAAAGGTTTACTAACTGGTTTTACATTCTGTATATTAAATCTTTTCAACACCTTTTGTATGTACTCATTCTGAGACAATGTTAATTTGCGATTTTCCCTGTCTCTAGTTATTCTCATACCAAGGATTTGTTTTGCAGCTCCCAAATCCTTCATTGCAAATGAATTTTACAATTTTCTTTTGAGCACATTTATTTCCTACATGTTAGACCCTACAACAAGCATGTCATCTACATACAATACCAATATAATATAGCTTCCATCATTTTTCTTTTTCATATAAACAAAATGAGTAAAGTGACATCTAATATAACCTTATTAAGACATAAACATGTCAAATTTTAGATACCACTGCCTTGGAGCCTGTTTTAATCCATACAAGTTCTTCTTTAACCTGCACACTAATTTTTTTGGGTATGTGTTATATTCTTTCCACGACTAGCCCCACGAGTTGTATGTGGCGCTAGGCGCAACAGGGGGGGGCGGTAGCCCCCCCTGTCGGGGTCCCGGGCAGTGCCCCGGAAATTTTTTTTGGTGTTCAGACCCACTCATAGGTGGACCCACCCATGTTTTTTGCATGAGTTTGCACATGGTTTTAGGGTATGATGGTTTTCGGCCCCTGGTATTTTGAAGATCTGGTCAAGGGAACTATGGTTATGTTCTAATCCAAGGTTAATGGATTGGGGTTTATGTATTCTTTGGCATGTATATATATGTGTTGTAACACTAAAAGGAATATAATGAAAAATCAAGCTGGTCGTCCTGATTTGGGATCCAGGGGAAAATCTCTGTGTTTATCTATTTTATGTTTATGCTCTCGCTATTGTTTATTTTCTGTTATAAGATTCGTGTGTAGATAATTTCTGTTCAGGGTTAAAACCTAGAAATTTTTCCTTCCCTTTGACCTCATATCCTTTTGGTTGCTTCATATAGATATCTTCCTCCAAATTTCCATGGAGAAATGTTGTCTTTACATATAACTGTTCAAGATGAAAAACTTCCTCCACTACATGACTTAAAATAGTTATGATTGAAGTCATATTAACAACAGGAGAAAATATTTCATCAAATTCAATACCTTTCTTTTGTTCAAACCCCTTCATCACAAGTCTAGCGTTGTACCTATGTTTTCCTCCATCTTCTTCCTTCAGCCTGTAAACCCATTTATTATGCAATGTTGTTTTACCTGCAGGAAACCTAACTAAGTCCCAATTCTGGTTATGTATTAAGGAGTCCATCTCTTCTTTCATGGCTAGCTCCCACTTCTTCCTGGTTTCGACTCACATTTCTTCTCCATAACATTTGGGTTCACCAGAATCAGTCAATAACAAATAATATAATGAAGGAGAATATCATTCAGGGGGTTTACTTATCCTAGTGGATCTTCTGATACCACTTTCAGGTGTTTAATGTGATTGTTTCTGTTGTGGTGGTTGTTTTTGTTGAGGCTATTGATTATTATTTTTTTCCAGCACCTTTACTTTTTCTGTGATCCCATCAAGAACTGTGTATTCTATGTTTTATTTTTCCCATTTATTTTCCTATAATTGATTCTTATACAAGACCTTTTCATTGAATATTACATCTACTCCTAATGATTTTGTGATTTTCATAATAATATAAGCAATAACTGAAATAATTAACACGATATCCAATAAAGGTACATTTCTTTGATTTTCCCTCAAGATTTGTTCTATTTTATTTATTAATATGGACAGAGGCCTCATAACCAAAAGGATTTAAAAAAGAGTAGTTTACCATTTTACCTTTCCATGCCTCCTCTAGAATACCACCATCCAATGAAATTGAAGGCCCTCAGTTTATTAGATAAACAACTGTATCTACAACATCTGCCCAAAATTGTAAAGGCTATCCTGCATGAAATCTCATGCACCTTGCATGATCCATGATTGTCCCATTCATCCTTTATTACACACCATTTTCTTGTGGTGTTCTTGGAACTCTCTTCTCTCTCCTAATTCCATGCTCTGAACAATACCTGTCAAACTCTTTGTTACAATATTCACCTTCATTGTTTGATCTCAGACACTTCAACTTCTTTCCTGTCTCAATCTCAACCAAAGATTTCCATTTCTTGAAAGTATCAAATACATCAGATTTATTCTGAATACAATAAATCCAAGTTTTTCTAGTTGCATCATCAGTAAAAGTAACATAATAACAAGAGCCATCGAGAGATGATACCTGAGGACATCCCCATACATTTGTATGCACATGCTCTAAATTTTCGCTCTTCTCTTCTTTCCCAACTCTAAGAAATCTGACTCTCTTCTATTTTCCATAAATACAATTCTCACAGAAATTTAAATCAATATTCTTCAATCCCGAAAAAAAATTTCTTGAGTGAATAATATTCATCCCCTTCTCACTCATGTGTTTGGGCCTATGATGCAATAATTTTTCATCTACTCCTTTGGAAGTTAAAGAATTAACAGATTTAGAAATGCCATTTCACAAATACAATGTACCAACCTTTTCTCCTTTTTCTATTACCAGGGCTCCTTTAGTGACCCTCTAGGTTTTATCTGTGAAAGTTGTCACACAACCTTCACCGCCTAACTTCCCTGTTGAAATCATATTTTTCTTCAGATCTGGAACATGCCTTACCTCCTTTAATAACCATTGGTTTCCATTCTACTATTTTACAAGAACTTTACCCATTTCAACGATTTTACAAGGTTTATCATCACCCAAATGAACCTATCCAAAATATCCTTGAACACAGTCATGAAAAATATTTCTTATCCTGTGTGGCATGGAATGAGGCCCCTGAATCTAACACCCAGGAATCAGTAACATTTTCTAAAGAAAGAATCAAAGAATCTTGTAACACATCACCTGTCACATTTTCTTCATGATTTTTTTTCTTATTGTGTGTCTCCTTTTCCCTTCCAAGATTTACAGTCCTTCTTCAGGTGTCCTCTCTTTCCACATTTCCAGCACACTATCCTCAATCTGGACTTGTATATGCCTTTCCTTGATTTACTGTGATATCCCGAGCTCTTTCCTCTTTCCATTTTTCTTCCCCTAGTCTCTACACTCAAAGAAATACTTGATATCTTATCGAAGCTTTTCCATTATATTTCATAGGCTAAGGATAACATTGACAACATCATCAAAATTTAAAGTACTAGATCTAGCGACAGAGTTACTAATGGCCATAACTAAAAAATTCCAACTTTCTGGTAATGAGCACAGAAACAACAGAGCCCTAACTTCATCATCAAATTTTACCCCAAGAGAACTTAACTAACTGGTAGTCATATTAAATTCATTTAAATGGTGAGCAACAGATCGACCTTCTGATATCTTCATATTAAATAAACGTTTCATAAGAAATACCTTATTTGAGGCTGAGGGTTTTTCATATAGTTTCGCCAATGCCATAATTAAACCCTCTATTATTGTTTCCTTCAAAATATTGAAGGCTAATGACGTTGCGAGGCACAGGTATATTGTTCCAAGTGCCTTTCTATTGGGACACGGTCCCCTAAAGCTGTGAGTTTTATACAATTTTGTATATTTTTGGTATTAATTAGTCTAACGTATGGGTTTTGGGGTGGATCAAAGCCCCAAATGCATTGTAATGGGTCAAGGGTAGAACTAGAGTCCGCAAACCATGGTTTGTGGACGACAGGATAGCATAGGCCACATTGATATAAAAAGATAAATAGTTGGAGTTTAAAGGTAGGCATGAATGTGAATTAAGGCTACGTGTGAACTGCTAAATATGTTTGGGTTGGTTTTGGGTAAGGACTCCTACTGGCTGTGTACACAGAGATGCTCAATCTTGTTGTGTGCGGACCCTGCTGGCTGTGTGCGCAGGCAGTATTTTGGGGTTGTAATTGGGTTTTTGGATGTGAATATATGCAGATATAGTTGAAGTATCTCTATGTTATCTATTGTGTTACTGTTGTTGTGAATATTTTATGTCTGTTAAGCTACATATGCATCTGTGTTATTAATCTGACCTGCGAAGATATCTGTGATATCACTTTAAGTTATGGAGGTATCTATGGTTCTGATAGAATTTTATCTGTGATCTGTTACTAGCTACAAGTAGAGTGCTCTGTGATGATATTTGATAGTACGCACGTGGATGCGAAGGTAGCGATTAAATCTGATAATTGTGCTAAGGTTATAAGCTGAATAAACTGTTAAAAGCCTACAAATAGCCTGACTCTATGTAGATCTGATAATTTCAACCACCAATCTGCCCTCATTACCTACTCTCTCCCAGGGTGCAGAAGCCTGGTTCCAACACCCACCCATACTACTTCAGGTAAAACCTTGGCTTGCAACCCAGGTCGTTGCCGAAAGGGCCAATAGTATAGGGGTTTGTTGGCAAACCTTAACCTCCGAACCTAGGTTAGGACCCCTCAAGCCAAAAAATGGTTACGTTGTCGGGACCAGGAGAATTTTGAAAGAGAGATCGGGTAATGCCAAGGGACCATTGGAGACCTGGGAAGCTAGAGATCGAAGAGTGGTTCGAAAGATAGATTTAGAATCGCAGCACGAAGCTGACAGCTGAGAAGTGGAAAAATAGGTATATTTTTATGGAAGTATATGAAATTTATTTGTAACCTTCGCACATGAGCTGTAGGAGTGGCTAGCTCGACTCGTAGATTTCCAGATGTGTTGGAAGGACGAACGAATCACGCAGTGGACTTGAGAGTTGATCCAGCATTTGGAAAGAACAGATAAGACCATCACCCGTATGGTAGATCACTGGGTGGATAGTGTACTGGGAGGATTTGTGAAAAATTTCATGGTCGATCAGTTTGTATCCTATTTTGAAGTAGAGCGGAGGTTCTTCAAAGGTTTCCAGGGTAAGTTCTTGAAAACAATGCCATTGCTGATTAAAATATTGTTGTGCGAAAAGGGTATTATGTGTAGCCATACCAAGTGAATGAGCTGTGATCAGAGCAAGGGTACAACCCAAAGCGATAAGTACTATAGAGTCAATCACGAAGGGGACAAATCCATTTACAGCTCATTAAGAGAACCAGATGCGCACACAAGAAATAGCCCTCCTACGACACCAGCTTCAAATCCACATAAGGGAAAGAACTCACCCACACCTCTGCCGCCACCACCTCCCCCATAAGTAGATATGGTGGCGCACATGAAGCTACCCACATTCAAAGGTGTGGGGGACGAAGATATGGACCGATTCTAGTTTGTCGTAGATTCAGTATGGACTGCGCAGAATGTGGCCAACAATGTTGTAAAAGGGCACAGTTATCCCTCACTTTCTAGGGAAGAGCCCTGGAATGGTATATGGGATACACATCCCATCATGCGAATGCGACCATTCAAGAGGTTAAAAATTCCCTAAAACAACAGTTTCGAAAGCCTAAATTGTACTCTCAGATAGTGAATGACCTAAGATATTTCAAGAAAGGGCCCTTTGAGTCTGTATGGGAGGGTAACCAGCGACTAAAGAAGGTGATCAGAGAAGGGGAATTTATGTATGATGACAGACAGCACAAGGAATGGTTCATCTCTATGTTACTACCTCAACTGCACAAACCTATGGGTCAGAAAGCCATTGAATCACAAGAAAAAGAGTTGGAGATTGCTATGAAGTTAGAATCCGTGCTGAGATATGACACCCAGTTGGGAGTACAAAAAATCCAAGGATAGATGGAGGCAATACACATGGAAATCTGTAACCTGTGAAAATACCATGGGAAAGAAGTTGGCCCAAACGTATGGTGCATACGATGCAGGGTATCTGGCCATACCAAGGATCAATGCCCACTTTTGGAAAACTACCTACAGGCTGGGGTACCCATTTCGTTGCATCCTAGGGAGGCTGCGGGACCAAGTGGACCAATGTTGTGGTGCAATGATTTTCATGTGGCTGGACTGCATGATACTAACCACTGCCCCCATCTTGGTGCATATGTTCCAGAATTAAAGCAACAATGGTGCAGGTTTTTTCGATCAGTAGGACATGATAAACATAATTTCTGAACTTATGATTTAATGATAGACAGAGGAAACCTCTACAGGGTGTAGGCTAACTGTTCATCATCGAGATCCCCCTTGGGCATGGGAGGCTCCCCAACTAGGGGCACGGGAGAAGGTAGAGGTGGAAGCGCAGGTCAGGGAAGAGGACAATTGATTTGCTATAACTGTGGAGAAGTAGGGCATTTCACAAGAGACTATCTGAATCCTATGCGATAATCTTGCAGGTATTGGAGATAGCTGGACCATGTGATTGAATATTGTCCAATTCTAATAGCAAAAATGCAAGAAAAACAGCAGACAACTACGCAAAATGTGTAGAGGGTTAAGGCTAAACCACGTGATGAATGGCTGAGCATTAATTTCATAACACGCAGTGGCATGGCCACTAGAGGAGCTGAGGAGAAGGTTGTGGTTGAATCGCTTATCCGAAAAGTAGCGGTCAAGCAGGAAGTCTTAGACCTACAAAAGGAGAATGGAACCTTCGTCGTAGCCCGCAATGACTTTACAAAAGATGGCCCATCTACTTCCAAGGCTCCTATGCACCTAAAAATGGATGACGAAGTTAAACCATTTCTACAAGCATGCATGGAGCTATTGCGCAATCAGAAAGAGGTAGAAAATATTCAAGCACAAATAGGTAGCTACACAGAGAAAGCTAACCCCTTCACGAAAATTAAGGATGTAAACAAACTTTACAAGCATAAGAAACACACTAGTAGGGAAATGTGGCTAACAGTGCAGATTGGTGATTATGAAATGGACCAAGTTATTTTGGACCTAGGATCAAATGTGAACGTATTACCCAAGAAAACTTGGTAGCAAATGGGAGAACCTAAGTTGGAATGGTCCACTATCGAGCTGCGCATGGCCATCTAGCAGAAGATCATACCATTGGGGAGGTTGTCTGAGATTATGGCAGATATCACAAAAGTTAAGGTCTGGGCCAACTTTGAGGTAATTCAATTTGTGGAAGATGCGGACCCCTATCCTATGCTTCTAGGGTTGGACTGGGCCATAGATATGGGAGGCATCATCAACCTAAAGAAACTAAGCATGGTGTTTGAGAATGAAGGTACGAGGGTGATAGTCCCGCTAGACCCGACAGAAGGAGAATAGTATACAGAACCAGTGCGCAAAGAAGAGGATGTGGATCACATCTACAAGTTGAAGATGAATATTGGATCAACCTTACGGCTGACGATATGCTTTGCTAGGAAAAGGACAGTGACTGTTTTTCTCACTCCGATGGGGAGATGGAAAATTGGCAGAATCAAATACATGATGTATATTCATTACGATGTCTTAGAATCACAAAGAACTTCCGATGCATCTCCTCAGAGGTAAGAGAACTGCCCTACTTTGATGGTTTTTTTTAGGTCCCTATATTACTAGTATAGTCCCTTATTGTTGTTAGTGTAACCCCCTTATTGTTATTATTGTACCCCTGTAACCCCTATATTGTTATTATTGTGCCCTTAAATTATTATTGTTAGGCCGACTAGGATTACATTGTGGCCCCATGGAATCCTATATATAGAAAGGAGGTTTTGTAATTTGTATCATCAAAGAATTGTTCATTCATGTAATGTATTAGAGGTTTCCCCCTCGAAGTGGCTTATTTCTAAGGTGTTGATGTCTCTTTTCTTCTAATTTTGGAGCTGGTTTCACAAAATTTGGTATTAGAGCTTTGGATTCTAGGGTTTCGCTGCTCCAAACAGCTCATTGTGGCATTTTCGCTATAAATGTTTTTCTATGAAGTTTCAAAAGCTAAAATTTATAGGGTGAGAAGCCGAAATCCTGAGGAATAGTGTCGCAAAATTTCAAACTTGGTTCACAATATTTTCGAAGATATGATTTGTGGAAGTTAGGTCGTTTTGCAGGCTCCTCAATTTAATCTAAAAAGTTCATCATGGAATTTGCACTATAAATTTTTTTCTACAAAGGTTCAGAACCTAAACTTTGTAGGGAACGAAGCTTAAATCCTGAGGAAACTCATCACAAAATTTCAGAGCTTGGTTCACAATATTTTTGGAGATATGATCTGTGGAAAGTAGTGCTTTTTCAGGCTCCTAAATTTCATCTCAAAGAGGTGATCGTGGGAAAAGCTTCATAACTCTCGCTCTGAGCATCGGATTGGAGTGCCGTAAAAATTCACCACAAGTATACGGACTGTAGTTTCTTTTCTATAAATTTCATAGCTAAAAGACGAAACGGTGAAATGTAGAAATTCATACAAGTTCGATCTACTAAAACAGTCCATAATTTGGTCATTGTGGGAGATTGTACATAACTTTACCTTGAAGAATCCAAATCAACTCAGACATATGGTGTTCAAAAGAGGATTCAGAAGGCTACCTCAGTACCAAATTTCAGATATTGAAGAGATTTAACCACAGATATAATCCAATTTAAATATCTAGCTCTTCAAAAGACAGAAAAAGGGTGTGTAATCTTTTCCGAATTGCACAAGTCTTGTTTGAAGAATCAATTTGAATTGATTCCAAGGGCATATTTTAGAATAGATATCAATATTGGGTTCTAAAAAATGCCTTGTAAAAATAATTCAACACCCATTAAGCCTTCAGAAGTCTCTAGTATGACTCATGAAGATGAAGAATTGCGACATGATCTATCAAAATTACAAGAGCAAGTGCACCAAATTTCGCTCTCGCAAAGAGCAACAAAAAATTAAATGGAAGTTTTGAATAAAAGTGTGGAAGCGAAGATGGATGGTTTGAAGAAAGGCGTGGAAGCTAATATGGATGACATGGAAGCTGCCATGGAAGCTAAGATGGATGACATGAAATACAACATGGAAAACATGAAGAATGATCTAAAAGCAGACATGGAAGGTTTGACAAAGTTGATACAAGAAATGTTTCTTAATGGTGAAAAGATAGTAGAGGAAACTCATGATAAGAACAAAATAAATGTTAATTGTGACTTCATAAACTCTAATGTTGGCGGGAAGAACCACCATATTCCAAAAATGGATATGAGGAAGTTTGATGGAAAGGATCTTGTAACATGGATACTACAGATGGAGCAATATTTTGATCTCCATAATGTGAAAAACATACAAAAGGTACGCATTGCAACTTTACATTTAGAACAAAATACATTTGTATGGTATCGATGGCTTTTCTCCCATAAAGAAATTTTCACTTGATCAATTTTTATGGAGGAAATGATAGCACATTATGAGGATACAAAGAGCAACACCTTCTTTATCCAATTTATAAATATCAAACAAAAGGGTTTAGTGGGGCAGCACATTGATGACTTCCAAAAATTGAATATAAGGGTAACTGATATTCCAGAGGAACACAGGATTGATCTCTTCATAGGTACTTTAAAGGATAACATCGAACATGAAGTTTGCGTTTTGGAACCTGATTCATTGGAGAAGGCATTCAGGTTGGCAAGAAAAATTGAATGTAAAATTATGGTGACAAGGAAGCCTACCACTCACTTATATAAAGAAGGAAGTGTTGCTACGCCTAGATTTCTACAACCTATAAGGTTGACACCACAACAATTGGAAGAAAAAAGAGAAAAAGGGCTTTCCTACAGTTGTGATAGCAAATACACCAAAGGTCATAAGTGTGCTGAGAAGAAATTATTTTACATAGATTGTGAAGAGGAAGAAGAAAATTAACAAGAAGAGGATATACACCAAGAACCAGCCCTAGAAGAGGAAGAAGTGAGTCTGACCTTATCGTGTAATGCATTGGCAGGAATTATCACTCCTCAAACTCTCAATATAGAAGCACATATCAAGAAGAAAAAGGTAATAGTGTTGATTGATTGAGGTAGCACCCATAATTTTATTCATTGTAAGGTAGCCAACGAATTGAATTGTTTCCTATACCCAGCACCAGAATGTCAAGTGATGGTTGCAAATGGAGGAACTATAAATTGCTCTCGAAAATGCCATAATATCAAGCTAACCATGGGGGAATATGTATTGAATATTCCAATTCTTTCCATTCCTATGGGAGGTGCTGATGTTGTACTAGGAGTACAATGGTTACAATCTTTGGGGACGGTAGCTTTTAATTTTCAAGAACTTTTCTTGAATTTTTTTCAGAAGGAAAGGAAGTCAAGTTACGGGGTATTGCAGGGAATCCAGGAAAGATAATAAGCTCTAATTTCATGACAAAGCTTATAAAGAAAGAACAATGAGGCGTAATTGCACAATTATGATCACTAGAAGTTCCAACATCAAAATCATCTATTTCTGTAGATCTCCAACAAGTCTTGGACAATCATTCCAAGGTGTTTGAAACTCCCAAAGGACTCCCACCTATTCATGATCATTATCATGCTATTCATTTGATTCCAGGAAGTTTTCCTCCAAACCTTATAGATATCCTTATGTCCAAAATAGCGAAATTGAACGTATGATTGCAGAAATGTTAGAGGTGGGTATAATTCAACCTAGTCAAATTTCTTTCTCTGCTCCTGTAGTATTGGTACACAAGAAGGATGGATCATGGCGCATGTGTCCAGATTATAGGGAGCTCAATAAGCTCACCATTAAAGATAAATTTCCCATTCCTGTGATTTATGAATTATTGGATGAATTACATTGAGCAATTTATTTTACCAATTTGGATCTTCATTCAGGATATCATCAAATTAGAATGAAGACTGAAGATATTCCAAAAACAAGATTTCGAACTCATGAGGGTCAAGGGTTGATGAATTCCATTTTCAAACCCTTCCTTAGAAAATTTGTGCTAGTATTTTTTGATGATATACTAATCTACAACAGGTCTTGGAAGGATCATGTTGACAGGGTGCTCAAACTATTGCGGGAGAAACAATTATATGCAAAAACATCCAAATGTTTCTTTGGAGTACAAGAGGTGGAATATCTGGGTCATATTGTATCTCATGAGGGTGTTAAGGTATACCCTAACAAAATTAAATCAATTAAGGAATGGAAAGTCCCCACAACCATAAAGCAGTTGCGAGGATTTCTCGAGTTAACAGGGTATTATCACAAGTTTGTTAAGAATTATGGGAGAATAGAAACACCTCTAACAACATTATTGATCAAAGATGCATTTTCATCAACTCCTGAAGCAACTAAGGCCTTTGAGCATCTTAAAGAGGAAATGTGTCTAGCACCGGTCTTAGCTATGCCAGACTTCACAAAAACCTTTATTGTGGAATGTGATGCCTCGGGAAATGGAATTGGTGTTGTTTTAATGCAGGAAGGAAGACCCATTGCTTTTGAAATTCATCCAATCAAAGGAAAGTATTTACAGAAACATATTTATGAGAAGGAAATGTTAGCAATACTGCATGCACTAAAGAAATGGCGAACTTACCTAATGGGAAGACACTTCAAGGTAAAAACTGATCATGATAGTCTTAAACACTTTTTGGAACAAAGGCTATCTTCAGAAGAGTAGCAAAAATGGGTCACAAAGATGTTGGGTTATGACTTTGAAATAATATACAAAAAAGGGAAGCTAAATGTTGTTGCAGATGCACTCTCAAGAAAGAATGAAGAGGTGGAAGCATTGCTTTGTGCCATTTCTATTATCCAACCAGATTGGATAACCGAAGCAAGAGATGAATGGAAGAATGACAAAGAAGTATGGACACTCATTCAAAAGTTGGAGCAAGATCCTAGTACATCTGATACATTTAGTTGGAAAAATGATTCCTTATGGTACAAAGATCACTTATATCTTTATAATAATTCCCAACTAAAACAAAAGATTCTTTTGGAATTGCACACTTCTCCTTTAGGAGGAAACTCAGGATTTTTAAAAACTTACCACAGGGTGAAGAAAGATTTTTTTTGGGATGGCCTTAAATCTTATATTCAAAAGTTTGTAGCAGAATGTTTCGTTTTCCAGCAGAATAAATTTGAGACAATTAAGACCCCGGGACTTCTACAACCCTTATCCATTCCAAGTCAATGTTGGGAGGAGATTTCAATGGATTTTATCACATGTTTACCTAAGTCTGAAGGAAAGAGTTTCATCATGGTGGTAGTTGATATACTTACCAAGTATGCACACTTTTGTGCATTATCTCATCCATTTAAAGCAAGTACATTTTCTACTACATTTATGGACACAATTCAAAAGCTACATGGAAACCCAAGGGTTATTGTGAGCGACAGAGATCCCATTTTTACTGGAAATTTTTGGACGGAGTTATTTTCTTGTTTGGGTACTCAATTAGCTCTTAGCTCATCTTATCATCCTCAATCTGATGGTCAAACTGAGATAGTAAATAAATGTTTGGAAGGATATCTTCGTTGTTTTGTATCTGATAAACAAACACAATGGGTCAAGTGGTTACCTCTTGCTGAATGGTGGTATAACACTTCCTTCCATACTGCAGCAAAAATGACCCCATTTATGGCACTTTGTGGATATCATCCACCATCCATCACATCATCTTTAAGGGAAAATTCGAAGGTTCAAGCAGTGGAAGATCACATCGAGCATCAGCAAGAAGTTCTCCAACTCTTGAAGGATAACCTGAATTTGGCACAAAATCGAATGAAACAACAGGCAGATCAACATCGCAGTGAGAGAAGTTTTGATGTAGGAGATTGGGTATTTTTACGGCTACAACCATACAAACAAATGTCCCTCAAGCAAGCTAAGAAGGATAATAAATTATCGCCAAAGTACTATGGTCCTTAGAAGGTGTTGCAAAATATTGGTACTATGGCATACAAATTGGAGCTTCCTGCTTCTTCGCGAGTGCATCCAGTTTTCCATGTTTCATGCTTAAAGAAGGTTATAGGTGAAAATCTTCCAGTTCAAACAATATTGCCAGAACTTGATGAGGAAGGAAAAATCATATTGGAACTTGAAGTGGTCACGGAAACAAGAACTCGACAGCTACGGAATCAATCAATTTCAGAGTATCTCATCAAGTGGAAGAACTTACCCACTGAAGATTCTACATGGGAGGATGAGAATTTTATATAGAAGCACCCAGAGCTACTCAAGCATTGAGGACAACACTTTTTTTAGGGAGAGGCACTTGTTAGGTCCCTATATTACTAGTATAGTCCCTTATTATTGTTAGTGTAACCCCCTTATTGTTATTATTGTACCCCTGTAACCCCCATATTGTTATTATTGTGCCCTTCAATTATTATCGTTAGGTCGGCTAGGATTACATTGTGGCCCCACTAGGATTAAATTATGGCCCCATGGACTCCTATATATATAAAGGAGGTTTTGTAATTTGTATCATCCAAGAATTTTTCATTCATGTAATGTATTGGAGGTTGCCCCCTCGAAGTGGCTTATTTCTAAGGCATTGATATCTCTTTTCTTCTAATTTTGGAGCTGGTTTCACAAAATTTTGGTAGTGTTAGAGAATTTTTGCGAGAATTTTAAGCTGAGGTCCCAAAAGAGCGAAGGTCATGGGCTCTTAACCTATCCATGCATGAAACACCTGTGAGGTGGTGGGACACACATAAAGGGACGTTCCAAGATTGGGAAGAATGTCAAGATATGATGGTCCTGCGATTTGAAGCTCCAGCTCACCTGCGCGTCAAGACTTTCCTTGGCCCAGGGGACCCGTGTGAGCACTTGTTTGCTTGGATGGAGAAATGGTGCAAACAAACTATGGAAGAATGGGTTCACCTGTTTATTCATGCAATGGGGCCAATCCCCTCTACATGGTATTTAGATGAGGAGCTACACCAGTGCACTTGCCACTAGGAAACATTGAAGAATGAGTTTATAGGGACATTTGGGTTGGTAGGTGGAACAGAGGCACTTGAAAAAGCTCTGTAGGCTATAGATGTATTATTATTTGATAAATCACACCCTTATGCAGCACTAGGGGCACCAACGTGGGAAACACAGATGCAAGATATTTTCAACTGTCGCAATTCAGCAATAAAAGAGTGCGATGAAGATCCATGAAATGTTTCTATCCCAGAGTCAGAGGGAGCCCACGCAGTTGCTGGACCTCCACTGCAAACTGTCGATGTTACTAAGCCTTTGATTCTATGAGAAGTCAACATTGGAATGGAAGAGCAACCTAATTTGGCTAAAATTGGGGACTACTGGGATGATGATATAGTAGGAAAAGTTTCATAGCTGCTCACGAAATACTAGGACTTATTCCCGACAAAGTTTTCGGAACTCAAAGGGATTACATGGGACCTAGGGGTCATGCACATCACTTTAAAACCAGATGTGCACCCTATGAAACAGCGTCCTTATCGGCTGAACCCTAAGTGTAAGCAAAAGGTTAAGGAAGAAATCGAAAAAATGCTTACCGCAGGTATCATCGAACCGATCGAATAGTCAGACTGGGTAAGCCTGATGGTGTTTCAGGAGAAAAATACTAAGGGAGAGATATGAATCTGTGTTGACTTGCGCAAATTGAATGATGCCTGTGTACATGATCCCTTCCCTATGTCATTCTCAGATGAAATCCTGGATAGCGTGGGATGGCAGGAAGCATACTCATTTACAGACAGGTTCTCAGGCTACCATCAAATCAGGATCACACCTGAAGATTGCAACAAAACTACATTTGCTACTGAATGGGGATCCTTTCAATATACTGTCATGTCGTTTGGGCTCAAGAATGCCCCTACTATCTTTTTGCAGGTGGTGGTCGCGGTATTCAAAGAGTTCATCCACAAGTTTTTGGAGGTATATTTTGATGATTGGACTGTCTTCGGATTGGTGAAGACGCATGTCTCGAACTTGTGCATGATGTTGGATACCTGTAGAAAGCACCAGATGTCCCTGAATATCAAGAAGTGCATATTCTACGTACCCTTCGAAATCTTTCTCGGGCACATAGTTTTTCGACAAGGACTGATGGTTGATCCTACCAAAGTCACAGTTATCATAAACCTGGCAGTACCTACAACTGAGAAACAGTTGTGCTCGATCCTCGAACACATAGGCTACTACAAGAAGTTCATTCAAGGGTACACATTGTTCACAGTGCCTATGGAAAAATTGCTTAATAAGGATGTTTCATTTTTTTTGGATGACAAGTGTCAGAAGAGCTTTGAGCTACTCAAGGAGAAGATGGTCTTTGCGCCTATTATCATATTTCCTGATTGGGAAAAGGTATTTCATGTTCACGTAGATGCATCGGGGATTGCCCTAGGAGTTGTCCTTATGCAGCCTGGAGACGGGGACATTGATCATCGGTTGCATTCGCTAGTAGGAAACTCTTTGTTGCAGAGTGCAACTACTCCACTACAGAGTGGGAGGGATTGTCCGTGGTCTATGCATTGCAGAAGTATCAACATTATCTGTTAGGAGGGCACTTCAATTTTTTTACGGATCACTCGGCTTTGAAGTACCTGGTGAATAAACCTGTGTTTTGGGGGGGGGGGGGAATCTGTCGATGGCTACTACTGTTTCAAGAGTATGATTTTGAAATCATTGTCAAGTCGGGGAAGTTGAATCTTGGGTCAGACCACTTGTCCTGAATTGAAAGTGACGAAGAACTGACCAACCTGGAAGAGGGATTTCCTCATGCATAGTTGTTCACTATTAAGGTAGTTGATGCGCACTTCGCCAACATCATTCTGTTCTTGACTAGTGGGCCATCAATTTTGTGGGGCCTATCAACCCACTAGGAAAGAAGATAGGTACGTGCTAGATTATAAATACCACCGATTATGTAAACAGATGGGCCAAAGCACAAGTTGTGAGGGATTGTACTACAGATACCACTGCGCACTTAATTTTTGAGAAGATTTTGACCAGGTTTGGATGTTCGAAGATCTTAATGAGCAATAGAGGTACACACTTTGTTAATGAAACCATACAGGCCTTGATGGAAGAATTTCGAATCCATCATGCGAAAAGAACTTCGTATCATCCATAGGCGAATGGAGCTGTAGAATCCTTCAATAACATCTTGAAGCAGGTGCTGACTAAGGTCTGCAATGCAAATCTCAGCGACTGTGACGTGCGCATCCCGTCAGTCCTTTGGGCCTATCACACCACATGCAAGAAAATGACAAGAAAAATGATGTTCCAGATGGTCTATGGAAAGGAGGCCATCATTCCAATGGAGTATATTATTCCTAGCCTCCATATCGCAGCCTTGACTAATATGGTAGAACCGGGTATCATGGAAGAGAATTTAGTGTAGCTAGTGGCTTTGGAGGAAGATCGTTTTATTGCTAATTTCCATCAGCTAGTTCAGAATGCCCAAGAAAAAGCATGGCATGAAAGACATATCCAGCAAAAGATGTTTTCGAAGGAATATTTGGTCCTCCTCTTTGATAGCGAGTTTGCAAAGCACCCAGGGAAGTTCCATCAGCACTAGCTAGGCCCCTATGTGGTAAAAGAAATCACTGATGGTGGAGCTGTCCGGTTAGCTAACCTACGAGGAGAAATGATACCGGGATATGTCAATGGCAGCTAGATCAAACCATATCAGATCAAATGACTATATGGCCGAAGTAGCTGTATGGAGCATAATAAGCCCACAAAAGAAGGCCATGGCGGGCAGGACCAAGGCACACACAGATCACAGATTTGGAGGATCGGGGAGGTGCACTGGGAGTGCAGGGGCATTTCTAGAGTGTAGAAGGTGCACAAAGAGCATATGGGTGCGCTGGGAGTGTAGGAGGTACGCTAGGAGCATAGGGGTGCGCTGGGCGCACAGGAGGTACGAAAACTAGCCATTAGAACAATAAAATCAAGTAAAAAGAAAAATTTACCATTGAAGGAACGGGAAGCCGACATTTAATGCGGAAATTTCCGAAGATTTTTTACCATTTCCTTGATGGTAAGTTTCTGATGAGCCTCGTCCCCACATTGATTGATCCCCATGGCTATAAAAGTAGAAGAATCAATCAAACAAGGGTTCCATATCTCTTGAATAGTTTTTACTTTGCAAGTTTGTCCTTGGCAAGTTTTTTCTTTGAGAGTTTCTGTGCATATTGTGTTCTATTCATGTCTGAGTATCCTACACCCTCTCACAATAGCAACCTTAAGTTCATTTTCTGCACCATAATGACGGTGACCAATCCCACTAAAACCTCAAAATCTGTAACGTCGATAGAAAAATAATCCGAGGAAGTATTGGAAGTCCACCCCGAAGTGGAGGAGGTTGTGTCCACACCCAACAAGGAAAAGTAGAAGGGGAAAGAAAAAGCACAAGGATTAGGGAAACCCATGAAATGGGCTGGGATGAAGCCTCGCACCTCTCCCCGAAATGTGAAGTCCCTGCGGGCGGCGGGCCAAGCAGGCTTGCCTAGGCCAATAAAGAGACCTATGTCTACTCAGGAAAAGGCTTAGATGGTTGAACCAATCAATTGGCTACCACCCTTTCTTCAACCTCGCAGGCCCTCAACATGCACTCCGAAGAATATCAATGGCCTACGCACTTATCTACAGATGTCACTGACTCCGAGCGAGGTCCTCGTCATTAGAGAACCCTTTGGCAAGCTCCATGAGGCAAAATTTGATGACCATGACCTAGCCAATTTGGAGGCCTTCCCCGAGCTCACACTTGAGCTATAACTCAAAAGGATATTGGAAGACGACGGGATAAAGATCGTCCCCATGCACTGGGTGCATAGGTTGGCTGGTTTCGGGCTCTTGAACCTACTGAGGATGCCGCATTTTGGCCATTACAACATTACAGACCAAATTTTGTGCCAACTGCTTGCCTTGGTCCATGATGGTAGCTTGTGGATCCAGGATCGCATCCCTATTGATGCCGCACTTATTCACCGGACTACTGGCCTTCCTATGGAGGCACCAAACCCTATGCTGCGTGTGGGCAAGAAGTATGAGTAGAATATCACTGATAAAGTGCACGAGGATTACCATGTTCTATGGAACACTCGAGGGTTAATGATCAACACCATCAGTGACCCTGCTACACAGATGGGTGTTGGGTATGTGTTATATTCTTTCCATGACTAGCCCCATGCACTGTACATTGTGTTGGGTGCAGCAGGGGGGTCACAGGGGGCCCCCCCTGTCGGGGTCCAGGGCAACGCCTCGGAAAAAAAAAAAATTTGGTGTGTGGACCCACTCATAGGCGGACCCACCCATGTTTTGCGCATGAGTTTGCACATGGTTTTGGGGTAAGATGGTTTTCGGCCCCTGGCATTTTGTAGATCCGGTCAAGGGAACTACAGTTATGTTCTAATCCTGGGTTAATGGATTGGGTTTTATGTATGCTTCGGCATGTATATATATGTGTTGTAACACTAAAAGGAATATAATGAAAAATAAAGCTGGTTGTCCCAATTTGGGATCCAAGGGAAAATATCTGTGTCTATCTGTTTTATGTTTTATGCTCTCGCTATTGTTTATTTTCTATTATAAGATTCATGTGTAGATAATTTATGTTTAGGGTTAAAACCTACATTTGGTATCAGAGTTGTTTCGGCTTCAAGGGGATGCCTTTGCTGCTGAGGGTTTTTTGTTCGGGCCTGAGGTAGACCCTGTTCAGTGGGAGATCTGCGGGATCGATTCTTGCGGTGAAAGAAGATGGCGAGAGGCGAAAAGATAGAGATCGAGAAATTTAATGGTTAGAGTTTTGAGTTGTGGAAGCCCAAGATGTAGGATCTGCTGGTGGATAAAGATCAGTAGATCGCGGTAGATCCAGGTACTAAACCAACGGTAATGTCAGATGAAGACTGGAAGAAACTGGATCGAAAGGCTAAGAGCACAATACGGTTGTGTGTCTTAGATACAATATTGTTGAATGTATCTAGGGAAGCTACGATGAAGAATTTGTGGGAAAAACTTGGGACTTTTTACCAATCTAGGTCTTTGGTGAATAAGTTGTTCCTACGGAAAAATTTGTATAACCTAAGGATGAAGGATGGAGACTCGGTGATAGAGCATCTGAATGCCTTCAATATTGTGGTAAATCAGCTGTCATCTGTTGATATTAAAATCTCAGATGAAGATAAGTGCATCAGTTTGTCGTGTTCTCTATTAGACTCGTGGGACAGTCTGGTTATTGTAATAGGTAGCAATACAACTACCTTTAATTTTGATGACATTGTCTCAGCCTTGTTGTCGGAGGAAATGAGACGGAGAAATATGGAGGGTCAAAATGGAGATGCCTTATCTGTATGAGGAAGGTCCCAAAACAGAAACAAGAATAAGGTTTCGAGTGGGAGATCTAAATCTCCTGGAAAGTTTTGGTATGCGGAAATGCGAGAAAGGAAGGGCACTTCAAAAGAATTTGTAGATCTAAACATCCTAAGAAAGGAAATGGATCTGATGATGCTCCTTTGCGAGGAGGCAAAAACCACCTCGGATGAAGGTGGGGATGTGTATTTAGCTTCTTCTTCAAATACACATGTAGATCATGAGTCATGGTTGATTGACTGAGGTGCATCCTTTCACTTCACTCCCCATAGGGAGTGGTTCTGTGAGTATGAGAAATATGATGGTGGTGATGTCTTCCTAGGGGATGATAGGAAGGCCAGAATCATCGGACGTGGAAAATTCAAGCTGAAGCTGCAAGTTGGAAGGATTAGAACACTTCCTGGTGTTCTGCATATTCCTGCATTGACCAGAAATTTGATTTCTGTAAGCAAGATGGATGATGTAGGTGTAAAAATAGTGTTCGAGAAAGTGTTGAGAATGCAACAAGATGATGGAGCTTAGTGAAAAGAAGTCGCCTTCACTAAGTGGGCCCGCAGGCTATTTTTGGCGCAAAGTCTATTTTTAGACTATGTCTATTTTTAGACATATGGATCATGGTCTATGAGTTGCAGGATGCTATTTGTGGATGGTTGGTCAAGTTGGTAAAAATAGATGGACCTCTATTTTTAGACATTGGGTGGAGTCTATTTTTAGACTGCCAGTCTAAAAATAGATCAGTCGAATATTATTAGCTCTTAATAATATTTGGACTATAAACATTATCTTATCCTCTTAGAGCACTTCAGTTCGAGCTACGGATGTGGCACATGCAGCTGACAAAAGGAATTACGCTATTCCTAGGGTTTAGTTGAGCTATTTCATGGTTGACTTCAGTTAGAACTCATGTGGCAGAGTTTGGTGGAGTTGATGAGACAATTGATGGAGTTGTGTTCGGTTTAACTTAGTTGAACTAGTTGTATTTAGTCTAATTGATAAATACACTAGTGATGAGTGGTGTGAATTAATTATTAATTAATTAACTAATTATTAACTCATAAATCAACTAAAGAATACATCAGTTAACTGCAGTGCATGGACAGTTCAATGGAGACCAGTGTTAGAGATGGGTGAAAGGGTGAGTCTACTATCAGTTGTGACTATAGCTGTGCATGAGATTTGCACACACATTGATTGAGATTTCCAATGAGGATTGCACAGTACAAGCCAGTGGGATTCGAACTTGGATCTCATCATTATTCATCTTGGATTGCGCAGTAGAGGTAGGCTAACAAGTGGAGGAGATTTGAACTTGTGACTTGTTCATATCTGAGCTAGTTAGTGTGTAACAATTGGAGATAGTGCTGAGAGCTTGTGAGGAGTTTTTACTATGATTGTTACATGTTATCTATCATTATAATATACAGATAGTTGGGGGTTTTCAGCTGTAAGCTTTCCCCATTACATACTGTGTTGATATGTGTGATTGATTAATGTTTCAATGTGCGCATGCGATTGTTCTTAATTCCGAAAATTGATGATCAATGGTAGAAGAGGTTATGTATTATGCATGAAGCTCAAATAGTGTGTAATCAGGATAATCTCGGTGAATAACTCATCTATTATTCAAATTTCTACATGGTATCAGAGGAAAGTTGATCATCGGATCTATTACAGTGATTACATTTTATTTCTTTAGGCAGAGTCTGTAAGAGGGCCAGGTAACCTCTGGATCCATCCTTTCTTTGAAAGGTGAAATATCCAGTAAATTCCCCTATAGTATATCTTTGTACTAGAAATACTTTGTTCTCACAAATTCAGATCAGAAGCGGTTGAGTTTTGAGCTGGTGGAATTCGAATTTGCAGCAATGTTTTCTTGGTGTCGAAGTTGAGATGTCTTTCAATGGATTGTGATTGGAGTATGCCCTTGAGGGAAGCTCGAATTATATTGCATGGAAGGACAGGATGGAGGCGGTGCTCGATGACAATGGGCTGAAGGAGTTCATAGATGCTGAAGTTCCAAAGCCTAGCGATGCAGCCTTGGTTGAGGCTTGGCAAAAGAAGACAGCAAAGTGTCGAAGGATTCTGTTGGAGGGCGTGAAGGATCACATAGTGTCCAGCCTGCATGGTAAGGCTTCTCCATTCTTGATGTGGAAAGCCTTGACAGATTTATTCCAAATCAAGAGCGACCAGAGGAAGTTGGCGCTCAAGGATAAACTCAGAAACATAAAGATGGAGAAAGGTGACAGTATGCCCAAGTACCTCACGAAGTTCACACAATGCAGGGATGAGCTGGGAAGTGTGGGGGTGACTGTTGATGATGAGGACTTTTGGTGAGCTTGGCTCTCCTTGGGCTTCCGGAGAGTTGGCATTCCTATCAGGACTCTGTCAATGGTCGGGAGAAATTGCCAGGATGGGAGCGACTTTGGTTGGATCTTGTGCAAGAGGAGATAAGGCGAAGTACCAGGGACGAATCTTCATCAAAGAACTCGTATGAATAAAATTGCGCTTTGGCTGCCAAAGCAAGGAAGGGGGAGAGCAAGAAGAATGCTTCTCAATCCGGTGCGAAAGGCAAGAAGCAGGACATGTCCAAGGTGAAGTACTTTCAACATCACCGGCCATGATTTGATATGCCACAAATTGCCGTAAGAAGAAGAAAAATAAGTAGGCTGTTGGATCTAGAGCTGGAGAGGCCTTAGCCTCGCAGTTTGAGCTGGATTTTTCGTTGATCGCATGCTTGGTCTCAATTATGATGGGTTCAGTGTGGTTTCTTGACAGTGGTGCGTCTTTTCATATGACCGGAGACAAAGATTTGTTTACTGATCTGGATGAGAATGATCTTGGAGTGAACATCGAGATGGGCGATGATGGTAGATATAGTGCGACCGGTATCGGTACCATTTCCTTTGAGAGGAAGTCTGGTAAACCTTTTGTATTGAGGGAAGTGATGCATGTTCCGGGATTGAAGAAGAATCTGATCTCTGACGCGTGTTGAGGCAAGGTTACTTGAGTTGTCTTCGGTGAAGAAGAAACTTTCCTACGTGGTAAGACAACTGGAGAGACCCGAAAGATAGGGGTTCGAGTCAAGAACCTTTATCAGTTGCAAGTAGATGGCTGCGCAGCAATGGCATGCAAGGTGGGAGAAGTGGTGAGACAGGATGATGAGGGCGAACTGTGGCACAGGAGATTGGGCCACCTTCACCATGGAGCTTTGAAGATCTTGCAGCAGATTTCTACTGGACTTCCTAAGGGCACTCTTGCGCAGTCAGATCAGTGCAAGGGGTGTACCTTGGGAAAATTTGTGAAAGCCACCTTTCACGAGAAGGATAGTCGTGCCACAACGATCCTTGAGAGAGTTCACACAGACGTGTGTGGACCTTTCTCAGTAGCTTCGACAGCAAAGCACAAGTACTATGTGATCTTTGTTGATGATTTCTCTCGGAAGTGCTGGATCTTCTTCATGCAGAAGAAGAGCGAGACATACTCAAAGTTCTGTGAGTTCAAGGCGCTGGTTGAGAAGGAATAGGGGAAGCATGTGAAGGCTCTTAGGAGCGACAATGGTGGTGAATTCATCTCTGCTGAATTCAAGGACTTTTGCAGTGCAGAAGGAATTCAGGAGCTCCTGCTTCCTCATCTACCATGAACGGGGTGGCTGAGCGGAAGAACAGAACGATCGTGGGTGCTGCACGGGCGATGTTGCATGATCGGGGCCTACCCATTCACTTGTGGGCGGAGGCATGCAATAATGCAGTATATGTGCAGAACCGTTGTCCTGACAAGATACTTGGCATGAGTACACCCGAGGAGGCGTTTTCTGGTAAGAGGCCTGATATTTCCCATTTGAGGATTTTTGGTTCACCTGTTTACATTCATGTGACGAAGGATGTCAGGAAGAAGCTGGAGCCGACTGCAGAGGTTGGGATATTTGTGGGGTACACTGATACACCCCACAACTATCGTGTGTATTTTCCAGACAGTCGCAAGACTGTTGTGCGACGGGATATCAAATTTCAGGAGGAGAAAGCCATGTAGTGTTCGCTTGAGAGGGAGCCACACTTGCATGCAGATGAGGAGCTATTAGTTCCTAAGGATGAGCTTGAAGATGTGGATCAACCACAAGAGGAAGTTCATGGAGTGGAAGAGACCACTCCATGAGGCTCGCCATCGGAAGGCGGAAGCACACTACGAGCGGCGAGTGGCTCAAGATGCGGAGAGGGTTGTACAGGACCACCTATAGCCTGTGTGACCAAAAGCCGATCCTGAGGCAGAATTTACTTTTGGATACCGCATGCAGCAGGCAAGTGTATCGTGTGAGAGCCATCCTCTTTCGAGGAAGGCATGGAGGACCGCTATCAGGTAGATTCCATGGTGGAAGAGTATGATTCGATTGTCAGAAACAGTGCATGGGAGATTGTCCCGAGGCCGGAGGGGAAATCAGTGGTGGGTTCGAGATGGATATACAAAGTGAAGCAGGCAGCTAACGGGAGTGTGGAGAAGTACAAGGCAAGATTTGTTGCCCGAGGCTTTTCACAAATTGAGGGGATCGATTATGAGGAGACCTTTGCACTTGTCGCAAGGTATTCTTCCATACGGACGATCCTAGCTCTCTCAGCACAGATGGGGTGGCACATTCATCAGATGGATGTGAAGACTGCGTTCCTCAATGGATTCATTGAGGAGGAAGTGTACATAGAGCAGCCCGAAGGTTTCGAGATCTGCAGCAGTGAGTCGCATGTGTGAAAGCTCAAGAGAGCGCTATATGGGTTGAAACAAGCACCTCATGTGGTACACATGGATGGAAATAGGTTATTTGCGGACTTGGATTCTCCAAGAGTGAGGCGGTCCAGAACCTACCCAGTTGTGGTGGAGGGTAAGTTGATGATCATTTCACTTTATTTAGATGATTTGATTTTGATAGGTGATGAAATATTGATACACTCATGCAAGGCTGATCTTGCAAAGGAGTTTGAGATGAAGGACTTGGGCCTCCTTCATTATTTCTTGGGTTTGGAAATTTGGCAACGCAGTGATGGACTATTTTTTTCTCAAGGCAAGTATGCCCGGGAGATACTGGAGAAGTTCAACATGCATGGATGCAAGGCTGTTGATACTCCTCTTCCTGGTGGATGGAGGAAGGAGGATGCTACTTCAGCGGAGGTAGTGGATTCCAATGTTTATCGACAGTTGGTGGGGTCGCTTATGTATCTGGTCAATACATGACCTGATATATGCTATGCTGTTAACCAGCTTTCGCAAGCTATGGTTAAGCCTACCAAGCTCTTCTGGAAGGCAGGCAAGCATGTATTGCGTTATCTTAGAGCACATCAGGATATGGCTTGTGGTACAGATAGGAGGATGAGGTGAAGCTATGTGGCTTCACAGATGCAGATTGGGAAGGGAGCCCAACGGACAGAAAGAGCACATCTGGAGGGATCTTCACTATCGGGTCGACACCAGTTTCTTTGTACAACAGGAAGCAGAGATCTATGGCACTTAGTTCAGCAGAGGCTGAGTATATGGCAGCAAGCTTGGCTGCATGCGAGGCCATATGGATGAGGAAGATCCTGGTCGGGTTGTTCGGGTCACACTTGGAGCCTACTGTGATTTATTGTGATAACCAGAGTTGCATTAAACTCTCGGATAATCCAGTATTTCATGATAGATCCAAACACATCGACATCAGGTACCATCATATCAGAGATTGTGTGCAGCAGAGAATCATGTTACTTTCATATATTCCCACGGAGGATCAGGATGCTAATATCTTGACGAAGGCGCTCACCAGGAGCAAATTCGAATACCACAGAGGCAGAATAGGGGTTGCAGATAATCCATATCTTGTTGAGAGGGAGTGTTGAAAATGCAACAAGATGATGGAGCTTAGTGAAATGAAGTCGCCTTCACTAAGTGGGCCGCAGGCTATTTTTGGCGCAAAGTCTATTTTTAGACTATGTCTATTTTTAGACATATGGATCATGGTCTATGAGTTGCAGGATGCTATTTATGGATGATTGGTCAAGTTGGTAAAAAATAGATGGACCTCTATTTTTAGACATTGGGCGAAGTCTATTTTTAGACTGCCAGTCTAAAAATAGATCAGTCAAATATTATTAGCCCTTAATAATATTTGGACTATAAACATTATCTTATCCTCTTGGAGCACTTCAGTTCAAGCTACGGATGTGGCACATGCATCTGACAGAAGGAATTACGCTATTCCTAGGGGTTAGTTGAGCTATTGCATGGTTGACTTCAGTTAGAACTCATGTGGCAGAGTTTGGTGGAGTTGATGAGACAATTGATGGAGTTGTGTTCGGTTTAACTTAGTTGAACTAGTTGTATTTAGTCTAACTGATAAATACACTAGTGATTAGTGGTGTGAATTAATTATTAATTAATTCACTAATTATTAACTCATAAATCAACTAAATAATACATCAGTTAACTGTAGTGCATGGACAGTTCAGTGGAGACCAGTGTTAGAGGTGGGTGAAAGGGTGAGTCTACTATCAGTTGTGACTATAGCTGTGCATGAGATTTGCAAACACATTGATTGAGATTGCCAATGAGGATTATGTAGTACAAGCCAGTGGGATTCAAACTTGGATATCATCATTACTCATCTTGGATTGCGCAGTAGAGGCAGGCTAACAGGTGGAGGAGATTTGAACTTGTGACTTGTTCATATCTGAGCTAGTTAGTGTGTAACAATTGGAGATAGTGTTGAGAGCTTGTGAGGAGTTTGTGCTATGTATTGTTACATGTTCTCTATCATTATAATATACAGATAGTTGGGGGTTTTCAGCTGTAATCTTTCCCCATTACATACTGTGTTGATATGTGTGATTGATTAATGTTTCAATGTGTGCATGCGATTGTTCTTAATTCCGCAAATTGATGATCAATGGTAGAAGAGGTTATGTATTATGCATGAAGCTCAAATAGTGTGTAATCAGGATAATCTCGGTGAATAACTCATCTATTATTCAAATTTCTACAGAAATATGCCTACAAGATGGTTCGGGGAGCACTGGTATTAATGCGGGGAATTCGGACTGGAACTTTGTACAATCTACAAGGTAGCACTGTTATTTATGGGTGTAATAGTTTTGTGGTTCCTGAAATTGGAGTGAAAATCCTAGATATCTTCGGATAAAATACCATGCTATGGCATCAAAGGCTTGGACATATTGGAGAGAAGGGCCTTCGGATACTGCATAGAAATGGTATGGTAGAAGGTATGTCTAATTTCTCTCTGGATTTTGATTTCTGTGGACATTCTGTATATGGGAAGCAGAATCGGGTGAGTTTTTCTTCTGGTGCTAAGAGGGTGAACAAGATATTAGAACTTGTGCACAGTGATGTGTTTGGACCTGTGTCAGTTCCATCACTGGGAAAGTCGGTGTACTATGTTTCATTCATAGATGACTTCTCAAGGAATACATGGATATATTTCTTGAGGAAGAGATCTGAAGTCTTTGACAAATTTAAAGAATTTAAGGCTCTGATGGAAAACTAGACAGAGAAGAAGATAAAAGCGCTGAGGACAGATAATGGTGGGGAGTTCTGCAAGAAGGAATTTGAAGAGTTCTGTAAGAAGTGTGGTATAGCACGGTAGAAGAATACTCCATACACACCTCAGAAAAATGGAGTTGCAGAAAGAATGAACAGAACACTGATGGAAAAGGGAAGAAGCATGCTCAGTGGTACCGAGTTAGGACACGAATTCTGGGTAGAGGCAGTGGAGACTGCATGTTACTTAGTTAACAAATCACCTTCATCAGCGTTGGAGGATAAGACTCCACATGAGGTATGGACTGGTAAGAAACCCTCTCTTTCACATCTAAGGGTATTTGGATATGATGCGTATGTACATGTTCCAAAGGACAAAAGGACCAAGTTGGATAATAAATCTGAAAGGTGCATATTTATTGGGTATAAGGATGGTTTAAAGGGTTACAAGCTTTGGAACCCATAAACAAGGAAGGTTGTGTACAGCCGAGATGTGGTGTTTAGAGAAGTGAAAGATGTTGTTAAACATGAATTCCTACCAAAGGAACCTGAGAAGATAGAGTTTGAGCTAAAGGAGGATGAATCGGACTCTACAACAGAAGAAGACTCAGAAGATGAAGAGCCACAAACTCCAGCTTTGAGAAGATCAGTTCGGGAAAGAAGGCAACCAGAAAGGTATAGTCCATCTACTTTATGTTCAGGTTTTGCCTTAACTATAACTGATGATGAACCCAGAACTGTCAGGGAGGCAGTAGATTCAGAGGATGGAAAACTCTGGAAGGAGGCCATGGTTGATGAAATGGCATCCTTGCACAAAAACGATGCATGGGATCTAGTGGAGTTGTCGGCTGGAAGGAAGCCCATTGGGAGCAAATGGGTGTTTAAGAAGAAGATGAATGTAGAAGGCAAGGTGGAGAAATACAAAGCTCGATTAGTAGCGAAAGGTTATTCCCAGGTGCCGGGAATTGATTTTGGTGATATTTTTTCTCCTGTTGCCAAAGTTACTTCTATTAGATTACTTTTATCTGTTGCTGCTGCATTTGATTTTGAGATAGAACAGATGGATGTGAAGACGACATTTCTTCACGGGGATCTAGAAGAGGAGATCTACATGAAGCAACCTGAAGGCTTTATGGTGAAGGGTAAGAAAGAACTAGTATGCAGGTTGAAGAAGTCTCTGTATGGGTTAAAACGGTCACCAAGGATGTGGTATCAGAAATTTGATACCTATATACGGGGACTTGGCTTCACTAGAAGCAAGGAGGATCACTGTGTTTATTTTAAATTAATTGGTGACCGTGTTATTTATTTGGTCTTGTATGTGGATGATATGTTGTTGATTGGAAATGACAAGGAAATTATCCAATATTTGAAGACCCAACTGTTCTCCAAATTCGACATGAAGGATCTTGGTGCTGCAAACTATATTTTGGGCATGGAAATTAAGAGAGATCGGGCAAAGAGGAAGCTCTGGTTAAACCAGAGGAAGTATGTCGAGACTATATTTTGTAGAGGTTCAATATGCAGGATAGTAAACTGGTGAATGTTCCTATTCCTGTAGGTGTAAAGTTGTCTGTTGAGCAGTGTCCCAAGACACAAGAAAAAGAGGAGGATATGTCCCGTGTTCCATATCCAAGTGTAGTGGGTAGCTTGATGTATGCAATGGTCTATACTAGACCAGACATTGCACATGCAGTGGGAGTATTGAGCAGGTTTATGTCAAACCCAGGGAAGGAGCATTGGACAGCAGTGAAGCAAGTTTTGAGATATTTACGTGGCACTAGTGATTATGGTTTGTGCTACCGGGGAAGACCAGGATTAGAAACAATGTTGGATATTCGTGGTTTTGTTGATGCAGATTGGGCTGGAGATCTTGACTAAAGAAGATCTACAAGTGGGTATGTGTTTAGCCTATTCGGAGGTGCAGTCAGTTGGATGAGTAAAAGACAGTCTGTAGTGGCACTTTCAACTACAGAGGCAGAATACATAGCAGCCACTCATGCAAGCAAGGAAGTAGTTTGGTTGCAGAGATTGTGTTCAAGTATGGGGTTGGTACAACAAACTATAAGGATAGACTGTGATAGCCAAAGTGCAATTTTCTTGGCTAAGAACCCTGCTTGTCATTCAAAGACAAAGCACATTGATGTTCAATATCACTTTGTTAGAGATATGGTTGAGGCTAAAAGGGTGTTGCTGGTAAAGGTGGACACTTTGAAGAATGTTGCAGATGCATTGATGAAGTCTGTGAGCACTCAAAATTTCTCTTGGTGTAGAGAAAAAATGGGTGTTGAAGAATTGGCCCAATGACTAAGCTCTCCTGTGGCCCCCTGTGGAAAGAAAACAACAAGTGGGAGAATGTTGGGTATGTGTTATATTCTTTCCATGACTAGCCCCACGTGTTGTACGTTGCGTCGGGCGCAGCAGGGGGGTCACGGTGAGACGTGACCCCTTTGTTAGGAGTCGAGGGCGGTGCCCCGAGAAAAAAAAAAAAAAAAATTTGGTGTGCGGACCCACTCATAGGCAAACACCTTGTGTTTTTGCATGAGTTTGCACACGGTTTTGTAGGTTTTAACCCTGAACAAAAATTATCTACTCACGAATCATATAATAGAAAATAAATAATAGCGAGAGCATAAAACATAAAACGTATAAACACAGAGATTTTTCCCTGGATCCCAAATCGGGACGACCAACTTGATTTTTCATTATATTCATTTTAGTGTTACAACACATATATATACATGCTAAAGCATACAAAAACCCCAATCCATTAACCCTGGATTAGAACATAACCATAGTTCCCTTGACCGGATCTACAAAAAATACCAGGGGCCAAAAACCATCATACCCCAATACCATGTGCAAAACCATGCACAAAACCATGGACACGGACTACCCACCGGAAATTAAGGACCAAACATTTTCGCGGGGGGCGGCGCACGGACCCCGACCGAGGGGGGGCTACGCCCCCCCCACCGCGAGCCCCAATTGCGCCCGGTGCAAAGGCTATCGCCCCCTCTTACCCCGCGCGTGGCAGTATTGGAAAGAATATAACACATACCCAACATCCTCCCACTTGTTGTTTTCTTTCCACGGGGGGCCACAGGACAGCTTAGTCATTTGGCCAATTCTTCAACACCCATTGTTTCTCTACACCAAGAGAACTTCTGAGTGCTCACAGACTTCGTCAATGCATCTGCAACATTCTTCAAAGTGTCCACCTTTACCAGCAACACCCTTTTTAGCCTCAACCATATCTCTAACAAAGTGATATTGAACATCAATGTGCTTTGTCTTTGAATGATAAGCAGGGTTCTTAGCCAAGAAAATTGCACTTTGGCTATCACAGTCTATCCTTATAGCTTGTTGTACCGACCCCATACTTGAACACAATCTCTGCAACCAAACTGCTTCCTTGCTTGCATGAGTGGCTGCTATGTATTCTGCATCTGTAGTTGAAAGAGCCACTACAGACTATCTTTTACTCATCCAACTAACTGCGCCTCCAAATAGGCTAAACACATACCCACTTGTAGATCTTCTTTGGTCCAGATCTCCAGCCCAGTCCGCATCAACAAAACCACGAATGTCCAACATTCTTTCCAATCCTGGTCTTCCCTGGTAGCACAAGCCATAATCACTAGTGCCACGTAAATATCTGAAAACCCGCTTCACTTTTGTCCAATTCTCCTTCCCTGGGTTTGACATAAACCTGCTCAATACTCCCACTGCATGTGCAATGTCTGGTCTAGTACAGACCATTGCATACATCAGGCTACCCACTGCACTTGCATATGGAACACGGGATATATACTCCTCTTCTTCTTGTGTCTTGGGACACTGTTCAGCAGACAGATTTACACCTATAGGAATAGGAACATTCACCAGTTTACTATCCTGCATATTGAACCTCTGCAATATAGTCTCGACATACTTCCTATGGTTTAACCAGAGCTTCCTCTTTGCCTGATCTCTCTTAATTTCCTTGCCCAAAATATAGTTTGCAGCACCCAGATCCTTCATGTCGAATTTGGAGAACAGTTGGGTCTTCAAATCTTGGATAATTTCTTTGTCATTTCCAATCAACAACATATCATCCACATACAAGACCAGATATATAACACGATCACCAATTAATTTAAAATAAACACAATGATCTTCCTTGCTTCTGGTGAATCCAAGTCCCCGTATATAGGTATCAAATTTCTGATACCACATCCTTGTTGACTGTTTTAACCCATACAGAGACTTCTTCAACCTGCATACCAGTTCTTTCTTACCCTTCACCATAAAGCCTTCAGGTTGCTTCATGTAGATCTCCTCTTCTAGATCCCCGTGAAGAAAAGTTGTCTTCACATCCATCTGTTCTATCTCAAAATCAAATGCAGCAGCAACAGATAAAAGTAATCTAATAGAAGTAACTTTGGCAACAGGAGAAAAAATATCACCAAAGTCAATTCCCAGCACCTGGGAATAACCTTTCGCTACCAACCGAGCTTTGTATTTCTCCACCTTGCCTTCTACATTCATCTTCTTCTTAAACACCCATTTGCTCCCAATGGGCTTCCTTCCAGCCGGCAACTCCACCAAATCCCATGCATCATTTTTGTGCAAGGATGCCATTTCATCAACCATGGCCTCCTTCCAGAGTTTTCCATCCTCTGAATCTACTGCCTCCCTCATAGTTCTGGGTTCATCATTAGTTATAGTTAAGGCAAAACCTGAACAGAAAGTAGATGGACTATACCTTTCTGGTTGCCTTCTTTCCCGAACTGATCTTCTCAAAGCTGGAGTTTGTGGCTCTTCATCTTCGGAGTCTTCTTCTGTTGTAGAGTCTGATTCATCCTCCTTTAGCTCAAACTCTATCTTCTCAGGTTCCTTTGGTAGGACTTCATGTTTAACAACATCTTTCCCTTCTCTAAACACCACATCTCGGCTGTACACAACCTTCCTTGTTTCTGGGTTCCAAAGCTTGTAACCCTTTAAACCATCCTTATACCCAATAAAGATGCACCTTTCAGATTTATTATCCAACTTGGTCCTTTTCTCCCTTGGAACATGTACATATGCATCACATCCAAATACCCTTAGATGTGAAAGAGAGGGTTTCTTACCAGTCCATACCTCATGTGGAGTCTTATCCTCCAACGCTGATGAAGGTGATCTGTTAACTAAGTAACATGCAGTCTCCACTGCCTCTGCCCAGAATTCTTGTCCTAACCCGGTACCATTGAGCATGCTTCTTGCCTTTTCCATCAGTGTTCTATTCATTCTTTCTGCAACTCCATTTTGCTGAGGTGTGTATGGAGTAGTCTTCTGTCGTGCTATACCACACTTCTTACGGAACTCTTCAAATTCCTTCTTGCAGAACTCCCCACCATTATCTGTCCTCAACGCCTTTATCTTCTTCTCTGTCTGGTTTTCCACCAGAGCCTTAAATTCTTTAAATTTGTCAAAGACTTTAGATTTATTCCTCAAGAAATATATCCATGTATTCCTTGAGAAGTCATCTATGAATGAAACATAGTACACAGACTTTCCCAGTGATGGAACTGACACAGGTCCAAACACATCACTGTGCACAAGTTCTAATATCTTGTTCGCCCTCTTAGCACCAGAAGGAAAACTCACCCGATTCTGCTTCCCATATACACGATGTTCACAGAAATAAAAATCCAGAGAGAAATTAGACATACCTTCTACCATACCATTTCTATGCAGTATCTGAAGGCCCTTCTCTCCAATATGTCCAAGCCTTTGATGCCATAGCATGGTCTTTCTCGGTTTCTGACCTGAGCTTTAGTCCCACTCGGGAACACGGAAGCTTACACCCATCAATAACAGTGCTAACTTGTAGCTTGTACAGAGTTCCAGTCCGAACTCCCCGCATTAATACAGGTGCTCCCCGAACCATCTTGCAGGAATCTTTCTCGAACACTGTTTTTACACCTGCATCATCCATCTTGCTTACAGAAATCAGATTTCTGGCCAATGCAGGAATATGCAGAACACCAGGAAGTGTTCTAATCCTTTCACCTTGCAGCTTCAGCTTGACCTTTCCACGTCCGATGATTCTGGCCTTCCTATCATCCCCTAGGAAGACATCACCACCATCATATTTCTCATACTCGTAGAACCACTCCCTATGGGAAGTGAAGTGAAAGGATGCACCTGAGTCAATCAACCATGACTCATGATCTACATGTGTATTTGAAGAAGAAGCCAAATACACATCGCCACCTTCATCCGAGGTGGTTTTTGCCTCTGCAGAAGAAGCATCCTCAGATCCCTTTCCTTTCTCGGGAGCTTTAGATCTGCAGTCCTTTTTGTAGTGCCCTTCCTTTCCGCATTTCCAGCACACCTTTACAAACTTTCCAGGAGATTTAGATCTCCCTCTAGATTTGGATCTCCCACTCGAAACCTTATTCTTGTTTCTGTTCTGGGACCTTCCTCGTACAGATAAGGCATCTCCATTCTGACCCTCCATATTTCTCCGTCTCATTTCCTCCGACAGCAAGGCTGAGACAATATCATCAAAGTTCAAGGTAGTTGTATTGCTACCTATTGCAATAACCAGACTATCCCACGAGTCTGGTAGAGAGCACAACAAACTGATGCACTTATCTTCATCTGAGATTTTAATATCAACAGACGACAACTGACTTACCACAGTATTGAAGGCGTTCAGATGCTTTGTCACCGAGTCTCCATCCTTCATCCTCAGGTTATACAGCTTTTTTAGCAGGAACAACTTATTCACCAGAGACTTTGATTGGTACAAAGTCCAAAGTTTTTCCCACAAATTCTTTGCCGTAGCTTCCCCGGATACATTCAACAATACTGAATCTGACACACACAACCGTATTGTGCTCTTAGCCTTCCGATCCAGTTTCTTCCAGTCTTCATCTGACATTGTCGTTGGTTTAGTACCTGGATCTACCGCGATCCACTGATCTTTATCCACCAGCAGATCCTCCATCTTGAGCTTCCACAACTCAAAACTCTGACCATTAAATTTATCGATCTCTATCTTTCCGCCGCTCGCCATCTTCTTTCACCGCAAGAATCGATCCCGCAGATCTCCCACTGAACAGGGTCTACCACAGGCCCGAGCAAAAAACCCTCAACAACAAAGGCATCCCCTTGAAGCCGAAACAACTCTGATACCAAATGTAGGTTTTAACCCTGAATAGAAATTATCTACACACGAATCTTATAACAGAAAATAAACAATAGCGAGAGCATAAAACATAAAACAGATAAACACAGAGATTTTCCCCTGGATCCCAAATCAAGACGACCAGCTTGATTTTTCATTATTTTCCTTTTAGTGTTACAACACATATATATACATGCCGAAGCATACATAAACCCCAATCCATAAACCCTGGATTAGAACATAACCATAGTTCCCTTGACCGGATCTACAAAAATACCAGGGGCCGAAAACCATCGTACCCCAATACCATGTGCAAAACCATGCACAAAACCATGGACGCGGACTACCCGCTAGAAATTAAGGACCAATAACACATACCCAACAGGTTTTGGGGTACGATGGTTTTCGGCCCCTGGAATTTTGTAGATCCAGTCAAGGGAACTACGGTTACGTTCTAATCCTGGGTTAATGGATTGGGGTTTATGTATGCTTTGGCATGTATATATATGTGTTGTAACACTAAAAGGAACATAATGAAAAATCAAGCTAGTTGTCCCGATTTGGGATCCAGGGGAAAATCTCTGTGTTTATCTGTTTTATTTTTTATGCTCTTGCTATTGTTTATTTTCTGTTATAAGATTCATGTGTAGATAATTTATGTTCAGGGTTAAAACCTACAATGGGTACCTTGTTGCTGGCATGCAAGTTGATGCACAAATTTTAGGCTGCAATCATTCCTACGTACGTAATTCAGCTGGCAGAAAGATATGAAAGGTGGGTGGGCTTCAATTGGGCCCAGTACCTATGCAAAAATTTCTAGCAAATGTTCGCGAGGCCCAGGATCAGGTGCATGCTTTTTTCTACTCCTGGTTGCTGCTTCTCATTGCATTGGTCGCATGGGAAGCCCTGGAAGATTTGGTCCTCCCTGAGCTCATGCTTGATATGTGTGAAGGGGCACACTACAAAAATTTGTGGGACTCTAAGGACGCGTAGCATATTGAAGACAACCAAGTCTTCTGGGTCCTCTTTCAGAGTGGATTGGTGGCTACAACCAATTCCCGACCGCGCTTGTCACTCACCATGTCTGAAAAATACAAGAGCATGGCAGTGTTTTAGGTAACCGTGCATAAAGTCCAAGTTAGAGGCCGCAAGGACCCAGCATGGGTCTCACTCCCATACATGGTTGCAGATGAGGACATTGACCGCTTAATCATGACCCAGCATCCATAATGGAAGATTGGGTTCAAATCAGGTGCAAAGGGCACTGCAGGGACAAGAGCTACAAACGCACCTCGCCCGACACCACCAAAGAAACTAGAGGGTAGGGCCAGGGTACGGGGAAGGAAATGGTACCAACAACGCAAACAAATTCACAACAAGGAAAACATATGGGGAAGGAAACAGAACCAGCATTGCATAAGGGTTTGCAGCAAGGCACAAGTACTGGTAAGGGCGCAGAACCGGCCTCGCGGAAGGACTCGCAGCAGGATCTGGACACAGAAGGTCGGGACGAAGGAGGTGCTGACTCCCCTCGGGGTAACAAACGGACTGGTGACCTTGTTAAGGGGCCACGTAAGAAGCAACGAGCCATCCGACTAGAACGTGGCATAGGAGTTACACTGACAGAAGATGACCTTGAGCAGATTGTAGATGTGGTCACCTTGGCTACAAAAGACAAATGGTTGGCTTTGGAAGAGCAGCAGAAAGCCACATTCGGTACACTCCAGGCTGAGCTTCGTGCTCTGTAGCTCAAAACAGACACCTTTCAAACTAGCATGATCCAGGCATGGTCAACCACAACAACAAGCAGCGTAGTAATCAGTACGCCAGAAATCTACCTCTGGCCTCTCCCAGGCACAACCTTCATACTGATTCCACCCAACTTAGGGGCGCAAGTCCAGGCCTATGTAGAGGTGCAGTTGGATCTCGCTCACCTTCCACATGAATCATTGCAGGTCCTTTACACGTCTCTTTTCGAAGAGTTTCAACATCGAGACCAACAATTTCACCATCAACTCAGTGTAGCTGAGCAAACAATTGAGGAGAAAACCACTGAAGTGTCCCAGGCCCAGGCTACCTATACCGTCATCTCCGTGCAATAGATAAAACTGGAGCACTTAATCAGTAGGCTCTGCATGGACGTTACTGAATATATCCCGACTACTGCCACCCCCCAGGCCAAGATTAAGGGGTTGGTCGCAGCACTAAAGGCCTCAAGGACCGAGATCGAGGCAGTCAAAACACATATGGAATCGTAGATTATGGATTTACAGGCCATGCTGCAGCCATAAACACCACCAGAGGTAAGGGCCCAGTGATTCGCACTGGTTACAAAGGATACAAATGTTATTACAGGACAGATTGCTCAAGGCACATAATTGTCGGAAACAGCTATGCAGCTGTGGACAAAGGTGCCTCGTGACCCCTTCGTGCGAGAAATCAACTAGGCATTGTGCCAGAAAGAAGAAGAGCTTGACCAACTAGAGGCTACACTAACCACTCTAGTCCCTGCTCAGCGATTGGCTCGACTACGCACCAACCATGCAATCAGAGATGACATGGAGGCTCTCCGATAGAGGAAGAAGATGTTGAGAAATCACCTCAAGCCATGGGTGGATGAGGCCCTCAAGTTTTCCCAGGATGTTGATATCACAGTAAAGTAGCTGAACCAAACTGTATAGATCATCACTGTTGCTATGGAAGGCCCAACCTCACAAAAGTTAGTGGATATAGCCCAGAATGTTGTTGCGTAAAGTGGAGTGCTTCCCCCGCTGGTGGATGCAATCAAGCAGTTGCAAGCAAAGATGGAGAACCCATGACCGTAGTGACTCAGGAGGAGTCACAAGATTGTGTTGGGGGACTGTTGGGATAGGGTCCCCTAAAGCTGTGAATTTTGTACAATTTTGTATATTTTTGGTATTAATTAGTCTAATGCAGGGGTTTTAGGTGGGTCAAAGCCCTAAATGCATTGTAATGGGTCAAGGGTAGACCTAGAGTCTACAAACCACAGTTTTTTGACCACAGGATAACATAGGCTACATAAATATGAATAGATGAATAGTTAGAATTTAAAGGTAGGCCTAAATGTGAATTAAGGCTACGTGTGAACTACTAGATCTGTTTGGGTTGGTTTTGGGTAAGGAATCCTACTGGCTGTGTGCGTGGAGATCCTAAGTCCTGTTGTGTACAGACCCTACTGGTTGTGTGCGTAAGTGATATTTTGGGGTTGTAATTGGGTTTTTGGATGCGAATATATGCAGATATAGTTGAAGTATCTCTATGTTATCTGTTGTGTTACTGTTGTTGTGAATCTATTATGTTTGTTAAGCTACGTATGCATATTTTTTATTAATCCGAGCTGCAAAGATATCTGTGATATTGCTTTAAGTTGTGGAGGTATCTATGGTTCTGATAGAAGTTTATATATGATCTGTTACTAGCTGCGAGTACAATTCTCTATGATGATATTTGGTATTACGCACGTGGATGCGAAGGTAGCGATTAAATCTGATAATTGTGCTAAGGTTATAAGCTGAATAGACTATTAAAAGCCGCGAATACCCTGACTCTGTGTAGATCTTATAATTTCAACCACCGATCTGCCCTCATTACCTACTCTCTCCTAGGGTGCAGAAGCGTGGTTCCAGCACCCACCCATACTACTTCGGGTGAGACCTTGGCCTGCAACGCAGGTCATTTCCAAAAGGGCTAGTAGTATAGGGATTTGTTGGAAAACCTTAACCTCCAAACCTGGGTCAGGACCCCTCAACCCAACACTTTCTATCGAGAATCTCCCATTCTGCATCTGTCATACTCGCCAACTTCTTTGTTTTTTTTCTTAATGGTAGGTACATATATTTATTATACATATAATCTTTCATCTACATCTTCCATAGTGGGTAGTTTTTTCAGTTAAATTTCTCGACCCTAAACCTACCATCTTACACCATTGCTCCCACTCGAACTAGGAACCCTTCTTTCCTGCGAGTTTATCTGTCAAATAAACCTTCAGCTCTTATACCAGTTGTTAGAAAATTATATATTACAGAGAAATGGAACACATAAAATATGTGGAAATAAAAACATAGTAAACATATAAATTAATATAGAAACATAAATATGTGGTTCACCCAACCTGGGCTACGTCCACGGAAACATCCATTCCTACCTTTATATTATCCAGAAAAATAAAGAGACACAACCTATAGCAGATCCACTATAATATCCTCTTCTCTCTCACACAATCCCCCTTTCTTTTTTCGGTTTAGAATATACACACAATACACAGCTAAAATACAATTCCATCATACAACAGAGGGGTTGCCTTCTAGGGAAAAAAGAACCCTAAATTAAATGTAACTTCTACCGTCAGATCATCTACCTAATGAATGGCACAAATTGAATACGAAATTATAATATTTTACAAGGAAATTTTACATTTATTTTTAGATTTGGGGGCACTACCCCCGAAACCCCCCGCCAGGGGGGCGCTCCAAAATGGCATCGTCGCGCCCTTGGACCCCCCTGACAGCAATCAAACGACGAGAGGAATTGCTACCCCATTAAGAACAGGGGTCCAACGCGGTGATACATCTAAATAAGGAATATAATCAGGCTCGACACCCAACATCATCAAATATGATGAGATCCAACTCTGTTCTGGTGTTTCTGTAATGCATACAATTCTGTTGTATTTTTCATTATTGCAAAAAATATTGATTTTGTCACCTCTGAGTATTGTCATCTACCTGTCCAAAAGTATCTTTATTGCGTTAACGCTGCTGCAACACTCCAAAGTTAATGTTTCCAACACCATTAACATTTTCATGAAATTTAACATTGCCAACACCATTAACATTGTCATTAATATCAATGATGGCAATACCATTAACGCTACCAATACCATGAAAATTAATTATGCCAACACTGCTATAATGCATAGATGTTACCTTTGCACTACCACCATAATATATATTAACCAAAATGTGATAAGCCTGTAGAATATGTAACATTAGATCTCATCTAGTCCTCTGTTCATTTTATCATAACATATCATGTTAATGTAATAATGACTTTGTAACATCCAGCCTTTGAATTAAATTATTCCTCCTCTTTCCTACTATATTAAAATTTTCACTTATGTGTCTCTGCAATCTCTTGTTCTTCTCTTATCTGATCAAATAGGTCATCTTTCTTCTCCAGTTGCCTTCTTTTTATTTTCTCTTCATAAACGCTACTTTCATGTCACCTTTTTTTCTCCAATCCTCATCATCAATTTATTTTTGAAATTCTTCAACTTCAATCGAAGGGAAGGGTTGCAAAAATGGTAGTACCAGTGGAAAGAATGATGGATTTGGAGCTGGTGTTTGGTAGCCATGGTGTATCATTGACTTGTCTCTTTCATATATCATTTGTCATAACATCAATTTTTATGTCATACCAAGGATAAATGATCATAGTTCTTCTCTTCTCATTGATACATTTCACTTTCCAACCCATTGTTTGAAAAAAAAGGTCCCTCTATATAATTCATCAAAATTGTTCTTTAATCCTAATCCTCCTATTGTTTCTTTTTTTATTTTCTTCCTTCTTCCTTTTTTTTTTATTTTCTGGAAAAACTACTAACACACAAACTGTCAGCATTAGTAATATTTTGATCTTGGTTTTTGTTCACAACCAGGAAGTCAATATTTTTGCGTCTCTGGTTTGTTTCAAAAATTTTGACATGCATTTTGTCATAATTTCCATGTAATCTCCAATTTTTTCTCCAGTTCTTAATAGTACTCAAAGAACCATAAATAAAATTTCTCTGGATTATGCATATTCTATAACTCTTTGACACTACACCATCAATGTAACTTGAATCCTTTCCTTCAACGTCACTTAGAACTACAACCAACACTTTCATTTTATTCAAAGCTCATCTTACATCTTCAATGACATATTTTCAAGACTTACCAACCTTCAAATCCAATTGTATTCGGGTTTCTCTCTTTTATCACAGACATGATGACTCTATTGCTACTTAGAGAAGCTCCCCCTAAAACCATGATGGCTTGTTCATGTCATTGATGTAATAAGATGATCATTTTTCTTCGTTTTCTATACTTCAATAGGTTGCTCTCTATTGTTTTTATTTATTTTTGATCCATTGTTTGGTTTTCTTTAATTAGATTTTCTCATCTGTCTAGAGTACTTTAGGATATTTGGCAAATTACAGTCTTTGGCTCTGTTGACAAAGTTTCCACATAAATAAAATTTTATATAACCGATCCAAGGAATGAGTGATGTTTGATTTCTTGAGTCATTTCTATTTTTATTTACATACTTTTTGCATTCAGTAGGGCTATGTCGAAATTCATTACATAGATAGCTAGTAACCATAGAAATGATTTGTGTACCTAGTGAATGAATGTCTTCTTTATTTGATTTCTTGAGGGAGCCTTCTCATTTGTTGCATCTTCTATTGATTATTATTGGTTTGTTTTTTCTTACAATCTGCTACCACATGTCCATGTTCAAGGCAAGGAAAATATGTGATGTTTTTCCCATGAACAAAGAATCTCCTTTGATGACATGCATGTTGTCATCATTTCCATGTAATCTCCAATTTTTTCTCCGGTTCTTAGTTGTACTCAAAGCTCCATAAATAAAATTTCTCTGGATTATGCATATTCTATAACTCTTTGACACTACACCATCAATGTAACTTGAATCCTTTCCTTCAACGTCACTTAGAACTAAAACCAACACTTTAATTTTATTCAAAGCTCATCTTACATCTTCAACGACATATTTGCAAGACTTACCAACCTTCAAATCCAATTGTATTCGGGTTTCTCTCTTTTATCACAGAAACGATGACTGCTTTGCTACTTAGAGAAGCTACCCCTAAAAACATGATGGCTTGTTCATGTCATTGATGTAATAAGATGCTCATTTTTCTTCCTTTTCCACACTTCAATTGGTTTCTTTCTATTGTTTGTATTTATTTCTGATCATTGTTTGGTTTTCTTTGATTAGCTTTTGTCATCTGTCTAGAGTCCTTTAGGATATTTGGCAAATTGCAGTCTTTGGCTCTGTTGACAAAGTTTCCACATAAATAAAATTTTATATAACTGATCCAAGGAATGAGTGATGTTTAATTTCTTGAGTCATTTCTATTTTTCTTTACATACTTTTTGCATTCAGTAGGGCTATGTCGAAATTCATTACATAGATAGTAGTAACCATAGAAATTATTTGTGTACCTGGAGAATGAATGTCATCTCTGTTTGATTGCTTGAGGGAGCCTTCTCATTTGTTGCATATTCTATTGATTATTATTGGTTTGTTTTTTCTTACAATCTACTGCCACATGTCCATGTTCATGGTAAGGAAAATATGTGATGTTTTTCCCATGAACAAAGAATCTCCTTTGATGACATGCATGTTGTCATCATTTCCATGTAATCTCCAATTTTTTCTCTGGTTCTTAGTAGTACTCAAAGAACCATAAATAAAATTTCTCTGGATTATGCATATTCTATAACTCTTTGACACTACACCATCAATGTAACTTAAATCCTTTCCTTCAACGTCACTTAGAACTACAACCAAAACTTTAATTTTATTCAAAGCTCATCTTACATCTTCAACGACATATTTGAAAGACTTACCAACCTTCAAATCCAATTGTATTATGCTTTCTCTCTTCTATCACAGACACGATGACTGCTTTGCTACTTAGAGAAGCTCCCCCTAAAACCATGATGGCTTGTTCATATCATTGATGTAATAAGATGCTCATTTTTCTCCCTTTTCCAAACTTCAGTAGGCTTCTTTCTATTGTTTGTATTTCTTTTTGATCCATTGTTTGGATTTCTTTGATTAGCTTTTTTCATCTGTTTAGATTCCTTTAGGATATTTGGCAAATTGCAGTCTTTAGCTCTGTTGAAAAAGTTTCCACATAAATAAAATTTTATATCACTGATCCAAGGAATGAGTGATGGTTGATTTATTGAGTCATTTCTATTTTTATTTACGTACATTTTGCATTTAGTAGGGCTATGTCAAAATTCATTACATAGATAGCAGTAACCATAGAGATGATTTGTGTACCTGGTGAATGAATGTCTTCTCTGTTTGATTGCTTAAGGGAGCCTTCTCATTTTTTGCATCTTCTATTGATTATTATTGGTTTTTTTTTCTTACAATCTATTGCCACGTGTCCATGTTCATGGCAAGGAAAATATGTGATGTTTTTCCCATGAGCAAAGAATCTCCTTTGAGATCTTCTGAATTTGTCTAACTCATTTCTAGGATAGAGTGATTTTCTTGCATTGAACCCCTTCTTTGTCTCATTCATTAGATTTTGATATTTCTACTTTATTTCTTTTTTCATTCTTTATTAATCATGGTGCTTGTCCCTTCTCCTATGGGTCTTTTTAGGATAGATTCATTATCATCTTTAATGTCTTCCCTGTTGGACACCTAATCCTCATTGGGTAGGTGTGGAAGCCGAATGGACGAAAGGAGTCCAAGTGACCTTGGAATGCAGAATCCAAGAGTCACACCAATGTAATATAAATGTAAATCTATGGTGAATAATGAGATAAATCACACTTATATTTCTCCTTGTGTGTTTACTTTCTTGTTTACCATGTGTGTGTTTAACATGGTATCAGAGCAGGCGATTGATGGCCCTACTCCAATCAGCCAAATTTTAGTTGTATTCTCTGCATTGTCTAGATAATTTTGAGAATATGCCAGTCGAGTCCACCAAAGCCAAAAAAGTCTGTAGAAAACGTTCCTTCTGACCTGACATACCTGACGCTCCTCAGTGCCCTGCGATATTTTCTCATCCGGAAGATTGTTTCCTTCATCTCAGATACCGCTTCATTACTCTGCCCATATGCGTTACTCTCCATCCATTTTCCTCGGCCCTAACCTCAACCATTTCACTGCATTATCTAGTTTTTAACACACTATCCAGTGTGACCTTCACTCTCTACAATTACAACGGTCTTTGCATAGACCTGAGCCACAACCTGTCGACTCCTTAGTGTAGCCCATACTCACCATTGCTGCATTCATACTCAGCTTATTTGCACCGAAAGAATGCATTGTTGAATACAACCTATCCTTTTGTTGCAGATTCATAGTCGACCAAGCTGTTGTCCCTTTGGAAGCCATGGCTTTGAGCTCACAGAGGTTCTCCCTACGCTTGTTTCTTTTTATCTAACTAGTCTTGTTGATAACTAGTTCCAAGTCCTTTCTCTGCATAACATTGGGGCATAACCATTCGAGTCTGCTCCCACTACAGTGCGCTCCAGCCCACTACTACACAACATATGCTCTTGGATCCTCCACTTCATATCTCTATGAAACACCCATTTTGCAATCAAACAACGTCTTTTATTAGTCATTCCTTCTGCCAAGTATAGAAATGATTGTGCAACAACAAGTGTACTTACTAGAATCCAAATCATTGAAAACAACTAGCATGTTAGCATCCTGAAGGAATGGTATCCATAGCCAACCGTCATCACCAACATAGCACCTCTCAGACTACATCTTTCGACACAGTCTATGCACACCAGGTTGGTCGATTCCACTCCTATGCTACCCACAGATCCCTCCTGCTTCGACCTCTCTGTGTCGGCCTTACACGCTGCCTCGACTACGATGCATGAAATGATCCCTTCCCACCGTTGCTTCTCCATCATGGCCTCTCCTTCATAATAACGTTCCTCCTCGACTCTATTCACAATCTCCACCAGTCTCTCTCCGCGTCGGAGTCTTATCCCATGAGTCTTCTTAAAGCCAGCATGTCATCTATGGAGCTCAACCAAGACGTCGAGTGCGACTTGCGAGAAGGTGTTGAATTTCGTGGTTGTGTCCAAAGTTTAACTAATGAATCAATTCAATGATAAGGTACGCCTTCACTATTCCGCCGGTGTGTAAAGTATATAAATAAATTTCCAATCCTTAAACATTAGATACATCTGTTAGAAGGATTGAGGCACAACTTGGGTCAAATCTGGTGACATCGAGAGCTCTTGTGGTATATTAATGTTTTTCGATTTAAAAGGCTTTGTTGGTGGATGTATTAATATACGATAAGTATTATCATATAGTGAACAAAATTGGCATCTCGAGTATCTCATGTACCTGGCACCATTGGATTCCGCAGTATAAACATATCCAAGAATTGACATTGTTGTCTATCCATTTTAGATTTAAAATATTGAGAACATCGGAATGCAAAAGGCCAGTAAATCTATCTCACTCGACAAATGAAAATTTTAAATTTTCCTTGGCCCGATTTCTTTTATGCTTACAAATTATGTGATTATGGAATCATATAAGAAAAAAAAATTTCAAGTATAATGTACATGGGAATATCAGTCGACAATGTTTTTCCATTGCAAGTGAGTATTACAAGGGGGGGGCGGGGGGGGGGGGGGGGGGGGGGGGTATGAATAAATCAAGTATGCAGTGATTGAAATGCCACTATAAAATTTGAGGAATCCTTAAGTGCTCATTGTTGGGCCGTTAATATGCCATTATTATTATCGCTTGTGAACGCTTATTCCACCCATTTCTACCATTCTTCATCACGTCATTTATTATAATTTATTATTTAAATCCATTTTATAATGATTTATGCTCTTATGAATGAATATTATTTATTCTCCTTTATTTCTAATAAATTGATGATTATGCATGATTTTATCAATAAAAGTTTAATAAATTGGTTATAACATTATTCACCATTTTTAGCCTCCAAGATAATTTCCAGATTGAAGATTTGATCATTAAAAGTGCCAACTCAGAAATGCGCTGGAATAAGGAGTGACAGTTTTGCGGTTGAGATTCTGAGCAAATGAAGACGAATCTGGAAAATCCGGAACATGGGTTTTGTTCAGAATGGACCCAATTAACTTTTCCAAAGAACGGTTTGCCCAAATTCGGCTTGTACTGAGAGCAACGCAGGGTTCTTTGAGCACGATTTTCTCAGATTTGTTGTTGCGACCGTCCCCCAAATCTCAGCTGCAAAGCCAAATTCGTCTTGCTCTTGTTGAGAGATGGATGGAAATATATCTTCTTGTTGATCAATTGGTTGGAAACAATCCAATTTTGTAATAGAATCATGTTTTAATTATCTCTATTGTAACCACTCTCTGCTCTATTTGTATTTAAATCAGAACAGAGATCAGAGATGAGGAGGACTTCAGGGATGGATTCGAATGATGGAATTGAGGATGAATTAGAGAATCAGAATTGAGGATGGCAGAGAGAATGGATAATGGCTAAGAGATTGAGAGATTTCTTGTTGTAATCCACTATAACTCTGCTTTGATATTTTAATATAAATCTGGTTGCCATTCATTCTTTTCATTCTGAAGTAGCCCAGTAGCATCCGCTGGCGACTAAGGGCCCAGCCTCTGGTGGATTGTGCTGCTGCTGTATATTATCTTCTTGGTTTATGCGTGGATTTGCTTATTAGCGTTATTTGGTAATCTGATGTGTTATTTAGTTTACATCACATGCTCTGTTATGCTTAATTTATTAAGGTTTCTAAAGACAGAACTATTGTATTGACTCTGCATCGTATCACTGTTCTTTTAAGTGTTGATATAATACTGCTAGTTTTTACAGAATACTGTTGCTGTTTAATTACAGAGCCTCTGTGTTGTGAACTTGTTCATTAACATTACGGAATTCATCTTGGGAGTTATGTTCTTTGCGATTGTTGGATCTATAAACAATGCTGTTCTACTTTGAAATGCAGTCGTACTCTTTCTAACTGAGATTGATAATTGGATCAGATTACTATTAAGGTGTGCCGTGTGTTAAGTCATTGTGTATTTATATTTGACTTTCCAACGTTGTTTCATATTCTATCATTAATCAATGCTGTTCTATTTCCGTGTGCTGTCCGATTTATTCTTAGAGTAAAGATTGCTATTAATTTGGCTTTGCTATTGATTTCCATTAATTAGAGTTTGTTGTTCAAATTCCTTTAATTACAATTTGCTGTCCATTTACTTTGTTGTTCGATTACTGTTCCCTTTTAGAATTGCCGTTCCATTCCAGATTTGCTGTTCAATTCTTTATTTGTTGTTCCATTTTGCTATCTGCCGTTCCATTTACTCGCATTTGTTGTTTTGGTGTGAGAGACGATCTAAGGTTGTAGTGAGCTTCGGCATTCACTGTCTAGCTCCCAGACCCGTGGTCTATGCTCTAATTTCCTTTCCATCAGTTTCCAAAGGGATGGGTTATCGCTGCCGAACCCTTGACTGATACATTGCTTATTTTTCCGAATGCATGATTTAAGTCTTTAAAGTGCTTTGTTGTAAGTAGATTTTATTTCCAGCTTTCAGTTACTTTTGCATTTTAAGCACTATACTGCAAAACATTACTCTTGAGTAAATAGCCGCCTCAGACTGAGTACACTCTTGAAATAAAAAATTCGTCCCAGGGTTGATAATTAATGTGAAGGTAATGAGGAGTTAAAAAGACACCTTTTTATCGCTCCACATTTTGGCGCCGTTGCCGGGGAGAGTGTAGCCATTTCTAAAGAGTAGTGTGAATCTGATGAGTGCCTGCTAGGGAAGAGTTGGATCTTAAAAACGGAAGGTAAGAACCTACGTGCGGAGCATGTAAAATCCCTGCTCCACTGTCCGCTTTCCTAACAGATTTGTTGTTGCTTTGTTGGGTAGAAATAGATGTTTGAATTTTTGTGTGAATGACTAGGGAAAAATTAGAAATTTTGAAAAATGAATTACATGATTTCATTCAAGTGGTGATGTAAGCACCACCCATTTCACTAACTAATTGACAGGAACATTGGAAGAAGGAGCTTTGAAGGAACACATGAAGGACATCTTCTGTTATGGTAAGAAACTGTCCAACATTTTTACTTTTGAATTTTCTGCTCAACTAATTCCACACCCTCACCGCAATAAACCAGTACAACATACTTACAGTGTTGAACTGCCAAATTTACCCACCCTTCCCACCCATTCTATCTCACATGCGCCATTAGAGAAAACTTACAATGAGATTCAGAATGTTTCAAATTCAAAAATTGTAGAAGTTATGGAAGAAAATGAGCTTACTTCTAGTTTGCATCAACAAACCATTTTAAAAGCTCAAGAACCTCATGATATGATGGGAAATCAAGAAAATAAAGGATATATTGAAGATTGGTTTCACTCCATCACTTGTTTGCAACATTGCTCCACACTTCAACAATCTTTGACTCCATCTTTTCAAGGGAAGTTGGCTTCTCATACCCTAATTTTTATCAACATGTATTTTTCAAATTTGGGTATGTGCATACTAGAGGCCTTATTTCTGAAATGGTTCCACTGGAAATACTCTTATACATAAACATATTCAATTCTCAAAGAAGAGTAGGATAGTGGAGAAAATAAAATAAAATAAAATAAGGACATAAATAAATGCATTTTGTTTTTTTTGTAAAAATAGTTGTTTTTTTTTGTTGCAACACGCTGTCGAAATCAACATCGGTGATAAATATTTCAATTTATTTGTGTATGTAGATGAATTATATTGCAAATAAAAATTATATAAACACTTATATTCATTTTTTATCACCAATTTGAAAAAATGCTTGAATATCATTTTTTTGGCTTGCGGGCTTGATGAACTTTCTGGAAAAACAGTCGGGACAGTCATGTTTTGAGGGACCAAAAATGAATATTTTTAAAACCTGTTTCTACCCTAGGTAGCCCTTGATGTCTACTTTCTAACCCGATTTGAATCAGTCAATTTGGATTTGAAACGAAAAAGTTAGAACCAAAACATTGACCGGATGTCTAATGGGAAGCTCAGGAACAGAGTTGGGACAGTCCGTTTTTGGAGGCCTAAATGAATGAATTTTTAAAACCTGTTTCTATGGTAGATTCCCCTATGAATCTAGTTTACAATGCAATTGGAATCACTCATTTTCGATATCGTATGGGGAATTTATGATCAAAATACTGACTGTCTATCGTAAATCAACACCCTTAAAACTATGTCTTTCCGGCTGTTCCTTACAGTATTTGACCTATCAATTCTTCTTGTCTTCAAAACCTGTTTCTATTGGAAATAAATAAATGAATCTATTTTCATTTCCAATTTGAATTATTCGAATCCGACATCAAACGAAAAACCTATGCTTAAAACATTCACTGTTGATCTGAGCTAGGTAATTGAAAATGACTATGTTATGCAGGTTGTTCTAACTAAAATTGACATATCATATCATTGAATTTCTAAAACCTGTTGCTACTGGAGATAAACCTTTTAATTAACTCTCATTTAGCTTTGGAATCACTCAATTTCGATGAAAAACAAAGCAGTTGTGACTAAAACACTGCTGGATAGTATGGTTGACCACTGCTCTCCCGCAGGTGACAAATAAATTTTACTTTGTTATTATCTCAATGGATTTGTTATACAGAGTAACTACTTGTTGTTTTTTGCATAATTCTTGGATTAGGGGAGCCTGCGCACCTCTCTTTCTCCATGATTTAATGTTTTATTGCAGGTAGACACTCGCTTTTTTGCAGGTCCTGGGAAAATAAAGAAGGTCAATTTATGGACGAGTGATTCTTGAAAAAATTTAACGAAACAAAGGAATTTCATCCAAGTCATTACTCAACGGATTCATAATAGAAGAAATGAAGAATTGATTTCAATTTAAAGATTCATGTCTTGTCACTGCTGCCAAAACATTTTTCAAAAAAATCATTTTTTTTACATAATATCATAGCTGTTGTAACTTAATTTACATATTGTTTTTTAAAATGTTGTTTCTTTTCTAATTTCTCTTATATTTTGTGTTTCAGGTGTTGCTTCATTCAAAGTGTAACTCATCCTCAGCATCAATGCCGTGAACAGCTAATTTGTTTTTTTGCATGTTTGCATTTTATGATTGTCCATTTTGCTGTTCCTTTCTGAATGGAACAGCACTTCTGCACTTTCACGTTTTGCTGTTCCTTTTCGAATGGAACAACACTTCTGCACTTTCACGTTTTGTTGTCCCTTTCCAAATGGAACAACACTTCTGCACTTTTCATTTTTGTTGTTCCTTTTCCAAAGGAACGACACTTTTGATTTTTGTTGTTCATTTTCCAAAGGAACGACACTTGCGTTTTTTCTATTCCTTTTGTAAAGGAACGACACTTTTAGTTTTTGCTGTTCCTTTCTCCAAAGGAACGATACTTTTGATTTTTGCTGTTCCTTTCTCCAAAGGAACGACATTTGCATTTTCACACTTTTTTGTGTGTATTTTTTCTTTTTGGTGTGCATTTCCTTTGTTGTTCCCTACAAGGAACAACACTTTTTTGAGTGTTTTTGCTGTTCCTTTTTCCAAAAGAACGGCATTTGCATTTTCACACTTTTTTGTGTGTATTTTTGTTTTTTTATGTGCATTTCCTTTGTTGTTCCCTACAAGGGACAACACTCTTTTTGAGTGTTTTTGCTGTTCCTTCAAAAGAGCAACACTTTGAGAGTATTTTCGAGAGCAACCCTTCCTTCCTCTTGTGGAATTATTTTTAGTTCATCTCAACCACATTTTACTGATTCCCCTTCATGGCATGAAGTACACTATTTTTATGAGGACAAGAATTATGGATTCTATTGAAGCGAGCTAATATCATTCACATTATGATCTTTAACAGGACAGCTCCTTGATGATAGATTATTTTCAAAAGGGACACAATTATTTATATACTACTTTACTGCATTGTTTTCTGTTGAATATGATATTGATTGATCATCTTAATACCATGCTGGTTCCACCCTTCTGGATTATAATCTTCTCTGTCTGTAATAAATGAGATTATGGGTATATTTTTTTATTGACATGTTCAACTTCTTCCACCATCCCTGCTCTTAAGGAGTACTGAGCCTCCCTCTTTTTATCATAAAAATGTGTAATAATAACAAAATTTTGTTCGGAGATGGAGGATAGGGGGTCTCATTACGAGCCAGCCTACCATGTTCATAAGGCTGTAACAAAGTGACATTCCCATTATGGCCACCACACCAGGGTTATGATCCATTGGATAGCCCAATTATCCTTGGAACAGGAGGTCTCATCACGAGCCGGCCTGATCACTTTTGCTATATCCCAGTGAATGGCAGTGTGGTTATCTGGTTACCACGCCAGCACATTGATCTCTTTTGTAGAACAACAATGTAACTCTCTAGTTATAAATTGAGGATTCTGGCTCATATGGGTTAAAAAGCAACCCTGCCGAGGCTATGGACGCCTGCTGGCAGCAGCGGCTCTGCTTATGGTATTGAAGTTATATCTTATCGTCAATTATTATTATAAAACCCTTTTCTTATTTTTTTTATTTTTTTTATCAGAGAAGTTATTTCCTTAATTTTTTCCCTGTTTTGAACCTTTACGCATGAGAAATTGTTTTCAGATCAATCACATCATTTTTCAGCTAGAATACCGTCAGTAAAGCATCTTTTTGGCATATTGTCGTTATTTTTCTTTTTCATAACTTATCATCAATCCAAAGCATCCTATCTCTTATTCATAACTATCTTTACACACTCTGCTCTCATTATAATCATAACTCTCGTTGTCCTATCATTGATATGTGTACTCTGCTTCATTTACTGATATATTGTTCATTCACGTGCCTTGCCGTCAGCATAACCCCTCTCATACGCTTTATGGTTATGGCATTCCTTTTCCAATTGGAGGGGGGAATGTATGCATTATGGGATTGCATGCGATATGATTACTGCACTCTGCCATAACTTGTTGATTTGACAAAAGTTTTTCTGATTGAAAGTTTTGCATGCATCTTATCTGTTGCTATTCAAACCTAACACTATGGATTCAAGAACATTGTATGCCAAATAGTGCTTTGTTTACAGGAAAACAACAAGTATGGGCAGAATTCTATTCACAGCATGACTACAGTATTGCAACTAACAGAAGAGGCTCGAGCAACTCGCGAACGTGAACAATTCTTCAGACATGATGTGCTTACCTGGATTCCACCTTTTACATCACTTTCAGCACCAACTCTGCCTACATCAGCTTCAACAACTGCCAGTCCATATATGTCATTCCACATTTTTGAAGGTAAAACTTGAGGTAAAATAGCATAATTTTCTGATTTATTACGAATTTAGGAGAATTTCATGAAAATCCATTTTGAGCATTATTTATCATCCTTCATTTCACATCTTTACCACTTTCCCTTTTTCAGCAGCATATCATTTTCGAGTATGGGGGAGTGTTCCTTTCATTCATTTCTTTCTTATGACCATGTTATTCATCTTCTTTATCATCCATTGCTATTCTTATTCACTCTCACCACCTCCCTTATTCCATGTTGTCTTACACCAAGCATAGAATTCAATAGCTGGTAGCAACCACCTCTATTTGTTTTCTAGCATCGCATGAGGGCATGCTAATTTTTCAGAGAGGGGGAGGAATTGCTACGCATGATGGATGTTTTCAATTTTCTTTCTCATTTAAGGCATACAATTTCATTTTTACACAATGTAGAAATTGATTTCCATAATATTTTTAAAACTATGAACTCAATTCTTGTGATTTTTGGAAAACACAGACGTATCATTAATACAAACCCAGACAATTTCAAGAAATATTGGTTCATAAAATTTCGGAAATCATGCACTCTCACCTACAGCCAATTTGTTTATATCTCATGATCCATGCATCAAAACAGTCTGATTTTTGGATCATAAAGGCATTCATATATTATAAATTTACTTGCCAAATTTCAACAAAAGCTGGTTTGTAGTTTTTGAGAAAATGGTTAATGAAGTTTGTTGTTACTTATATCATATTTTGTTGCAACTTCATATATACATATAGTTGAATGTCAATGTAAAAATTGTTATGCCTTCATCAAGATTGCTAAAATTGAATATTCATTAATTAAGGAAGCATTCATTTGTTCTCAAATTTTTATTGCTTGGTTAACACATGGGTTTTGTCTTGGGGTTGCATGAAGACATGCAATATATTCAGTTTTCGTTGCATGAGGACATGCAACATATTGAGTGTGGGGGTATGTTGGGCCGTTAATATGCCATTATTATTATCACTTGTGAACGCTTATTCCAACCATTTCTACCATTCTTCATCACGTCATTTATTATAATTTATTATTTAAATCCATTTTATAATGATTTATGCTCTTATGAATGAATATTATTTATTCTCCTTTATTTCTAATAAATTGATGATTATGAATGATTTTATCAATGAAAGTTTAATAAATTGGTTATAACATTATTCACCATTTTTAGCCTCCAAGATAATTTCCAGATTGAAGATTTGATCATTAAAAGTGCCAACTCAGAAATGCGCTGGAATAAGGAGTGACAGTTTTGCGGTTGAGATTCTGAGCAAATGAAGACGAATCTGGAAAATCCGGAACATGAGTTTTGTTCAGAACGGACCCAATTAACTTTAGGATAGAACGGTTTGCCCAAATTCGGCTTGTACTGAGAGAAACGCAGGGTTCCTTGAGCACAATTTTCTCAGATTTGTTGTTGCGGCTGTCCCCCACATCTCAGCTGCAAAGCCAAATTCGTCTTGCTCTTGTTGAGAGATGGATGGAAATATATCTTCTTGTTGATCAATTGGTTGGAAACAATCCAATTTTGTAATAGAATCATGTTGTAATTATCTCTATTGTAACCACTCTCTGCTCTCTTTGTATTTAAATCAGAACAGAGATCAGAGATGAGGAGGACTTCAGGGATGGATTAGAATGATGGAATTGAGGATGAATTAGAGAATCAGAATTGAGGATGGCAGAGAGAATGGATAATGGCTGAGAGATTGAGAGATTTCTTGTTGTAATCCACTATAACTCTGCTTTGATATTTTAATATAAATCTGGTTGCCATTCATTCTTTTCATTCTGAAGTAGCCCAGCAGCATCCGCTGGCGGCTAAGGGCCCAGCCTCTGGTGGATTGTGCTGCTGCTGTATATTATCTTCTTGGTTTATGCGTGGATTTGCTTATTAGCGTTATTTGGTAATCTGATGTGTTGTTTAGTTTACATCACATGCTCTGTTATGCTTAATTTATTAAGGTTTCTAAAGACAGAACTATTGTATTGACTCTGCATCGTATCACTGTTCTTTTAAGTGTTGATATAATACTGCTAGTCTTTACAGAATACTGTTGCTGTTTAATTACAGAGCCTCTGTGTTGTGCACTTGTTCATTAACATTACGGAATTCATCTTGGGAGTTATGCTCTTTGCGATTGTTGGATCTATAAACAATGCTGTTCTACTTTGAAACGCAGTCGTACTCTTTCTAACTGAGATTGATAATTGGATCAGATTACTATTAAGGTGTGTCGTGTGTTAAGTCATTGTGTATTTATATTTGACTTTCCAACGTTGTTTCATATTCTATCATTAATCAATGTTGTTCTATTTCCGTGTGCTGTCCGATTTATTCTTAGAGTAAAGATTGCTATTAATTTGGCTTTGCTATTGATTTCCATTAATTAGAGTTTGTTGTTCAGATTCCTTTAATTACAGTTTGCTGCCCATTTGCACTTTGTTGTTCGATTCTGTTCCTTTTAGAATTTCCGTTCCATTTCAGGATTTCTTTATTGATTCTTTATTTGTTGTTCGATTTTGCTATCTGTCGTTCCATTTACTCGCATTTGTTGTTTTGGTGTGAGAGACGATCTAAGGCTGTAGTGAGCTTCGGCATTCACTGTCTAGCTCCCAGACCCGTGGTCCATGCTCTAATTTCCTTTCCATCAGTTTCCAAAGGGATGGGTTATCGCTGCCGAACCCTTGACTGATACATTGCTTATTTTTTCGAATGGATGATTTAAGTCTTAAAGTGCTTTGTTGTAAGTAGATTTTATTTCCAGCTTTCAGTTACTTTTGCATTTTAAGCACTATACTGCAAAACATTACTCTTGACTAAATAGCCGCCTCAGACTGAGTACACTCTTGAAATAAAAAGTCGTCCCTGGGTTGATAATTAATGTGAAGGTAATTAGGAGTTAAAAAGACACCTTTTTATCGCTCCACACTCATATGTTGAAGTTTTTGATGGTGTGTTTTTTTTAGGAGACATATGTGCCTTGCTCTAGTCATATATAGTCTTATTTGAATTGTTCCAATATATCAGAGAAATTTATGTCTGCATTATATATTCAATGATGGTTTGATCTTCAATAGGTGGGGTTCGTCTACAGCCTACACTAGTATTTTCAAGCCTTTATTTTTGCTGATACAATGGCTAGACTTGCTGGCATATTAGAGTTTTTGAATACTATAAAACATTCGAGTGTGGATGGGATGGTAAAAATCAGCAAGAATACTATGTCTGATATTATATTTTTTCTACAAAATGAACATGAGAAGATTGGATTTTTGCAGCTTGAATCTCAGCTTCAACAAGAAGAATTACAACAGTGGAGTCATCATTCTAAACCTGTTTCTATTCAGAACATTGAAAGAGACTCCCATAAGCAAAAAGTAAATAATGTTGCAATCGATTCAAATTCAGTGCCTAGTTCAAAAGCAGATTTGTATGCAGATGCAGATGTTCACACTTCACTTCCCAAGCCCATCATTTGACCTTGGGAATAGATTGTCCATAACAAGCACACAACAGGTCTTGGATATGATAAGGAGTTGTCCTTTCACATTCCGGACTACTCCAAGCCCATAAAATTTCAGAGTGTTGGATTTCTTCATGATAGTGCACCTACAGTTGTTCCAGATCTTGCTCCTCTTCCAAAGCAGCAAAAACATACTGAAAAATGCCAACACTGTAACCACGCTGGCCGTATGAAAGATCACTATTTCAATCTTCACCCATAAAAGCACTGTGGTCGGGACACCCATTATTCACACAGATGCTTCAGAAACAAGCCTCCTGTAAGAAAAAAGATTCATCTTGGATGGATCGCTTCTTGGAAATGGGCATCAACAACCAAGAATATGTTTAAGTTGCATGTCAGAACTTGTTCTTGAATATTGAACAATATTGCAGTTTAGTTTTCGCCATCATCTCACCTTGTACCTGACAGGGGGGAAAATGGTGGTCATCTACAAGCTTCGAAGCAATTCAATCAAGCTTGAGCCACAACTTGTCATTCCAGATTTAGAGTTGTAGCCAGAGACATGGATGCCCATGAGCATGCTTTCGGTTGGTGGACAACCTTAAACCATCCATGCAAGGTTGATATTCTTCCTTTTCAAAGAATTTAGGACACTTCCTCTAGCAGAATACTTCATCTTCTTGCCATTTTTGGTTGAGTTCTAGGAAATGCATCAAGCATTCCAAAGTTGGTGGTCATCCTTAAACCATCGCAAGTTTTAGACCTCCCTTCTTCTAGGTTGAAGGTCTCCCTCTTCAAATATGAGGGACACTTCCTCTAGCAGAAGCCCTCAGCTTCTTTCCAGATTTGGAAGAGTTTCGGGAACTACACTAAGCGTTCCAATGTTGGTGGTCATCCTTAACCCACTTCTTTATGCTAACATTTCAAAGAGCTGATTCAGCCTACGTGATGCCATGCATACTTTGCAGATTTGTGTTACAACTCTCTTCTTGGACTCACACATACCCCTTCAAATTAAGGGGGGAATGTTGGACACCTAATCCTCAATGGGTAGGTGTGGAAGCCGAATGGAAAAAGGATTCCAAGTGACATTGGAATGCGGAATCGAAGAGTCACACCAATGTAATATAAATGTACATCTATGGTGAATAATGCGATAACTCATGCTTTGTAGTATACCTAGGGGGGATAATATAGGGTACAGAGGGAGGTACCCAAGGGAATATATGATGTAATAATATAAGAATGATAAATAATTGGGCCATAGTTAATAAATAAAGTGGTTAACCCACATTATGTAAGGGACCACATATAGCTAGGGAATAAAGTGATAGGCCCATTGTATTGGATGTATGGTATTGAGAGACCCATGGTAACTACCCATGGTATTGCATGTATGAAACCTATATAGAGGCTAGAGACTCTCCATTGAGAAGCACATGGCTTATGGAGTGATCTCCTTCCTTAAGGAGTGAATGTATGGTGTTGCCCTACCTCAAGGGTTTTGATATTAATGAAGATCTGGAGTTTTATCTTCTATGGTGTTATTTCTTGGGCATATTTTCCATTTTTATACATTTTCTAGTCAGATCCACTACAAGTGGTATCAGAGCCTAGATCAAGATTTCAATCATATGGTTAGATGTAGAATGGCTATTCCATTTTCGAAAACGGGTTATATTAAGGATTCTGAGTTATATTGGCTGAGTAATGTCCATTTTAATTTTTTGCCAAAGTAAGTGATTTTCTTCAAAACCCTTACTTTATTTTATGGATTCTCGCAAGATGAAGTTTACAGCAAAATATGATGGCCCTACTATTGAAGATTTTTTACAATATCTCAAGGCTCAATACCGAAATTTTTGGATATGCTCCATAGGGCTTCATATGAAAGATGAGGCAAATAAATGGTGGACGTCACTTGACAGAGCAGTGAGGAAAATTCCCGAGAAAAAACTTGAAAAAGTCATTTTGGACAAGTGGTCTAAAGCCAGAAAGAAGGACACTAAGAGACATAAAGACTTCTTTTCTACTAATATTTCCATATTACAGGTTAATGGAAGTATTCAGAAAGAGAACATCATTGTGTCTATCATTCCTAGTTGCAAGCATAATTGTATCAATGTTAATTTGGCAAAAAAATTGCAAGTTCCAGCAAAACATATTGAAAACACACAGGTTGATAATGAAGATGTTCAAATTTATAAAGATTTGAAGATTTCTATGGATAAGTATGTGTTGCATTCTGATTTTTATGCTTCAGATATGGCTGCTGTGAATGTTGTTTTGGGACACCCTTGGATGGAATCCGTTGGTACTGTTAATTTTAATGTGCAAAAGAAATTCATGAAGCTCTGGTATAAAAAGAAGAAAATTACATTGCACGATATTTGCATCAGGAACCATGCAGAGACTAGGGAGGAAGAAGCGCAAATCTCTAATGACACAGACACATCAAATGATGAGCCTTTGATGGTAGACAACCAAACACAGACATCAAAGCAAGTACCAACAAAAGAACCTGACACCACTCCATCACCAATAATGGAGGAATTAATGAAATATGTTCCATCATTTAAAGCTTCAACATATCACCACCCGCATCACCCAGCAAGACAACAACCAGCAAGGTGGAAACGAATTAGCAACAAGGACAACAACCCCTAGATGACACATAGAGAGGTGCGATAATCCACCCACAACACATCAACAGAGAAGAACCACCAGAACCCACTTCCATCTCAAGCGAGCAAGACATCGACTAGAACGAGTGTTCACTTTTCTCTGGGATGGTTAGTTGCACGTGAATGGTACCAGTGGAATACTCTTTTGAGTAGATCTTATTATTTGTGTTCTTCTTATGTTTTGGGGAAGAAACATGTTTAAGGGGGGTGTAATGTAGTATACCTAGGGGGGATAATATAGGGTACAGACGGAGGTACCCAAGAGAATAATATGATGTAATAATATAACAATGATAAATAATTGGGCCATAGTTAATAAATAAAGTGGTTAAACCACATTATGTAAGGGACCACATGTAGCTAGGGAATAAAGTGATAGGCCCATTGTATTGGATGTATGGTATTGAGAGACCCATGGTATTGCATGTATGAAACCTATATAGAGGCTAGAGACTCTCCATTGAGAGATGTCACGTATTATTTTGTTGACAAGCACATGGCTTGTGGAGTGATCTCCTTCCTTAAGGAGTGAATGTATGGTGTTACCCTGCCTCAAGGGTTTTGATATTAATGAAGATATGGAATTTTATCTTCTATGGCGTTATTTCTTGGGCAAATTTTCCATTTTTATACATTTTTGGTCCAGTCCACTACACGCTTATCCTTCGGTTTTGTCTTGTGTGTTTACTGTTGTGTGTGTTTTACCATACATTGTTTAACATGGTATTCCCTTTCTGAGTACTTCATGGAGGCAACCTTCTCTTCTAGCTGCTTACACAACCTATTATTTTCACCCAACTATATTCTAACTCAAATAATCTCATATGCTATTCTTTCATGTTGTATCTTTTTCTCCTTTAGCTAGTTATTCAGCATCCCTTATATTCTCCTTTCTCCTTGAGTTGTGTCTTCAAACCGACAATTTCCTCCTTGTACTTATGCTCTCTCTCATCACATTTACGGACCAGTTTCTTTATATCTTTGTTTTCATTCTTCAATATTTCAATTTCAGTCATGGCTATGTCAAGCTTGGATTTTTCTTTAGCTATATTTTCTTCATGGAAATAAGGTCCATTCACACTATCAAAGACCTCATTTGACTGAATACTTTCCATTTGGCAAGAATTTTTATTTTTCTTCTTTATCTTCTCCGTCTTGACCATGCAGCTACTAGTGTCTCCTTCATGTATGAGATGCAATATATCCCAAATTTCTTTTGTAGAATTTAAGTCTATTACAATATCAAGATCCTTATTATGGAGATTATTCAACATACCACATTTTTCCTTAGCATTCCATTTTTTTCTTACATGAAGGGGGACTCTTTATAGTAGCCATCACGTACTAGTTTCCACACACTAGGTCCATAGGCTATCAATTCTGATTTTACCTTATCTCTCAATTCATGAAAGTTTGTTGCACTCAACATAGGTACACTTTGATAGTCCATGACTCAAACATATCTACCTTCAAGATATTATGCTTACAACAAAGGAACCCATTATGATACCAATTGATGAAAACTTGACTAAACTAAGAATGGGGTTAATTAGTTTAGTCCATTAATGGAAATTAAAACTATTTTCATTAAACTTGTTAACTAAAACATTACATTAATAGCTTAAAAAAAAATGACCAACAAATTGAATATGTGAACAACAAGTAATAAGCAGATCAACGCATCACATTAACTCATAATAACAATGCATATTGAAACAAGATATAAGTGGAAACCCATAAGGGAGAAAACCACAATTGTCTTATTTTTATGATGCAAATGCAAGATCCTACTCCTTATTACATACAATTTTCCGTAGGCTCCAACCTACATGAGGATACTACCTCAATTTTCTGCAAGCTATAACATGCAAGGAAGCTCCAACTCCCATATGTTTTCTATAGGATGCAACCCACAGGAGGCTCCTATGTCAACCAACTCCAACTGAATATTTGAGAATCCAAAACTTAAAAGGAGAACACAATCCCCTCAAACAAAATGAAAACAATGTGGTGATTTACCTCATCATCAATTATGCATACTTTCATATTTATGTTTTCCTCTTCTCCTCTTCAAATATATTTCACATCAACTTCATGCCATGTAAGGTAATATCATGCGTAACACCTCAATAAACTCTCACACATTCTCCCACTCTCTAACCTCATGTTGACCTCCAAAATCACAACTTTTATAGAGATAAGTTGATGGTTGTTTGTATTCCACATAGGAATATGAAGTGAATAGGCTTGACTCTTTGCCTTCCACTCATTCATTTCCAAACTCTTCATATCTTGAATATTAGAACACAAAAATAAGTAATCCATCCAATATTAATTTCAGCCACTTGTAATGATCAAATTCGTCAACCTAATTCCAACATGAAATAACAATATTTATCATTAATGCATCAAAACAATCATTGCAACATATTTTCCTTTATCTTGGAGTATTTCCTTTGCATCACAACAACTTGGCTCAATCAAAAATTTCACATCTCAACTAATTCTTCAATATAGAAAACTCTTCAACATTATCAAAACATTTCAATGTATTAAAACTTCTCCTCCTTCTGCTCTCCTTCTGCTCCTTTGAATTTTTTATCTTGTTCATTAGTGTATACATTTCCTTGTTGTTTCTCCTTTACCTGTTTTTTCTCCTTCATTGTTCCTTGTTTCTACTCCTTTGCATCTCATCCTTTGTTGCTCCTTTGCTTCTTTGTTGCCTCTTCACTTCACTTTTTCTTGTTGCTCCTTTGCTTGTTTCTCTTTTTCTGCTTCGACATACCTTGCTACTCTTTTTTTTCTCATGCATACCTTGTTGTTATTTTTCTACTCACTTTCTTATTGCTCCTACAATTATTTTTCCATCAATGAAAATAATTTCAACATGGATGTCATGTTGGTTTATTTTTCAACAGGTTAATCGTTGTAAATACTGAAATGAGCTAAGTTATAAAGCTCCATGGGAAACATGTTTTTATTTCAAAAATATTGTTGGTTGTAGGTGTCATTGAACATTGAGGACAGTTTTCCCCCAAGGGGGATGGTTCTATAACAACCCTGGTGAAAATGCCATGTAATAAAAGTTAATAAAGGAAAAACAATAACCACAGTTATGGGACACATTTTCCAAGCTGAATGTTGGGAAAAATCGTCCTATTGTTGGTATTCATGTCATTTAATATGGTTAAGGAAATTGGAAAAGGCTTTGGAAAGGAATGAGGAATTAATTAACATCTTATTTATGAAAATAATGGAAATGAGGATAAAAGGAAGGTGAATGGTCGCAAGTTGTATGTGAGGAGGAAAATGAAGGAAAATAATGGAAATTTGAAGAAAATAGAAGCCTCATTAATAAAAAAATTTCTAAGGATTAGTTCATGGATTTTGATCAGTTCAGTTTTGGAGCTCTCAATTTTTTTTCTCTCTCTCTGATACTCTTGGACACAAATTTTTCTTGGAGCACTTTTGGATGTAGAAATTTATAATACTGTGATGTATTGCCATATTCTCCTGATCTAACAATTATATGCCATTGTTAAATACATAATCCTTCTACTTAATTCTTTGTGGAAATTTAATCACAAATTGCAAACACATGAAGAAAAAGAAATCACACAACAATATGTTTTTACTGGGAAAGCATAAAGCTAAAAACCCCAACTATCATATATTATGTATATCATGGATCATGAAACGATCTCATACAAAGCTCTACTCCAAGAGCTGTCAGTATAATGTACAATCGTCTCACTGCACTGTCATACAAGAATTGGCTCACACATGCGCCAATTTACTGCCTCCTAACAGCCTGCCTCCACTGCGCAATCCCTGCTAAAGAAGATCTTTGAATGAATTTGATCTTGCCTTGTCTTGACTGCACAATCCTCATTGGCATCTCCAATTTGTGTGTATATGCATTGAATGCACCACTATAGTCACAATAGATAATCAAATTGTCCCTTTCACTTATCTCTCCACTAGGTCTCCACTGGATCTGACATGCATGTAGTTAACAATAGTAAATCTTTAGTTGCATGTGAGATCACTCCATGTGAATTAATTTAATAATTAATTAACTGATCTCTCACTAGTGTATCATTATTTACAACTAGAACAACTGAGTTTAACTCACTTCATTGATTTAAACTACTTTACAACTCACATAACTACACATCCAACTCTATTACAACTTTGTATCACTCAGTTACAATGAAGTCCACTTTGCATATCCCACCAACCAACCTTGGAACTCGTAATTCCTTCAATAAATTGGTTTGCCACATCAGTTAATTGAAATCAAGTGCTTCGGGAGAATAGATTATTATTTATTGTCTGATTATTATTAAGGGCTAATAATAATCGACAAGCATTCTATTTTTAGACATGAAATCTATAAATATATTTCGCCCATGCATCTAAAAATATAAACTCATCTATAAATAGAATTTTCTCAACCATCTATAAATAGACTACCACTATAAATAGATTTTTTTCAACAATACAAAAATATACATACACCTAAAAATAGCCTGCAGGCCCCACCTAGTGTAGGTGCTTATTTTTCACTACGATCATCATCTTGTTGAATCTCAACACTCCCTCTCAACGAGAAAGGGATTATCCTTCACCCTAATCCTGCCTCTATGGTATTCGAATTTTCTCCTGGTGAGTGCCTTCGTCAGAATATCTACATCTTGATCTTCCGTAGGAATGTACTGAAGCAACATGATCTTCCACTGCACACGATCTTTGATATGATGATACCGGATATCTATATGCTTAGATCTATCATGAAACATAGGACTAATTGAGAGTTTAATGAAAATCTAATTATCACAATGAATAATTGTAGGATCTAAATGAGAACCAAACAAACCAACTAGGATCTTCCTCATCTAGATAGCCTCACATGCAGCTTGACTTGTGGCCATGTATTCCGCTTCCACTGAATTGATTGCCACGGATCTCTGTTTCCTGCTGTACCAAGAAACATCTATATATATGATACTAAAAACCCCTCCTGATGTGCTCTTTTTGTTCATTGGGCTGCTGGCCCAATCTGCATCTATGAAGCCATACAACTTCACCTCATCCGTTTGTCTGTACCATAAGACATACTCAGATGTGCCCCTGAGATATCTCAGGACATGCTTGCTCGCCTTCCAAAAGAGCTTGGTAGGATTAACCATCTCTTGACTAAGATATTTCACCGCATAGCATATATCAGGTCCTCTATTAACTAAATACATGAGTGAACCCACAAACTGTCGATAGAAAGTAGCATCCACTAACTTTGTCGATGTAGCATCCTCTTTCCTCCAATTTCATGGAAGAGTAGTATCCATGGGTTTTCATCCCTCCATGTGAAACTTACCGAGTATCTCCATTACATACTTTCCTTGAGACACAAACATTTCACCATCTCACTTCCATATTTCCAATCCAAGGAAATGGTGAAGGAGGCCCATATCCTTCATCTCAAACTCCTTTGCAAGGTCCTCCTTGCATGAGTGTATCAGCTGTTCATCACCAGTAAATATTAAATCATCAACATAAAGAAAAATGATCAAAATATTACCCTCCACCACAATCTGGTATAGGTTTGCATCCGCCTCACTCTTGGTGAAGCCAAGTCTAGTGAAATATCTGTCAATCTGAGTGTACCAAGAACGAGGTGCTTGCTTCAGCCCATACAACACTCTTTTGAGTCTGCACACATGTGACTCGTTGTTGAAGATATAAAATCTTTCAGGATGCTTAATGTACACTTCTTCCTCAATGATTCCATTAAGGAACACAGTCTTCACATCCATCTGATGAATGTGCTAACCCATCTGCGTTGAGAGAGAAAGGATGGTCCTTATGGAAGAATACTGCGCAACAGGTGCAAAGGTTTCTTCATAATCAATCCCCTTGATCTGTGAGAAGCCTCGGGCCAAAATTCTTGCCTTATACTTCTCAACACTCCCATAAACATCTTGCTTTACCTTGTAGATCCATCTTGAACCTACCACTAATTTATCAACTAGCCTTGGAACAATTTCCCAAGCACTTTTTCTGACAATGGAGTCATACTCCTCCACCATTGCATCTACCCATGTGGGCTCCTGCACTGCTTCCTGAAAGGAAGACAGATCTGTAATAATACATTTTCTCATGAGAGCCATGTATACAGTGAAACAGTCAAGAGACTGTCTCTGTCTGCACTGTGAAGTAGGGACTCCTACATTCTGTGCCACGTCAAGCTTCAGCCTCTCCGCTTCTGTGGTACGCCTTCTGCCTGTTTTGATGTTTGGCTCTGCATGAGTGGACTCCTCCACTCCATGATCCTCCTCCTATGGATGATCCACATCTAGAGGCTCATCTTTGGGAACCAAAAGTTCCTCCTTTACATGCAAGTCCAGCTCACTCTCAACCGAAAACTTCATGGCTTTCTCCTCCTTGAATTTTATATCTCATCGAACCACAGTAATTAGACTATTTGGAAAATACACATGATAATTATGGGGTGATTCTATGTACCCTAAAAATATCCCAACTTCATCAGTTGACTCTAGATTTTTCCTAGCGTTGTTGGTCATATGCACATAAACAGATGAGCCAAAAATCTAAAACTGAGAAACATCTAGTTTCTTACCAGTAAAATATTCTTCAGGTGTACTCTACGAGGACAACAGTTTTCCACATAAATTGCAGTGTTGCATGCTTCCACCCATAAGTGCATTAGTAGGCCCTGATCATGCAGCATAGCTCGTGCAGCACCCACTATCATTTTGTTCTTCATCTCCATGACCCCTTTTTGCTGTGGGTTATGAGGCGCTATGAGTTCTCTTTTAATTCCTTCTTTGCTATAGAAGTATTTGAATTTGTTCAAGATATATTCACCACCATTATCGCTCCGTAGAGCCTTCACTTGATTTCCTGACTCTTTCTCCACAAATGATTTAAACTCACAGAACTTTGAGAATGTTTGATCCTTCTTCTGCATGAAGAATATCCAGCATCTATGAGAATATTCATAAAAAAATAACATAATACCTTTGTTTTTATATTGAAGCAACTGAGAATGAGCCACACACGTCTGTGTGAACTCTTTCCAGGATCATCGAAGCACGGTTCTCCTTTTCATGAAAGGTGGTCTTCACAAACTTACCCATAGTACAACCCTTGCACTGATCTAACCGCGCAAGTGTACCCTTGGGAAGTCCAGTAGAAATCTACTGCAAAATTTTCAGGGCGCCATGGTGAAGATAGCCCAATCGCATATGCCATAATTCGCCCTCATCCTGGCTCACCACTTCTTCTGCTTTGCCCACCATTGTAGCACAACCATCTACCTCTAGCTTGTAGAGATTCTTAACTCGAATCCCCATCTTCTTGGTTTTACCCGTTGTTTTATATCGCAGGAAATATTTTCCATCGCTAAAACCAACGTCATAACCTCTGTCCTCCAACATCGTGACTGAGACCAAGTTCTTCTTTAGACCTGGAACATGCATATCATCTTTCAACAGAATTTTTTTACCTAATTCGCTCTAAAAGGTAATGGCACCAATGCCAGTCGCACTGTATCGTCCATCGTAACCCATCTCTATATGCATTTAGAGATCTTTTTCCTCCAAGTCATTGAAAATCTCCTTATCTCCCGTCATGTGGAAGAAAGCACCACTATCAAGATACCACACCGATCCCATTGTGCTTGAAACCAAGCATGCGATAAAAGAGAAATCAAGTTCAAATTGCGAGGCAAGGGCCTCACTAGCTACAGCGCCAACAACCTTATTTTTCTTCTTTTTCTGTGGGCAGTTAGTGGAGATATGCCCATGTTCGTGACAGTGAAAACACTTCACCTTAGACAAATCCAGCTTCTTGCATTTAGCCTCAGATTTTGAGTGGAATTTCTTCTCCTTCCATTTCCTTGCTTTGGTAGCCAATGCACAATCCTCTTCATCATCATGCTTTGATGAAGATCCATCCCCGATGTTCCGCTTGAACTCTTCCTACACTAGATCCGACCACAATCATTCCCAATCCGGAAGTTTTTCCCGTCCGTTGATAGAGTCTTGATAACTATGCCAACTCTTAGGAAGTACCAAGAGAGCCAAACTCACCAAATAATCGTCAGCAATTGTGATTCCCACACTCCCCAGTTCATCTCGACATTCGACAAAATTTGTGAGATACTTTGGAATACTGTCTCCCTTCACCATCTTGATTTTTCTGAGTTTATCCTTCAACGCCAATTTCCTATGGTCGTTGCATTTCTTTGGAAAATATCCCTCAAATCCTTCCACATTGCAAATGCAGTGGCTTTCCCACAAAGGCTTGAGACAATATGGTCTCTCACACCTTCCAAAAAAATCCTTTTCGTCTTCACTACTTTCTTTTTCCAGGCGTCAAGTAATGCAACATCTGTTGAAGTGGGCTTAGGAACATCAATGTCGATGAATTCCTTCAAGCCATTATCTTCAAGCACCGCCTCCATCCTATCCTTCCATGCAATGTATTTCGAGCTTCCCTCGAGTGCATACTCTAACCACAAACCATTGAAATCCATTTCGATGTTTACTCAACTGTCGCACCAAGAAATTCTTGCAGAAAATTCGAATTGTTTCCACCAACAAAACTCAGCTACTTCTTCAATATTGCAATATTCTCTGCTCCGATACCATGTAGAAATTTATAATACTGTGATGTATTGTCGGATTCTCCTGATATAAAAATTATATGCCACTGTTAAATATATAATCCTTCTACCTAATTCTTTGCAGAAATTTAATCGTCAATTGCAAACACATGAAGAAAAATCAATCACACATAACAAGATCTTTTTACTGGGAAAGCATAAAGCTAAAAACCCCAAATATCATATATTATATATATCATGGATCATGAAACAATCTCATACAAATCTCTACTCTAAGAGCTCTCAGTACAATGTACAATCATCTCACACTATCATACAAAAATTGGCTCACACATGCACCAATTTACTACCTCCTAATAGCATGCCTCCACTGCGCAATCCCTGCTAAATAAGATCCATGAACGAATTCGATCTTGCCTTGCCTTAACTATGTAATCCTCATTGGCATCTCCAATGTGTGTGTAGATGCATTAAATGCACCACTGTAGTCACAACACATAGTCAAATTGCCCCTTTCACCTATCTCTCCACTGGGTCTCCACTGGATCTAACATGCATGTAGTTAACAACAGTAAATCTTTAGTTTCATGTGAGATCACTCCATGTGAATTAAGTTAATATTTAATTCACTGATATCTCACTAGTGTATCATTAGTTACAACTAGCACAACTGATTTTAACTCACTTAACTGAGTTAAACAACTTTACAACTCACATAACTACACAACCAACTCTGTTACAACTTTGTATCACTCAGTTACAACGAAGTCCACTTTGCATGTCCCACCAACCAACCTTGGAACTCATAATTCCTTCAATCAACTGGTTTTCCACATCAGTTAACTGAAAGCAATTGTTTCAAGAGAATATATTATTATTTATTGTTTGATTATTATTAAGGGCTAATAATAATCAACATGCATTCTGTTTTTATACATGTGATCTATAAATAGATTTCACTTATGCATCTAAAAATAGAAACTCATCTATAAACATAATTTTCTCAACCATCTATAAATAGATTCCCACTATAAATAGATTTTGTTCAACATTCTAAAAATAGACATACACCTAAAAATAGCCTGCAGGCCCCACCTAGTGTAGGTGCTTAGTTTTCACTAGGATCATCATCTTGTTGAATCTCAACATTGGAGGAGTGTGGAGTACTTTATATTTGGATCAAGAAGGCAAAGGAAGAGTAGGAAAGTGCAATAGGAAATTGGGATCAACATCTACAACCAGTTTTGATTGCAGGTACCGAGTTGCATGTATGATTTTCTTGCTAGTTTTTGCATGCATGGCATATGCATGTCGTTTCTTGGTTATGATATGTCATTGGCATGGAGGATTGTCAAGATTGACGGTGGATTTTCCTAGCCTTTCCATTTCCTAGATCACCATGGTGTTATGGTTTTCTTTCCTTTTTTGGTTGGTTCTCATGTACCTTTGGTTGTGGGATGAGTTACTAGTTCCTTGAAGTCTTGGTTGGAAAAAAACTCTATAAGCCATGTAACAACTTGGGTTGAGTTACTAGTCCTGGAAGCCTTGTTTGGAAAAATTATTTGGAAGTCCTTGGTGGCTTGAATTACTAGTCCTAGAAGCCCTGATTGGAAAAATGCTCTGGAATCTCGATAACAGTTATGGGTTGAGTTACTAGTTCTAGAAACCTTGGTTGGAAAAAATGCTCTAGATTCTTGGAAAACTTGGGTAGAGACCAATCTGATGATGTTCAGTGATTTCCGACCATGAGGTGGAATCACTGGTTGAGGGTTGAGGTGGTTTCGCCTCTAGAAGTCTTGGTTTGGTTTTTTTGGATTTGTCCCATGAGATCCTACATTCATTCTTGGAATATGGCACGAGGGTGATTGGTTGAAAGAAAGATTTGGTTCAGTCAATCTACAGTTGGATGGTTCGTGGAAGTCTTAAACTTGGTTGGACTTTTCATTTGTGATTAAGAGCTTCTTCTACTTGGTAATTCATGTGTAAATGTATTGGCTTATATGTGGATTTTATGATTATCGTATCCTTGGTATTTATGTTTATTATATGTTGGTTATGAGCATGTTTTATAACAATTATTATGTATGGATTTCATCATGTTTTGGTTTATACATGAGTGAACAATGAATATATGACCTAATAGATGATAATGCAACTCATGTGATAAAGAATCAATGCTACTTAGCGATTCTCAGATAAGTATGAGACCTCTATGCTCATATATGTTGTTTATATGAGACCAATTTACTGCCTCCTAATAGCCTGACTCCACTGCAGAATCCCTGCTAAAGAAGATCCCTAAATGAATTCAATCTTACCTTGCCTTAACTGTGCACCACTATATTCACAAAAGATAGTCAAATTTTCCCTTTCACCTATCTCTCCACTGGGTCTCCACTAGATCTGATATGCATGTACTTAATAGTAGTAAATCTTCAATTGCATGTGAGATCACTCCATGTGAATTAATTTAATATTTAATTCACTGATATCTCACTAGTGTATCATTAGTTACAACTAGCACAACTGAGTTTAACTCACTTAACTGAGTTAAAAAACTTCACAACTCACATAACTACACAACCAACTCTGTTACAACTTTGTATCACTCAGTTACAACGAAGTCCACTTTGCATGTCCCACCAACCAACCTTGGAACTCATAATTCCTCAATCAATTGGTTTGCCACATTAGTTAACTGAAATCAAGTGCTTCAAGAGAATAGATTATTATTTATTGTCTGATTATTATTAAGGGCTAATAATAATCAACATACATTCTATTTTTATACATGTGATCTATAAATAGATTTCACACATGCATATAAAAATAGAAACTCATCTATAAATATAATTTTCTCAACCATCTATAAATAGACTCCCGCTATAAATAGATTTTGTTCAACATTCTAAAAATAGACATACACCTAAAAATAGCTTTCAAGCCCCACCTAGTGTAGGTGCTTAGTTTTCACTAGGATCATCATCTTGTTGAATCTCAACATTGGAGGAGTGTGGAGTACTCTATATTTGGATCAAGAAGGAAAAGGAAGAGTAGGAAGGTGCAATAGGAAATCGAGATCAACATCTACAATCAGTTTTGATTGCAAGTACTGAGTTGCATGTATGATTTTCTTGCTAGTTTTGGCATGCATGGCATATGCATGTTGTTTCTTGGTTATGATATGTCATTGGCATAGAGGATTTTCAATATTGATGGTGGATTTTCATAGCCTTTCCATTTCCTAGATCGCCATGGTGTTATGGGTTTCTTTCCTTTTTTTGGTTGGTTTTCATGTACCTTTGGCTATGGGATGAGTTACTAGTTCCTTAAAGCCTTGGTTGGAAAAAAACTCTATAAGCCATGTAACAACTTGGGTTGAGTTACTAGTCCTGGAAGCCTTGTTTGGAAAAATTATTTGGAAGTCCTTGGTGGCTTGAATTACTAGTCCTAGAAGCCCTGTTGGAAAAACGCTATGGAATCTCGATAACAGTTGTAGGTTGAGTTACTAGTTCTAGAAGACCTGGTTGGAAAAAATGCTCTAGAGTCTTAGAAAACTTGGGTAGAGACCAATCTGGTGATGGTCAGTGATGTCCGGCCATGAGGTGGAATCACTGGTTGAGGGTTGAGGTGGTTTGGCCTCTAGAATTCCTAGTTTGGTTATGTTGGATTTGTCCCATGAGATTTCACATTCATGCTTGGAATATGGCACGAGGATGATTAGTTGAAAGAAAGATTTGGTTCAGTCAATCTACAGTTAGGTGGTTCGTGGAAGTCCTAAACCTGGTTGGCCTTTTCATTTGTGATTAAGAGCTTCTTCTACTTGGTAATTCATGTGTAAATGTATTGGCTTATATGTGTATTTTATGATTATCGTATCCTTGGTATTTATGTTGATTATATGTTGGTTATGAGCATGTTTTATGAAAATTATGATATATGTATTTCATCATGTTTTGATTTGTACATGAGTGAAAAATGAATATATGACCTGATAGATGATAATGCAACTTATGTGATAAAGAATCAATGCTACTTAGCAATTCTCGGATAAGTATGAGACCTATATGCTCATATATGTTGTTTTAACTTGTAGAATGCATATTTGTGACATGTCTAACAAAATGCATGTCATGGCTAGTATGGATCCAGTCAATTCCTTGGTAAAGTTTGTTACCAAAAATATTTTCTTCATGTCTTTTATGAGTTTTGGAAGTTTCATAAGTTTCTAAGAAGTGACTGGGTCCTAGCCCTAGAAAATAGCCTTAAATCTAGCAGTTGCTAACATAACACTTGCATACAAATGCTATAGTCACACTCAGGCAAGCTCATGGGAGCGACTGGAGCTCACAGGCACTTGGAGGGCTTAGCAAGGGAGCGATTGGGGTTCCAATTCAATAAAATGTTGAGTTTCCTCAGGGGTTGGTCACCTGGAAGGGTAGGTTAGCTCTTGAAGTTTTTGTAGCATGTGTAGAAGGTCATTTTGGTTCATTTTCTTCAGTTCCAATTCCTTAACTATACATGGGGAGTCGAATCACATCATATTAGCCTCTCGTTACATTTTTACCCTAGTGGACTCGCTAGCTTGGGTAAATGTGGGAGGAGGGTGGTTATAGAGAAAAGGGGGAATAAAGAGAGAGATAAAGAGATACGAGGAAAGGAAAGATAGAGAGGGGTAGGGAATAGGGAAAGAGAGAGAGAGAGATAAAAATATGGATATGAAAAGGGGAGACATAGCAAGGGATATAGAGATGGGTAGAGATAAGGGGGATTAGGGGGAGGAGAGAGATAAGAGGGAGATATAGGAAGAGAGAGGGGAGGGGGGGGTAGAGGGGGATGGTTAGGGAAAAGGGAGAGGGGGGAGGGGAGAAGAAAGGGTTGGGAAGGATGGTGAGAGAAATCCAATAATGGAGAGAGAGAAAATTACCCATTATATTAACACATATTCATTATAGAAATGCGTGCACATGTTATTAAATTCAAAAAATATTTGTAAAGATCACCTTTTTCCAACGATGTGGTGGACTAGGTGGCCCCTTTTGTTTTAGGTTTAAATTGACAAACTCTTATTTGCTATGCATAAAAATGAAAATACCTCCGTTTTTAAAACTTCTTGATTTTCAACCATATTTCTATTTATGCTCCAAACATTAATTACTAATAAAATTATGTACTCTTATAGTTATCTATATGCAAATTACACTAAAAATTAATTATTATTATTTTTAAATATCTATCAAATTTCTTAAAAATATAAATCTTTATATCCTCTATAACATTTGATTTATAGAAATAAAATAAAATAAAAAATAAAAAAAACATAACAAAATTCCTTTAATAGAGATGACTATCATTTTTGTGGTTCCAGATTTCTATTACAACTAACATTTCATAATTGTGTATCGCAATCCTACTATTTCATAATACTTTTGTTTTTCTAACGTAAAAATTCATTTTCAAATCAACTGAAGACTAGAAATTAAAAACAATATGGACTTAATATGTATGGGAAAGCACAAGATACAAACTAAGGACTTTATACCATTAGGGTTGTTAGGATCCTCGTAGTTTGCAAGATTGGCAAGAAAAAACACTGCAGGGCCTACATCATAACCACTTTGGAATCCTAGGATCTAGCCCTTCTAGATTCAGAGAGGGGTCTCTCTAAATAAGTGTTTTCAAAAGATATGATATTAGGCTAGTTATGAAGTACAAGGGTTTTGTTTTTTTTTGGTTGGGTAGGATATCATCAAAATGAAGGAAGTATTTTGAAGGGTAAAGGTGTGAGCAGGTTGAAAGAATGGTTCAGCTAATAGGATAGATAAGAGACAATATCAATCCATTGGGCTATGGAGTTACAAAAATTTAATTGCACAACAAGTTTCAAGAGTGGTTCATGGGGCAAGTCATCTATGTCAAAGGATCTCTTTAGATTGATTTGGTGGTATGGAACATTAAGAAGTGTGGTGAAAGAATCAAACATATGAGAAAACAAAGGGCAGCCTAAGATCAGGTAAGGACTTTGAACCTATCCTACTTTCAGCATACTCTCAAAGGAAAAATTTTAAGATAAACAAAGAATAGCCTAAGATCAAGTAAGGAATTTTAACCTAGCCTTATTTTGACATACTCTTAAGGGATATTTTCAAAGCAACTATTGGAGATAAACTAGAGGAAAGGGCTAACCATAGACTTCTCTAGTTCAACTTTACTTAGCAAAATTTTCAAGAACTTTCAAAGACAATATCTAATGTTGTACTCATGAAACATGGGCTCACCAACACTTCACTGGTTATACTCTATTGAATTATCCTCAAAACACAATTAGAATAAAACATAAAGATAAAGCTTATCAGTGAGATTTAGGGTACTTTGCAGTAAATCCTAATCTAAATTTGTTTTTCTTTATCAGAGAAAGTGGACAGTATGAAAAACACAAGAAAAACAACAATTACAGTAAGAAAAACATCACCATTGACATAGACCAAGATCCCATAATTCAGCTTGTATATTTGATGTTCAAACCAGTTACAATCTTCAAGTCCATTAGGTCTTTACAACTTCAAACTTCTCTTCTCAGCCTATCTTTCTTCAAAAACTAACAGAGCTTCAGCAGCCTCAGCAACTATTTACATTCAATAAGTATTCAACCAACAAAAATACTAGGCTCCTCATATGATATATATAGGTAAATTGAGGAGGTGGAGTGAAAGGAAGGTCTAACTATTCAATTAATACAAAGTAACTGCTTCTCGACCTTTGGGAGGCCTAATGGAGAAGATATCTAATGTCTTAACTCTGTTAATTGATTTTTACATTAATTTTCATCAATTTTAGTCACTTTTGTTGACTTTTGAGGCTTTTGGTAGGCTGGAAATTACTTTCTGAGCTGTCTTTGAAAAATATCTCTGATTGTGCATTCAATTTGTATTCTTTTGAGGAAAATAGACTTGTAGGTGGAATTTATAGCTTTCTGGAGATTAATTGCTTCAATGATCTGGCATTTTGAAGTGGTCTTTTGTTGATCTGTCTGTCTTTGATACTTTAAACACTTATTAGGCCTCTGATTTGGCTTTAGGCCTCCTTTAATCATCTTTATTATTCAAACTGTGTCTTCAACCTTTAATCTTCGAGTTAACCCTTTTAATTTTCTGGCTTTATGCTTTAACCTTTATCCTTTGATCTTCTGTCTTCAATGTTTCTTCGCTGATCTTCATTATTTTCCTTTTTGTACAGGTGGCTTTATTTTGCTACACTGGAGGGTTTACTGTGTAACTGGTGTCCATGAAACACTAATTAAACTTTGAAATTCAACCCTTTTTGTCCCTTTTCTTCGCTTTTGGGCCTTTTTGGATTGTCATTCAAGGCCATATCATGGTAACTTGACTGTGGGACAACTTTTATAGCTTATCCGCCATTAAACCTCCAACAAACCATCAAAATATTATAAGAACATATGAATGGGGCTATAACTACTTCAGAGGGCTCGACGGAGGGCGAAAGGGTAGTGCGGAGGCAAGGGAGCATGTGGAAGGGGATTCCATGGTCGAAACCATAAGAAACATGGTTTAAATCTGCTTATGGCACGAAAATATGGATAGGCGGTTTTGCAGAAAATCGAAGGTGGTTTTTGCGCAAATATTGGGCAGTAAGTGGTAATGAGCGGGGGGAACGCGATACATATTAGTGGCTGACATGTATGCTCCTGAAAACCACCGTTTTTGCGTTGAAAATATGCGATCAATTATTTTGGAGAAACAAGCACAAAATTGAATGTCAATCATACGATTTGGGGGGGCCAAATCCACAGTTGTAAGTGAGTGCAACAAATGGGGAGATGTGCAATGATGGGGTGGTGGGACTTGATGATTGCGTTAGCTACTTTGTCGCGTAGCGGGGAGGCTTGAGGTTGGGTAAAACAATGTGCATCGTTGAATTATAGTGATAAAGGGTTAAAATCAAGGTAGAGGTGATTATATAAAGGGAAAAAGGTAGAAGTGGAAGGGAGCGATGATCGCAGTTGGATCAATTGCGATCAACGGTGGAGATTGGAAGAAACACGATGAAAAAGCCCCAGTGTGTTCGGGTGGGACCAGCGGGATTATAAAGGAAATTGAGTGATGGACGTCGAATCTGGATTAGATCAACGGTGGAGATCAAGTGTGAGGGGATCGAGGGTACGGTAGGATCTCGTCAGCAAGGTGCCTCCGCAGTGAATGGGGAAATACTGGTCGTTGGATTAGGGAAAAAATAAACGGTGGAGACGGACTGCAGGGGGACTAGAGAGTACGGGCCACCTTGGTCGGGTCCCCCCACAGTGAAACTGAGCCATAGATCTGAGAGGAATGGATGGTCCAAATTGAATCGATAGGTTGCACAAATGACAAATGGTGCAGGCGAAGGGCAGGACATGCGAAACAATGTTGGTCGTCCGATCAAGAGGATCGACGGTCAAGATCTGATCGCAGAATGGAAGAAATGAATGAATAGGGTGGAGGAATGGTAGAAAGGTGAAACTACACCAACCGTTGGATCTGGGGGAGCCAGATCAACGGTCCCAAATGCATCGGCTGGAGGTTTTGATAAAGACGATCAGGGGGAAGAAATGACAATGCGATGAAATATGGACCGTTGGATCGGAAATATCGACGGTGGAGATTTACTCGGGAGATCGCATCGGCGGGGGGAAAAGAGTCAGGGGACAAGGGAACTGGGAAGTTGTGATGTGTCGATGTGATGAAGTGCTGACGGAGCAATGAAATGGCGAAGTGCGAGAGCCATTGATTTAAAACAGGATCAACGATGGAGATTGACTTCAACAGATCAACAATCGGTGAAGCAAAGTTTTGGGAGGGAGAACTTGAAAATTGCGATGCACCGATGGGCCAATGGGCTGATGCGCTTGGTCACAGAGCGCAGTTTTATGGTGGAAAAAGTGGCTTGGGCTTAAGTGAAAGGGGCTTAAGTCCTTATATTAAAAATGAAGGATTTTGGGTAGAAAATGAAGGTTTTTGAAGATTTTTGGAGTTTTCGATAGGGGAAAAAAGGGTTTTAAGCCAGAATAAAGGGATTTTATCAAGTTCAAAGGGAATTTTGAGGGAAAATAGAGGGTAAAAATGGGAAAATTGGGTGAAATGAAGGGGTTTTTAGAGGGATTTTCCAAAGGAAAAAATGATGAAAAATGGGTCTGAAAACAATATTTTTTATAATAGTAGGGTTTTTCTTTGAATATTTTGAATGAAGGTTTGATCCTTGAGGATAAAGAACACAGAGAGGCTTCAAGAAGTCATAATTTTGCTTAAAACTTGTTTGCTGAAGACTAAAGACCTGTTTTAGCCATCATCAGTTATGACAAAAAATTATTAATGGCTAACATTGGCTCGACTTGGGAATGGCAGCTCCTTGGAGGTGTCAAGAACCTCAAAGATTTGTCTCTGGAATGTAGACCTGTGCTTTGCAATTTGGCAACCTTTTCTTCTTTGATCATACTGCTTAAAAAGATGATCAGTACTTTGTATCAGCAAACAAACTTCTTTTCCCAAAAAACTACCTACATAGCCTACTTTCCTAACATTTTTTCTTCATAAAGTGCACTTGGACTTGCAAACCTTTTGATATCAACAATTTATTCTTTTATTGAAAGCAAAAAACTAATATAAATCTATCTTTATTTCTTCCATGAGTTCAGATTAAACAATTGAACTCATTAATTCTCTAGTTAAGCTACTATCTGCCAAGATTAAACTGTCTGACAGATCTTATTCTCTATATTCTAAAACAGAAATTTAAATACAAACAAATTAGGATTAAGCTGTCTAATATGATGTAAGACTATGGCATAAGAACAAGCTGCACATAGATTGAAATTTACAGAAATTCAAAACAAAATTGTGAAGACTTAAGATCTGAAAATTATGAATATCCTTCCTTCTTTCTTTCAGCTCTGGTTTTGATCCTTTTAGAGTTGTCTTCTTCTTCTTTACCTGATTCAAGTTTTCAGCATGTTAGAACCAGTTCTTTTTCTTCTCTTTAGCTCATGTTTTTATCTGATTAGAGCCATTCTTTATCAAACTTACAGGTTCAAGATTTAAGCTTGTTTGAACCTCTGTTTTTATATCCTAATCTATTCTACTGATAAGCAAGATTAGACAATTTGGAAAATCTGATTCACTAACCTATCAGTAGTAAGTTGAAATCTATTTAGTCATGATTAGGTTGTATGACTAAATAGTGGTGCTCTCTTTTGGTAGTGGAATTTAAGCTTGCACACTTTCAGGATTTCTTTTCTTTTTGGTATGGGGTTGTACCTTTCTTCTTTTATTTCTACCCTCTTTTTCTCTTTTTCTATTGTTTTTGTATTTTTTCTTTTTCAAATTCAAAAGCAGTGTTATATACAATGAACAAAAAGCTTTGAAACTAAAATATCAGTTAACAGAAATAATGTTTGAGAATCCTGTCATTGACAGGACCTCCAAAATATTCAGCTCCATCCAATTCTTGTAGAAAGAATGCATTGTTTCCAATAGCAGATTGAATAAGATAAGGGCCTTGCCATAAATGATCAAATTTTCCATGTTTTTCCTTATCTTCTCTCTTTGAATCCCATTTCAATACTTTGTCACCAATTTTAAAGTCACTTGCCTTGGTTCTTTTATCAAACAACTTCTTGATGTTTGCTTGTAGTTGTTGTGCTCTGATGTATACCTCCTATATGGTTTTTTGTAGATGCATAGTTTGGTGTATTCTTCTTGTCATATCATCATCTTCAGACTGTATTTCTTGGATCAACTTCATGACTGGCACTCCTAAACTAGTTGTAAATATTGCATCTATTCCATAAACTAGCTAGTAGGGAGACATTCCAATTGATTTTTTAATTGTTATTCTATCTCCCCATAATGCATGTACTACCTTACTGTGCCATGATTTCTTGTTATCTTCTAGCAAATTCTTGATAATGTTTACCAAAATTTTATTTGAGGATTCTACCAACCCATTACCTTGAGGGTAATAAGCTGTAGAATGACCCAATATAATCTGATATTTATGACAGAATTCCACCATCTTTTTAGAACCAAATGGAGCATCATTCTCAGTTATGATCTTTCTAGGACAGCCAAATCTAGACAGTATATGGTTTTCAAAGAATGAAATTATAACTGAGTCTGTGGCATTCCTAGAGGGGATGGCTTCTATCCATTTGGTAAAATATTTTTTTGCTATGAGGATCCATCTATGTTGGGCAGATGAGGCAGGATGGATTTCCCTAATGAATTCTAGACCCCACTGCTGAAAAGGAGCTTCAATAGTGATTGGTTGCAGAGGTAAGGGAAGTAGCTTTCTTTTTCCTTCAAATATTTGGCATTTGTGACAGGCAGGAATAATTTTGTGGAAATCTTGAAAGAGGGTGGGCCAGTAGTAACCAGCTCTAAGGATTTTGTTATCAGTTGACTTCCAGTAGAGGTGGCCTCCACATTCTCCTTCATGAAACTCATGTTTGATCTTATCTGCATCATTCTCAGGCAAACATTTAAGCAATAATCCACTATCATTTTTCCAATATAAATATTTATTTAAAATGTAGTAATTTACAACTTTCAACTTTAAAAATCTTTCCTTTGCTCTAAAAAAACCAGAAGGGACATTTAGGTTGAGCAACACATACAAAATATCAGCATACCAAGATGAATTCAGAAAATGATCTTCAATAAGTGGAGCTTTCAACTCCTCATGTTCATCTAATGCATTAAACATGTTTATATCAAGAGCTTGAAAGTTGGATTCAGCGATATTTTTTGCTATTCCTTGACCCTTTATGAGCTTAGTGGGCTTGATTTCTAAGTCATATTCTAAATTACAGTAATCCATTTTCCTCTTTTTCCATCTGGATCTTGGGTCAATATGTCTTTTACAACTGAATGAGGCACAAATGCTATAATGTGGGAATTTAATGTAAACTCTGAATTCCTTTAAGGCTTTGACCAAGGAAAAGGCTTGTTTTTCCATGATATTGTACTTCAGAGGTGCATTTCTTAATGGCTTACTAAAAAATGCAATAGGTTGCTCTTGTCCCTTCATGATTTTCTGTAATAGGACAACAGCTACTGTGTGTTCTGATGCAAATGAAAAAATGAATAAATCCTTTGTAAAATCAGGACTGATAAGAACTGATTTTTTGGTAAGTGTTTGTTTTACCAACTCAAATGATTTATTTGCTTCTAAGGTCCATTTAACTTATTCTTCTTTCTTAAGCATATTTGTCATGATTCGAAGGAGTTCAGCTAGATTGGGTATGAACCTTCTTAAGAAATTAATATTCCCAATGAAAGATTGAAGTTCCTTGATGTTTCTAGGATGGTTGATTTGCAATATACCATCGATCCTCTTTGGGTCTATCCTTATTCCCTCTTCTGATATGATATGTCCAAGAAGTTTACCTTCTTGGAGACTAAACAATGTTTTCTTTGGATTTAAGGACAACCCATATTTTCTGCATTTATCAAAGACTTTTCTCAAGTGTATTAGGTGTTCTTCATCTATTTTAGTATAGACAGTGATATCATCAAGGAAAATCACAATGAAGTAACCTATTTCTTCTAAGAATGCTACATCCATGGCTCTCTGAAATGTGGCACCAGCATTCATTAAACCAAAGGGCATTTTCAAATACATGAAAGTACCCCAAGGAGTAGTAAAGATTGTTTTAAATTGATCATCAGGATGTACCAATATTTGATTGTAACCTGAGAAGCCATCTAGCAAATAAATTCTTCTAGAACCAACTACGCTTTGTAAGATATGATCCATTTTGGGTAAGAGATAGTTATCCTTTAATGAGGCTTTGTTTAAGTTTCTAAAGTCAATGCAAAGCCTTATTTCTCTTGTTTTCTTCATAACGGATACAAGATTAGACACCCATTCTGAGTATCTAACAGGGACTATAATTCCAGCATCATACATTTTTCTAATTTCTTTCTCTACCAGAGGTAATTGAACACGGTTGATTCTGTGCAATTTTTGTTTAAAAGGCTTCTGGTTTTCTTTCAGGGGTATCTTATGCTGGATCATTTCTATATCATATGATTTCAGGTCTTCATAACTCCATGCAAATACATTAGAAAATTCTTTAAACAGCTCAATGTATTTCAGTTTAATGTGAGCTGGTAGTGTCTTGGACAGTTTGATCATTTTGGGCTCTTCCTCACTGCCTATGTTGCATTCTTCCACTTCAGCTTCAATAGGTTCCAGTTTTGGCTTTTTGGCAACATCATTCAAGTCAAATAATTATTCTAGTGGGACCAGTCCTTTTGGCAAGCTTTTATTTTTTATATTGCATCACTTCTAAGTCTTGATTTTCTAAATCTGTGCTTTTTTCTCTTGTATGTTTGGGTCTATTAGTTAACAGATTTCTTTTAGCAATCTCAAGAGAGTTTTCTTCTTCAAAAAGTGGGTTTTCTTCAGTAGGACAATCTTGTTCATACTTTAAATCTGAGTTTTGCACTTCAAATTCATTTCTGGACTATAGGAAGTCTTCTATTTGTTTATCTCCTTCAAACACTTGCCTGTATTTTTCAGTATCTGAGACAACTGGTCTATATTTGAATTGGATGGTGTATTGTTTGCTTTCATAAGGTCTTAGACAAGTACTAGCAGCAAATGCTAATCCATTGACAAGAATGTTTTGGTTCCTTGGGACAAAGGTAAGTTGGAATTCAGCAAATGTTTTTAACAAGTCTATGGCATCATCTCTATAGGCTCTAAGTCTGGGATGTTTAGCAGTGTATTCCCCATTTACTTGCCTAATTATCAACTCTGAATCTCCATGAGCTGTTATCCTATTGGCCCCTAATTTTTTCAATAAATGCAAGCCTACAATGAGAGATTCATACTCTGCTATGTTATTTGTGCATTGGAAGTTTAATCTATAGAAATGATCCTCAACATGATTGTTTTCAGTGTTGTGCACCCATATGCCTGCTCCTGCACCAGTTTTAGAGCAAGACCCATCAAAACTCATACTACAAAGAGAATTGTTTTCAGATTTATCATTTATTTCACTTCTGTCCTCTTTGTCTTGTTTGCCTAATCTATCACTGTGTTGTTCCTGCAGGTCTGCACTATGTTGAATTTTGTTTTGTTCCTCAAGATCTTCAATGTTTTGAGGTTTTGTTCTTTGATTTTCATGATCTACACTATATTTATGATTTTTTTGGACCTCCAGACCTTCAATTTTTTTACTGTGAATTTTTGAGTTTGCAAACTGATCAGATGATTTTTCCTTTCTCTCCTTTTCCTCTATGGCTGCCACTATGTTTGGATGTGGAGTGACCACTATATTGGGTGATGTTTCTTTGACTAACTCTTGCTCATTAGGAATCTCATCATTGTAAATAATGAATGAGTCAAGGTTAGTGTCTATGGAATAAGGAGGAGAGTTTTCTGGTCTTTCTTGGTTACTCACCATGTATTTCATGTGTGTTTCCCTATAGAGTCTTCTAGGTTGAATGAAGACAGGGATGGTTGCATAAGTCATATCCATCTGCATAGTACCTTACAACTTAGCATCCCATGATCTTGAAAGAAGCATGCCACATTTGGGGGGTATATCAGCCACTACAATGTCCATCACTAAGATTTTGGCTGGGATTTGAGCTAAGTTAACACATAGATATTTTATAAGGCCTAGGCATCCTACTTTGATTGAATCAAAGGAATATAAATATTTATAAGGTCTATTTACCTCAAGGCCTAATATTTCCATTATTTCTTTGGACATTAGGTTATGTGATGCTCCTGAATCAAGCATGGCATTGTGAAAAATATTATCATGGATGTTCAAACTGATTTAGAATGGAGGAGTAGTTCCTTCTTGAAATTTTCCTTCAATCTTAGGACCAAACAGAAGCTCTGGTGTATCATCATTCAAGTTAACAGTATCATGAATATCTTCTATGTTCAAAGCTTTCAAAACTTGACATCTATACATTTTGAGTGACTAACTCAGTGAGTGGGACAGAGATCTTGATTTTGGAAATTTCATTCTCTAGGCTAAAGGGAATATGATTTTTCAAAATGTTTGATTCAACCTTCTCAGTCACTGATTCATTAGCAAAATCATCTTGCTGATTTCTACTATTTACAACAGTCAAAATGGTTTTTCCAGGAGCATTAGCTGAATTTCTAGTGCTGCTAGGGTCACCACTCTGTTTTTCATTGATTTGGGTGTTTTTTCCTTTGTTTGGATCAGAACTTTCAGCCATTTTTTTATGATTTTCTACTGTCTTTTTGGAAGTATTTATAGGGTTTTTTTTGGAAGAATGATCAGATGTTTTGTTCCTGGGAGTTTCTTGATTCTTTTTACTTCTTAGGTCATATTTTTTAGGTGATTCTATGATGGAATTTTCGAAATCTTGTTTATAGTATTCAATTTCTTGTCTTTTATCATCATAGGGTGTATATAGACCTTGTTTTCTTTCATGGAGGAAATCAGAATCCTCATTGCTTACTCCCAGCATGTTTATATTATCATCCTCTATTTTTTCATTTGTTTCTCCATCCTCATTAACATAATTTTCTTGAAAAGGAGGTCTGATCTGTTGACCAGCATCTCTTTGTCTGTTCTGAGGTTGATTTCTTCTAAAGTTCTGATTTTGATTATGGGACTGGTTTTTGTTTTGAGTAGCGGATTGATTTTCTCTAGATTGAGCTTTTTCATATATGCTCATCCTCTCCATTAACTTCTCCATCATCCTTTCCATTTTTGAGTCAGATATGGAAGGTGCATCTTCATCCCTATATGATACCCTCTTCTCAGTCTTCATTCTAGCTCTCTTCTCAATCAGATTTGCTTCCACACTAAGAGCTCCCTTATGCAAGTCTTCTAAAGTTAAGGGATCCCTTTCTCTAATCTAATAGGCCATTTCAAGATCAAATCCTTCAAGGAATTTTTCCAAATCTGAGCCTTGTGGAGGTTTGGAATCTGGGGGTAGTGCGTTATAAAAAATATTAAATCTAGTGCAATAATTTTGAACACTTTCCCCAATGTTTCTTTTGAGGTTGTTATAATCTGAAAGTATTTGGAGAGGGTTTTTCCTAATTTCCCATTTGTTTATTAATGATTAATGGAAAGCTTGGAGGTCATTAATACTATTAGGGGTTAAGTTTTTGAACCATTTTCTTGCTTCTCACCTTAACTTTGAGCAAACAATCTGAGTTTAATGGTTTCATTATCTATCTCATTTCTATCAAAATAGTCATTCATCTTTTCCACATGTATTTGAGCAGTAATAGCACCACTAGCATCATATAATGGAATCTTGGACTGATAGTCCTATGGAAAATTTACTAAAGGTAAAGGAAGGACTAGAGGAGCATACAATGCTGCCATGATAGGAGGTTGTGGAAAAAATGGTGGGTTTACAAGTGGAGGGTTTATGAAATGAGGGGGAGGATGGAATGGAGTAGTTTGAACAGTGGGTATATGAATAACAAAAGTATTTGGACCAGCAAGAGACTGTTGAGCAGATATAGGATGAGAGAAACCAAAGTTATGAATGAAATGCAGATCAGGTGGGGTGGTTTCTTTGCTATCAGTATGTTCACCACTATGTTGGGGTGAGTGTGGAGACTCAAAGTCTATCTGATTTATATCACTAAGTAACTTAGTTCTGGATGGGTTTCTTATGAATGGTAAGTCAAATTTTGTATCTTACAGAGATGAGATATTTTCAGGGACAGAGTTAGCTCTATGAATTGGTCTCAGAATAGTTAAAGTCTTGGATTTAGGATATTTCCTAAGGATACTTTCTAGATTATCAACTATCTCAGGAGGATTTGGGTCAGGATAGGCTCTATTATAAATTCTTCTAGAAGCCACTATGTGGTGTTTTTAGTCCTAATGATGAGAAAATTTCAGCCAAGTATGACAGTCTTTTAAAGGCTAACTAATATTTTTTCAAAGAAAACTCAATCCTCAATGTCTTCTTAACTGGGTTTGAATGATAAAATAATTTCCCAGTGGAGTCTTAGAAAAAACCAGTGGGGTCAGCAGACCTACTGAATAACAATGGAGTCACCAAGTGAAGGATCTTTACTTGTTTTTAAGGTTTAGTTGTTGTTCACCATCAATAATCAATAATAACAAGTCTTGGTGACACTTGTCTCATTTAGAAATAGGGGTTTGTTGAGTTGTGATGTTATCTATTACTCAATATTCCCCAGTATGGTCGCCACTATGTTAGGATCCTCGTAGTTTGCAATATTGGCAAGAACAAACACTGCAGGGCCTACATCAGAACCACTTTGGAATCCTAGGATCTAGCCCTCCTAGATTTAGAGAGGGATTTCTCCATATAAGTGTTTTAAAAAGATATGATATTAGGCTAGTTATGAAGTAAAAGGGTTTTGTTTTTTTTGGTTGGGTAGGATATCATCAAAATGAAGGAAGTATTTCTAAGGGTAAAGGTGTAAGCAGGTTGAAAGAATGGTTCAGCTGATAAGATAGGTAAGGGACAGTATCAATCCATTGGGCTATGGAGTTACAAAAGGATTTAATTGCACAACAAGTTTCAAGAGTGGTTCATGGTGCAAGTCATCTATGTCAAAGGATCTCTTTAGATTGATTTTGTGGTATGGAACATTAAGAAGTGTGGTGAAAGAAGCAAACATATGAGAAAACAAAGGGCAGCCTAAGATCAGGTAAGGACTTTGAAACTATCCTGCTTTCAGCATACTCTCAAAGGAAAACATTTAAGATAAACAAAGAATAGCCTAAGATCAAGTAAGGACTTTTAACCTAGCCTGATTTTGACATAATATTAAGGGATATTTTCAAAGCAACTATTGGAGATAAACTAGAGGACAAGGCTAACCATAGACTTCTCTAGTTCAACTTTACTTAGCAGAATTTCCAAGAACTTTCAAAGACAATATCTCAAGTTGTACTCAGGAAACATGGGCTCACCAACACTTCATTGGTTATACTCTATTGAATTATCTTCAAAACACAATTAGAAGAAAACATAAAGATAAAGCTTATCAGTGAGATTTAGGGTATTTTGAAGTAAATCATAATCTAAATTTTTTGTTATTTATCAGATAAAGTGGACAGTATGAAAAACACAAGAAAAACAACAATTATAGTAAGAAAAACATCACCATTGACATAGACTAGGATCCCATAAATCAGATTGTATATTTGATGTTCAAACCAGTTACAATCTTCAAGTCCAATAGGTCTTTATAGCTTCAAACTTCTCTTCTCAGCCTATCTTTCTTCAAAAAATAACAGAGCTTCAGCAACCTCAACAACTATTTACATTCAATAAGTATTCAACCAACAACAATACTAGGCTCCTCATATGATATATATAGGTAAATTGAGGGGGTGGAGTGAAAAGAAGGTCTAACTATTCAATTAATAGAGAGTAAATGCTTCTCAACCTTTGGGAGGCCTAATGGAGAAGATATCTAATGTCTTAACTCTGTTAATTGATTTTTACATTAATTTTCATCAAATTTAGTCACTTTTGTTGAATTTTGAGGCTTTTGGTAGGTTGGCAATTACTTTCTGAGCTATCTTTGAAAAATATCTCTAACTATGCATTCAATTTGTATTCTTTTGAGGAAAATAGACTTGGAGGTGGCATTTCTGGCTTTCTGGAGATTAATTGCTTCAATAATCTGGCATTTTGAAGCGGTCTTTTGTTGATCTATCTGTCTTTGATACTTTAAACACTGATTAGGCCTCTGATTTGGCTTTAGGCCTTCTTTAATCATATTTATTCTTCAAACTGTGTCTTTAACCTTTAATCTTTGGGTTAAGCCTTTAATTTTCTGGCTTTATGCTTTAACCTGTATCCTTTAATCTTCTGTCTTCACTTTTTCTTCGCTAATCTTATTATTTTCCTTTGTGTACAGGTGGCTTTCTTTTGCTGCATTGGAGGGTTTACTGTGTAATCGGTGTCCATGAAACACTTATTAAACCTTGAAATTCAACCCTTTTTGTCCCTTTTCTTCACTTTTGGACCTTTTTGGATCATCATCCAAGGCCGTATCACTGTAATTAGACTGTGGGACAACTTTTATAGCTTATCCGCCATTAAACCTCCAACAAACCATCAAAATATTATAAAAACCTATGAATGGGGCTATAACTGCTTCAGAGGGCTTGGCGGAGGGCAAAAGGGCAGTGCAGAGGCAAGGGAGCATGTGGAAGGGGATTCCATGGTCGAAACCATAAGAAACAGGGTTTAAATCTGCTTATGGCATGAAAATATGGATAGGCGATTTTGCAGAAAACCGGAGGTGGTTTTCACACAGAGATTAGGCGGTAAGTGGTAATGAGCGGGGGGAACGCGATACATGTTAATGGCTGGCACGTATGCTCCTGAAAACCTCCATTTTTGCATTGTAAACACATGATCAATTATTTTGAAGAAACGATCGTGAAATTTAATGTCAACCGTCCGATCTAGGAGGGGCCAAATCCACGGCTGTAAGCGAGCGCGACAAATGGAGAGATGTGCGATGATGGGGTGGTGGGACCTGTCGATTGCAACAGCTATTTTTTACATAGCGGGGAGGCTTGAGGTTGGGTAAAATAATGTGCATCATTGAATTATAGTGATAAAGACTTAAAATCAAGGTAGGGCGATTATATAAAGGTAAAAAGGTGGAAGTGGGAGGGAGCAATTATCTTCATTGGATAAATTGAGATCAATGGTGGACATTGGAAGAAACACGATGAAAAAGCCCCAACATAGTCGGGTGGGACCAGCGGGATTATAAAGGAAATTGAGCGACGGCCGTCGGATCTGGATTAGATCGATGGTGGAGATCAAGTGTGGGAGGATGGAGGGTACGGGAGGATCTCATCTACAGGGTGCCTCCGCAGTGAATGGGGAAATATTGGCCATTGGATTGGGGAAAAATTCAATAGTGGAGATGGACTGTGGGGGGACTGGGGAGTACGAGCCACCTTGGTCGGGTCCCCCCGCAACGAAACTGAACCGTAGATCTGAGAGGAATGGACGGTCCAGATTGAATCGATAGGTCGTACAAATGAAAAATGGTGTGGGCGGAGGGCAGGACCTATGAAACAATGCTGGTCATCCAATCAGGAGGATCGATGGTCAAGATCTGATAGCAAAATGGCAGAAATGAATGAACAGGGTGGAGGAATGGTAAAAAGGCGAAACTGCGCCAACTGTTGGATCTGGGGGAGCTAGGTCAAAGGTCCCAAATGCATCGGTTGGAGGCTTTGATAGAGATGATCAGGGGGAATAAATGACAATGCAATGGAATATAGACCTTTGGATCGGAAAGATCAACGGTGGAGATTTACTCGGGGGATCGTATTGGCGGGGGGAAAAGAGTCAGGGGACAAGGGAACTGGGAAGTTGTGATGTGCTGATGCAATGAAGTGCCGACAGAGTGATGCGATGGAAAAGTGTGAGAGCCGTCGATTTAAAACAATATCAACGATGGAGATTGACTTCATTAGATCGGTAATCGACGGAGTAGAGTTCTAGGAGGGAGAACTAGAAAATTGCGATGCATCGATGGGCCGATGGATCGATGGGCCGATGCGTTTGGTCTCATAGCGCGAACTTATGGTGGAAAAAGGGGCTTGAGATTAAGCGAAAGGGGCTTAAGGCCTTCTATTAAAAATGAAGGATTTTGGACAAAAAATGAAGTTTTTTGAGGATTTTTGGAGTTTTCGATAGGGGGAAAAAGGGTTTTAACCCAGAATAAAGGGATTTTATCAGGTTCAAAGGGAATTTTGAGGGAAAATAAAGGTAAAAATGGGGAAAATGGGTGAAATGAAGGGGTTTTTAGAGGGATTTTCCAAAGGAAAAAATGATGAAAAATGGGTCTGAAAACAATCTTTTTTATAACAGTAGGGTTTTTCTTTGAAGATTTTGAATGAATATTTGATCCTTGAGGATAAAGAACACAAAGAGGCTTCAAGAAGTCACGATTTTGCTTAAAAATTGTTTCTTGAAGACTAAAGACATGTTTTAGCCATCATCAGTTACGACAAAATTTTATTGATGGCTAACAAGGGTTAAAAAAATTGTTTACTTAATATGTATAAGAAACACACAATATAGAATTGAGGTATTTATTAGATTTAATATCAAATTGTAATAATTAAACCAAATTAGTTTGTTTTTAATTATAATGAATATTGCGAATTTTAACATAATATGATTTGTACTTATATATATATATAGTTAAGATAACATAATCTAGCTTATATATAAATTAATAATCATTTATAGTAATATATTTAATTTTAATATATTATAGATAGATTAGATTATTAATAAATAATCTTATTATTAGATTATGATATTATAAATAACATATTTTTATCAATTTCATTTTAATCAGTTTAAACTAAATTAATGGTTAAAGATTACATCCAAACTAAGTCACGAGATTCGCCTCTCCCCAAATTTAATGTGTCAAACACGATTCCTGTTGACACGTGTTCGATTCTTTGTTGGTGAGTGTCCAAAGTTTTAGATTTGTATCAGGTATTTGATTCGTGCCGAGAGAGAATTGCAATTTTTTGGCACGTTTCCGCCGAAACTGGGCTGCATTTGTCCATTTGGATTTGTTGATTACGTGTTGTGGGACTGTGGGAGTGACTGGAAAAGGTGATAAGAGTGTTTTGGATGATGGTGATATTCTTAGGTGTCATCCTTCATATCAACAGATGCATATATTATATTGGATACAGGGAAAGAGGATGTAGAAGAGAGTAGTTATGGTAAGTTGATGAGTTGTAGGCATAGCCTATAGCTTATTGGCAAAACCTATGAGATTTTTCCTCATGTTCTATGGTTCTAGGTTCTAGTGTCTATTTTCCTTTGTATTTTCTATGTCATTAGCATTCCTAGTCAGGATTCTTTAGGAGGTTAAATTTCTTGTGTTTGTCCAATATAAATTTATTTAATTCAACATTAATGTAGTAGTAACTTGTGTTTGTCCAATGTCAACGCGCGCGAACTGCTCTCCTCTGCAGGCGCCGATTAGGTCAGTGGTCGAAGCGAGGTCTGTGCCGCCGCCATGGGTGCGCCAGGGGGTGAGGAGCCCTCTCCCACCCCTCCAACTTCCTTTGTGGTTGCCTTTCGTAATCTTCTTTCACAGAAGAGGAAAAAACTTCCAAATCCTGACGTCCCGAAGTTCATCAAAAAACTTGAAGAAATCCTAGAGATTGCTCTACCTGAAGAACAACTGATCAAAATCGCTCTTGCCTTGGCTGACAGAGGTTTGGTCGGGAAATTTATGGGTCGATGGCCATCAACAAAATTGACTGATGAATGGGTTCAACGAAACTGGAGGCCTCTACTGACTAATAACGTGATCTGCTATGCTGTCGGTAGAGGATTTTTCATTTTCGAATTCACTACAAAGGAATACCGTGACCTGGTGTTCAGAAATGGGCCGTATTTCATGGGAAATCAAGGCCTTTACCTGAATAATTGGACCCCTGACTTCGATCCTTCAGTCGATGTCCCAAAGGAGGTTCCTGTTTGGGTCCGGTTCCCCAACCTGCCGATCCACTGCTGGAGCTTCCACTCCCTGCAAAAGATTGGAAACGGGCTGGGCCGATTCATTGACAAAGCTGATAACAGGGGCCAATACACCTACGCAAGAATCCGCGTGGAAGTTGACTTGGAAGCTGGTCTACCGGAAGCCGTTAAACTTACAGTTGGAGATTGGCATCACTTCCAGAAACTAGACTACGAGCAATTTCCTTTTAAGTGCAGAATCTGTCATGAACATGGTCACTTCCAAAGAAACTGCCCTAAAGCCCCATCAGGGGACAAGGTGGAAGAAGAAGGATGGAAAGAGATAAAAAAGGGCAAGGTAGTCTCAAAGCCCACTGAGCAGAAAAAATCTGGAACAATGGGGAAACCCCAGTCCAATTCACAGACCAAACCAAGCTCAAAAGAAGGCCCCTCCTCAGGTGAAAAGGTGGATGCCACAGAGAACCACGAAGAAACTGAAGATCAGTCGAAGAAAGTGAAAGAAACCGAAGAAGAAACAACTGTCCCTCTAGCAAATGCTGATCATGGGGGAAACGAAGGCAATGAGGAGCACATTAGCTTAGCCTCTGACTCTGGGGGTGAATCAGAAAAGAGAGACTCCGAATCAGACAGCTCGCAAATCACTCCTATCAAGTCGGCCAGTGGTCGGAAATCCAAGAAGAAACAGAGAGAGGAGAAAACATATCTGGATGTACTCCAAGGCTCCCAGAAAACTCTCAAAGGAATGATGAACACCAGATCCGGGCACAAACATAGCAGGGCTCCAAAAGGAGCCAGAACCCCCCAAGCCAGTAAATAATGAAGTACGTCTCCTGGAATTACAAAGGGTTAGGCAGCAGGCTGAAAGAAGAAGCCCTGAAAGACATTGTGAGGATGCACTCGCCTGAAATCCTTCTCATCCAGGAGACTAAGCTGGAGGATATTCTTCTCCTCCAAACTAGCAAGACATTCTGGCGCAAAGGTCCCGGAAGAGCTGTCAGTGCTAGAGGAGCCTCTGGCGGGATTGCCTCCTTCTGGGACAGCTCCAAATATGATTTGATTCACGAAGAAAGTTGCCCTCACTGGATTTTCACTCAGCGCCTCCACAAAGATTCTGGTCAACAAGTAAGTATGTTCAATCTTTATGCTCCAGTCTTACCAGCGGAGAAAAAATTTTGCTGGGACTCGCTCCAGTCCTTTCTTTTATTGCACAATCCAGAAAACATCATTATTGCAGGTGATCTGAATGTTACTCTTACCATTGAAGAGAAAAAGGGGGGCTCCCCAGTTAGGGACCCAGCTAGAGAATGGGTTTAAGACATAATGCTTGGCTGGGATCTGGAGGATATCAAGCCTTCTACTGGGAAATACACTTGGTCGAACAAAATATTAGGGCCCAACCACATAGCTGCTCGTCTAGACAGATTCCTCATCCAAACCTCTTTCCTTACATGTGGTCTATTGGCCTCTTCTAAAATCCTTCCAAACTGCACTTCTGATCATAAACCCATTAGCCTCGAGCTCTCCCTGGATGGAAACTTAGGTCCCATTCCTTTTAGATTCAGTCCTCTGTGGATTCAGCAAGATGGTTTCCATGAGGTGGTTTCAGAAGCCTGGAATCGGCATTAACCTGGGATCCCCTTTCTATGTGTGGGAAGAAAAATTGAGGGGTCTTAAAAGAAGGCTCAAGGAGTGGGCTAAAACTCTGAAAACACCCACTGCCAAGAGCAAAGAGTCCTTAGAAAATCTTCCTGTCCATCAATTAGTAATGGAGAACTCTGCTGTTACCCAAAGTCTGCTTCAAAAAGAAGTTGAGTTGCAAAAAGCCCTCCATAGAGCTAGTAGGGAAGAAGAGGAGTATTGGAGACAAAAATCCAGAAACTTATGGTTACAGGGCGGCGACAAAAATACCAGATTTTTCCATAAACAAGCCGAAGCCCGCAAGCAATTCAAAACTGTTTCAGAAATTCGCTCCCAAGATGCTGTGGTTAAAGATTCTGAAGGCATCAAGAGAGCTGCATTCACTTTTTTCAAAGAGCTATATACGGCGCCTGAAGACCCTCCTATAGATTATCAAGCCTACCTGTTTGATCTAATCCCTCACTGTGTTCATGATTCTATTAATACTATGTTGACTGCTCTGATCAGCATGGATGAGCTCAAGAAGGCTTTGGATTGCATGGAGCCGGATAAAGCTCCTGGGCCTGATGGGTTCACTGCTAGGTTTTTTCAGACTTGCTGGTCAACAATCAATAAAGACCTTCTGAGAATGGTCAGGAAGTCTCAATCATGTTCCAAGATAGGAGGCAGCATCAACTCGGCCTTCCTAGCCCTGATTCCGAAAGAGAAAGGTGCTTCCGATTTTAGTAGATTCCGTCCCATTTCTCTATGTAATACAAGTTATAAATTGATCATCAAAACAATAGCCAACCATCTCAAGAATATTTTTCCGGACATCATTCCGGAAAACCAAGGAGGTTTCATCAAAGGGAGAAAGATTCTGGACAATATTGTGCTGGTGCAAGAGGCAGTTCATTCAAGTTGTCATCGAAAAGAGAAAGGAATGGTGATAAAGCTCGATTTGGAAAATGGATTTGACAGGGTGAGACATGATTTCCTGTTTGCTGTTATGCAGAAATTGGGCTTCTCAATAATCTTCATAAATTGGGTGAAAGCCTGCATTGCCTCCCCTTGGATTGCGCTGTTGGTGAATGGCCGATCAACTGATTTTTTCAATGCCTCAAGGGGTTTAAGACAAGGTTGCCGGCTGTCCCCACTCCTCTATGTTATTCAAGCCTCTGTGCTTAGCTTCCAACTTGACTACTGTCAACAATTCCAATCTCTGCCAGGCCTCAGAATGGTTCCCAATGTTAAAGACATAAATCATGCCCAATTTGCCGATGATACTCTGCTGCTTGGAGGAGCAAGCATAAAATCTGCAAGATCCTTTAAGAAGGAGTTGGACATTTATAAGGAGGTCTCGGGCAGCAAGATAAACTATTTAAAAAGCACTATCTTCGACTGGAACTGCTCGGTCAAGGATCTGACTGACATTGCAAGGCTCTTAGATATGAAAGGAATTTAGACCTGGGAGTCTTTTAAATATCTAGGGATTCCAATCTTCAAATCCATTCCTAAAGTTGCCCACTGGATGCCCCTATTTGACAAGCTAAAGATTAGAATTCAAGCTTGGGGAGCCTCTTGGCTGAACAATGCTAGGAAGGTTATCCTTATGAAATTTGTCCTCATAAGTATGCCTCTTTATCAACACTCCATTCTGCTTGCTCCCAAAACCTTCCTCAGTAAAATGGATAGTCTGCTGAGAAGATTCCTGTGGGAAGGGGGGAAAAATAATGAAAGAAGACTTCATTTAGTTAAATGGGACACTATTAAGAGGCCAAACTTGGAAGGAGGTCTTCAAATGAGAGATTTGGCTGCCCAAAATCTCGCCCTGGGCTCCAAAATTCTGTGGAACATTGTCGCTGGAAATTCTAGCTGGAGTAAGAGAGTCCTGTGGAAGAAATATTTCCATGGACAGCGTTTGAGGTGTTTGGATCAGCCCCCAAAAGCCACCAAAGGTTCTCCGGTTTTCAAACTTTTTCTTTCTGCTATGGAGCATTTTAGTCACAATCTTTACTGGATCCCAGGTAATGGGAAAAAAATCAGAATCTGGGATGATCCGATCCTAGGTGACTAGCCTTTGAACCATGTTGAAGGTCTGGCAAATATTAAAATTTGGCTACACTCCAACAATCTGAAAACCCTGTGGGACATTTCCACCTGGACAATTGACTTTGGAAGACGGTGGGACAGTTGGTACCTGGGAGAGGTCCCTCATCAGCTGTAGGCTGAAGCCTCGTTAATTTTAGATAAGCTTTAAGGAAAATCTCCAACTAAGGCAACAACTAAGGACAAAAGAGGGTGGGGCTCCCTCTCTGGATCTTTCTTAGTTTCTGAAGGTTACAAAAGTATGACAGCTGTTCCAAATGTCCCTCCTGATCCAACTCAATGGAAATTTATTTGGGCCTTCCCTTCGCTCCCCAAAGTGGACTTCTTCTGCTGGACGTTAGCTCATAACAGCATTCTCACTAGAGATAATCTGAGAAAACGTGGTATGGAAGGGCCCTCCAGATGCCCTTTGTGTGTGTCAGAGGAAGAATCAGCTACTCATATGTTGTTACTGTGCCCCTTTGCCCAAGATGTATGGAGGGGGGTCCTGATGTCAGGGGCTGACAAAGTTGAGCTTCCAGGTAATATTCCAAACCTGCTTCACAACTGGGCCAATTTATCTCCGTTCTGTCTCACTAAAAAAAGCCTTCTCAAGACAGCCTGGATGTGGATCCCTAAATTCACCTGCTGGAAGCTGTGGTTGGAGAGGAACAATAGACTGTTTAGGGATGAAAAATGTACACCTGCCAAAGTTATCACTAAAATCCAAGCTCTATTGGGTGAGACTTTGGATGCTAAACTTGCAATAAGGAATGAAGCGGCTTTGGACAGTGAGGAGGAGATTTGGCTCAAAGATCTTGCACCAAATCATAAAAATAATCCAATTCCCCCTGCAATTTCCCATGCTAATTGGGAAATTCGCCTGGATGAACAGGAGTTTATTAAGTGGCGGTCAGCATTAGATGATCACTGTCTCTTCTTCGACGGGGCCTCTAAAGGCAACCCTGGGGCTGTGGGCGGGGGTGGGGTTCTACTGAATCCGGGGGGTTCAACCGAGTTTCGGTTTCAATGGGGGCTAGGCATCGAATCAAATAACAGAGCTGAGGCTCTGGCTCTGTGGCAAGGGCTAAATCTAGCTATCAACAGGAACTTTCTTTCTCTGTCGGTTTTTGGAGACTCCAGGCTTATCATCCAAGCATTGAACTCCAATTCGAACCCTTCGCAAATTAATTTAGTCCCCATTCTCAAGAAAATCAGGTCTACTCTGGCCCAGTTTCGAAAAATTTCCTTTTTCCATATATTGAGGCATCTGAATTCTCAAGCCGACCTGGAAGCCAATCTTGGCTCTGCCCGTAGTCGAAGATCCCTGTTAGTCAACTCCGTTGAGTCTAATTGCATCATCCCTTAATCTCCTGATGGTCGACCTGTATAACAATAATTTTCAAACTCCTGTCCTGTTAGATCGCTCCAGCCCTTGCATTTAACAGCTTTTGATCCCGGTCTCTCTCTAGCTAGCCTCCTCTTTGCCCTTTCCGACTTTCTTTGCCCTCCGCTGTCTCAGAAGCCGGGCAAGAAATGGGTGGGATTTTTCGACTGATACTAAGGGTGATGTTAAATTGCATTGGACGCCCGTCAAAGTAAAAGCGCAGTATTATGGCTCTGGGCTGGGCCTCGCTCGTTTTCCCGGATGGCTCAATGACCATGTTAAGGGCCTTCAATGCCGACTTAACATCCCAGCACAAAGCTCTCACGGAAGGCTCAAAGAACCCTTCATCAGAACCTATTTTTGCAATCTGGAAGAATCACAGGCTATAATGGACTTTCGAGACTATATCTTCACTCTTATAGTATTTCCATTTAAGGTTTTAAATATCTTGAGGCTCGATCTCCACGGTGACCTCCCTAGCTGCATCAAAGGCCGAGATCCTTCTCTGTGTAACAGGAATTTCAATCTCAGACAATGCTGTAACGCTCCAGTCCGCGGCAGCTGGTTTGCCGCTCTATAATACAATTAACCATTATCGTCTTAAAAAAAAACTTGTGTTTGTCCAATGTCAATTTCTTTTATTCAACATTGATGTAGTAGTAAGTGCTAGTTGTAAACATGAATCAAGATTGTATGCATAATGTTACAGTGTACATGTGTCATTGAATTTGTATACTATATATATATATATAAACATATTCTAAATGTCATTTTTTGAGAGGTTTATGTGTTTTGTGTTAGATTATTGTATATTTGTGTGTCCTACAGGTCTTGTGTCCCCATATCAAATGACTTAATATCCAAACCATTGGTAAATATTCATTAACTCCTCTCAAACACATTATTAAAAAAAAGGGGTTAAAACAGCTATAATAACTTGAACTCACTTTTAGGTTAGGCTAGCCATAATTAAAAATTTTATAAATAAACACTAAGTGGAACAATCCACCGTTGAATACAACACATTATGAGATACACTCTTAAAAATCAGAAATAGTTCAAATTAATGATCTCTGCTCGGATGCATAACGCACATTATGGAAATATACAAGGAAAATTTCTCATGATGAAAAGGAATTACACTGTGAACTTAACTACAGAGAGTATAAATAATTTACAATTAATGTAAAAGTAATTCTTTAACAGGAAACAAGAAATATCAGTAGCAAGTAATTCTTTAATGATGACTCATCCTACACCTACAAGCTTAACAACAAAGTTCTTAAGCAAGTGTGCCATAAAGAGGAAGCAACAAGAAGTAATTATTTAATGATTACTCATCCTACACCTACAATCTTAACAACACAGTTCTTAAGTGACACCATCACTAAGCAATAGGACATAGTCGCAAATTTGAGCAAATACTCCTCCAAGTGCGCAGAAAATATCAACAATTCCATCTTCTCCAAGTTAAACATCAAGTGACATATATCAAGTACATCTTTGGCAAGCATGAAGAAACAGAAATTCAGAATTTGAGTGAAATTTACGCCGAAGGCGTTTTTTAAGGGAGCGGCTCATTGCAAGGCTTCGTCGTCTGTCCATAGCCACTTACAGGCTACCAATTATAGTCTATCAAGACCACTTACAGGATGGAGAATGTCGAGAGTCGTGGTTGCTGCCATAATTTCTTTGTTGTTCATCTGTCGTTTCCTTAGTCTGGACGTGTATGTTTGTCTACCGCAATTTCGCTACCATCTGTTCGTTGATTTATTCGTCTACTGCAATTTCTCTATCATATTTATATTGATTTATGGGTGTGGTCCTCCTCCTCCAATGGTTGCACCAAAAATGGCAATCCACAAGAAAATAGAGACATTGTCATGCAATATTAATAAGGTCTATACATAAAAGCATTTTAAGACAACAAATTTATGGTTACCTGTGAGCCATCTCACCTAAATGTTTATAATGTGCTCCCCAACACATGTAGATCCGTTGAATTTTTCAATGGAGTTAAGTAAGTCAGGGTCCCAATATGGTTACCTGTGAGCCATCTTACCTAAATGTTTATAATGTGCTCCCCAACACATGTAGATCCGTTGAATTTTTCAATGGAGTTAAGTAAGTCAGGGTCCCAATGAAGCCATGTGAGATTTGGGAGCTTCGCCCTCATTAAAATGTGTGTCGAGACACAACCTTCAGTATGGAAAAGTCACAACCTCTTCATTTGAATACAATCAAATGCATCATTGTCTTGATAATCCCTAAGATACATCTAATCCCATAATAAGTTATTACCTGTCTATTATTGGAAAATGGTAGTCATTCCATGCTCATTCTTGCAAAATAATGATGAAAAAATTGAACCCAGATTGTTACTGCATAATATTTTAAGGATTGATTAATGTATTACTTACATATTATTGTTGCAACAAATCTTCAATGAAGCTATCTCTCCATCTATGCGACGATGAAGCTTCAGTGAAATTTCTTCCCAAATATCCTAGGTAGTAATGTTCATTCCTCATTCCAGAGTGGTCATGGATATTTATCCCATTACAACTATTTATATTCATCACTTCCTCCAGAGACTTATTTTGCAAATTAATTCTCAACACACTAGTGTCAATGAAGACCAAGAGAATGATATAGTTATATTCATAAAGAAATCAACATGCTACTTCCAGGAATTGATCCTGTGTGGGGAGGATTACATTCTTCCTCCCAACCACTGGTCCTAGACTAAATTAACAATCACATCTTGTTTATTAGTTCATCAGCTGAATTTTTCTATCTACGATTGAAACTATGGTGATGAAAGATGAGTCATTATTCAAAATATTAGAATTATCTTTCTTCTTATTTCTCTCATTCACAACACTGATGCCATTAACTTGTGGAAGAGGGAGCGTAACATGCCCCAGTCCTAAATCTCTATCATTCTGCATATGTTTTGAAGTAAGATAATTGCCTTCCATCTTCCTCATATTTCCTTATTTATCCAATTATCAATTTAACTTTTCATTGAGCTCGAGCCCCAAATATTTATAGTTCTATGTGACTTCAAGGTGCTCATTTCCAAAGCTTATTTGAAAATGGCTTTGTTTCCTTTTAAGTGAAAATATGACCAGCGTGGTTTTTTTTATGTGATTCCCATTTTGTTGGAAAATTAATCACAACCACTGCATTTAATTTTCTAACAACCATACCTCAATAAATGTTTTGCAGATTGTGGATTGTGTTTGCAGAGAAGGAAAAGTTATGAGCAGAGTACATAAACCATTCTGCAACAGAGTTAAATAATTAAAGTCAAATAGAATTTAATGCATGATTGGTAAATGTGTATGGGAAAATAATTAATCCACAAGTGGGTAAACCCACGAAGTTGGGTTACACTTTTGTGAGAATTCGGGGCGGAAAATTTGTTTCCTCAATAGTTCCGCCGAACATTTGTCAAAGTTCGGTCGAACTATTCAAGAGTTCGGCTAAACTTTCGAAATTAGTTCAGCTGAATTCATTCTGCCATTTACATTGATGGCGTATTGACGACAATGGAAAACAGATTTTTGGCCAGAGATTGAAAAACTGGCAAACAAAGTTCAACCGAACTATTATTTTATAAATATATCGCCCACAAACTATTCTAGGTTTCTTGTTCACATCTGTCTCGAGCGAATTTAGTTGTTCTAGTGTTGTGCTTACATCTGTCTCGCGCGATTTTAGTTGTTCTGGTGTTGCGCTCACATCTATTTCGCGCGGTTTTAGTTTATTTGGTGTTGCACTCACATATGTTTTGCATGGTTTTAGTTGATTTGGTGTTGCACTCACATCTATCTCATGATGTGATGAGGAGGGGAGTTGATTTGTGCCTTGACGCTGAGGTAAGTTTTGTTGTTGTTGTTGTTTTTTGTAGTTATTTTTTGTTGGTTTTTTTAATTTGATTTTTTTTGTTAGAAGGAACTTGGTTGTCTTTTAGGACGTCTTCAGCGTTTTCAAGGATTGCCCAGGTTTGAATTAACGGCCAATTTTTGCTGCAACTTTCTAGGTACGTATGTTCCTTTCCAAAACTTGTCTAATTAATGGCCATGTTTGTAAAGAAGGATTTTCTTACAATTTTGATTGAAGTGCCAAATATTAGCTTGGTATTTTGATTGAATTTTGGTAGTTTCTGCTCAGAGTTACTGTCTGTAGTCGGACGTGCAAAGTTGTGCTTTTGGAAAATGATATGAAAACCTTTTTCCCCTCCCTAAAGAAAATGATGTGTAAAGGGATTCCTCCCAGGAGCAGCAAACGAATACCACATGATAGTGATAAATGTTGTATATGATAGTGATAAATGTTATATAGATTAGCATATACATTATCATGATAAATACTATATAGAATGGGATATACATTGTTGGATTTTTAAGTTGGGATATATAGATCTTGCAAGTCCAATAGTGTATATCTCAAACATAAATTGAATTTGTTCTTTGTTATGATGTTCATATTAACTGTTTGAAAAGGTTGTTTTTTTAATATATTGGTAACGTTCACCAAATCCTTGGGGAAAATTTCCCTTGACATTAGCATGTTGTTTATAACTGACCTAAGTGAGAGGTGTTGACCCTCCCAACATGAAAAAGGAAAAAGTGGTGTTTGACATGCATCGCATGAAGTTATCACATTTAATATATATATATATATATATAAAGGCTACCCACTATGGATGGGACTAATTAATATATTTCTTTGTATTGCAATCTGGCCTACTTCCTTCAAAAAAGATAATATTTCTTATCATATCAGAATTTCATGAGTTGATCATCCCTAGAAAAGACAGAGTGGCTGTCATGATCTCCGAATATTTTGCACAGAATAAATATTCCACCTTTTCATGATCTTTTCATGAATTTAAGCATCTACAAAAAAAAGATAATATTTCTTATCATATCAGAACTTCCTTCAAAAACGATAATATTTCTTAAATCATATCAGAATTTAAGCCTCTGCAAAAAAATATTTAATATTTCTTATCATAATATTTCTTGAACTTCCTTCATGATATCTATGGTTGCTCAGGTTTAGTATTTTCAGCAGTTGTTTTAGCAGGAACAACTTTTGGATTAGCAGTAGTGGTTTTGGAGTCTAAGATTGTTGTTTTAGTAGAATTCGTTGTATTGACAACATCAGATTTTTGAGAATCTGTTGTTGTTTGCACAGCTTCATCTGTTATGTCAACAATCTTGGGATATTTCTTATCATATCATAATTTCATGAGTTGATCATCCCTAGAAAAGAAAGAGTGGTTGTCATGATCTTCGATTGTTTTTCACATAATAAATATTCCACCTTTTCATGAATTTAAGCATCTGCAAAAAAAGATAATATTTCTTATCATATCAAAACTTCCTTCAATAAAGATATATTTCTTAAGTCATATCAGAATGTAAGCCTCTGCAAAAAATATTTAATATTTCTTATCATAATATTTCTTGAACTTCCTTCATGATATATATGGTTGCTCACCTTCATTCAATATTGAGTAAAAGGTCATGGTCTTACCTTAATTTCTATTATAATTCCCTTTCCTAACTTTGATTTTCATTTAATATTTCTTATCATAATATTTCTTGAACTTCCCTCATGATATCTATGGTTGCTCACCTTCGTTCAATATTGGGTAAAAGTTCATGGTCTTACCTTAATTTGTATTCTAATTCCCTTTCCTAACTTCCTAACTTTGATTTTCATTTAATATTTCTTATCATAATATTTCTTGAACTTCCTTCATAATATATGTGGTTGCTCACATTCGTTAAATATTGGGTAAAAGGTCATGGTCTTACCTTAATTTTTATTCTAATTCCCTTTCCCAACTTTGATTTTCCTTTTGACCTTGGAGTTAAACGCAGTCATTAACTATGATAGTCATCCCTTTTAGGGGACTTAGTATGGGTTGCTTAGTGGTTTCTAACCCTTATGATGATGTGAGGTGGTGTTTCAAACATGGGAGTAACCTTGGAGTTAAACCCAGTCATTAACTATGATAGTCATCCCTTTTAGGGGACTTAGTATGGGTTGCTTAGTGGTTTCGAACCCTTATGATGATGTGAGGTGGTGTTTCAAACATGGGAGTAACTTGTGTTTGCATGTGATGCTCACAGGCCATGGTTTCTTTTGTGGGTTATAGACATTTTAGTTCTACCTCCTAAGATAAACTTTCTAAAAAACTTCCATTTATTCCTAAAAGTCAAAATAGATCTATACTAAGGATTACTCTTTATACGTATTTCTACCATATAAATTATAAAGATAATTAATCACATATTTGTTAAAGTAGAATATGAAATAAGCCCTTTTTACACTTGGCTTGCCTCTTAGGTACATATATGGGTGGGTTTAGGAAAGTGGTTCACATGAAAAGTAATAGGGATGGATTTAGTAGAAACCTTTTATAAGATCAGGACTCAAACAATTGTGATAATCTCCCTTCTTTCCAACTTAGTCCATACTTCTAGAAAAATCCATTTTAATGAAGCAGATATATCCATAGTGATCCATTGATATTTGTTCACCAACAACTATTCCATTTTGGACATTTGTATCTCAAAACTATGCTCATTGAATTTATGCATTTATATCTTTAAACTACTTGAAACTATTTTATTACACCATAGGAATCATTTCGAGAAAAACATAATAGCTATAAAACTTTCCCATTGAAACCAAAAGTGATTTGATACAAAACATAGGTTTTAACCTTATATAGTTAATTGTTTCAAATAGATTTCTAATAACATGAAAAATATTCAATGTAAAACACATGCATATTAACATATAATTGTGATATTTTCCCTTCTTTCCAACTTAGTGGACATCCTTCTAGAAAAATCCCTTTTAATGAAGCAGATATATCCATTGTGATTTACTGATATTTGTTCACAAACAACTCTTCCATTTTGGACTTTTATATCTCAAAACTATACTCATTGAATTTATGCATCTATATTTTTAAACTACTTGAAACTATTTTATTACACCATAGGAATCATTTCGATATATCTCCCATTTTAATGGGGTGTATCACATTTCAACAAAAACACATTAGCCATAAAATTTTCCCATTGAAACCAAAAGTGATTTGATACAAAACATAGGTTTTAACCTTCTATAGGTTAATTGTTTCAAATAGATCTTTAATAAAATGAAAAATATTCAATTTAAAACACATGCACATTAACATATAATTGTGATACTTTCCCTTCTTTCCAACTTAGTGGACATCCTTCTAGAAAAATCCCTTTTAATGAAGCATATATATCCATAGTGATCCACTGATATTTGTTCACAAACAACTCTTCCATTTTTGATATATCTCAAAACTATGCTCATTGAATTTATGCATCTATATCTTTAAACTAATCAACTATTTTATTACACCATAGGAATTATTTCAATATATCTCCCATTTTAATGAGGTGTATCACATTTCGAGAAAAAACACAAATTAGCCATAAAAGTTTCCCATTGAAACCAAAAGTGTTTTGATACAAAACATAGGTTTTAACTTTATATAGGTAATTGTTTCAAATAGATCCTTAATTTAGAATGAAAAATATTCAATGTAAAACACATGCATTCTTATACACCCTTATGTCTACATAAAGTAGTTTGAGTGATTCCACGGGTCCTCTACACCCTTCATAGGGTATAATTGAGACATGTAGTGTTAACTTCTACAAGTTTTATAGGCAGAGTCTGTAAATGGCTAGGTAGCCTCTAGATCTCATCTTTTAAGGAAGGTGACATATCTAGTAAATGCTCCTATAGTCAATCTCTGGAATAGATCTAAATAGAAGTTTTTCATTTTCATATCCATGGTCTCAAGCAATGAGAGAGAAAAAATCTTTTATATTCAATGTAAAACACATGCATTAACATATAATTGTGATATTTTCCCTTCTTTCCAACTTATTCCATCCTTCTAGAAAAATCCCTTTTAATGAAGCAGATATATCCATAGTGATCCACTAATATTTGTTCACCAACAACTATTTCATTTTGGACTTATATATCTCAAAACTATGATCATTGAATTTATGCATCTATATATTTAAACTACTTGAAACTATTTTATTACACCATAGGAATCATTTCGAGAAAAACACATTAGCCATAAAAGTTTCCCATTGAAACCAAAAGTGATTTGATGCAAAACATAGGTTTTAACCTTATATAGTTAATTTTTTCAAATAGATTTTGAATAAAATGAAAAATATTCAATGTAAAACACATGCACATTAACATATAATTGTGATATTTTCCATTCTTTCCAACTTAGTGGACATCCTTCTAGAAAAATCCCTTTTAATGAAGCAGATCTATATCCATAGTGATCCACTGATATTTGTTCACAAACAACTATTCCATTTTGGAATTTTATATCTCAAAACTATGCTCATTGAATTTATGCATCTATATTTTTAAATTACTTGAAACTATTTTATTACACCACAGGAATCATTCCCATATATCTCCCATTTTAATGGGGTGTATCACATTTTGAGAAAAACACAAATTAGCCATAAAAGTTTCCCATTGAAACCAAAAGTGATTTGATACAAAACATAGGTTTTAACCTTATATAGTTTAATTGTTTCAAATAGAATTTTAACAAAATGAAAAATATTCAATGTAAAACACATAGTATTTAAAAACAAAAAGTAATTTGATACAAAACATAGGTTTTAACCAAGAATATAGTTAATTGTTTTGAAAATAGATTCTTAACAAAATGAAAAATATTCAGTGAAAAACACATGCACATTAACATATAATTGTGATATTTTCCCTTCTTTCCAACTTAGTCCATCCTTCTAGAAATATCCCTTTTAATGAAACAACTATATCCATATTGATCCACTGATATTTGTTCACCAACAACTATTCCATTTTGGACTTATATATTTCAAAATGTAAAACACATGCACATTAACATATAATTGTGATATTTTCCCTTCTTTTCAACTTAGTCCATCCTTCTAGAAATATCCCTTTTAATGAAGCAAATATATCCATAGTGATCCACTGATATTTTTTCATCAACAACTATTCCATTTTGGACTTATATATCTCAAAACTATGCTCATTGAATTTATGCATCTATATCTTTAAACTACTTGAAACTATTTTATTTCACCATAGGAATCATTTCGATATATGTCTCCCATTTTAATGGGGTGTATCACATTTCGAGAAAAAACACATTAGCCATAAAAGTTTCCCATTGAAACCAAAAGTTCAATTTGTTACAAAACATAGGTTTTAACCTTATATAGGTAATTGTTTCAAATAGATTCTTAATTTAAAATGAAAAATATTCAATGTAAAACAATGTATGCATTAACATATATAATTGTGATACTTTCCCTTCTTCCAAACTTAGTGGACATCCTTTTATAAAAGTCTCTTTTAATGAAGCAGATATATCCATAGTGATCCACTGATATTTGTTCATAAACAACTAGATTCCATTTTGGACTTTTATATCTCAAAACTATGCTCATTGAATTTATGCATCTATATTTTTAAACTACTTGAAACTATTTTATTACACCATAGGATTCATTTCGATATATCTCCCATTTTAATGGGGTGTATCACATTTCGAGAAAAACACATTAGCCATAAAAGTTTCCAATTGAAACCAAAAGTGATTTGATACAAAACATAGGTTTTAATCTTACATAGTTAATGTTTCAAATATATTTTTAATAAAATGAAAAATATTCAATGTAAAACACATGCATTAACATATAATTGTGATATTTCCCTTCTTTCCAACTTAGTGGACATCCTTCTAGAAAAATCCCTTGTAATGAAGCAGATCTATATCCATAGTGATCCACTGATATTTGTTCACAAACAACATTTTGAGAAAAACCAAATTTGATACAAAAACATAGGTTTTAACCTTATATAGTTAATTGTTTCAAATATATTTTTAATGAAATGAGAAATATTCAATGTAAAACACATGCACATTAACATATAATTGTGATACTTTCCCTTCTTTCCAACTTAGTGGACGTCATTCTAGAAAAATCCCTTTTAATGAAGCAGATATATCCATAGTGGAATTGATATTTGTTCACAAACAACTCTTCCATTTTGGACTTTTATATCTCAAAACTATGCTCATTGAATTTATGCATTTATATTTTATTACACCATAGGAATCATTTCGATATATCTCCCATTTGAATGGGGTGTATCACATTTCGAGAAAAACATATTAGCCATAAAACTTTCCCATTGAAACAAAAAGTGATTTGATACAAAACATAGGTTATTACACCATAGGAATCATTTCGATATATCTCCCATTTTAATGGGGTGTATCACATTTTGAGAAAAACACATTAGCCATAAAAGCTTCCCATTGAAAGCAAAAGTGATTTGATACAAAACATAGGTTATTACACCATAGGAATCATTTCGATATGTCTCCCATTTTAATGGGGTGTATCACATTTCGAGAAAAACACATTAACCATAAAATTTTCCCATTGAAACCAAAAGTGATTTGATACAAAACATAGGTTATTACACCATAGGAATCATTTCGATATCTCTCCCAGTTTAATGGGGTGTATCACATTTCTATCAAAACACATTAGCCATAAAATTTTCCCATTGAAACCAAAAGTGATTTGATACAAAACGTAGGTTATTACACCGTAGAAATCATTTCGATATATCTCCCATTTTAATGGGGTGTATCACATTTCGAGAAAAACACATTAGCCATAAAATTTTCCTATTGAAACCAAAAGTGATTTGATACAAAACATAGCTTATTACACAATAGGAATCATTTCAATATATCTCCCATTTTAATGGGGTGTATCACATTTCTAGAAAAACACATTAGCCATAAAAGTTTCTCATTGAAACCAAAAGTGATTTTATAAAAAACATAGGTTATTACACCATAGGAATTATTTCGATATATCTCCCATTTTAATGGGGTGTATCACATTTCAAGAAAAACACATTAGCCATAAAAGTTTCCTATTGAAACCAAAAGTGATTTGATACAAAAGATAGGTTTTAACCTTATATAGGTAATTGTTTCAAATAGATTCTTAGTTTAAAATGAAAAATATTCAATGTAAAATAATTGCATTCTTATACACCCTTATGTCTACGTAAAGTAGTGTGAGTGATTCCACGGGTCCTCGACACCCTTCATAGGGTATAATTGGGACAGGTAGTGTTAAATTATACAAGTTCTATAGGCAAAGTTTGTAAAGGGTCAGGTAGCCTTTAGATCTCATCTTTTTTTAAAGGTGACATATCTAGTAAATGCCCCTACAGTCAATCTCTATAATAGATCTAAACAGAAGTTATTCATTTTAATATCCATAATTTAACACAACCACTTTAAGGTAAATTGTGTACATGTGTCATTTATCCCACAAACTAAAGGCTTCCTCCCATTAATTCTAGATGTGAATTCTACCATAAACTTTTTAAGTCAAACTTTATGATAAACCATGCACATGTCATTTATCTCATGATCTTGTGTCATTTCTCCCATGCATTTGCAATAAATGTCAATTTAATAAATATTTTTATTGAATTTGTTTTTTTTTTTTTCAGGGATAAGAAAACCATTAAATATGGTTGAAAAATGGAAATTATGCATAAAAGTTTCTTGCTATCCCAATCCAGGGAAAGCAGTGATTACGTATGTGCTTTCCAATATTGCAACTAGCAAAGTCGTTCAAAGGAAAATGAATATACCGAGAAGAATAACAAACAATGAGGCACATTATATTGGATTGATAGAAGGCTTGGGAACAACTATGGAGTATGGATCAAATGGAATTGTAGTTTTCACCAATTCTGAACTTGTGTGCAACTAGATGAATGGCATGTACCAAGTTAAGAAGGAAAGGCCAAAATAACTGCATGGAATAGCAAACAATATTGTTAGCCAATTTCAATTTTTTAGTATAAGGCATTATTCAAATGTGAATAAGATGTCTATTGATCTAGTGTGAGGGCAATGCCAATTCAGGATTCATTTATCAAAGATCAATTAATAGATGAATTAGAATTATACGGGGCAATGCCAATGAAAGATTCATCTCTCAAAGATGAAATAGTTTTGAGATGCTCTTCTTCAAAAATTCAAGATTCATCTCTCAAAGATGAATTAGTTTTGAGATGCTCTTCTTCAAAAATTCAAGATTCATCTATCAAAGGTGAATTAGTGTTAAGACGCTCTCTTTCAAAATTTATTGATGGACATTGTAACATATCTTGGATATGTGTGTGTTTTGTACTTATAAATGCGTCTTTTCTAATGACCATGTTCTTTTTTCAATTATATATCAAGTGTGATCCCACCACACCATGTAAGCGCAACTTGGTGAACTTCACATTTTTATAATTATAAAACAAGCCTGGACTTCAACAATTTTTTGTTTGAATGGAGTTTCTACTTCTTTTAATGACAATGTGTTTTTTTCAATTTTATACCATGCCCCACCATTTAAAGGTAATTTGTGAACTTATCATTTTTATTAAAAAGTCTTAAATTGAGTTTCACACATCAATTATGCTTTGAAAGTTGTGTTTTACATAATTTGTGTACAGTAAATTACATTAATTTTCTAAAATTTATTTTGAATTTATTTTAAATTCTAATCATTTAAAAAAATCACTGTAAATGTCCACCATGTATATATATATATATATATATATATATATATATATATATATATATATATTATGGAGGATGAACGATGAAGATCAACAGAATCCCATATCTCTAGGATACGGGGGGATCAGGGATCGAGTGATATTCATGGTATTTAAATATAATCTTAAATCACCATACATGTGTGTACATATGGAATTGATTTTTTATCAACTTTGTGAGTTAAATTAGTTGTTAATAAACTTTTATTTTTTTATTTTTTAGGAGATAAGAGGAGAAGGGTCTCCACTCCATCCATAGAGCATGCCCATGGTTCACCCAGTCGTGGTATGGTTCATGCAATTTAATCAATAAATATGTACATGTATTTATATGTATGAATGTATTTTTCAATTGAATATAAATTTGTATTTTTTTATGAAGCTTCTCTCTCGTCTCGAGAGGTTGGTGGTGGTTCAAATCCCCCTAGAGGGCCATCAATAAGTGCTAGCAGGTTGCGTGAAGGTGGTGATATTTATTCCCCCGGAGGCCAATCAATGGCTGGCGGTGTTGGTTCTCAGCAGGGTCATTCTGGTTCTCAACAGTTTCAGGGTGGGGAATATGCTAGCCAAACACATCAAGGTTGCCATAAATTTGAATATTTTTTTCATTCAATTTGTACAAATTTGTTTACATGTTTTTTTTCTAATATACAAAATTTGATATATTGATGTAGAGGCTAAAAATGCTCCAAATGTTGGTCGAAATAGACGAAGGGAAGAACGCTTCATTCAAGAAGAAGGTTGTCCACCCACCATGACATATCCAGCCAACATTTCCGATATACCGTGGGAAGGAAACATGCAACAATGCACCTTAGAAAGGTGTCAACAACTTCATGCAAAATTGCAAAGAGATCTTGTGTCTTTGACTCTACTTGCTGAGAGTCGACAAAGCTTGGAAACAGTTACACATTATTTAGGTAAACTAGTAGATGTGTACCAAAAGCTTGGGCCAACCACGAATACTTTGTGGATGTTATGAGAATAATAAAGGAAACAGTGATGGGAACCGATAAATGGGAGGCTATTAAAGAAAGAGTGACAACAATAATGGCAAAGTCTATGTTTAATTTTAAAGAAGGGCCGAAAAGAAAGATGTTTCAGGTGAAATATTTCAAGCACCCTGATATAACTTACTATCTGTATGATAGACACCTTGCGGCTTATGGAAGACTCCCATGGAATGACGAGGTTCCACTTTATTTTGCAAAATCATTTTATGCATAATTCTTTTCAGAAATGAAACCTAATTACAATGACCTTTCCTTTGAATTTTTTGGTCCTGGGAAAGGTCAATTATGTAACCATAGGGGCGCTAGGCGTGATGCTGAGTTGCCTTGTCCTAAGCCACCATTGGTTAGTCGACCTATTCGTGTCAAAACTTTGCGGTCAGAGATGGAAGCCACTTCTCAAATTAATCGAGAAGCAAGGGATGTCATCATCAACAATGTTCACAGTGGATTGGGTGGAGTCGATGTTTGTCTGAATCGACAAAGAGCACGCAAGAATGCACGCACCAATTTGTGTATTATACATATGAAGAGATTGACAACATTAGTGTTGAAGATCTGAAAACATATGCAAAGAATTGTCGCAATGGTTGGCATGACCTAATTTTTCATGAGGAAGAGGGCATGGGAACAATATGTGTTAATGGTTAGGATTCAATTATTTTAACACGTACATACAATTTTTAATAAATAAATATATGTATACATGTATACATTTATTTGCATGTACATTAATCTAATAAAAATGTATTATTATATGTTAACACCATTTCCAGTTGTCACACTTGATGAATGAATAAAATGTTAATATCACATTCGGATCCTCAAGTTCAAACAATCAAGATGGGTCTCACCATCAAGATATGTTGGCAAATGTTAGTGTTTTTTAAACTTGATATTTTTAAAATAAATAATTGTGCACACATGTACATTTTCATGTATATATAATAAAATGTTTTAACAGATTTTGATTCCGTCCAATTTTTTTGGGATGGTGGTACCTTACTCTTCCTTAGGAGATGTACCTTCTACTTCCTTAGGAGATGTGCTAGGTTCATAAGAAGTATGGACAATTTTTCACTTTTGAAATTTATATGTTTTTAAGTTATATATATTCCACCTCAAAAAGTTCCATTAAAAAATGAGATATATCTATATCTTGAGTTATTTTAAATTTTTTGAATTTTAGGTTTTTGGAGATTTTATTTTGGAGCCTCTCTTAGGAGATGTGCCAGATGTGCCAAATCCACCTGCAAAAGTATTCAATTTTTCACTTTTAAATACATATGTTTTTAATTTATAATTTATAAATTGAAGTTTAAATTTTTTATTATAAACTGAGATCTTGATCTTGAGTTATTTTAAATATAATTAAATTAGAGTTTTTAATTTTAGGTTTCTATAGAGGATTTCTTTTCTCCACGAACTCTAGCGATGGAGATAGGAACATCCACAACATTTCAACCATTTGAACAAGTTGTCTATTTTTTTTTTTTAATATTATTGAAAATAAGTTTATATATATATATATATATATATATGCATTTTCAATTGATTTTTTTAAATATATATATATATATATATATATATATATATATATATATATATAACTGTACATGTATATTGTATAGTTTACTGTTGGAGATGTCCCCATGGGGGAAGTTGTAGGTGACGAGCAACAAATGGAGAGGGAACCTCATGAGGTATTGCATGATTTTTTTTATATTTTGTTTTTTACATGAAGTTCTATATATTCTCACTCATTTTTTAAAACATGAAATTGTAATGTTTGTACGTGCATTGTGTACAGGTTCCGCATGCTTCGCAAGATAGTTCGCGGATTGAGACTCTTCTAGGAAAGACACTACATCCATCTATATTTGATGGATGATTTCTAGATTTGATTGAGATTTCTAGTCTTAAATTTACTTTTTTATATATTATATAGATGCAGTCACACACACACACACACACACACACACACATATATATATATATATATAACTTGATACTTGATACTCGTGAGATCTACAATTTTTGGACATATTTTATTATGTTAATATAATTTATTTTGTTTTTAAAAGTTAAGTTCTCAATGGTTGAAGTACTTTTGGCATGTGAATGTGAAGTAATGTTGTGTTATAATTTGTTTGGTTTTTAAAACTTAAGTTTTGGATAGTTGAACTACTAGTAATGTTGTGATCTATAAATTAATGTTTTTCTTTTGAACTACATTTGGCATGTGAAGTAATGTTGTGTTATAATTTGTTTTGTTTTTAAAACTTAAGTTTTGGATGGTTGAAGTACATTTGGCATGTGAAGTAATGTTTTGATCTATAATTTTTTGTTAAATTAAAACTTAAGTTTTGGATGGTCGATCTACATTTGGCATGTGATATAATGTTAAATGTTTTTATTGGATAGTTGAACTACAATTGGCATGACATGTGGAGTAATGTTTTTCTATAATCAAAAGGTTTTTAAAACTCAAGTTCTGGATGGTTGAAGTACATTTGGCATGTGAAGTAATGTTGTGAAGTACAATACACACACACACACACACACACACATATATATATAATCATAAGATTCTAGGTCTCATTAGATGTTTTGAAAACAATCATAAATTTTTTAAAATGAAATCTATAATGTACATATATGTCCATTAATTTTCATCAATGCACATGTATAGAAAATCTACTTTCAGTTAATGGCCTAGAACATATCCAACCATTGGACAGACAAATTTTGTACTAGATTTTCTATCAAGAATAGAGATGTGGGTCAAATCTCACAAAAAGTCGGAGAAGTGCTCTGAGTCTCTTGTCTGAAAGGAATCTTCATACAAAACTATATTGTGGATGATTTATTTACATTCCATACTTTTTACCAGAAAATCCCACAAGAAAAACTGGTCATATTCAGTTCGTGTATATATCCAGTACGTGCAACATTTTTCATCAATGCACATAGAAAAATTACTTTCAGTTAATTGCATTCTAGAACATATATATTCAGTACATGAAACATTTTTCATCAATGCACATATAGTAAAACTACTTGAATAGTTAATTGCATTCTAGAACACACACACACACACACACACACACACACAGATATATATATATATATATATATATATATATATGCAAAAAATTTCATCAATGCATGTATAGAAAAACTACTTTCAGTTGATCCTAGTGTGCATGTACCAAAACAATTTGTACATGTGCAAACACTAGAATAGATAACATAACAAGGCAACTCAATTTTTAGTTGAGTTCTGGAAGTTCTAAAACATAATCCAAAGAGAAGAAATTGTTGGACAGTTCAATCAAAAAAATTCCAATGGAATGCCATCTTCAATGATCTGTTCATGATCAGATTTTGACATTTTCCATTTCTTAATTTTCATTTTTTTCTTTAAATGAACCTCTATCAACTTTATGCGTGCTGCACACACCAAGTGACTATATTGACAACTTATGACATCAGTTTCATAGTCGTCAAAGTAAATAAAATCCCCACTTTGATTAGTTTATCTAAAAAAATAACCTTTCAGTATAATAGATCCTCTTTCATATGGAAACTAGAGATCATTATAGTTTTCTAATAATTTCATTTTTCGTTCAGTGCAACGCATCAAATAATACTTCACATTTTCCTTGTTGTCAGCAGGTGAAATTACAGCAAAAACATCTTGTGCACAATAAAACAAACTTAAAAAACTTATGTATTTAAATTTATTTCTAGATCTTTGTCATTTGAAATAAATTCAAATGTTACCTTCTCTAACAAGATCAGAAACTCAATCACCATCGGATGATATTGTAGTCTCCTCTGATTGCATTTCTTCAAACATTGCAATAGACATTTTTCCCTTTGTATTTAGCTCTATATGTTTCCAATCTTTTACATACATTTTGTTTTCACAAACGTCATTGGATTATGTGTTGTCTATGCAAACATGACAAAAACAAGAATATTTTCTTTATCCAATGCAAACACATTTCTAGAAAACTTTGTTTTAATTGAATGCAATTTTCGAGTCCCTTTTATTGTTTCAACATCATTTCCAATTGATCTATCTATTTCTTCGCTCCCAATATGCCAAAAAAACCTTTATATGGAAAACTCAAAGAAGAATGTAAATATGATATCAAAATACAATCAAAGATAATCAATCAGAGATAATCAAATTATGATAAATGTACATTGCTTAAAATTATATATCCAACAAAAATTAAATTGAATGTACCTTCACACTTCCCTTGATCGGTTAGTCTCTGGCTTAGAGCAGCGATGCACCATTGAACAACTTCTTTAGCATCCACAAGTCAGCTTGCAAATGGATTCATTTGATATCTTCGAAGTGCTCATTTTATGCATGCCCCTGCACCGTCATGTTCTCCTTTTCCATGACCAGTCTCGAAGAAATTCCAAAAATGTTTAATGGAGGTTTTATTATGAAGACAACACAACCAAAAGAATGATCGTGCAAATTTGAATTGACCTGCACATCCATCTAACCATATCCAATGTTCATTGAATGTTATTTCACGACTTTGCAAGGAGTCATAAATCTTTCCAAAACATTGTTGTACAAAATATGTATCATGTGTATGATCATCACTGATATAAAAGTGATATTCTTTAATAACATGTTTATTTTCACTGGTGTTTTCTATATGATCAACATTTTGTTCAGCATGTCTATATATAATAGGGTGGAAACGTGAAGCTGGGTTACACTTTTGTGAGAATCGGGGGTCGAAATTTTTTTCAGCAATAGTTTGGTCGAACTTCTTATAAAGTTCGGCCGAACTCTGTAATAGTTCGGTCGAACTTTCTTAGAAAGTTCGACCGAACTATTTATTCCGTTAAAATTGACGACACACAGACGGCGCGGGCAAACAAAATTTTTGTCGAAGATTGGAAAACCGGCAACAAAAGTTCGGCCAAACTCTTAAAAAAAGTTCGGCCGAACTCTTAAAAAAATTTCGGCCGAACTATGAGTTCGGCCGAACTTTTACTTTTAAAATAGTTCGACCGAACTAATTCCTATAAATAAATCGCCCGCGAAGACTGTTCTTTTACCTGTTTCATTATTCCTGCGAATTTGTGTTTCCAGCTGCTCCCTTCAGCGCTGTTGCTGTTCGCGCGTTCCGGCTACTCCGTTCAGTGCTGCTTCTCCTCTCGTCGGCCGAACTAATTCATCGGGTATGTTATACGAAAACCAGGGTCCTATAATTACCATATGATATGTCTCAGATGCTCAGTTGGGCCATTTTTCCTTTTTAATTTGAGTATGTCAAACTTGAAAAAAATATGAGCTGTGCTTGGTAGGGGGTACTGCCTTTGTTAATACCTACAGATACAGGGAATGCATTTTATGATATGTATCAGATGCTCAGTTGGGCCATTTTTCCTTTTTAATTTGAGTATGTCAAACTTAAAAAAAAAGTTGAGTTGTGCTTGCTTTCCACTCATGCCACAGGCCATCATTAACTAGTAGCCATGCAACTACTTTGCATCCAAGAAAAACTTGATACAGGGAGTAGCATGTACTGCATGTTGGTGGGGGTACTACCTCTGGTAATACCTCCAAATGAAGGGAATAAATTCTGTGATCTGTATCAGATGCTCATATGGGCCATCTTTCCAATTTAATTTAAGTATGTCAAACCTGAAGAAAAAAAAAAAAAGTTGAGTTTTGCTTGCCTTCCACTCAGGCAACCTGGGAGTTGGGTGACAATCAATAGCAAACATCACGCCATGTAAAGCTTGTCAAGAAATAGGCCCCCCAGAGTCATGCTCTTTGATTGGTCCCCTGATTCTTATTTTCTAAATGCCATAAAGAAGCATAAAGGAAGATGTATTAAATTGTTTGGAATTCCCTTATTCTATTTATTTAAAGCATCTGTGCCATTCATTTTCTAAATCATTAATTTTCTCATTTTTTGCGTTCAGCTCAAATTCCAAACCTGCCACATTGTGGTTTGCATTGCCAAGAAGCTTCTGCAGCCTTTCCAGTTCATTCTTCGCAATTTCTGTAGCCTTTCCAGTTCATTCTTAGAAAGTTCCTAACTTCTTTGTAATGTTTCAGCTTCTTCCTTTAGTTGTTCCACTTGAAGCAAATTTTATCCCAGAAATATGCACCTTAAATTTTGGGTTTTAGCTCTTCTTGCACCTCTCTCAATTGCTGCTCATTGGATGAATACGATGACTAAATCTCTTCATGATCTAGCAACCAAGATGAACCGATATTTTCCATGTTTTGTAGTTCACTGCAAGGCATAGATGCAGTACTCACACTTTAACAGTTGTTCTTGGATGGAGCAATATTGACAAAATCCAATGGCAAAAATTTCAAAGCTTTTCAGATGCAATTAAAATTTTGCACAGCCGTGTAGAAGCATGCGCAGTTTATATATTTGGACTGGCACGCTTCATTGCTCCCACTGCTTTCTATTGCCACCGTTTTTTTCACGTTACAGTTTATATTATTTGGTTATATCTTCTTTTCTTTTCATTTCTATGTCGGGTCTTTGCCCCTATTTTTGATATTCTGTCTTATGAGCAACATCGGAGGATATATTCCTCATAACATGTACTTTTTTTTAAAATATCAATAAAAATACAGTGTTTTTTCTCCTCTAAAAAAAAAATCAGGCATTATACGTTTTAACAGTATGATGTTCCATCGTTCTTTGTCATTTCATTACTTCTGGAACTTTAAACAAAGTTGTAACTGAGTTCCCTATTTGCTTACTAATTTTGATTCAGAAAGCAAAGGCTGTATATTCCAAGTATAAAAGTTGCAAATTCTATCAACAAATTGTTGATCAACTTTCAAAATGCTAGGTGCCTGTTTAATTATTTTGTAAATGTCTTAATTGCATCTTTAAATCTTAAAGTTATTGTATTTATCATTGTACATGTTTCAATTTCATGATTCATTAGAAGATTCAGATTGAAAAAGCTTTACTCTTTTTATTTCTTTAAAAGTAGTACATTTTACAGCATATATGTCTGTGATATATATATAAAATCTAGAAAACTGAAACCAAAATACATCTCTGAATTTTACCTCAGCCTATCATTAATTTTGAGTTTGACCTAGAGGGATTTTCATGAAAACTGAACATAATTTCTGGAAGTTTAAGAAATTGCATCGAAGAGTAATTTGAAGGAAGAGAGAAATAAAAAATATAAGTTCCCATTTGTTTCTTAATAGTTATATCTAGCTACTTTCTACTTTAGAAAATAAATCTCTAGGAGTTAAGTGCGAGCCTTTCTTGCAAGATTCTTTATCAACTAAGATTCCTCTAATTCTACTGCTACCTTGGAATGAGAGTCTGCTGTAGATTATTTTTTATGTTAATGTGAATAAGGATAAGTGTCTGAAGTTGTCGACATTTTACTTTATTCCCCTAACCCTAGTTGGCTTGATGATTAATATTTCTTATCTAAAGGGTTCTTGCTAGCTATCCCATACTATCATTTTGCTTTCTTCCATTAGCTTATTACCTTGACCCAGTTTATGTTTGGAGCAAATTTTAGTGTTTTCCTGTAGCTGCAACCATCCTAGTGCCCCACTCTATCTTTGTTCTCTTTGGCTGCCCCATCAAAACTCTTGTCGGAAAATTTGGAAACTCTATCTTTGTTCTTTGGCTGCCCCATCAAAACTCCTATGGAAAAATTTGGAAAGCTTTAGTAATTCATAAATATTTTAGTATTTTAGCCTTTATTTCAAATTAAAGAAAATTTATCGGTGGAATTTCTGCTAAATAAAATTAATTAAAATGCCCCTTAAGAGATGGAATGGAATGGTTTTGAGAGGAATTTTTCAATTTTTTTTATAATCTATAACCTCTATTATCATTAAAGCACAAATTGAGTAAATTTGTTTTAATAGTGTTATTGATTTGGAATGCTCAATTTTGATATTTTTTCACTAGAATTTTTGTTCATTGAAATTTGAAAAATAGATAGGATTTTATGTTAATACCTATAATTGGTTGAGCTCATTATTTTCTTTTCTATTTCATGATTCATTAGAAAATTCAATTGAAAAAGCTTTACTCTTTTTATTGCTTTAAAAGTAGTACATTTTACAGCATATATATATATAGTCTAGGAAACTGAAACCAAAATACATCTGTGAATCTAACCTCAACCTATCATTATCATTAATTATGCTTTAGTTTGACATGGAGTATGCTAGAATTAGTAGTTTCACCTAGAGGGATTTTCATGAAAACTGAATATAATTTTGAGAACAGAAGCTTAAGAAATTGCATCAAACAGTAATTTGAAGGAAGAGAGAAATCAAGAATATAAGTTTTCATTTGTTTCTTAACAGTATCTAGCTACTTCTCCGGATGCGGATGTTTAATGAGCGGAATGGGACGTGGCACCTTGTGCACTTCCCAATGGCGTTTACATGGGCAGCCCATATGGCTCCCAGTACTGGCATTAATGACGTTCATAACTCACCACCTTGAGCGACTGTAAATTCTCTCGGTCTGCTCACCATGTATTTGTTTATGGCGGTTCTTTGGGCTATGGAGCACATTCGCAACAGTTTGAATGGCACAGCAGACTGGAATGGTTTTCCTTATCCCCTGCAAGGGATTTGCTCTCCAGGCTATGCAGATACCAGTGTGAGAACGAACACTGGGCGGCGTTGTTCTTTGGCTGCTTGCTTCGAACCTGATCCGGAGTTTCATTTCTCTCACAGTCCTTGGTGCTGGGTCAATTCTCCCTCTGGTGGTGGTCTCAATTGTCTTTTTTCAGCTCCTTCCGCTTATCCCTGTGGTGTCCCGTCCCTACACTACCCCCCTGCTCCTCCTGTCCGCCTTTCCGGGCCTGGTCCTCCTCGTCAAGCGCTTGTCACCATGCCCCGTCTCCGCGAACGCATGAGGTGCAGGCGTGGACCCAGTCGTGGTCATTCCTATCAACGTCGCCCTCCTCTGAGCCATGGCTCTGTCTCTACCTCGACAGAGGAAGACGGAGCTCAAGCTCTTGCCTCTCATGTTGCTTCTGTCGATGCTCTCGCCCCCCCTCCCTTAGCTCGTGAGTCTCCCTGTGTTTCTCCCCCTCCTGTCCCTCCTGTCTCTCCTCGCCCCACTCGTCCCTCCATTCGGAAAACTTCCCAGCGAGCTGAGCTCTGGTTTGATTGCACTTCGAACAGTTCCACCCTCACTGCTTTTATTACTGTAACTCTTCGTGAAGAAATCCTGAATCTGGCTTCGCCCTGTTCTATCAATCCTCCCTCCCCTCTGAGCTCTGGCTTACCCAGTGCAGCTCCAGCTACTTCCGCACCCCCTTCTCAGAACGAGCATTGCATGGAGATGGTGCGCACCGGCCGGGAGAGCGCTCTCAACGATGGGCAAGAGGACAACAGTGACACTTTCGCCTGCAGAATCATCGAGGAACCTCCCTCTCCAACACATGATTAGCCTCTGCAAAGCTATACAGGTTTTTTTGCTCAGTCACTGTAGGAATCTTATGCTATCATGCTTTACTGCTCTACTGAAAAAGAAGCTTTCTAATTTTAGTATTTATTCTCATGTTTGTCTGGCTTGTATGAACTTAAAACCGGTTTCCCTCTCAAAGGCGGTTCAGACTTTGTAGTTAAAAGGACTGGTTTCCCATCCTGGGCAGTCCAGAAACTCTTTGACTAGCTTGTTTATTAAGCCCAGTGCTCAGGCTCACCAAGTTGACACTGTAGCAGTTTTGTACCAGTAATTTTATACATAATAGAATTAGTCATACTTAGAAAAAAAAACAGTATCTAGCTACTTTATAATCTAGAAAATAAATCTCTAGGAGTTAAGTGCTAGTCTTTATCAACTGAGATTTCAATTGAGATTCCTCTAATTCTACTGCTGCGTTGGCATGAGAGTCTTCTTTAGATTATTTTTTATGTTAATGTGAAGAAGGATATGTGTCCTAAGTTGTTGACATTTTTCTTTATTCCCCTAGTTGGATTCATGATTAATATTTATTATCTAAAGGGTTCTTTCCAGCTATCCCATACTATCCGTTTGCTTTCTTCCATTAGCTTATTACCTTGACCCAGTTTATGTTTGGAGAAAATTTTAGTGTTGTCCTGTAGCTGCAACCATCCTAGTGCCCTACTCTATCTTTGTTCTCTTTGGTTGCCCCATCAAAACTGGTGTGGGAAAATTTGGAAACTCTATCTTTGTTCTTTGGCTGCCCCATCAAAATTCCTATGGGAAAATTTGGAAAGCTTCATTAATTCATAAAGGTTTTAGTATTTTAGCCTTTATTTCAAATTAAAGAAAATTTATTCGTGGAATTTCTGGTAAATAAAATTAATTAAAATGCCCCTTATAAGATGGAATGGAATCGTTTTGAGAGGAAGTTTTCAATTTTTTTTTTATAATCTATAACCTCTATTATTATTAAAGCATAAATTGAGTTAATTTGTTTTAATAGTGTTATTGATTTGGAATTCTCAATTTTGATATTTTTTCACTAGAATTTTTGTTCATTGAAATTTGAAAAATAAACAGAATTTTATGTTAATACTTATAATTGGTTAAGATGGTTCTTTTATTTTCTATAGAACTAATTTGGCAAAAAAAAAAACTTTAAAACTTAAAAAAATAAAAACAAATGTTGCAAGTCCCAAAAATTCAAGCTGGTATTGACGCAATTCACAAAGCTATATCTTCTACTAAATGAGTGTCTCGTAAATAATATAAAGATATATATTTAACCCACTTTCCATAAGGAAATACTTATTCACATATAAGCGCATGAGAATATTTCTTTCATATATATATATATATATAACTAACTATACTAATATAAATAAATAAATATATATCTCAAAGTTCATGGAAGATTTTTTTTACACTAAGATAAATAAATATGTTTATCTAGAGTTACCACCCACCATAACCAAAAAAAAAAATGAAAGTGGTAGAAAATGGAAGAATTATTGCTATTGTAATCAAAGAGAACCCAATTATCCCTCCAAATAGTTTGTAGTCTCCGAGAGGGTTAATTCTCTATTAAAAGAATAAATCAAAAATAGATTATATATATATATATATATATATATATATATATATATATATATATATATATATATACTCGAGACATTTACACTAACCTCCCTCATTTTAATTTTTAATTTTTATATTATGACTACATGATTAACAAAATTTCAAGGGTACTACAAAATTTGATGTAGGGTGTAAAAATGAGTTATTCTTACATACATAGATAAAATCCTCTAATGGACCGTAGAGAGGTTTCATATCAAGCTCAATATCTCTTTTGAGTCATAAAATGGATCATTAACCAGGTTACCATCACCCCTATTTCCTCATAAAGAGGGCATCTCCCTTGCCTTCCCCGCTTCATCTGTGTAGGTTATCCCATGTGAGGTCAAATTGATTAGTTCTAACCATATGAGATAACCGTCTTTGACATGGCATCTATTTTCTAAATATGTTTACACCACCAAGGAGACTCACTTAAAGATTCGGGTCTGCACAATGTTCCATGCCACTAAGCCAAGAATTTTAAATTCAACTGACTTTTAATATAACCAACTAAATCCTGCAAAAAAAGAATAAAACAATTGATGTTAGGGTTGTGGATTTAGGCATTGAAACAACACACCATGATATTTCAAATTTAAAAATGATTGTTGGAGTCCCAGGTAGCTAAGAATCCTATTTTTTTTCAAAATAAGGATGCACTCCCATTTGATTCTCATGATTAGGTTGTAATCATGAGGCTCTCGCTCAAGAGTGGACCTTCCCAAAATCTTGTGATGTCTTGTCACAAACAAAACCATCAAACTAAAAAACACATCATGCAAGAAACATAGCTCGCTGACATATCATTTTTCTCCTTCAAAGAAAAAAAATTCACATCATGTGAATATCTCCATGTACTCTTACATATTGGTGTACAAAACCATCAACCAAACACAAGTCAACAAAACATGCCTCTTCAAACAACTGACTCTCAAGTCAAATAATAGAGCTCATGTACAAATTTCCATATTTGTTGCATTTAAGTGTGTCAACATAGCTCTACTTTCAACATCTTGCTTCATGCAACATGCACCATACTTTCAATTTGCAAAGAAATTCATGAAACATCAAAATACATGCTAGGCCTTAATTGGATAAGAAATCTAACCATCTGTTAGCAAACCATTTCAATGGCGCTTATTTTAGTTGCACTTCATCATGTGAATCATCTTGACCCTCATTGATTATGAAATCCTCTTTTCCATTCTTGTCGTTATCTCATTCCACCTTCTTCAAATGTTGTGGATGACTTGTTGGATACAAAGTCCAACACTTGTCCAACATCTATAAACATTATGATTATTCAAACCACAAAAAGAACATGCAAGTTCTTTTCCAAATCTTATGTGAATATTTACCATATTTATCATAATCAAAAGAAATTTGATTAGAGGCAAATTTATACCTTGAACATTCATCGTTGTCGCCTTCTTGAGGAGGTGAATTTGATGAGGTAGTGGCTCTCCTCTGAATACTAGCAATGAATTCAACGACTCTAGAGCTTTCAACATCCTCTTCTTTTACATTCTCATTAGCTGCATGATTATTAACATCTTCTTGCAAAGTGGGTGTCAAACTTTTCCATTCAACATGAATACAAACTTCACAAGCTTGATGCACCCCTTTCATGTATAAAAAGATTACTTGTGTTGGGAGTGGCCTTTTACAACTTCGGAAAGCATTTGGTTCCACATTCATTCCTCCAGCAGACGTTGTCTTGTAGATACCATACATTTGTCTAAGGTTAAAATCATACAAGAAGAGCTTCATTCCGAGCTTCACCTTTTCTACAAGCTCCTTTTTGGTTGGTGGCAACCCAAACACTTGTATCGGAAACACTCTTGCTTTGTTTGAGAATTACACATAAAAATCAAGCCGGTAAACTTATCTTTGCCACTGCCATATTCATTGTTTGCTTCCTTGCTGCCTTGTTTTTGTTGCTTCATTTGTGTGTTGTATGTATCAAAGATATCTATTCCCAGTTTTTCTATTCCATGTTTTCCATGTTATTAACATCTTCTTGCAAAGTGGGGATCAAACTTTTCCATTCATCATGAACACAAACTTCACAAGCTTGAGGTAATGAACACGAAATAAAATTCCTTCTTGGAACAACTTCATGTGCCTCCTTGGCTTTGAAGCATTTTCCATGTTTTCCATAACCAAGACCCAAATAATTAGGCCCTTCCTGAAGAACATTTGGCTCAACTATGCCTTGTACTCAACTATGCCTTGTACATGCTTGCCTTTAAAACCCTTTAGCTGCATGATTATTAACATCTTCTTGCAAAGTGGGTGTCAAACTTTTCCATTCATCATGAACACAAAATTCACAAGCTTGAGGTAATGAACACGAAATAAAATTCCTTCTTGGAACAGCTTCATGTGCCTCCTTGGCTTTGGAGCATTTTCCATGTTTTCCATAACCAAGACCCAAATAATTAGGCCCTTCCTGAAGAACATTTGGCTCAAATATGCCTTGTACTCAACTATGCCTTGTACATGCTTGCCTTTAAAACCCTTTAGCTGCATGATTATTAACATCTTCTTGCAAAGTGGGTGTCAAACTTTTCCATTCATCATGAACAAAAACTTCACAAGCTTGAGGTAATGAACACGAAATAAAATTCCTTCTTGGAACAGCTTCATGTGCCTCCTTGGCTTTGGAGAATTTTCCATGTTTTCCATAACCAAGACCCAAATAATTAGGCCCTTCTTGAAGAACATTTGGCTCAACTATGCCTTGTACTCAACTATGCCTTGTACATGCTTGCCTTTAAAACCCTTTACTTTCATAGCACATTTTCATAAAAAATTTGGACCTTATTCCTCTAGCGTCTCTCAAAAGCACG